>OY755046.1:60890878-62090878 GCA_963576565.1 Aspidapion aeneum | reverse complement strand
CAAGTTTGGCGCTTTCAAAAAGTCTGTTTTTTGCGACAAATACCTATCGTTATTAACCACAGTTAATGACCAAAGCACCCTATTCAATCAAGTTACACTGGACTGATTTTCAAAACAAAAAAAAACACATTGTTCTGCTACCTACAACTTACATTACCCTAGTAGATTTTATAAATAGTTATCCAAAAAAATATATTTTGTTGGCATTTTCATTACCTTATGAAGCAAACGAAGAAAAATGTATTTTTGTAATAGAACAGATGCAGTCTAGAATAGGTTAAAACATTCTTTATATTTTCAAATTAAGTTTTTTAGTTAATTAGTTGTATATATTATATTTTGTAAATAATTTTGTTTAGTTAAAATGTACAATTTTTATTTTTTTTGCTTTAAGCTTTTTTCCTATTTTAAAAAATTAAGCATTGTGATCGCCAGAAAACAAAGCAAGGTTTTAAATTTTGATTAGGATATTTCATTATTATTTTGACACTATTTTTTTGAAATATTATACCTGGGCATATGCTGATTTTATACAGCTCCAAAATAAAATAAAACTAAATAAAAAAGTTGAAAGCTCTATTTGCGTTTATACATACCAACAAGGTGTATTATTATTCATTTGGAATAACTTAAATTTTTCAAAATTTTGCTCCAACACAAGAAGAAAAATCCCAAAAAATCCGAATAAACTTTTAAAAGTTAAACTAGAAAAATATTAACAAGCTAAATTTAATCACAAACAACTAATGTGACAAATAAAATGATGACAAACACACCAAATTTTATTTTATTTTGTTGCTATATAAACTCATATTTGTTATGCATTTTGCTTTTTTGCCTTTTTTAAAAAACATTTTTTGTTGAATTTAAAAGAAGTTTGGCTTATTTGTTTGTTATATTGGCGGGTTTATACACAAAATAAGATAAGACATACAATAAAAAATAACCTTGATAGAAATGATAAAAAACTGTTTTTTCTCAATTTTATGTTATTTTCTTTATAAACCTGGCATAAAAGACTAATATTAAGTATAATAAAAAAAAACGCTTTTTTTTAAAGCAAAAATCGAAAAATCATAATTTAATTATATGTGATGTTTAGATTATTAATATTTATATTGTAAGTAAAAATGTTTCTGGATAAGTGTTAAAATTTAGGTATAGCTTAATGGAATTTTAGATTTTGTTTAGTATAATATTGTTTTTGGCTAAAAATGTGTAAAAACACGTGACAAAATTTCATGCAATCTTGTCGGTTGTTTGACAGTTCAATTATCAAGAAAATTAAACGAATATATTTTAAGATTATTGGATTTATACATTTTTTGTCAAAACAAATTTTTTGAACTTATAACACATTGCTGGTGTAATTTTTTTTTCAATAATCATTAGATATATAAATGTGATTGTCCGAATTAAAATATAAACCTATTTGTGTCTTAACCTCTTTAGATTTTATTTTGACCAAACCTATTTTTATTTTTAACCCCAATTTTGAGCAATTGAACTTAAAAATAACAAAAATGTGCTTTCAATCATTTATATGCAACAAGTTTTTATGGAAAAGGTGTTCAATTAATAAGTCGTTACTTCTTTCCTTTAAAAACGTATAATTATGCAACATGGTACCATATTTACAAAAAAATATACCTATATACTGGACCCACTTGCCCTATTCAAAATATAGAAGTTACAAGAGACTTAAAAAAACACCCTGTATATAAAAATTAAAAACTTACAGTTAAAAGATGGCAGGTCCGAAATC
This sequence comes from Aspidapion aeneum, assembly GCA_963576565.1. NCBI lineage: Eukaryota > Metazoa > Arthropoda > Insecta > Coleoptera > Brentidae > Aspidapion > Aspidapion aeneum. The sequence continues at coordinate 62,089,113 of OY755046.1, read as the reverse complement.
GGCGACATCTTCCCTATCTTCAGGATCTGGCTCTTCAAAATCTTTTGTTTTGACATCCAAATCTTCTCCCCATTGTATCACGTTGTCTATTGTGATAAGCACATCCCCTGAAAAATAAAAAATATATACACCTTTTCGACGCCCAAATTTCAAAAGAAGTCAAAAAGTAAAATTCTTGGTGAAAACACATTTTCAAGCTATGGACAGTTTTTTGGGAGGAGGTGTATAGCTTTTTTATGTATGAGATTTTGGTGTAAATTATAGATTTGTTTATAAAACAACTACATTTGAGTGTCACCTCTAACAATCATTTTTCCTCTAGGTTTTAAGATTTCTTTACATTTCTCTTAAACTCATAATCACACTTAATATTTCAATGATTTCTATATTTATATTTCTTTCAAAGTGTGTGGCCATAAAGTTACAATAAAACCAGAAATGTTTTTTTTGTGATTTTTAGGGTGTCAAGTATTATAAGTTTTATACTGGCCAAATTTTAAAAATCAATTTTGTAAATACAAAAAAAAAATGCAATTTTGGTTGATATTTGGAAAAACGCTAACTTACCAATATTTTCATGATTTTTCAAATTCAATGGGATAAACCTAACCAAGGAGTAGTCTTCTATGACTTTGCCAATAGTTTCTGTCAATTTTTTATACTTTTCATTGAAAGCTGACACTCCTGACAATTCCATATCTCCTACAAAAAAAAGATCAATGCAAAAGTTATTGCATCAATAGACCATTGCGAATTCCTTAAAGAATTGAAGAAAATCCATCACAACCAACAGGAAAAATAAATCAGACTCAATCCGAGTTTAGGGATGGATAATGGTTTTTCACTGTTTTCAGCAAAACTAGATCTACCAAAAAAAAATTAAATATAGGTAATAAAAAGGGCTAAAACTTTTTTGTAAACTATTTTTGTACCTAGGCTAAAATTTTTCTAGAAAAATCAAAAATTCGGTTCGGTTCCAAGTGAGCTGTAGTAAACAAATTTCCAAGTGATATTCAGTAGATTTGATCCCTCGAGCGGCGCGGTGTAGTTGCGGTAATATATAGTGACAATGGGACTAAATTCCGTGGCATTCCAAGTGAGGTCTAGTAACTTTAGGAGCTCATAACTCGGAACGGTGCAGGTATTTCGGGAAAATTGATAGGACAAAAAATACTTGGATTGGGGTCCCCTATTGAACGCACCTACCGCCGTTGCACTAGTATAAAAGGTAAAGGTTACCCACTCATTATCGGCATGAATAACAAATGGGGATTGGGGTGCCTGCGTTAATATCTAGTGACAATGCGAGTAAATTGCGTGGCATTCCAAGTGCGGTCCAGTAACTTTGGGAGCTCATAACTCGGAACTGTGCAGGTTTTTCGGGTCAATCAATATAACAAAAAATACTTGGATTTAGGTTCTCTATCAAACGCCTCGCACTCGGCACGGTGCAGGTTTTTCGGGAAAATGAATAGGACCAGAAATACTTGGATTTAGGTCCCCGAACGCACCTATCGGTTTTGGAAACAAAGCAAAAAAGCGATTTGCTCCAAACTTGGGATTTACATTATCCGTCATGTGCTCTTCATTTTTGCTTCTGGGGCCACCCTTCTAACTCTCTTATTTCTCTTAGTTGTCGTCTAAACTCGTTATAAAGCATTTTTTTGCGTAAATCTTTCGGACAAAAAATTCTTGGATTTTGGCCCCCAATCGAATGCACCTACTCACTCTACTCCACTAAATCCACTTTGGACGCTAATAACACGTAACTGGGCGGTTTAAAAGACTTTTAACACCATCTCACAAAAAAAAATATTTCAGGGAAGAAAAGATTACTGTTTTCTTAAAATTTTTAGCCTTTTAGGTTTAAAAAAATATACAAAATAAATATTTGATGTTTTCAGCAAATTTTGTGAAAAAAGAAAAATATAAACAATTAAAATGGAAAAAAAAAGTTTCTTTGATTTTTCTCAGAAAATTTTAGGTTATGTCAAAAAAATATTTATACAAAAGTTTTTTTTGAGATGTAAAATAATTCACAATTTTAACAGTCAGGAATACTTTTTAAATTATTACCTATAAGTTTTGGTATTTAACTTTTTTTGATATAAGGTCAAGTTTTGCCGAAAACCATAAAAAACCATTACCTATCCAGCTCTAAAAGCTCACCCTATTTCACCCTAATAACTCGAGTCTAATTCATTTCATTCATTCATTTTCAAAAAAAATTAAATTTGCCAAAAATGTATAGGCAAAAATATATTAAGGCATATGGCATATATTTATATTTTGCTGATTGCCCTGAGTCAAATAGGAAAATTTTTAAAATTCATTATTGGAATTTTTCACCATTTTTGGTACATTGCAATAAACTTCAATAAAATATATAATTTTTCATAAAATAATGAATTTTCCTATTTGACACTATTATGCAGGTACCTACCTAAGATAGCATGAGTATCAGGTTCCAAAAATCTTTCTAGCCTTTTCCTTGCTGTCTTACTTAACAAATCCATTTTTGACAGAATATTGACATGTGGTAGTTCTAGATTAACCATAACACTTAGTGCTGCCATGGTTCCTAAAATGATTGAATAAGTTAATTATTATGTAGGGTCAAGTGGTATAAAAAATGAGTCACTCTGGACTGGAATTTTTTTTTGGATATAAGAAATAATCAGAAAAATATTGCAAACATAAATACATTGAAATTTGATCTATAATATGAGAAAGAAAATTAAAACTGTGTCTCATATTTTACCTTGAAAAAGTTCAAAAATGAGACAGCTCAGGTAAAATATGAGACAGTGATATAATTCACTTATAAACAATCTGATCACCATCTAAACCAAAAATAAGACATTCAGGGTAAAATTAAGACATAAGTTTTTGTTTTTTTTTACTCATACAACAAATAAGTGCAAAAATATTTATTTATAAGATATGCGCCAAACCAAACTACAAAAGTTTCACAACAAAAGTTTCAGTAACCTTTTAAAAAGTTTTATAACACAAATAAAGCAATGGATTTTGTAATTTTAATTATGAGCCTATTTTTTATAAAAAAATAAAATACATTGTGGGTATGGGGTCCTTACAACTGCTGCTATCAGTTTATAACAGAAAATCTATCAGAATTCAATTAAAAGTATTTTTTATTTAATGTTTCATTTTTCAATGGGATTTTGGGTCTCACTTATACACCCTATTATTTTCCTCATTTTTCTTTTGTCTCTATTTGTTAAAAATAGGTTTTTACACTTTCTTGATGAGAACTGCACATTATAGTCTGCCTCTATATTTAAAAATATGTGATTATTCTTTTTGAACCTTTTTTGAGAGATGACTGCTGCCTACCTGACAAAAATTTGGCCCCATCTGTCATAAACTGTACATCTATCAAAAATATAGAACAAACATTGAAATTCCAGTCTTGCAGCTGCTTGACCAACTTTTTTACTGCTGTCAAATGTGTGTAAAGTTCGATTTGACCTGGACAATCAAAAAGTATATAATCATCCTCATCTTCTCCCAATTTATCATGCAGCCAATCAGAATTTTCCAAAAGATATTCAATACAGAACACTAGGCCTCCATTTGGTCCAAAATGTAATTCCTCATCTTCCATTGTATCTTTAACTTGAATTAGTTCTCTAATGTCCACTATCGGCTCATATTCAAAGTGTTCTGCGGCAGGGTCTAGGTTGACTACTTCTATGGTTCTATTCATGTCCACACCATACTGGGCAATTGCATTACAGTAGGTTGACTGTAAGGAAAACAATAACTGGTTAATACAATAACATCTCGGTTCTTATATACAGAAATCAGTTCAGTACTGTTTTAAACAAAAACCTTTGGTTTAAAACTTAAAGAATCTGGTTAGTTAATAGTTTCAAACCTTGCCACTGCCTGCTGGGCCAATCACCAATTGAGCGTAACGCATTGTAATTACGAATTAAAGCCCAATTTATACAAAAACATGCAAAAATCGAAATAGTAAACTTATTTTAAAAAGTGTGGTTATGTTTATTTGGCTATAAGGCCAGAGAAATTTTGAACTATGGAGGCTGTATATGAACTACTCAAGTTGCTTAGGTTTTCTCTTTTTCTAACACTCATTAATCAAAACCTTTTGTAACTGACCCCAGGTAGCTTCTGTCTCTTTTTCTCATATCAATCCAAACTGACCCCAACTGTTCGTCTTTTAAAATTAATTCAATCAAATTAATAATTCCATTTGTTTACAAATTTTTTTCCAATTCAGGGACAACTGGTCTTATTTTTGCATTAATACATAATTAATCTTGGCAAACAATTGTTGTTAATCATAGAAGACAGTTCCTGGCAACATAATACTCATCGCTTACGTAAAGTTTTTGAGCAAAGTGGAGTTTTGAGTGGCTCAAAGTGGGTTCTATAAATAGAGCCATGAATCAATGACCCCAATTCAGGGAATAAAGCCTATGTGGGTGTAGTCTCGTCATTAGTGCCTTTTTGGGGGAGCTAAATGCTTTTTTCCTTTCCACTTTCCCAAATAAACAAACAGTGTATGTGTTTGAGTGGGCGGTACTAGTGGTGCACCCAGTAGTGTGTGGGCAAGAAGGAAAGTTTCTTTGTAAGCAGGTTTGTTGCACTTTAATATGAATTGAATAAATTTGTATTCTTAGATGTGTTAAAAATATTTATGCCTGATTTACCCAGCATTAGACAAATTCAGTGCTTAAGTTTCTCCATCTTACCATACATACTAAGCAGGCGGGACCAGTATAGAGATACCAAAATTAAGCATGCATTTGTACATTGCTGGGTAAAGCAGCTCTTGTTTTGAAAAATATTTATAGTGCTATTAAACTTGAGTATTAAACTAAAGTACAATATATCTAATAAGCCATTGTTGCTTTACTTAACGGAAAAGTGAAAAAGTGCTGGCTTGGCACCATTGGCTAGTGCTACTTATTTAACCACCATTTAACTGTATTTTTAATAAATATTTTTTACTCTATAGAATTAAAACATATCATCAAAGATAGTTCCCACTTGTGCCTGTTGAGAAGCACATCAAAATGAGGTCAAATCTGGGAGGAATTCTGGTTTGCAGTGTTTTATTTTGTACATCACTATCAGAGAAACAATCAGGTAAGACTAATGGGTTCTTAACATATTTTCTACAAAAAAAGTAGAAACATTTTTGATAAATTTGAGGGGTGCGACACTCTGAAATAGGTGTACAAATTTTGTTTAAAATACTTTGAAATAAATTGAAAGATTTTGCAATACATTGAAATACTTTGAAATACATTAAAATAGTTTAAAATAGTTTGCAATACATTGAATTAATTTGAAATACATTGAAATACTTTTAAGTATTTTAAAACAACAAAAATAAGTGAAACACATGTATTTCAGAAATGGCTGTACACAAGGGGTGAACAATCTTTACACAATCCCTCCCAATCTGTCACAATCTTACCACAATCCTGCACAATCCTTCACAATCCTTCACAATCCCTCACAATCTTGACACAATCCATCCCAATCACTAACAATCCTTCATCCCACAATCATTCACAAGCTTTACACAGTCTGTCCTAATCACTCACAATCTGTCACAATCTTACCACAACCCCTCACAGTCCTTCACAATCCCTTGCAAAAGGAAACTATAGTTACAACAATTTTTGATGGGCTATCGCCTCCCCGCCCCTTCTTCAGGCACGCGACATCGCTGCACAGTCCGCCACAATCCCTGGCAATCCCTCACAATCTTACCACAATCCCTCACAATCTTTACACAATCTTAGCAAAAGATTGTGGATTTTCACAATTGGTGTACACATTTTGGGTTAGCTGTTCACCCCTCGCCTGTAGACATTTCAGAGAGTGTCCTACCCTTTCGATAAATTTACTGTAAGATGTCCAGTTATTAAGCCCAAAAATTGAGGAAAAAACATCTTAAAATTGTTAGTTTAAAAGTAAAATTACTTATTTAAATTGCAAAATGTATGTTCAACCTTTCCTAATAAATCTACACTGTCAAAATGTTAACAAATAAAATTTTTGTATATAAAATATATTTTTTGCTAGTTATTGAAAGGGAAATTTTGTGAAAATCCTGTTATTGATATCCCACTAATTGATACTTTTTTTGCTTACTATCAGGAGTTATTTTTAAATAAAACTGTTTAAATATTTCAAGGTACATATATTTAGAATACATTAAAACTTAAACATTTGATATTTAGTATGTATGTACAATATTTAAATAAATAAAAATTATTTTTCAAAAATGTCAAAAGGTTAAGAAAATTTAATTTGGTCTCCTGTTGTTATAATGGATGAGTATAGGGGTATCAATAATTTGAAAATGTATATTTCAATTATCCAGTAATTGGTATGCACTTTTTTTAGGTAATATAAAGTAAAATTAAGAAATAAATGCTGTATTTTTCAATTCTTTTTATTCCTGTGTAAAAATCACTATAATATCTTCATACAAAAAAGTTATATGATTTAAAAAATGGACTTATTTTTTTCTTAAGAAACCATCAGAAAATAGTTGTCCACTGGTCCACATTTGAAAAGTACAATAAGAAAATTATCTTTTCAAAAAGTCTTTTTTTGGGAAAAGATATTCTAGGGTATCAATCATTGGCAAGGTATCAATCACAGGGTATTTTCCTTTATTCATACTCATTTTTTTTTAGAATATGACAAAAGTATTTTTGTTAAGAAATTTTCTACCTAAATAATCTTAGAAAAAAACACTCTATTTTTCCCTTTTCTTTTTAAGAGTTGGTACTTAGCACCCTTTAATAATTAAGTACTACTGTTTGTATTTTATTGTAAATTTCTTGTTTTACTTGATTTTCAGAATTGCAATTTGAATTACCATCAACACTGCCTGAACCTGCAAGATTCACTGCCCTTAATGCTTGTACCTCGAAAACTACTTGTCAAGATTGCATTCAAACCAGTGGATGTGCTTGGTTAGTGCAGTATTCTGGTGTTACCATTCATGCTAATGTATCATTTAAAGAAATAGGAACTAGATGGGAAAAATCACAATACTTTACAAAAATTTTGGTCTAGGTTTTGACACTGAAAGATTCTAAAAATAAAAAAAAAACTTGATTTGTTTTGAAAGTCTTTAGTATATTGTTTTGTTGCTGCTACCAATATGGAGAAAAAAATAAAAAACTAGTTTTTGTTAAAAGACCTATAAAGGAATACTTTTAAAAAAGGAACCTCAACACTCTGTATATAGGTTACAAAGTGTTTGCAGAGAGACGTTTATAAAAACTTTTAGTCTTAAAATATGCCAAAGAATCACCCCACTTTCATTTAGTAATATAGAATTTATTAAGGTATTTATTTTAAATTTGTAGGTGTAATGCACAGGACTTCCCTGGCGGGACAAGGTGTTTCCAGCCCTCAGTACCAATGGTTCCTAGCTGCCCTGAAGAGTACATTTTTAACCCTGACAATGAAGTTAAGATACTTTCGAGTTTGCCTTTGTCCAGACCTCCCTCAAAAGCAGGTGAGTTGATAATAATTATTGAGTTTTTTTTTTTGGATTTTTTTACTTTTATTTGTTTTTCTCTTGTTTTTTATCCATCTATCTAAAAAATATATATTTCCAAATGAGTGAGAACCTTTTATTTTAAAATGTGTATTCAAAAATTTGGCTATCCTTTGATCTTAATTCTTTTTAGGGAATATCAGTTTCGCGTACTTGTAGCCTTTTTTACATGAAATGTTTTTATGATTTATTCTAATTTGTGTTCTTTTTCAATTTATTTTATTTAAAAAAAATTGTTTAAATTTAGGGAGAGGTAGCCTAGCGGCAAGTGGTTCTTTTGAGTCCATACAAGAAAGTCACCATTCCCAAAGCAGCAGCAGTCATTTTGAAAGTAGCAGTAGTGGTACTTCTTATGGGTCTATAAGCGCTTCTGGACAAAACATTGTTCAAATCGTGCCTCAGAAGATGAATCTCAGGTTAGAAACTTAGTGTGAGCTATGGTGTCAAAAATAAGAAAAAAAAGAATTTCAAAAATGTTTTTATATATCTTTGTGTTTCAGATGATTTTAAAACTTTTTGAAGTGTAAAACTTCTTTAGGCGCGTTTAGCAGTTTTTGTGGGTAGTGAATTGAACTGAGCCGTCAGGCTCGGTTATGTAACGCTCATTCGGATGAAGTCGGCTCGAGTCGACTGAGGAACATTCAGCGAGCGATATGATGATGCAGATGAAGGCCAGTATTATTAATTTCGCCGTGTTGAAGTTTACACTTCTGCCGTGTGGTCTTAAGCACACACAATTTTTTTTAAAAAGCATTTCGTTTTTCACAACCGCACAACCAGTTTTCAGCATCGTATAATTTTTTATTACTTGCACTAAAATTTTGGTTAACTTTTAGGATTTTTAGGTCCTAAAGATTGTATTTGTAACCAAAGTTCATATGTCAACGTATTTAAATTTGCACAGTTAATTATGTAATCGACGGTATTTATTTCCATTTTGAAAACAAACAAAAACAAGCAATGAACACGCGACCGGCAACTACTGACCCTGACGTACTCCAAATTAAAACAAACTCATACTTCGTTACTTAGGATAAAAACGGCAAAACGTAGGAAAGGCAACGGACGGTTAGGCACGATGAATATGACCGACGTCAACTAAAACAAACAATCCCCCCCCCCGATGAATGAACCGAACAGAACCCCCCCCCCCGGGCGAGAACCACCACCCATACACCGCTGAAAAACGGATAAATTGAAATCTTGTCCCGCGCGGTGCTGTTGGCTTGTAATTATTTACGCTAAAAAAATTTACCCAATTATGCACACACAAAAAAATACCCAGTTTGGTTCACACTGTATAACATTAAACAAATAATTTCCATAAACAAATTTGTAATGTTTGTTTTAATGCAAAAATGCCATACATAAAATAAACAAATCTACATCTAATATCTGATTCATAACCTTTCCTTTAGTGTTTTTTTATTATTTAAATATTTACGATATTTTTGTAAGATGACCTAAAAATTCCCTGAGGCAAATTTTATGATTCGGCAGTGATTTGATCAGTGATGCAAGCCAAGAATTTTACATTATTTTCCGCTGAATAAAATTGATTGCTTAATTTCCTTGAAGATGTTTTAATTTTGATAATTTTTATTAATAAAGGTTTTTTATTCATTTACTGTTAAATATGTTTAGTCATGTAATATCTACAGGTAAACAAGATCATATATACAGGGTGAGGAAAAAGTACCGGGACCCCTTCAAACAAGAAACAATTTGCGATTTGTTTTGACCTAATATTAAGATATAATGCCATTGTCACAGCTACACGCATAATAAAATACAGGGGTAATTAAATAATCTACGAGTTTCTTAAAGTGTTAAGGCCACTTTAAGAACAATTATTTAATTTATATTCTTCGAAATGTCATTCTGACACAAAATTACAATATCATTTTAAACGTAGATATTTATTCTCCATCGAATGGTAAAAGAAAACAATATGGTTTTCATTTAAATTTTTAAAGTTGACCTCCGAAAAACTCCTAATGCTGACAGATACGTCAATGTCAATGTCACGACCAAACAGAACAAATTCAATCCTAAAACTTTTATTTAGACCATTTTTGCAAATAGTTATCGAGATATTTAGGGGTCCCGGTACTTTTTCCTCACCCTGTATACATATAGCAATGGCTGAAGATGTATTATTTTTGTCAATTTTTTTTTCAGATAACGCCAAAAATGTGTTATTTGGATGTATTTTGACCTATTCTAGCAATATCGTCGTGATGTCTGTCTGTGTGTGTGTGTATATTATTTCAGTCCGTAACACGATAGCTCCTAAACCGCTAAACCGATTTTCATAAAAATTTTCAGGTAAAATAGTGTTCGACACTCTTACGAGCTGATTAGATTTTGGCCAAAAGCCATTAATGCTAATGACAGTTTTTTGACAAATAAAAACTTTGAAAAATGATAACTTTTTAACGGAGCATCGTATCAATTCACTGTTTTCGGAATATAGTAGACTATATTTTGTTTAATAATTCGTGTTATAACCAAAAACTTCTTAGGAGCTTTAGTTTCTGAGATATTTACAAAAGCTTTTCAAGGCTAATATATATCATGGCTTCACTTGAAGTGTGATAATAGACTAGCTCGAAAGGTTCATTCGATCGATTCGATCCGTCATGGTTCCATTTTTTGATGAAAAAAAAATTGAGATATTGTCGAAAATGTGTAATGTCGTTTGAGGTCTGTCTGTGTGTGTGTGTGTGTGTCTGTATATCTGTCTGGCCTACGATAGCTCCGGAACCACTTCACCAATTTTTATCAGATTTTCATGAAAAATACACTGTAACGAGCTGAATAGATTTTGGTCAAAATCCATTAAGGCTACACACAGTTTTTTTTTAGTTAAAAAATTGAAAAAATACTTTTTAACGAAGCCTCGTATAAAAATGCGGTTTTCGGAATTTAGTAGAATACATGTTTCTCAATAATTTGTGTTGTAACCAAAAACTTCGTAGTAACTTTCGTCTCTAATATATTAACAAAAAATCTGTTTCCAAAGCTTATATAGCGTGGCGTCCACTTGGAATGCGCTAATGGGCTAGGAAGGTATTAGATCTGTCATGGATCCATTTATTTCTACTTTAAATGAGTTATTTGGGTAAAAAATAATTAATTACCAAATTTTGTAATTGTGTCTGTCTGCAACATGATAACTATTATAGTCTATAATCTTTGATGATAACCTAAAAACCTTGAAACCAATTTTGGCATAAAAATTCTTTGGTAACCATGGATATAAGACCATTAGTTTTTTATGAGGGTGGGATGTTTGTTAGGGGGTAGAGGGGGGTTATGAAAAAAAATCTCGAGAACTACAGCAGTCGAAATGCGGTTGTCAAATTTGTTTTTTGTGGTTGCGTTAAATATGGCACTAATAGACTAGATACTCTAAAAAATAAATTGATCCATGGCGGATTTGATTCTCCACGCTGGGTAGGGGACAATTCGCCGCAGCCAATTCGCCGCGGCCGATTCGCCGCGGGGACAATTCGCCGCTAGATTTTTTATTTTATGATGTTACCATTGGCAATTGTTTAAACAGTTTTATTTAGCTTGACTTCATATAATATATTTGTTTATTTGTTTGATAATAACTTTTTTGAAACTTTTCCAACTAGGTATTTTTTTGAAACTTTTCCAACTAGGTATTAGAAAAATAAATAAAATTTTGATTTTTGAAAATTTTAGTTAAAAATAATAATCAGCGAGCTGAAAGATCTGGAAGTTCCGAGTTTGATGCAAATCGGTTTATAAATGGGAAAATCCGCCATTTTGGATCCACCATTTTAATTTTTTTAAATTTAAGTCAAAAAATGTTTCAAGTTTGAGGCAAATCGGTTCATAAATAGGAAAATCCGCCATTTTATTTATTTTTCTAATAAAAAAAATGTTGAATTGTATTATACTAACCACCAAATAACTAGTTGATAAAGTTTGAAAAAGTTATCATCAAACAAATAAACAAATATATTATATGAAGTCAAGCTAAATAAAACTGTTTAAACAATTGTCAATGGTAATATCATTTAAAAAAAATCTCGCGGCGAATTGTCCCCGCGGCGAATCGGCCGGCCGCGGCGAATTGTCCCATCCCCCTCCACGCTACATCAGCCTTGAAAATAGTTTTTCGTAAATATTTCACTTAAACGAAAGCCCCTACGAAGTTATTCGGTTATAATACAAATTATTGAAGAAAAAGTGTTCTAGTGTTCTATTATATTCCCAAAACCGCCTATTAATGCTATGCTCCGTTAAAAAGTTAGCATTTTTTAAAAAAATTTAACTGTCAAAAAACTTTTGTGAAACCAACAGAAACAACTACTCCGAGGGAAAATACCCCTACCGGCATTGAATTATACTGATGGCTTGATGCTTTCGTTGGGAACTTGTTAAAACTGTTTGGTTTTCACTATCTCCAACGTCGATCACAGGGATACGAGTGATCCCCGCCTGGAACACGTCCTGATAATCAGGAACAAGTGATCCATGCCAATCCACGTTTCGACCTTTTGGGCCATCCTCAGGTGAATGTAGGCGACAGCTCCGTGTAGAGCATAAGTTTTGTGAAACCAACAGAAACAACTACTCCGAGGGAAAATATATAATATATATAAAATGCCAGTAGGGGTATTTTCCCTCCGAGTAGTTGTTTCTGTTGGTTTTACAAAACTTATGCTCTACACGGAGCTGTCGCCTACATTCACCTGAGGATGGCCCAAAAGGTCGAAACCGGCCCGGTCGTGGATTGGCATGGATCACTTGTTCCTGATCATCAGGACGTGTTCCAGACGGGGATCACTCGTATCCCTGTGATCGACGTTGGAGATAGTGAAAACCAAACAGTTTTTGTCAAAAAACTGTCATTAGCATTAATGGGCTTTGACCAAAATATTATAATTAGCTTGTTACAGTGTCCAACACTTTTTAATAAAAATGTCATTTAAATTGATCCAGCAGTTAAGCAATGTTAAAACCACATTTTTAAAGTAAGTACGAGCCGCCAATGCGAAACTGAGGAAAACATGTAAAAAACTATAACCAACAAAATAGAAAATCAATGTCAGGCTTCGCTACTTTTAAAGTTTCCCTTAGGATAATTAATTATCTAGCCTTCTTCGATCCATCTTTGGAGATAGGCCTTCCCCAATCTCAGTGTGCCTGAACGAAGTATAGGTTACATAGAAATGGCTCCAAAAACTACCACATTTTGAATCTGGACTCTTTTCTGACTTCAGAGCGATATTTTTCTAGTTAGTCTAGGCGCTGGCTCCTGTCACGTGTGACCTAATATGTGCGCTCAGTTGGACTGCGGGGCATTGTTAAGCGCCCATAGGTGTATAAGAAAAGTTTGGTCACGTGGTTGAACTCATGGTCGTTTGGCCGCCATCTTTGAAAATGGCCGCCAAGTTCATAAATTTTTTTATTTAAGCGTATCTCCCTACCCAGTTATCCGATTTTAATTTTTAGCTTGTTATACTCCTTTTTTAAAAGCAAATAAATTTTGTTATTACACATTTTTTAATAAATCAAGTAGTTTCTGAGATATACCAAGATTATTAGTATTTCTGCTCGCAAAAGATTTAAAATAATAGCCATGCTCATTTCATTGTAGCTACAATATTATTGACATTTGTTTTTTTTTCTACATAGAAGGCTTTAAACCTTTCACAGAAGAGGATATTGACTTTATGTTTTTAAAGTTTGATGGATGGTACCCCTAAAGACTGCCTTAAACAGGGTGGTTTCTAAAACTGTTCACAAGATTATACAAAAAGTGGATTTGCAGTGAAACGATGCATCCTAGCGAAAAACGTTAAGAATAATTTTTTATAGTACTTTTAATTCCGCTTCTTCTGACCATTGTCATATCTTTTACAATTAAAAAAAATATTGATTTTGGAACGAAAACATGGAATTTTTACAAAATTGTTTATTTTAGCTGGCTTGTACAGCTAACTGTCAAAGCTAGGATGCTAAGTGATACATCAGAAGAAGCGAAATTAAAAGTACTATAAGAAACTAATTTTATCGTTTTTCGCTAGGATGCATCGTGTCGCTGCAAATTCACTTTTTCTATAATATTGTGAACAGTTTCAGAAACCACCCTTTTTAAGGCAGTTTTTAGGGGTACCATCCAACGAACTTTAAAAACATATAACAATTATCTGTTAAAGGTTTAAAGCCTTGTATGTAACAAAAAAAAAGAAATGTCAATAATATTGTAGCTACAATAAAATGAGCATGGGTATTATTTTAACTCTTTTGCTAGCGGAAATACTAATAATCTTGGTATATGTCAAAAACTACGTAATTTATCAAAAAATGTGTTATGATAAAATTTGTTTGCCTTTCGAAAAGGAGTAAAGGAAGCTTTAAAAAATTAAAATCAGACTACTGGGTAGGGAGATACGCTTAAACAAAAAATCTTTTAATTTGGCGTTTGAGTTCGACCATGTGACCAAACTTTTTTTATACTGCTATGGGTGCTTAAGAAAGCCCCGCAGTCAAACTGAGCGCACATATTAGGTCACACGTGACAGGAGCTAGCGCCTAGACTAACTAGAAAAATGTCAAAAATTTCGAGAACAGGATCAGCTAGGATTTATATGAATATGGCTCTGAAGTCAGGAAAGAGTCCATACTCAAAATCTGCAATTAGTTTTTGGAACCATTTTTATGTAACCTATACTTCATTCAGGCACACTGTGCAATATCTTTCATTCTTCTCTGTCTCTCCCGTGTTCATCCATTTACCGCCCGCATGTCTCTTCAAATCGTCCGCTCATCTCATTATTTGGGGTCTTCCCCTACTTTTTATATTTTCCCAAGGTCTCCAGATTACAATACTGTCTGATATTATGACCGGCAAATTTCCATTTTAATTTTGCTTCTTCTCCTCTTACATCCCTTACTTTTGTTTTATTTCTTATCCATTCATTCCTTTTTCTATCTGTTAGCTTCACATGTAACATTTGTCTTTCCTTTGATCTTTGGGCTTTTGTTACCTTATCCATGTTTGATTTTGTAAGTGTCCAGGTCTGGGATCCATAGGTAAGTACAGGAAGGATACATTGGTTATACACTTTCGTTTTGAGGTACTGAGGATATTTTTTTATTTTTTAATATGTAGCTTAATTTACCGAATGCTGCCCAGGCCAATTTTACTCGTCTCTTGATTTCAGCTCTTTGGTGTTTCTTTTTTAGTTTAATAATTTGTCCCAGGTATATATATTCCTCCACTTGTTCTATTTTCTCTTGGTTTATTCTGATCGTGATATCCTTATCTGTGTTTGTTCATTGTTTTATCAGTTCCTCTTTGTTATTTGTTATTAAGGAAATATCATCAGCATATCTTAGGTGGTTCAAGTATTGTCCGTTTACTTTGATGCCTATTTCTTCCCAATCTAAGTTTTTAAAAATATCTTCTAGGGCCTGGTTAAATAGTTTAGGGGATATAGTGTCACCCTGTGTGACACTTCTTCTTATGCGGATTGGCTTATTTCCTTCGTGGATTTTGATTGATGTTGTTGCTTCGCTTTATATATTGGCTATTAAGTCTGTGTATCTGTGATCTATTTGGCTATTAAAGGTGCTTTTACTGCCCAATGCTCAATGCTATCGAAAGCTTTTTCGAAGTCTATAAAAACAATATATAGTGGAATGTTGTCTTCGTTGGCTCGTTCTATTAGAATTTTTATGGTTAATAGGTGGACAACTGTACTGAAACCTTTTTGGAAGCCTGCTTGTTCTTTTGATTTATATTCGTCAAATTTTTTAGTTAGTCTATCTGTTAATATTTTCGTGAAAAGCTCATAAATTACATTAACTTTACTTGATATTGGCTATTATTTTGAACACTACTAACTGTATCTATTTAAAAATAAAAATGTCGACGTTTCTTTATCCTGTAGGTTACGAGCGAGACAGACAATCAGTATTAACATGAGCTACACTCAGGCAGAAGATTACCCCGTAGACCTCTACTATTTGATGGATCTCAGCAAGTCTATGTCAGATGACAAAGATAAACTGTCAGAATTGGGCGACCAATTGGCACAAACCATGGCGAATATTACTTCTAAGTTTAAGCTGGGTGAGTATGTGAAAACCACCAACACATGTGTAAACATTTTTAGATAGGTACTCTTAAGCGGGGTCTACACATAAGGTTTTGCCTGACTTTTTACTTGATCAGGTAAAACGGATCAGGCAAAACCTTTCGTGTAGACAATAAAACGTACGTTTTGCCTGAACTGAACAGGACTGAAGTCGGACCTGTTGAACTGATCGGTAGAGGCTTTGTTTTCGGAAAAACGTCAGTTTTAGCGGCATTTCTTGTGGTAGTGCATACAATTTTAATTCCTTTCAAGTGCAACTTAGAAGTTGGTATACGAAACGTCCGACATTAGATAAGATAATTTTTTAGAAAATCAAACAGGTTATTGTCTTCCTCCACTAATTTTTAATTTGTTTTAAACAAATAGTCCCGACATGTTTCGTAAACAGAAACTTACATCTTCAGGGGACATTACCAAACTAAATCAGCACAACATTTTGAAAAACTGGTTAAAAAACTATGTTTAGCTACTGAAACGGTTAAGTCATAGACATTTAAAACAAAAAACATTATTGACCCCCCTTTTGACTGACAGGCAAAACGTTATGTGTAAACCCAGCTTTAGTGTCCTTAGAAGTTGGTATACGAAACGTCCGACATTAGCTAAGATAATTTTTTAGGAAATCAAACAGGTTATTGTCTTCCTCCACTAATTTTTAATTTGTTTTAAACAAATAGTTCCGACATGTTTCGTAATCAGAAACTTACATCTTCAGGGGACATTACCAAACTAAATCAGCCCAACATTTTGAAAAACTGGTTAAAAAACTATGTTTAGCTACTGAAACGGTTAAGTCATACACATTTAAAACAAAAAACATTATTGACCCCCCTTTTGACTCACAGGCAAGACGTCAGGCAAAACGTTATGTGTAAACCCAGCTTTAGTGTCCTTAGAAGTTGGTATACGAAACGTCCGACATTAGCTAAGATAATTTTTTAGGAAATCAAACAGGTTATTGTCTTCCTCCACTAATTTTTAATTTGTTTTAAACAAATAGTCCCGACATGTTTCGTAAACAGAAACTTACATCTTCAGGGGACATTACCAAACTAAATCAGCACAACATTTTGAAAAACTGGTTAAAAAACTATGTTTAGCTACTGAAACGGTTAAGTCATAGACATTTAAAACAAAAAACATTATTGACAAAAGCAGTGCTTCCTCCATGGTGTATCAAAAACTGATCTAAAAACGTACGTTAAAACTATTAAGTGTGTACGCTAGTCTTTCAACCGTCATACTAGACCCTTTTGACTGACATGCAAGACGTCAGGCAAAACGTTATGTGTAGACCCCGCTTTAGTGTCCCTGTATGTTGACATATTTGGAATATGTCAATATACAGGGACCCTGTAACTTAAGAAATTGTTAGATTTTTATTTGTATAGGTAGTATAGTTTTTAAGTATTTTAATTTTGGTAAAACTTTTGGTTAATTTGTCTTAACGGTGAAACTTTTGATAATATTTTAAGTGTATCTGATTGATTAAAATTCTTGTTCCTCTTTGATGGGTCTTAATTTCAATTATTTGTGTGTTTGGGTATCAAATAACAAACAAAACGCGAAATGACGTTTTTTTTTAATCTTAACTCAGGGTGTGGTGTTTTCGCATCTCTATGGCCCCACCATACTGCAACTCGGTGCTTTTGTTGATAAACTGTATAGTTTTTGAAATATGAATTTTTTAAGTTTGGCCATTTTTGGTTTTATGGGATTCCCTACCTTAAAATTCGCTAAATGACGTTTTTCCGAATCTTAACTTAGGGTGTGGTTTTTTCGCACCTCTATGGCCCTACCATATTGCAACGAGGTGCTGTTGTTGATAAACTATATAGTTTTTAAAATATGAATATTTAAAATTTGGCCATTTTGGTCGTATGGGATTCTCTACCCTAAAATTCGTTAAATGACGTTTTTCCGAATCTTAATTTGGGGTGAGGTTTTTTCGTATCTCTATGGTCCCACCATGCTGCAACTCGGTGCTTTTGTTGATAAACTGTATAGTTTTTGAAATATGAATTTTTAAATTTTGGCCATATTGGTATTATGAGATTCCTTACTCTAAAACTCATTCAATGACGTTTTTTCGAATCTTAACTGAAGGGTTCGCATCTCCATGGCCATATCATACTGCAACTGCATACTGAGTTTTGAAATGTGAATTTTCAAAATTTGGCCTATTTGGTCTTATGGGATTCCCTACCCTAAATTTCGCTAAATGACGTTTTTCCGAATCTTAACTCAGGGTGTAGTTTTCTCGTATCACTATGGCCCCACCAAGCGCGTATCTGGGCATAAATCTAGGGGGGAGGGAGTGATATTTGACGAGAAAAATATTTGTGCATTTATTTTTTTTCTATGGGGGGATAATTACCACGTTATCCCCCCCTTAAATCCGCACTTAAAGTGGTTAAACTTAAAAATGTTGGTTGTTTAAATAAAATGTGCTAGAAATGATTTGAGGATGCTTTAGACTACGTACCTTGGTGAGGGTGGTAGCTAGGCAGTTCTGCAAAATGTTATTTAATTGGTCTTTTGATAGGCTTTAAATTCTCTTTTGGAATATTTTCTCATAAAAGAACTACTTTTTGAGTAAAAGGCTAATAAAGGAAAAATAGTCGAAAATGTTAATGTTCCTGAAGGGAAAGAGGTCGGGGCTATAACTTTGTTTAACGGGAACGGATTGCGCCTAGTCTTGATTTTACATTTTTTAAACTATTTTTAAAAAATTTTCTCTTATCGGCCGCTAGTTCAATTGTCTTAAATATCTCATATTTTGAAGGAATTTTTGTTGGAAAACTTCAGATTTGTGTTCAGCACAAATCCACTAAAAACAATTAAACTAGAACTTTCCAGTTTGACTTCTTTTTGGATAACTTTTGACTGTGCTAATGGTTTATTTGAAAGTATAACTGACGTAAATCAAGTAATTATTTAAAATACACAAACTTTGGATGTAACCTTTAAGTGAGAATTTTATAGAAAGTCCTCATCATAACTACCAAAGTGGTACTGGTTTGTTTTTATTTCATTTACAATTTTTATAACAATTAGTTTTTTTGTAGAATTGATATTTTTACAGTAAATATAGAAAAACTAGAAATAAGCTAGAACTTTATAAAATGGAATAAATTCAAAATTATCTTTAAAACCATTTAAGCTAGAACTACCAGAATAGTACCGTTTGATGCATTTTTTATTTGTTTACAACTTTTGTAAAAGTTATTGAGAAGAGAACGAAAAATGAGCAAAAATTTTACAAAATGGAATACATTTGAAATTTGTTATATTTAAAACCATTTTATACAGAACTATCAAGGTAGTACCGTTTGATGCGTTTTCTATTTGTCTACAACTTTTATGTAAAAGCTTTATTTTAAAAGTTATTGGGAAAATGACAAAAAATGACCAAAAATTCAAGATGGTGGCGCCATGTTGACAAGGAAGCACGGCGAGGGGGGAGCGGTGCGGACTTTTAATATGTTAATTAGAAGTCTAAGGGCTATCGATTACGGCAAGTCTTAGCTTTATATTAATTAGTTCCCAATAAATTAGGGAGTTTTTTTCCCATACTAAAAGTCAGTAAATTTAAAATGAAAATTTGAGTGCGTGTATATTAAACTAAATCTGCAACCAGTCACTCGTTTAATAAAATAGGTAGGTACTGAAGCTTTTAATTTTCTTTAGGTTATGGTAGTTTCGTAGATAAAGTCCTAATGCCCTATGTGAGCACAATCCCAGAAAAGTTAAGACATCCCTGTACTTACTATGACGATAATGGCGGTTTTAGAAAAGAAGGTAAGTTCTATTATAATAAGGATTATACCCTGTGTACCAGCCAAAATTAATTATTTGTTTATTGCTAGATATTTTAAGAATCCCTCTAGATATTTTTAATTTCGATATGCCATCTGATCGTAAATGCCATTTACTTTTATTTGGGTCGCCCTGTATATTTGATATATTTTCAACCAAGATCAATTGTGTATTACTTCAAATTAATGTTTTTTGTTAGGAAAATTATGTGTTTTTTAAATTATTTTTTAAAAATTGATTTTTATGTTTTTAGTTCAATGTGTGGCTCCATACGGGTACCGACATCACCTAGATCTTAGTACTGACATCTACCAGTTTGCCCAGATGGTCAAAAAGGCGCAGGTGTCTGGAAATTTGGACGGACCGGAAGGTAAAAAAAACTTTTGTTTTTTTAACCAACCCTGAAACAAACTTCGATAATTTTTTCAACCCACCACACTTTCAGTTGCTATCTAGATTGTTTAACCATCAATTTTTGAATTTTTATATATTTTTTAGGAGGTTTTGACGCTATTATGCAAGCAATCGCCTGCAGAAACGAAATCGGTTGGAGAGAACAGGCCAGGAGACTCCTGGTCTTCTCCACAGATGCTGGCTTCCATTACGCTGGAGATGGAAAGCTAGGAGGTAAGGGATTAAACATTTTTTAAAATCCTTTTTTAATTTTTTTTTCTTTTTTATTACCGTTTCTTTGTTTTCTTTTATCCTACTTTTGAAGGTAAGACCCTCTAATTCGTCGTTAGGCCGGGATGGTTTGGGATACCGCGCATGCTTTAATTTCATCCGCTATGAGCTGAAAATCTAATAAATTTAGATAACGTTTAATATGTATAGGTAGATTAAATGCTATAGGAATCATAGACTGTTGTTGTGCTTAATGCGTTTAAGAGAGAAGTAAAAGAGAGAAAAATATATCTTGAAATATTTTTCGATGTTTTGAACCCGTATCCGAGTTGGTAGTGGGAAAGTAGGGGAATACATCGTGACCTCTTGTCTTCACGAAGTTTTTCATCGTGTGCAGCGAAACAGGTGAGAAGTGGGTATTTGTTTTTTACGCAAATTCTAGCTCAAGCCATGCCACGTATTACATTTAGCGTTCAGGAAAAAGGACAGATGGTTCAATGGTACTTCGGGGGAAATCGCAGCAAGATTTTTTTTTTGTCATTTCCAAAAAAAAGTGACCCATTTCCAACGAACACGGTGTGTCAATTTTTGCCACAAATGCAGTGATGGAGAGGCACCTCCTGTTTGTGAAATGGGAGAGGAAAGGGACCGGCGCGAAACTATGATTTGTGCGGCAGCAGAAGCTTTGCCTCCCTGTTCCAGTAAGGCAGTTGCCAATGATGTGGGCGATGATGTTTTACCCTTAACCGTCCGAAACGTTTTAAAACCACATGGGTACACGAGTTTTAAAGTAAAGAAAATGCAAGAAATTTTTCCAGATCATCAGTTTTGAAGGATGGAGTTTTGTGAAACCATGATTGAAAAAGCGAATCAGGATCAACATTTTATGAAAAATATTTGTTTTACAGACAAAAGTTCATTTTGAATTCATGGCCGTCACAATCCTTAAGTTGTTCGTTACTGTCACGGAAAAATAAACATTTCCATACTGCAGAACGGACCCAGTATCCTCAAAAAATTAATGTCTGGACTGGGTGACAATATCATTGGTCCTGTTTTTTATCAATGATAATTTATCAGGGAGAAATTATTTATCATATTTCCAGCAAATTACCACGCCTGTTATTTTTACTAATTTTGTTATTTTAGGAGTTGTCAAACCAAACGACGGCTACTGTCACATGTCAACTGAGAGAACCTATAGCATGTCCTCGTCGCAAGACTATCCCTCCATCGAACAGATCAACTTAGCTGTTAAAAAGAATTCCATCAACATAATATTTGCCGTAACGGAGAATACCATCAAGACTTATGAACAGTTGGCAAAACATATTGAAGGGTCCTCTGCAGGTAAGTTTTGATTACTTCAAATTCCATACCAACGGATCACAGAGTCAAATTTTGTTGTTAGTCTATCTGTTAACATTTTCGTGAAAAGCTTATCATAACAAAAACATTTCATGTAAAAAAAGCCAAGTACGCGAAAATGGCATTCCGTAAAAAGAATTGAGATAAAAGTAAAGCCAAGTTCTCTAATACAAATTTCAAAATGAAAGGTTCTTACTAGTTTGGAAATTTTGTTTTTAAACTTTGCTATTACAGCCAAACTTCTTTATGTTCAATTTAGCACTGTGCCTAAGAGTCATTTACAGCCGTAATAGCCAAGTTTAGAAAAATGTTTCCAAACTAGTAAGAACCTTTCATTTTGAAATTTGTATTGGAGAACTTGGCTTTACTTTTATCTCAATTCTTTTTACGGAATGCCATTTTGGCGTACTTGGTCTTTTTTTACATGAAATGTTTTTGTTATGATTTCACTTCTTTTTTAAAGGAATTGGATAATACTTAATTTTTAAAGTAGTAAAATATGCGGAATATTGTTCAAAACTTTTGCAATGCCTTACTTAAATTTTTGACGTTTTTTAATTTTTTTCCATGGTTTTATCGTAGTTCCTATCAGCCTTCCAAAGCTCAGCTCTCTAGCGTTTCTGAAAGTGCACAATGTTACTTTTACATAACTTTACATGTATAGGGCAGGGAAATAAATTAAAATTGTCGTGTTTTTAAATTTTGCCCTATAGTTTTATCATAGTTCCTATCAGTGTTCCAATGCTCAGCTCTCTAGCGTTTCTGGAAGTGGGTAATGTTACTTTTACATAACTTTACATTTATAGGGAAGGAGAGTAAATGAAAATATTGAACTTTTTAAATTTTTTCCCATGGTTTTATCATAATTTCTATCAGCATTCCAATGCTCAGCTCTCTAGCGTTTCTGGAAGTGGGCAGTGTTACTTTTACAAAACTTTACATTTATAGGGGAAGGAAGTAAATTAGAATTTTGGGGTGTTTTAATTTTTTTCTATAACTTTATCATAGTTACTATCGGTCTTCCAAAGCTCAGCTCTCTAGCATGTCTGGAAGTAGGCAATGTTACTTTTACTTAACTTTACATTTAAAGGGGAGGGAAGTAAATTAGAATTTTGGGGTGTTTTAATTTTTTCCTATAGTTTTATCATAGTTCCTATCAGTCTGCCAAAGCTCAACTCTCTAGCATTTCTGGAAGTGGGCAATGCTACTTTTATATAACTTTAAATGTATAGGGGAGGGGAGTAAATTAACATTTTAGAGTTTTTTAATTTTTTCCTATAGTTTTATCATAGTTTCCATCAGTCTGCCAAAGCTCAACTCTCTAGCATTTCTGGAAGTGGGCGGTGCTACTTTTACATAACTTTAAATGTATAGGGGAGGGGAGTAAATTAAAATTTTGGGGTTTTTTGATTTTTTCCAGGGGTTTGGTCATAATTTCTATCAATCTGCCAAATTTCAGCTTTGTAGCATGTCTGGAAGTACAGTAGAATATTGATGATCTATACATGAGTGTCAGTGAGTGAGTGGCAATTTCGACTTTTTTTGAAATTTCGTAACTACTTTACTACTTTATGGAATTCCATGATACTCGGAGGGGTTGTTAACTCCATGGAGATCTACGACTGTGCAAAGTTTGAGATTCGTTGCTCATTCCGAAGTACAGTTTTAGGTAGGTCAAATATCGGCTGAAATGTTTCAAGAAAAGATGGTTACGGCGCGCGAACTTGGCGAGGCACTGCCGTGCCCTCAGATAAACTACATTGAGGAGTGTTATAGGTCGATAGTTTTTTAGGTCTGCTCTATCGCTTTTCTTGTGTAGAATAATTGTTATGGATTCTTTCCAGGTGTTTGGGATTATTTTGTCTTTTAGTGTTTTATTCACGACGATATGGGTATTGACCACCGTACTTAAGCATTTCTGCCATTACTCCGTCTTTTCCAGCTGATTTGTTATTTTTACTTTTCTTTAATGCTCTCTTTATTTCCGCTATGCTTCTTTCAGGTTGTAGCTCTAAGTTTATGTTCTTTATTTTTGTTTGGAGTTTTTTCATAGTTATATATAGAATAGTTGTGTGAAATTTATATTATCCTCTTTAACGTTCGTGTCTATGTCGTTTAGATATTTCATATTTCTGTTATTTTCTACAATTGTTTTAACTTTTATTTCTTGACTCTTTCTTTTATTTTCTTTTATAATTTTTCTTATAGTTTCATTTATTTCTTTGTATTCTGTCGATGTTCTTTTTTCTTCTTTCTCCGGGTTCTGCTCTTTTTCCATCACTTTCTTTATTTCTTCTGATATACAATAGCCTCTCTTTTTATCTTTTTGTGCGACACCTTTCCTACTATGGTCATAGCTCTTGTCAGCGTATCATTTATTTCATCTATATTTTCATGTCCGCATCTTAAGTTGTGTTGATTCTTATATAGATACGACATGTCTGAATCCGAAATTGTGTTTCTAGATACGACATTTTCATTAAGCTTGGCAGTGTAGATATGTAATAATGTGAATACCTAAAAGGGCAACTATGTTTTTTGCACTCTATGGGAGGGGATGGGACAATTCGCCGCGGCCGATTCGCCGCTGCCGATTCGCCGCGGGACAATTCGCCGCCGGACGATTCGCCGCGGGGATAATTCGCGCCGAGATTTTTTGTTTTATGATGTTACCATTGGCAATTGTTTAAACAGTTTTATTTAGCTTAGTGATTTGGTGGTTAGTATAATACAATTCAACATTTTTTTTATTATAAAAATAAATAAAATGGCGGATTTTCCTATTTATGAACCGAATTGCCTCAAACTTGAAACATCGCGGCGCTTAAGGTAACTTAATACAATTTTTGCTTAGATTTAAAAAAATGAAAATGGTGGATCCAAAATGGCGAATTTTCCCATTTATGAACCGATTTGCATCAAACTCGGAACTTTGAGATCTTTCAGGTCGCTGATTATTATTTTTAACTTAATTTAAAAAAATCAAAATGGCTGTTCCACAATGGCGCACTTTTTTGTTTATAAACCGATTTGCCTCAAAATTGGGGGTTTGCTGATTTCTCTGGGGGGGGGGGGGGGTGAAGCCTCATGATAGCAAATTGTGTACTCTTTAATCTTTTTATTCGTAAAATATGTGAAAAATATCTAAACGAATCTTAGGCTTGGGGGGGGGGGCTAGGCCCCAAGGAATCCGCCATTTTCAGGTTTTAAAATTTAAATCAAAAATTGTATTGAGTTACCTTAGGCGCCCGCGATGCTTTAAGTTTGAAGCAAATCGGTTTATAAACAAGAAAGTGCGCCATTGTGGAACCGCAATTTTGATTTTTTAAAATTAAGTTAAAAATAATAATCAGCGACCTGAAAGATTTTAAAGTTCCGAGTTTGATGCAAATCGGTTCATAAATGGGAAAATCCGCCATTTTGGATCCGCCATTTTATTTATTTTTCTAATAGAAAAAATTGTTGAATTGTATACTAACCCTAAATATCTAGTTGGAAAAGTTTCAAGAAAGTTATGATCAAACAAATAAACAAATATATTATATGAAGTCAAGCTAAATAAAACTGTTTAAACAATTGCCAATGGTAACATCATAAAATAAAATTCTCGCGGCGAATTGTCCCCGCGGCGAATTGTTCCGCGGCGAATCGGCTGCGGCGAATTGTCCCATACCCCTACTCTTTATCTCTTATTCTCGGAATAAAAATGTCAATTTTTATCTCCAACTTTGCTTTTAAATTAAAACAAACTTAAATTTTATTATTGATTTGTGAAATTGCTATCGAGTAAAGTAAGTTTTTGTCTCTTCAGGCGTTCTCAAAAATGACAGTTCCAACATAGTCGAACTGATCAAAGAACAGTACGAACAGATTTCATCTTCAGTCGATATGAAGCATAATGCGACTTCCGACATCAGCATCCGGTTTTATACCAAGTGTTTAAACACCACCGGAGCCACGGTCAATACTAATAAGTGTGGAAACATAAAGGTAAGTAATCTATTACAAAATATATCTATTATAACAAAAATATTGCATGTAAAAAAAAGCCAAGTATGCGAAAATGGTATTCCTTAAAAATAATTGAGATAAAACTAAAACCAAGTTCTCTAATACCAATTTTAAAATGAAAGGTTCTTACTAGTTTGGAAATGTTTTTTAAAACTTTGTTATTACAGCCAAACTTCTTTGTGTTTAATTTAGCACTGTGCCTAAGAGTCATTTGCTGCCGTAATAGCCTGCTGACTCCTGACTTATTATTAGTTACATTGTTATTTCGTATAGTAAGCAATGATCTCTCTATAATATAACTGGATAGTCCTTTACATGTATGCAAAGTGAAGCAAATTGGATTTGGATATTAGCTAACACTACTACTATAAGTAGTGTGAGCTATGGTGATCCTAATTTTTTCGAAAAAAAAAAGTTGCTCCGATTTCAAAAAATTTTATATATCTTTGCGTTTCAGATGATTTTGAAACTTTTTTGTTTTGCTGTCTGTCTGTCTGTATGTCTGTCTGTATGTCTGTCTGTAACGACCAACCCGCATAACTTAAAAACCGCTTGTCCGATTTTAATGAAATTTGGTACCTAAGTTGTGTCTTGGGCCGTGATGGTCCCATTTAAAAATGAACAAAATCCACCGAACGCAAGCCAAATAAAAGGGTGGGGGTAGATTCCAAAAATTAGAGTTTAAGTCAAAATATGGCGTGTGTGATATCAAACGAAAGGTAATTGAGTTTGGAGTTAAACAAAATACATTTTAGTTTTTTTTAAAAGGGGGGGGTAGATGAAAAAAATTGAGTTTAAGTCAAAACATGGCTTGTGTGGTATCAAACGAAAGGTAATTGAGTCTGGAGTTGAATAAAATATATTTCAGTTTTTGATTATATTAGCTCACACTATAACTATAGTACCTAGTGTGAGCTTAGGTGCCCATAGATTGGCAGAGTATTTTTTGTAGAGAGAGCACGCTGCACAGGAGGTGCTACCTTTCCTTTTTTACTTCTTCTCTCCGATGATATTCTGTGGTTTTGAAAATTCGCGGACGTTTGATTTTTAATCTATAACTGGATTTTTACTGCGATTAGGTACGAATAAAGTTTTTTAAATAATCAAGGATACTTACTTCAAAAAGGAAACCAGCTTTTCAGAATCACAAATGATAATCTCTTTGGAGTATTAAATTCACAGAATACACCGGTGGTTAGGACTAGAGAGAGAAAGGTCGCAATGGTTCCCATGTATGTTCTCACTTTAAAAAAACTGTTTAAATTTTTACCTCAGTGTCCCATATACGTAATGTATAGCCGTGGCCGTTCCAGTTTCTTCGTATATAATTCATTGATTGTAAGTCGTAGTGATTAATTAACAGTTATCTTTTTTGCGCAGGTTGGGGACGTCATAGACTTCAGAATCGAACTAGAAGTCCTCAAGTGTCCCGTCGAAAGCAAGGATCGCTTCCAGACCATCCAGATTTATCCTGTTGGCATGGACGAAAGTCTAATTATTGACCTAGAAATGCTGTGCGAATGTGAATGTGAAAAGGTAAGCTAACCTCTCATACTTCTTTTGTTTTTTATGGGAAATAGCCATCTTTTCTTATTTTGTCATTGGTAAGAAGAAAAGATATCTAGCGACGCCCTTATTTACATTTTGACAGTTACTTTATACCAAATGTGAGCAACTCTATTTGACAGTTGTTTGCAAATTTTGTTTTCCATGAAAAATTATTGATGCCTGCAAGTTGGCATTATTTATCAACAATTTATTGTCAAAATCAAGTTGCTACTTTTCCATAACTTTCACAGCAAACCAATATATCAAAAATTTAAAACAAACTAAAAGTATAGAAATATACATTCTGTTGAATACAGGACAGTTCTGCTTTTAGCCGTCGTCTAAGATGACCTAAAGCTACATATGAGAGAGATAAACTAAATTTACTTTGTTCTTTTAGGTGGGACACAAATACTATATGAGAGAGATAGACTAAATTTACTTTGTGCTTTCAGGAGGGAGACAAATACTTCAAGATCAACGCCCCCTTTTGTCACAACCACGGAACCTACAGGTGCGGCGTGTGCGAATGCAATCCTGGCGCCTTCGGCAGAAAATGCGAATGTAACGCTGACGAAGTGCCGAAGTTGCCTACCAACGGGACCGGGTGTGTCCATCCCAATTCCACTCTAGGTAAATAGATAAATCTTATGTTTGTTTACTGAGAATTAATTAAGAGGTTTTAGTTTAAGTTAAACAAAATCTAGAATGTGACTACCGACTTGTCACCTCACAGTTTGGGTATTTATTGGAGGAAGGCTGGACAGGCTGGACCTAATTAATCCATTATCCCCTCTTTAAAGGGCTTGGAGGATCCAAGTCCGTAGCGTTCCTGATTTTCCTACTTTAGATTTTGGGTCTCACAATTTTTCCATAGCCAATCACGTTGAAAAGAAAACCCTTCATCTGTTTGAGGTTTCGTCACTCTTAACATTTCAGTAGTTTTTCTCGCATCAACCACCTGCTCTGTGGTAGGCGGCACCTAGATGTTCATCATTTTAGAGGGAGGCGGAACCACTTTCTTATCTCTACAAAACCATGTTTTGCGCTTTTCGTTTTTCTAAGCTTGGTTCGGTTCGGTTCGGTTCACAGTCAAGAGTAATTTGCATTCCTGAAAATATTTGAAAACTTCAATCTATTTCTCATTTCACAAGCTATGGCGATTTTTCGCATAAAATATTTTAGTGTCTTTTTGGCAGGTTTAAAAAAGAGCTACGAAAAAAAAGGTTTTTTTCTGTGTAGTTTGAGGCAAAAGCTACCTCCTGAGAAGTTCATAATGATTGAACGAGGGATGGTTGAGATATAACTTTTTTAAATTGGCTAAAATGATCAAAAATTGGCTGAAATCGTCAAAAATTGATATTTTGAGCAATTTTTTCCAAATTTAAAAAATCTATATCATCATCATCAAAAAAGCCAAGTACGCGAAAATGGCATTCCGTAAAAAGAATTGAGATAAAAGTAAAGCCAAGTTTTCCAATACAAATTTCAAAATGAAAGGTTCTTACTAGTTTGGAAATGTTTTTTTAAACTTTGCTATTACAGCCAAACTTCTTTATGTACAATTTAGCACTGTGCCTAAGAGTCATTTACAGCCGTAATAACCAAGTTTAGAAAAATATTTCCAAACTAGTAGGAACCTTTCATTTTGAAATTTGTATTGGAAAACTTGGCTTTACTTTTATCTCAATTCTTTTTACGGAATGCCATTTTCGCGTACTTGGCTTTTTTTACATGAAATGTTTTTGTTATGATTTCACTTCTTTTTTAAAGGAATTGGATAATACTTAATTTTTAAAGTAGTAAAATATGCGGAATATTATTCAAAACTTATGCAATGCCTTACTTAAATTTTTGAGATTTTAAAATTTTTTTCCATGGTTTTATCGTAGTTGCTATCAGCCTTCCAAAGCTCAGCTCTCTAGCGTTTCTGAAAGTGCACAATGTTACTTTTACATAACTTTACATTTATAGGGGAGGAGAGTTAATGAAAATATTGGACTTTTTAAATTTTTTCCCATGGTTTTATCATAATTTCTATCAGCATTCCAATGCTCAGCTCTCTAGCATTTCTGGAAGTGGGCAATGTTAGTTTTATATAAATTAACATTTATAGGAGAGGGAAGTAAATTAAAATGTTGGTGTTTTTAAATTTTTTCATATAGTTTTATCATATTGTCTTTCAGTCTTAAAAAGTTCAGCTCTCTAGCGTTTCTGGAAGTGCGCAGTGTTACTTTTACATAACTTTACATTAATAGGGGAAGGAAGTAAATTAGAATTTTGGGGTGTTTTAATTTTTTCTATAACTTTGTCATAGTTACTATCGGTCTTCCAAAGCTCAGCCCTCTAGTATGTCTGGAAGTAGGCAATGTTAATTTTACTTAACTTTACATTTATAGGGGAGGGAAGTAAATTAGAATTTTGGGGTGTTTTAATTTTTTCTTATGGTTTTATCATAGTTCCTATCAGTCTGCCAAAGCTCAACTCTCTAGCATTTCTGGAAGTGGGCGATGCTAATTTTACATAACTTTAAATGTATAGTGGAGGCGAGTAAATTAAAATTTTGAGGTTTTTTGATTTTTTCCAGGGGTTTGGTGATAATTTCTATCAGTCTGCCAAATTTCAGCTTTGTAGCATGTCTGGAAGTACAGTGAGTCAGTGAGTGTGTGGCAATTTCGACGTTTTTTGAAATTTCGTAACTACTTTACTTATTTATGGAACTCTATGAAACTTGGAGGGGTTGTTAATTCCATGGAGATCTACGACTGTGCAAAGTTTGAGATTCGTAGCTCATTCCAAAGTAGAGTTTTAGGTAGGTCAATTATCGGCTGAAATGTTTCCAGAAAAGATGGTTACGGCGCGCAAACTTGGCGAGGCACTGCCGTGCCCTCAGATCTTGACTATCCTTTTAGTCGCAATAGTTTGGGAGAGGAACATCAAAGAACCTCAAGTGCCAAACTAACAAGCTTACAACGACAAGCCAGTCTTGCCACATGTGGTGCAATGAGCTCTAGCCCATCGATCTGGAGTTGTTAGTATCCAAGAAAAAACATAGTCTCGGCCAATTTGCTACTTTATTTCAGGCCGAATTCGTAGCCAGTGAACTGTGTGGCCGGTGGATTACTGACCACGAATGGACCAACAGGACAATAAAAATCTTCTCCGACAGTCAAGCAGCCTTCAGAGCGCTTGATTCCTATACGGTCTCATCGAGAACCGTGAGGAGCTGCAGGGATTCGCTGAATGCGCTTGGTAGCGCTAACAATGTGTGATTAGTATGGATACCAGGGCATTCTGGGCACGAGGGAAATGAGGCCGCAGACCAAGCAGCGAGGGACGCGGACGCGGCATCTGCCAAGTTTTTGCATATTAAAATGGATGGAGAATAGCTTCCAACAATACTGGATAAATATACCAGAACTGGCTCACTCTAAAGAGTTCATTAAAGGACCTTGTAGAAACAGAGCCAGGAACATCATTGGATTTACCAGACAGGAGATACGTATAGTGATGGAGGATGACGAAACAGTCAGACATGAACTGTGCGAATGTCCGGCTATTGCACGTTTACGTCAGAACGCTTTCGGTAAACCTCAGATTGACTTAGAAGATCTGAACAGTGTCTCACCCAAACTGATAGCCGGCCTTTTTGGAGGATTAGGCATACAGTGGTGAGAAACCACTCAAACGTGAGCCACAATAGACCTACTGGTGGTCGCAGTGGAAGGGCTGCAAAGTCCACACAAATATGAATCATCATCCTTTTATTCAATGGTGATGACATTTTTAGGAGTTATACAGTTCATATCATTATTTTTGAAACAACTTTTTACAACTTTTTTTCGTTGGCCTATGCTATTTGTTATGGTAAACAGCTGATAATTGTCAAAAAGTTATCTCAAAAATTATGATATGGAGTTTAGAACTTTTACCACTCTTTCGAATAGTTCTAGTCACTTTTGCCTAAAACTACACAGAAAAAACTTTTTTGGTAGTTTTTTTTTTAAACCTACTAAAAATGCACTAGAATATTTTATGCGAAAAATCTCCATAGCTTGAGAAATACATTTAAGTTTTCAAATATACCTCTAGTTTTTTTTATAGTTGGAGCAGTTTTTCAAACAGTTTTAAAGCACTCCTATTATTTTGGACACCACTGTATACCCAAAAAAACTCGATTTACCTTAAAAAAATAACCTCTATTAACATTAGTATACAATGTACTTTTGTAGGTGTGGAATGCGCCGGCAGAGGGAGCTGCATCTGCGGCCGATGCGAGTGCGAGCAGCGCGGCGATCCATCCGAGCGAATTTACGGCGACTTTTGCGAATGCGACAATTTTTCGTGTGATCGTCATCTTGGCCAATTGTGCAGTGGCGAAGAGCATGGAATTTGCGACTGTGGCATATGCAGGTAACACGCTTTTTTAGTCAAAGATGTTTAAAATGAAAACAAGTTTTTTTCAATTCAATTCAATAAAGCTTTATTGTTGAAATTTTTTAAAAATCATTGACAAAGCAATTCTTAAACTCTACACTCATTAGTTAATCCAACACAACATTAGCGAAATATTTATTTTATTTATTTATTTCAACAGTATATACAGCAAAAAGCCAATTACAGATACTTTCTTACATTAAAAAAATATTTTATACAATATGTCACTTACACTACACATGATAAATAACAAACAAATCAAATTACATAATTACTTATTGATTAACTGCTGCGCACTTTTAGATCTATAATTTTTTTTAAATTTCTTATAGCTAACATTGTCAATATCAACATCTGAAGCATACTTGTTAAATAAGTTGCATACATTGTAGATAGGGGAGCTTTTAAATAGATTTGTTCGTGGATAAGCTAAATAAATCATATTTTTCGACCTTGAATTGATTCGATTTATGGCAAAAGGAAGTTGTTCAACTATATTACGACAATCAACATCCCTTTTGAGGATTATATACATTGTTGTTAAAAAAAATTTTCGTTCTTCTTTGGTTTAGTGATAATCTATCAAATATTTATCTTGTTGTCACAACCTCTTTGTGGATAAATCCCAAACTTTCTAAAGTGCATGGCTTTTAAAAATTTTCGTTCAACTCCCTCAATCATACCAATCCAAATGTCATATTGGGGGGACCAGATAACACTTCCATATTCTAGTAATGGCAATACCAGACTGTCAAATAAGTATATGCTTACGTCAATGTTAAAACTTTTAGTATTTCTACAAATAAACCCAGCAACTTTCTGGGCACTCCTAATTTTAAAAATAATATGTGATGAAAATGAAAGATTAGCATCGAAGGTTACATCTAGGTCTTTTTGTTCAGATACACGCTCTAGATTCTCATTATTTATTGTATAATCAAATTCAATTAGGTTTTTGTTACGACTAAATGTCAAACAAAAGCATTTACCCAAATTTAAGTTAAAACCATTTTCCTGGCAATATAGGACTGTGTCCTGAAATTCACTTTGGAGTGTTTCACAATCCTCCAATGAGAAAACTTCAACAAACAATTTGCGCACTTTTAGATCTATAATTTTTTTAAATTTCTTATAGCTAACATTGTCAATATCAACATCTGAAGCATACTTGTTAAATAAGTTGCATACATTGTAGATAGGGGAGCTTTTAAATAGATTTGTTCGTGGATAAGCTAAATAAATCATATTTTTCGACCTTGAATTGATTCGATTTATGGCAAAAGGAAGTTGTTCAACTATATTACGACAATCAACATCCCTTTTGAGGATTATATACATTGTTGTTAAAAAAAATTTTCGTTCTTCTTTGGTTTAGTGATAATCTATCAAATATTTATCTTGTTGTCACAACCTCTTTGTGGATAAATCCCAAACTTTCTAAAGTGCATGGCTTTTAAAAATTTTCGTTCAACTCCCTCAATCATACCAATCCAAATGTCATATTGGGGGGACCAGATAACACTTCCATATTCTAGTAATGGCAATACCAGACTGTCAAATAAGTATATGCTTACGTCAATGTTAAAACTTTTAGTATTTCTACAAATAAACCCAGCAACTTTCTGGGCACTCCTAATTTTAAAAATAATATGTGATGAAAATGAAAGATTAGCATCGAAGGTTACATCTAGGTCTTTTTGTTCAGATACACGCTCTAGATTCTCATTATTTATTGTATAATCAAATTCAATTAGGTTTTTGTTACGACTAAATGTCAAACAAAAGCATTTACCCAAATTTAAGTTAAAACCATTTTCCTGGCAATATAGGACTGTGTCCTGAAATTCACTTTGGAGTGTTTCACAATCCTCCAATGAGAAAACTTCAACAAACAATTTGCGCACTTTTAGATCTATAATTTTTTTAAATTTCTTATAGCTAACATTGTCAATATCAACATCTGAAGCATACTTATTAAATAAGTTGCATACATTGTAGATAGGGGAGCTTTTAAATAGATTTGTTCGTGGATAAGCTAAATAAATCATATTTTTCGACCTTGAATTGATTCGATTTATGGCAAAAGGAAGTTGTTCAACTATATTACGACAATCAACATCCCCTTTGAGGATTAGATACATTGTTGTTAAAAAAAAATTTAGTTCTTCTTTGGTTTAGTGATAATCTATCAAATATTTATCTTGTTGTCACAACCTCTTTGTGGATAAATCCCAAACTTTCTAAAGTGAATGGCTTTTAAAAATTTTCGCTGAACTCCCTCGATCATACCAATCCAAATGTCATATTCGGGGGACCAGATAACTCTTCCATATTCCAGTATTGGTAATACCAGACTGTCAAATAAGTATATGCTTACGTCAATGTTAAAACTTTTAGTATTTCTACAAATAAACCCAGCAACTTTCTGGGCACTCCTAATTTTAAAAATAATATGTGATAGATTCTCATTATTTATTGTATAATCAAATTCAATTAGGTTTTTGTTACGACTAAATGTCAAACAAAAGCATTTACCCAAATTTATGTTAAAACCATTTTCCTGGCAATATAGAGCTGTGTCCTGAAATTCACTTTGGAGTGTTTCACAATCCTCCAATGAGAAAACTTCAACAAACAATTTAAAATCATCGGCAACAAATGGCAATGATTCCACATTTTTTGCCTTAGAGATAATTTTGTTGAAGGCAATAATAAAAAGAAGTGGCTCGAGATGATTTTATATAAATAGTAGACCTGCTACCTTTTAATTCCACGAACTGATATCTTTTACTTGTGCTAGTTCCCAAATAAGATTATAGAGATCTGAGCCCTGAAGGGGAGAAAAACTAGAGATATCCCAAAAAATAACCCCAAAGTTAAATTCGCCCCGCCTGGGAAAACAGAGTCTATTAAACTAAATAACAAAGGAAAAAATCGGCAACACGCTAGAAGCTTACCTTCTGTAATTCTGCAGCAGTCCCAAAATTTCACTGGCGGCACCGCCCCTCCTTGCGACTGGAATTTCGGTCTTCAACCCGAAAACACGTGTGACTTCTTTTAGTTTTTTGGCGGAAGTGAAGTCTTCATTCCCCTGTCACACACAGGGTGGCGCTTCAAACTCCCAGCGTGAGCAAAAAACGCGAATAATTTTAACAAAATGATCAGGTGATCAAAAAGAAAATAACTTTCAACAAAGAGAGAAATTATCACCTGATCGGAATTTTTCCCAAACAGGACTTTCTTTTTTGAAGGTTTTTGCAGAAAGCCCAAAAATATCAAAACAAACTTTAAGGTTAGGTTTTCCCAAAAATTCAAAATAAAACAATAAAGAAAAAATAACTGGCAGCATTAAACCGATTATATTAAATTAGTTAGGTATGAAGAAACATCCATTCCAGTTAGTCCATCCAAAATAGTGCTGTGATTTACTTTATCAAAAGCCTTTTCCAAATCCGTATAAATAACATCAACTTGACTCTTTCTGTTTAAAGCCTCATGTACGTATTGAGAGAAAATTGTTAGATTTCTAAAGGTAGATCTTTTGGGTAAGAAGCCATGCTGTCTGGGAGATATTTTATTTGATACTTCTGCAAAAAGTCTGTTAAATATTATGATTTCGAAAAAAATATTTTCGTAGTTAATATTAGATAAATACTCGAGTTAATAA
Organism: Aspidapion aeneum; assembly: GCA_963576565.1. Classification (NCBI taxonomy): domain Eukaryota; kingdom Metazoa; phylum Arthropoda; class Insecta; order Coleoptera; family Brentidae; genus Aspidapion; species Aspidapion aeneum. The sequence goes on along the minus strand of OY755046.1, from coordinate 62,053,913 downwards.
TGTAATTATTAATTTTAAAAGTTAAGTACCACCCTCAAAAGAAAACATAACATGACCCAAAATAAACTAAAATGTTAACATTTAAAGGACAAAAACAAAAAAGGAAACACAACATTATCAAAAACATACTAAAATAATATAAAAAATAATAACATTTTGATATAAACAATAATCAAAATTTGTAATCCTAGTATTGCTAAACACGACAAGTTAAAATATATAAAATTGCCTATCTAGACGAAAAAGGTAAAAACAACTACGAGAACCTTTCACAATGTTAAACATATTAAAATATTAAGTATAAAAAATTTTATTAGGCTAAAATATTGTAACAAAGAGAGAATTAAGAAAAAACTATTTGATTTATTTGACTGGTTTATTTTTTATTTTACATGTGGGAACAATGATAGACAAAAGATCATTATAATAAAATACTATATTTTTTTCTTCAAGACGGTAGTATACCTTTGTAATTAGAAATTTTTTAAACGATTTACGAAATTTTTGATAACTGTTCTGACATTTAATTTGTTCTGGCAAATAATTAAATTTTTTGATACTCAAATAATTGAGTTTTTTATCCAGTTAGATTTTGGGATAGACAAAGGTAAGTTGTTTCTTAAGTTATGCAATGAATATTCTTTTAAAACTTTGACTTAAACATAACATTCTAAAATAAATTAATTACTTTACAAAACATGTCCCAGTATGTTCCGACAACAAAACAAAGAAAATTTAGTGGAGAAGACTGAAGTTTTTTTTTTGTAATTTCACAAAAGCAAGAAACACTGTAAGAAAATGTATTAGTTTTTCAATTTCAAGATTACTTTGCCTGTTGTTAATGATAGAGACTTATTGTTAGTGTTAAAAGGTCTAGTAGTAATAATAGGGACTTATTGGAATAGAACCTGACTTTATTTTAGAGTCGACTTTATTCTGAACAGCTGACCTCTCAAAATTGACATACCAAAGCCATATTTAAAAATAAAGTCGCTAAGTTTCAATTGATAAAAACAGGCACTAATAAATCCGGTTCTTAAATACACAAAGGCCGAATTTTTAAAGAAAGGAGCTGCTTTTTATATGTAAATCTGTCACAAAACTGCTGGTTTTAAAATAAGGTCAGGTTTTATTCCAACAAGTCCGTATTGTCTTGTTTCGCAGGTGTAAATCAGGTTGGGAAGGAGAGGACTGTAGCTGCCAACAGTCGAACGCGACCTGCTACGCCCCGGAAAGTACCGAAATTTGTTCCGGCCACGGTTCTTGCGAGTGTGGGGCTTGCAAGTGTCACAAAGAAGGTAAGATATTGTAGATAATATTTTTACACATTGATTTTATTTTTGTTTTTCTTCTCTGGGTGGTTCAAAGATGGCTTAGGCCTAAGTATATGTTTTAAAGTAGAAACAACTATTTTTAAACTATTTATAAAAAGGCCTCTGTTTTAATGTTCGTGAAACACTGTGTATGTTTTAAAGTAGAGGCGGTTGTTTTTAATAATTTCTAATTTAATTTTTTTTAATATTAATTTTTTGCTTACCTAATTACTTTCCCTGTAACAAATTGTAATTATACTGACAATAAATACGTATTTTTTTAAAATTTTATGGTATACCTTTTTTTTTAAGGTCACTACTCCGGTAAATATTGTGAAAAATGCCCCACCTGTCCTGATCAGTGCCTGGAGTTTAAAGACTGTGTCCAGTGCCAGCAATATCAAACAGGACCTTTGAAAGACATTTGCGGACAGAACTGTACACATATGCCGGTACCTGAATCCGTAAGTACAAATAACTTGTTTATATGCATTTTTAACAAATATTTTGTTTTGCTTATATCTCAAAAACTAGCCGATTTTTATAAAAATTATTATTTTTTTATGCAATGACCCTCCGAATGAGATCCGCAGAGCTAATTAATTTTTGAAAAAATAATTTTCGAAAAACAATTTTTCATATAACTATTTATTTATACTTACAATTTTTTTGCGTCGAAAGCTGACGCCATATTTTGGAATACTTTGCAACCCGTGCTGACACCTGATGCAATGTTGCCATTTCTCCAGGGTTTTCCTCTCCTGAGCATAGCTTTTTATTTTTTGTTAGGTTGACAAAGTTGAGATGATAGAGGACAATAATGAATTTTTGTGTCGCTACACAGACGACGACCATTGTCAATTCAAATATGTCTACTATTATGATAACGAAAGAAATCTGCATATTAGAGCCCAACAGGAGAGGCAATGTCCCCCACAGGTAAGTGTTAATTAAACTACTCTCTTGTCTCATCTGGTTTATTTTTTGACTTTGTTAGCCATGGAAACTTTTCCGTCACATATAGATTGATGGATAATTTAGTTTGACTTGAGGTCAAAGCCCTTTACCCGCCTCTTTAAGAACGATCCTTTGAGTACCCTCAAAGAAGGCATTTCTTTCTCAAGTTCGATTAAATTTTGCCTAGCGCGTGTGCCCTCATTTACTGTTCTGTAAAACCCTTTGCGTGATGCTTTCCTGCGTGTGCCTAAACTTCTTTGTCAAAAAAAGCCTTTGACTTATATTGGATGCGCAGTAAGTTCACATGGTTTATATCATTAACGTATTAATCGGAGGAGACCAGGAACCGCGGCAAAAATTCATTCATCAAAACAATTCGATTTGACCCCTAAATGCTTCAATAAGTTGGAAAAGAATAGAAATATTTTTTGGAAAGACGATGGCAACGCTGTGCGACACACAGTAGACGTATGTTTATTCTTTATGGTCGATCGATTTACCAGTGACGGCGGCAAAATATTTATTTATTAAAAGTAAATACCTAACTTATTAAAACAAGCAATTTAATTTAGTTTACAGCTGAATAGATACCCATTGACAATTAGATGTTTGATTAGGATGCTTTTAGCTTGGTGTATTTTATTTTAGGTTAGACAACGTTAAAAATTCAGAGTAGGTAAAAAGGACTAACCCAACCTAAAAAATTGCCTCAATCCAAATCTAAAAAAACTGTTTACACAAAAAAACGGTTAAATAAAAAAGGTATACATAAAAAAATTACTTTCCATATTAATAAGATACCTTTTTTACCTGATCTGTTGAAAATCAAGGCTCAAATCAACTTGGGATACCCTGTACATTTTTAACTAAACTTATGTTTAAACACTTTTAACAAATAAATAATTATTTATATAATACCCAAAATTTTTTTTTCTGATTTTATATTGATTTCTACGGCACTGGTCTTTGTTTTGTTTTGAAGGTCACACAAGTTATTTAACTTACTTGTAAAACGAAACTTCTGGATTAAGATGGTCGAGATTTTAGCACAAAATACACTCCCACACCATTTTAAAGTCTTTTAAGATTAATTTTGAGTCCAGATCGAAAATATATTTTAAGAAAAAACACGAAAACAATTCCGAACCGTAAAGACACAGGTCAAAAACGCCGCATTGACCCTTTACAAAATACTAATGGGTCCAAAGGGACTACCTTCTAATCAAGAATAGTTTTGTCTCTTTTTCTCGCATCAGTTTAACAAAGAGGAACAAAATAAGATACTTTACGCGGGCTTAGACGATTGCGGCATCTTTCTAATTCCTTTGTTTTAGTGAGGGACTGTAATCGAGAATAGTTTTGTTTTTTTCTCTCGCACTGGTTTAATAAAGGAAAACGAAGGAGTAGCAAAATAAATGCTGGAAGCACAAGTTAAAGTGATCACCGCTTGTTATATATCCATATTTGGTCGTGTATAATTACTCTGGTAAGGGTTTGTAAGAAGAACAGTTTCGTCTTTTTTCGGTGCATTGGTTTAAAAAGGAAATAAAAGTAAAGGAAAGATCGGATAATTTTGGTGATTCTTAAAGAGAAAGAAAATAGAGTTTTCTATGGACCAAACAAAAATAGTCGATGAGTTCTTTTCTGCAGAAGTACGTTTTTTAAAACAAATTGTTTATCTAGACGGCCGATTTTTTTGTTTATTTCCTAGTCTCCTCCGGTTAATACGTTAATGGTTTATATTGGCCTTCTTTTTTAATTGACAACAGCGCTTTAAGTTTCGATTCTGGTCACAGTAGTTTACTCTCTTGTTTCGTCTGATTTATTATTTGACTTTTTCTGCCATGGAAAATTTATCGGCACACATACATAGATTCTTGGACATTAAGGTAGTCTCCTAGACTATGTGAAACCTCATCTTTAAAATAAGAACGACCGCCAATGGCAAATCGAGGTAAACATGTCAAAAATAGAAAATCAATGTCGGGCTTCGCTTCCCATAAACTCCCACCTCTTCAAGAAGGATGTTTGGGCACCCAAAAAGAAGGCATTTTTATTTCTCAAGTACAATTTAATTTTGCCTAGTGCGTTTGCCTTCATGTACCGTGCTGTAAAACCCTTTACGTGAGGCCTTACTGCGTGTGCCTACACTCACATGTCAAAAAAGCTTTGGACTTATGCGCAGTAGGTTCACCAGGTTTTATTTAGTTATTTATTTATTTATTTATTTATTTATTCCAACAGTATCTACAGCAAAAAGCCAATTACAGATACTGTCTACCAGACCACTTGATAATGGTTTTTTAAAAACCAAAACGCGTCGTGATTAGACAATAAAATATTTGTGAAGTAAGCAGGACTTTTCGTTTCTTCTCCTTTAACAATTACCGATACTTACTTACATGAAAAAAAAAAGATTTTATACAATACGTCACTTCAGTCATCAAATTACATAATTCCTTATTGATTAACTACTGCGCACTTTTTGATCTATAATTTTTTTGAATTTCTTATAGCTAACATTGTCAATATCAACATCTGAAGCATACTTGTTAAATAAGTTGCATAAATTGTAGATAGGAGAGCTTTTAAATAGATTTGTTCGTCGATAAGCTAAATAAAACTTATTTTTTGACCTTGAATTGATTCGATTTATGGCAAATGGAAGTTGTTCAATTATATTAGGGCAATCAACATCCCCTTTGAGAATTCTATACATTGTTGTTAAAAAAATTTTAGTTCTTCTTTGGTTTAGTGATAATCTATCAAACATTTTTAATAAGATGTTGTTGTCACAACCTCTTTGTGGATAAATCCCATGGCTTTTAAAAATTTTCGCTGAACTCCCTCGATCATACCAATCTAAATATCATATTGGGGGGACCAGATAACACTTTCATATTCCAGTATTGGTAATACCAGACTGTCAAATAAGTATATGCTTACGTCTCTGTTAAAACTGTTAGTATTTCTACAAATAAACCCAGCAACTTTCTGGGCACTCCCAATTTTAGAAATAATATGTGATGAAAATGAAAGATTAGCATCGAAGGTTACACCTAGGTCTTTTTGTTCAGATACACGCTCTAGGTTCTCATTATTTATTGTATAATCAAATTCGATTAAGTTTCTGTTACGACTAAATGACAAACAAAAGCATTTACCCAAATTTAAGTTAAAACCATTTTCCTGGCAATATAGAGCTGTGTCCTGAAATTCACTTTGGAGTGTTTCAGAATCCTCCAATGAGAAAACCTCCACAAACAATTTAAAATCATCGACAAATGCCAATGATTCCACATTTTTTACCTTAGAAATAATTTTGTTGAAGGCAATAATAAAAAGAAGTGGTCCGAGATTAGACCCTTGGGGCACACCAGAAGAACTTATATAAATAGTAGACCTGCTACCTTTTAATTCCACGAACTGATATCTTTTACTTGTGCTAGTTCCCAAATAAGATTGTATTAAGTTAGTTAGGTATGGAGAAACATCCATTCCAGTTAGTCCATCCAAGATAGTGCTGTGACTTACTTTATCAAAAGCCTTTTCCAAATCTGTATAAATAACATCAACTTGACTTTTTCTGTTTAAAGCCTCATGTACGTATTGAGAGAAAATTGTTAAATTTGTAAAGGTAGATCTTTTCGGTAAGAAGCCATGCCAGGTTTATGACCTTCAATTTCATTGTGAAAAACGCATTAGGTTTCAAGTTTGGCCACAATAGTTTAACGTCTTGTCTCGACCAGTTTATATTTTTGCTTTATCTGCAATGGAAAATTTTCCACCACAATACATCGGTAGACATTAAGACAGTCTAACTCGAGGTTTATTGATGTTCAAAATTACTCCTTCGCTCCACCAGCTGTTTAGGAACGATCGTTTTTCTTTCTCGTAATACGATTTAGTTTTTCCCAATGCGTGTGCCTTCATGAATCGTTCCATAAAACCCTTTACATGAGGTTTTACTGCGTGTGCCTACACTCCTGTGTTAAAAAATCCTTTGATTTATATTGGATGCGCCGTAGGTTCACGTGGTTTATTTCTTCTTTTTGCCCGATTAGCCACGAAACTTGTTTGATTTTTAAATTGACGGGTACGAAATTCCACGTTTGTTAGTATTATTTGGCTTAAAAATTCCGTTGATTGACGCTCGCGGTCTTGATGACGGGTAAAAATGCAATATGTGTTGATCCGGCCTGAAAGACAAAGAGCTGTCGTAGGTCACGGACTATAGTTGTTTTCTTTTAATTGCATTCGATCTTTTCATTGATCGATATTGTAATAGCAGTGTTTCGCCTGCTTTTGTTTTTTGTTTCTCTCGTATCTCGGTAGATGGCGCTTCTTGCGATAGTTTTCTCACTATTTACATTTAATTAGAGACAAAACCGTCTAATTAACTTCGCAATATTTGTCACATTGGCCAGCAGTGTTCTGAGGAGTCCCATAAGGACGAAACAGTTAACTGTCAACACTTATTAGGTGTCCATTAGATCTTGGACCTCCGTGAGTTTAAGCTTTCAGGCTACCCACGGAAAAATATGAGGGAAACAAAAAAATTATTTTTGCCCCATTAGCCACGAAGTTTAATTTATTTTCAAGTTTCAAATTTGTCGATTTCGTAACGGTTTTACTCGTTGTTTTAGGTATTCGTTTTGGGAATCGTGTTCGGCGTGATTGCCGCCATCGTCCTTATCGGCATGGCTATCTTGCTGCTATGGAAACTGTTGACAACTATCCACGACAGACGCGAATTCGCAAAGTTCGAAAAGGAAAGAATGATGGCGAAATGGGACACTGGTGAAAATCCGATTTACAAGCAGGCCACTTCGACTTTCAAAAATCCCACGTATGCTGGCAAGCATTAAAAACAAATTTTTAAAAAATTATTGGGTGAACATTTTGACAGAAACATCTAGCCAGCCTACTACGAATACAGAGTCGAAATTAGTAGTGCCCCCACAGTCCTGCTTTTTACACGGAAACACAGTATGTTAAAAAATGCAGAAACAGGGTTTATTTTAATAATAAAACCAAAGAGAATTATGTAAGTTATAATTCTTTATGGTACCTAAAACTCACGCACAAATTTTTAAACATTTTTAAAGTTTAATTAAAAGTCACATTTTCAAAAATCCTTTCTTAGTACTACTACTACAGTATGGTGGTATAATATGTGCTTTACTTATTATAAATTAAATATTTGAACTTGCGTGACGTCAACATGAGCAAAAACATGTCGTATTTCTAAGTGTACTGTGGTATTTAGTCTCCCAACTCGTTTTCTATAAAACGAAAATTTAGGTGACAAAATGTTCAGCCAAAATTAAATTTAAGTTAAATGCAGAATCTTCCTTAGTTACTTATAAGATTTTTATTAGAAATTTTTAGACTGGCTAACAAAATAGGTGTTAAGAGTGTGAAGACTAAGACTTAGAGGCCCTAAGAAATACAGGATGATCCTAAATATAATGTCCAAACGAAGAGGGCTGATTCCTTGACTTTTTTTTATGACTTAAGAGTTATCGTATTATACGATATTAAAATTTTTCGTGTCTTTTTTATGGCGCGTCCCTGGTGGATTCTAAATACAAATAAAGATTCTGTGTTTTTTAAATTTGATGTATTTTTTGTGTAATAATTTTGGAGAAAAACAATTAAAATCAATTGCTAGATTTTAGCTCACACATATACTATACTATAGTAGTGTGAGCTATGGTGATCCTAATTTTTTCGAGAAAAAAGAAGTTGCTCCGATTTCAAAAATGTTTATATATCTTTGCGTTTCAGATGATTTTGAAACTTTTTTGTTGCGCCGTCTGTCTGTCTGTATGTCTGTCTGTCTGTATGTCTGTCTGTAACGACCAACGCGCATAACTCAAAAACCGCTTGGCCGATTTCAATGAAATTTGGTACCTAGGCTGGGTCTTGGGTCGAGATGGTCCCATTTAAAAATGAACAAAATCCACCGAACACAAACCAAATAAAAGGGTGGGGGTAGATTTCAAAAATTAGAGTTTATGTGAAAATATGGCGTGTGTGATATCAAACGAAAGGTAATTGAGTCTGCAGTTAAATAAAACACATTTTAATTTATTTAAAAACAAAGGGTGGGGGTATATTTTAAAAATTAGAGTTTAAGTGAAAATATGGCGTGTGTGATATCAATTGATTCCGGAGTTTAACAAAATACATTTTACTTTTTGTTTTTTTAAGGGTGGGGGTAGAATTCAAAAATTTGAGTCAAAACATGACTTGTGTGGTATCAAACAAAAGGTAATTTAGTCTGGAGTTGAATAAAATATATTTCAGTTTTTAGTTATATTAGCTCACACGTACACTATAACTATAGTACCTAGTGTGAGCTTAGTGGCCCATATATTGGCAGAGTATTTAAATTGTTATCTTGAGAATTTTTTGCAGATGTGAAAAAACTGTAAAAGAGCGAAAAGTTTCTGGATAAAACAAAGAACTAATTTTGTATTTTACAATCCACTACTTCAGAGGGAGGAGAAGGAAGCATAATCTCTGAAAAAATATACTCCTGTAGGTTCTAATCATTATTTGGCATGCCGAATAACTAACTTAAACCAAATAGAGAGCTCTAAATAAAAACCAAAATATAATAAAATAAGAAAAAAATCACCCCTCTTCTTTTGTACATGACATTCAGGAGCATTTTTTATACAGGTTGTCCCAGATAAAAGAAACTACATGGTGATTACAGAAACGGCTTTTTAAAAAAATAGACAGCCTACAGAAAGTTCCTTTGATCGTTTGACCGTTGTCCCTAATACAAAACAACCAAATTTTATTAAACATTTCATTCATTTTTCATTCATTTCATTTTTCAAAAAAAACAATTTTTAGTTTTTTCTCGATATTTTCAAAAAACCTAGATAATTTTAATTTCGATAAAGCATATAATTGTGCTGGGAATAGTGCCACTTTTTTCCCCATTAACCAAAATTGTATATCTCCGAAATCCCCATAAAGCAAATATTTATCTGGGACGTCGGGTATATGCTTTTATATTGTTAAGGAGCAAAATATAATATAATCTCACTGTGCCTAAACATTTTTACAATATTTTGACTTAAAACGAAAACCATGTGCCTTTTCAAAGGGTAAAGCTGTAGACAAATGTTCAACGTATTTTTGACGATTTTATAACATACAATTTACATAGGGCTGATACAAAAAAAATAGAACTATTTTACAAAATCTGCCAAATAAACTTTAACTCGAATTATTCAATGCAAAAAGTTGTTTTTTAGAATAAGGTTATAGATTTAGTTAACGAGATATACAGTATTAGGCAAAAGTAGAGCAACTCTCAAAAATTGTATACAGGGTGTCCCATACCTTAGGGACCATAGGCCAACAGGTGATAGAGGAGGTCATGTTTGATAAAAAAGTTCCTATAATGCATGGATCAAAACTCGTTCTTTGTCCAGATACAGAGAGCATCAAAGTTGGCAATTTTTTTAACTTTTTTGATAATAACTCTTTAAAAAAACGGAGTAAAAATATGAAATTGGGTATAGTCGTGTATTAGAAAAAATAAATTAAAATAAAAATAAATAAAAAGAAAAATTAGTTGGTTAATTTTTTTTAGAAAAAAACTATTTCTTTGGTATACATTTTTATGAATGCCATACTAAACGCAATGGTTTTTTTTTATATTTTTTGTTAATAAAAACAAGTCTTACATCGTAATAAAATATTATTGATATTTTTTTAAAGAATTAGTAAGCCAAAATTAATTTTTTTAAAAATTATTATTTTTTATACAGTTTTAGAGGTTATTTTGACAGCCTGTATCTTCTCAACTTGTAATTTTATCAAAAAAAAGAATACCACATTTTTGAATCACAATTATCTGAATATTCAACTGGTTGTGACAAATTTTGTTTTTTTTCTAAAACCCTTTTTCCCCCACTCCTCTAACTTTAAAATTTTTTTATCTTAAAAACAGATATGTTACCCCCATGTTATATAAACTTTCTTCTCGGGAATAACCTCCTCTATCACCTGCTGCACTATGGCTCCTAAGTTATGGGACACCCTGTATAAATCTGATCCTGTATCAACTATCATAGAACAAGTTTGAAAACTTCATTCCAGCCAAAACCAGAGATTATAGAACAACTAGAGATTGGCTGAATTTACTGAATGCTGCCCAGGCCAATCTTACTCGTCTCTTGATTTCAGCCGTTTTTTGAAAAGTTTGCATTTTGGGAAGGGGTCTATACCTTTTTTATTTATGAAAATTTTGTTTTCGTGTAGAGAGCTTTATTATAATTTTTTTTCTTGAAGAATTGTCAGAAGTAATCGGTTTTTATATATCTTTTTTGGTTTTTGAGATATTGCATGAAGTTATATTTTTTCTTATGGAATGCCACTCACACTCAATATTATATTTTAAAATTTTTGTTTTTTTTTATTATTTCTTTATTTTTAATTATTTTTTATTTTGATTATTTTAAAATATTTTCAACCCATCCATCTAATTAAATTGAAAAAATATTATAAAAACAATAAAAAAATTAAAAATAAAATATTGAAAGTGTGATACATCATTTTAAAGGAAATTTTACGCTGATTTTAAAAATCGAATAAAAAGGATGAATTCCACATGCAATATCGTTTAAATCTGTCAATTCTTTAAAAAAATATTAAGAAAGCTCTTTACACGAAAATAACATTTCCATAAATAAAAAAGTTATAGACCCCCCCACCCCCCAAAATGCAGGCTTTTCAAAAACACCCCAAAGCTTAAAAACGGCTTGCTATATCAAGATGCGGTTTTCATCTTTAAGCTTCTATTGAAATTTCAGTGTCACAAAGGGGGCTTTTAAAAATCGAATTAGGGACACCCTGTACAGGATTGGATTTATATAAATATACAATTTTAAGGAGTTGCTCTGCTCTACTTTTGCCGATACTGTAACTTAAGTGCTTATTTTAAGTTTTATTTATTTAGTGATTATTATTATACAGGTTGTAACTGTGCTCTTTTTGCATTAGAAAACTCAAAAAACGCCATTTTTATCTTTACATCTCACTCGAATAGGTATATAAAGAGTTTCCTAGGGCAAGGCAACATTACACACCCTATATATTATATTAGGATTTTATTTTAAGTATAATTTTATAATATATTTTTATAAGAATCTTTATTAACTTTAGAATTCTGTATCATTTTTCTCGTGCCATTTTATCTATTTCTCTCTTATTTTCATTTGCATTTTAGATTTTTTTTAGTATAATATTCTTTTTATAGTTTCTCTATGTTGTGATTGTTTAAACATAACAAAAATATATAATATAGTTGTTTTAGATCTATAGATAAATCATTATTGTTTTTTTTTTGTAAAAGTAATTAAAATAAAGTACTTAAATCGTATTTATTTTTTGTTTTTTATATTTAATTTAGCTTCTACCAAATAAAAACCGTTTTTATCTATTTTTTAGAGCGGTCGCACATACTATAAAAAATTCAAATATTTTAGCTTAGGTATTTGAAAAAAATCAAAGTTTCCAAACTATGTAATATATGTTTAAAAAAATACTCCAAAAAAAATTTTGGGGAACAGGGTGACATAACCCCTAAAAAATATCTTTCTGTTTGACATATTGAATGAGTTAAGACGTAGACCTTAAATTACATGTATCAAATTTAAGATAAATAGCTATCTTAAAAATTGTAGAAATTACAAATATATTAATTTTTTTAGTCTTAACAATTTAACGCCATGTAAATTGATAACGAAGCATTTGCGAACTTATGTTTAAACAAGGTTTCTGTTTTAAAATGGAGAAGGAAGTAAAGTTTGGTCACATATTTCATTAACACCCTGTCGAATATCAATTTGAGACGTAGTTTGTGAGCGATCCCAATTTTCTTGATTTTGGCTAAAAGGCCCAGTAGGTCAAAAACAAACATTTCTGACTCAGAAAACGTCAACAAAGGGGAGGTGTCGTGTTGTGGTTAAAGAATTTTTTGAAAATTTTCGAAAAAATCGGTGAATATGTCGGCAACGTTAAAGCCTTATTTAACGGCCGTGAGGCACACCTTAACCGCCGCCATGTGCCTAGAGAATTTCAGCTCCCAAGTGGTTGAGCGGCACAATAAACCCGAAGTTGAGGTTAGTCTTGTTTTTCTATATAACCCTCTTTAGTAGGAGAATTATGTTTATGTTGTAAGAAACCAGAGTTAATTCTGCATCAATTGCTCGAAACGGCATAAACCTTCGACTTATAGTAATATCATAAAATCTCCATATTTTGTAGGTTGGTTTAGTAATTTCAATTTTTCTGTAAATCTAATCTTAGTACAAATATTAAGTTCAGATTGCAAGAAAGTAGAATAAATTTGGCGTCTATTTTTGAAAATTGCAAGTTCCTATGATTTAATTTTCTTGAGTTATGACTGTTCAAAATGTCAAGTTATCATTTAGGTTTATTTCAACTTTGTATAAACCTACCATTAGCTAATCAACATCATAAAATTTATAATAGTTGGAAGTTTTTTTCAAAAGTCCAAAATGATCTATTTCTATGGTGTAAGTGGTTAAATTTTTGTTAAATGTTTTTTTTTCCTAGGTACGAAGTTCCCCCGAGCTCCTCCTGACCCCAGTGGTGATCTCAAGAAATGAAAAAGAGAAGGTGCTAATAGAAACTTCAGTCAATTCTGTCAGAATCAGTATATCTGTGAAACAGGCAGATGAAATCGAGAAGATCCTATGCAAAAAATTCATGAGATTTATGATGATGAGAGCAGAGAATTTTATTGTACTCAGGAGGAAACCCATTGAAGGTATAACTTTAAATTTATGAAATGGTAGAGGCTAGAAGAGGTAAAAAAATTATAAAAGTTTTTGTCTTGTTTGAAAAAAACACTTTATAATACTTTGCATCTGAGAAGTCCTGCAAGGTAGCAGGGCAAAGTGAGCTGGTCACACTGCTAAATTAAGATATGATTTTGAGTTGATAGACCAATGCAGATAATATATTTTTTGCCATATGCAGTTACACTTTTACATGAAATAAACATATTTCCTAACCAGAAATATATTAAAAAGTAAATATGTCATGTTGGTATAAAATTAAAGGTAAAACTGTCATTGTCTCTGGATAAAAAGATGCTGACTTTTTTTTGTTGTTCTCAGTATGCATATGATAAATAAAGAGGTTGGAAATGTCACAAAAGTGTAACTGCCTATGGCATGTTTCAAAACTTAAAAATTGGAAAAAAGTAACAGATATGCTGATAACAGGAAAAATAAATTAGACTGTATCCACATTATTAGGGTGAAATGAATTGAACTTATGGGGGTAGAAAATGGTTTTTCACAGTTTTTAGTGAAACAAAACTACCTATAAAAATAAGTTAATTATAAAAGTTACAGGTAATAAAAGGTTTACAGGTCTACCTTTGTATCAACCTTTTTTTAGGTACCTAGAATTATCAAAAAAAAATTGAAAAACCAGTTTTTTTATTTTTGATTTTTATCTACCACAACTTATGTTTGATTTTGTATGAAATTTGGTAAAACTTTACCATTTTATGTCCCTAACATAAAAGTTTTTAAAATCAAAATATTTATTTTACATTTTGTTTAGATTTTAAACATATACAGAGGCCAATTTTCACTTAAAAAAGCCCAAATTCATTAAAGCAGTTTTCTTTTTAAAATAGTTATAATTTGTCCATAGTAATGTTTCAAAAAAAAAAGCACTGTCTTTTCCTAAAAAAACTGTTTAACCAAAACTTGGGCATTTTTGGATTGATGATTTTCTTTTTAGATTTAAACATGTTTAGGATATAAAATGATAGACAGTTTCACGATAAAAAAGAAACAGGAAATGAAAATTTCTTAAGGTTCTTTGCTATTACAGCCAAACTTCTTTATGTTTAATTTAAAACTGTACCTAAGAGCATCAAAGACATGCTAAGACTCAATTTGCACCTGGAATAGCCAAGTTTAAAACACATTTCCAAGCTAGTAAGAACCTTTCATTTTGAAATATGTATTGGAGAACTTGGCTATTCTTTTTACAGAATAACATTTTCTCATACTTGACTTTTTTTTACATGAAATGTTTTATGATTTCACCCCTTTTTTAAAGGATTTGCATAATATTTGAGTTTTAAAGTAGTAATGTGAAATATTGTTTACATTTTTTAGTTTCCCTTTTGAAATTAATAAATTTCTATTTCTATCAATTTGTGCTTATAGAGAAGGGGCTTTGGAGTTTTTTTTTCAAGAACTTGTCAATAATTTCTGTCAGTCTGCCAAAGCTCAGCTCTCTAGCGTTGCTGGAAGTGGACAATGCTTTTACATAAATTTACATGGATAGGGAAGCAAAGTAAATAAAAATTTTGTGGATTTTTAATTTTTTCCAAGGGTTTAGTCATACATAATTTATATCAGTCTGCCAAATTTCAGCTTTGTATTCTACTGTACTTCCAGACATGCCACAAAGCTGAAATTTGGCAGCCTGATAGAAATTATGACTAAACCCGTTGAAAAAAAAATAAAAAAACCCGAAAATTCTAATTTACTCTCCTCCCCTATACATGTAAAGTTATATAAAAGTAACATTGCCCACTTCCAGAAGCGCTAGACAGCTGAGCTTTGGCAGACTGATAGGAACTATGATAAAACTATAGAGAAAAATTTAAAAACACCAAAATTTTAATTTACTTCCCTCCCCTTTAAATGTAAAGTTATGGAAAAGTAACATTGCCCACTTCCATGAAGGCTAGAAAGCTGAGCTTTAGAAGGCTGATAGAAACTATGATAAAACCATAGGAAAAAATTAAAAATCCTCAATTTTTATTAAGTCATTGCAAAAGTTTTGAACAATATTCGGCAGATTTTACTACTTTAAAACTTAAATGTTATCTAAATACATTAAAAAAGGAGTGAATAACAAAAATATGGTATTCCGTAAAAACAATTGAGATAAAAGTAAACCCAAGTTCTCCAATACAAATTTCAAAATGAAAGGTTCTTACTAGTTTGGAAATGTTTTTCTAAAAATGACTATTATGGCTACTAATGACTCTTAGGCACAGTGCTAAATTGAGCATAAAGAAGTTTGGCTGTAATTGCAAAACTAGTACGAACCTTTCATCTTGAAATTTATATTGGAGAACTTGGCTTTACTTTTATCTGAATTCTTTTTACGGAATACCATTTTCCCGTAATTGGCTTTTTTTACATGAAATGTTTTTGTTATGATTTACTTTTCTTGTTGACTGTTATTAATTTTTTCCCTTCCATAGCTGACTGAGTTTTTTTTGTATTTTTTTCAGGTTATGACATAAGCTTCCTTATCACAAACTTTCACACAGAACAGATGTTTAAACACAAACTAGTCGATTTTGTGATCCATTTCATGGAAGAAATAGACAAGGAAATCTCAGAAATGAAGTTGGCTGTAAATGCAAGGGCCAGAATCGTGTCTGAAGAATTTTTAAAAAGGTTTTGAAGGATGAATGTTGTATGGTAAATAGGTAAAAGTTTTGTTTAAAAGTGAAAAATTGTTCAATAAGTTAAGAGAAGACAATAGACTTTTTTTATACAGGGCAACCCAATTTTATCCAGGATAAATTTTGACTTGGTTACCCTGTAAATGTATGACTGAATATTATGTGCAAAAAAGTGTATAAAATATGTTCAAGTGGTGCATTAATTTTTTTTAACTAATTTTAAGAATCATCAAGTATTTCTAAAATAAAATTCACCTTTAAAAAAGATCATTTAAAGTGGAAATAAAATTTCGGACTTCCATTGTCTTTATTTATTTTAAAACACGACGTTTCGGTTAGTAAGTATCTCTAACCGTTTTCAAGTGTAAACTAAACAATCTAGTCTCTAGGCCACTACTTATACTACTTGGTATGCAGTCAGGTGTGACGCCCCCCCTTTTTTTTAATCCTAAGACCTGTTTTCCTTAAGGAGTGGTTTCCATATGTTTGGTATATCCGTACTTGGTTGACTGAAAGCTTCTTTATTCTGCATTATAAACGCAGCTTCAATAAACTTTCGTTTTCGCCAATGCGACTCCTTATGCAAAACTTTAGCTTCCAACCACTGAATCCTGTGATCATTTGACCATGCATGATCTCCTAGACCAGATTTTTCAATATCCCCTAATTGGGTACTTTTTAGATGTTTATTTACTCTAACCTGAAGAGGGTGTTTCGTTTTACCTACATATGATTTACCACACTCACACGGGAATAGGTAAATACATTCCTCATCATTTGAGGGAGTAGTAGTAGTAGTAAATGTTGTTTATTGGTACAACCCAAATGGCCATCGACCGAAGTCCTTCAGCCAGAGAATTTTTTACAATAAATATAGCTTAAATAATAACTAATTGGTATACACAAAAAGTGACAATTTTTGAAAACTTTTGGATAAAAAAAAATGTACTTTTATGGAGAGTCTTAGTCTTCAAATATTATTTCCCAAAGAGTCTTCACTGGAAATTTGTATCTTGATCTTCTATTTGGGGTTCTGTTCTTCATTAATGGTCTCAGGAGCTCTTTATTATGTGGATTGGAAGAAAATTGCCTGGACAGACTTTGCAGTCTCTCCAGGATTGGAGTGATTCCAGTTTTGTGGTATAACATTTCGTTGGACGGATTATGCAGTGGGTTATGAGGGATTTTCTGGTTTTCTTTTAGTTTGAAAACTTCTTATCGTATTTCCCGATGAAAATACTGTTTTTATATTATAGTGCTTGGCTATTCGTCTTATGTTTTCTAAAATTCCTTGAACATATGGAATGTTAATAACACCCAACAGATTATTATTTTGAGAATTTGCTACATTTGGTTTGTTTTTTATTTTAGAGATTGTTGTTGTTGTAAGTCCTTTTTAATGTTGTTAATTTCTGTGCCTAATTCTTCATTATTACTACAAATATTTACGGCTCTTAAATACAAACATAACTCCTTGTTTTGTAAGAACAGAATGAGTAGACTTAATTTAAGTACTGTCCCGTGTGTGTATGTTTCCTATATACAGTGGTTTGAATGTTTCTGTCTAATCGTTTGACAAGAACATCCAAAAAGAGGTTAGAGATACTTACTAAACGAAACGTCGTGTTTTAAAATAAATAAAAACAATGGAAGTCCGAAATTTTATTTCTACTCAATCATTGTCTACGAGTTTCAAACAAAGAATCATTTAAAGTATTTTTTTTCTTTCAGAAGTTTTTATTTTATACAAGTTTTTTACAACTACTTACTTTTTTACTTTATTAGATATATGTATGTAACTTAAGATATTTTGTTTTATTAAAGGATATAGTAAAATAAATTAGTGTTTTTTAAAATATATACTTTTTAAATTTTATTGTAACATTAACTATAAATAAATATTAAAATAGGTAAAACAAATATCTACAAAAATAAGTTTAAATATTACAAATTAGTGACAACATATTACAAGAATTAAATGGGACATATTAAAAAAACAATTATACTTTTTCATACATTATAACTGAGAAAAAATAAATAAAAACAAAAGTAGCCCCCTTTTTTAATTAAATTTAATTGAATAATCCAATCAGGCATTTCATATTTGTAATTATAAGGTAAAAGCAATTTTAGAGTGAAGTGATAATTTAAAAAAATATTAAATGCTTTTTAACACAACCAAAATTTTAGATTTACAGATCCCAGACAGATTTTTTAGGTTAGGTTTTTAAAAAAAGTTAAAGAGTATTGCAGTAAAAAGTATTAAAACCGATTTAAAAATCCAAACCTTTTAATACAGGCTGAAACTAAATATCATATACAAAGGGACGTAATTAGACACTTGGAATAAAACCTGACCTTATTTCACCTTAAAATAAAGTCAGGTTTTAGTCGAAGTCCCTATTATTTGACTTATTACTAAAAGGTTATAATTAAGTACTAGAATTAGACCTGTCTTCGGATCTTATATATGTATGTCAAACTAAATTTTTTTGAATTTTTTGAAAACTAAAGGTTTTCCTACTGTTTTTTAGTATTTAGTATATTTATTTTTTTTAGTTCGCTTAATTTTTCTTTACAAAAATTAAACTTCAAAGAAAATAATGTGTTCGTTTCAACTTCAAAAGTAATCCGCGAACCTACACCTTTGTTTACTTCCTAAGTCCTCGGTTTACCTTTGATACTAAACGATCACATTCAGTTTTACTTGTATTTTAAGTTTTATGTAATAAAAAATAAAGCGGACTAAAAAAAATAACGACAATAGGTGGCCATACACACAGAGGTTGATCCGCCGGTTTGGAACGGCGCTGTTCAAACTGGCGGATTTGTCTTTCAATTAGTGGACATTCCACGTGCCAGTTATAGCCGGTACAGATTTATCTGTGAGTTCAGACCGGCAGGCGAAACTTGTGGGTTCCGCGCTCGATATTTTAACCGGCGCAGACTTGTCTGTCGGTTTACACTGTGCCAGGGATAACAGACTGTTCATATAGTCTCTCATTAATTTATTGAATATTATGGCACATGTTTCTGGAATGATATAACCAAGTGCAGAAATTTCCACTAAAAATTTCAGATCTTCATATGAATTTCCCGTGGCAAGGAAACGAACGGCAGCATTTAATCTGGTGATAATCATTCCCATACACAGAGCCTGCTTCTTTTTAGCTCGAAACATTTTACATACACCATGCTTAAAATACCGTGCCGCATAAAACTTTCGACTTGACGAAATTCCACAGTTTTGGTTTAACCGGCAGATAAATCTTGAGTTTTCGCCCACTAACGCGCGGTTATGTCTGCCACAGACCGATATGAAGGATCGATTCGAAAGATTTTTTTTTGTGTTAGTGGACTGCAGCAGTTTTAAACCGTGGTGGACAAAACGGTCAGACTTATCTGTGCCGTTCCAAACCGACGGATCAACCTCTATGTGTATGGCCAGCTAATAGGTGTATGTAAAATGTTTCGTGCTAAAAAGAAGTAGGCTCTGTGTATGGGAATGATTATTAATATGGAAATAATACATAGTGGTGTAAAAAAGAGACGTTCCAAGTCGGTTAAAAGTTATTTGCTTAAGAGGAAACTATTTAGCCATGACCTTCTATTAAAAGAGATAAGAGAAAATGATCCAGACGATTTTAAAAATTATTTAAGAATGGATATTAACATGTATGACCTTTTATTAAATTTAATAAGAGAGGATCTTACGAAACAAGATACCCAAATGAGAGATGCCATTCGACCAGAACAGCGATTAAATGCTGCCCTTTGTTTCCTTGCCACGGGAAAATCATATGAAGATCTGAAATTTTCAGTGTGAATTTCTGCACAGGCACTTGGTTATATCATTCTGGAAACGTGCCATAATATTCAATGACACAGTGCAAACCGACAGACAAGTCTGCGCCGGTTAAAATATCGAGCGCGGCACCCACAAGTTTCGCCCGCCGGTCTGAACTCACAGATAAATCTATACCGGCTATAACTCGCGCGTGGAATGTCCACTAATTGAAACACAAATCCGCCAGTTTGAACCGCGCCGTTCCAAACCGACGGATCAACCTCTGTGTGTATGGCCACCTATTAGCTGGCCATACACACAGAGGTTGATCCGCCGGTTTGGAACGGCGCGGTTCAAACTGGCGGATTTGTGGACATTCCACGCGCCAGTTATAGCCGGTATAGATTTATCTGTGAGTTCAGACCGGCGGGCGAAACTTGTGGGTGCCGCACTCGATATTTTAACCGGCGCAGACTTGTCTGTCGGTTTGCACTGTGTCAGGAATAACATACCGTTCATATTTTAATTTATTAATTGAATATTATGGCACATGTTTCCGGAATGATATAACCAAGTGCCTGTGCAGAAATTCCCACTGAAAATTTCAGATCTTCATATGATTTTCCCGTGGCAAGGAAACAAAGGGCAGCATTTAATCGCTGTTCTGGTCCAATGGCATCTCTCATTTGGGTATCTTGTTTCGTAAGATCCTCTCTTACTAAATTTAATAAAAGGTCATACATGTTAATATCCATTCTTAAATAATTTTTAAAATCGTCTGGATCATTTTCTCTTATCCCTTTTAATAGAAGGTCATGGCAAATAACTTTTAACCCACTTGGAACGTCTCTTTTTTACACCACTATGTATTATTTCCATATTAATAATCATTCCCATACACAGAGCCTGCTTCTTTTTAGCTCGAAACATTTTACATACACTATGCTTAAAATACCGTCCCGCATAAAACTTTCGACTTGACGAAATTCCACAGTTTTGGTTTAACCGGCAGATAAATCTTGAGTTTTCGCCCACTAACGCGCGGTTATATCTGCCACAGACCGATATGAAGGATCGATTCGAAAGATTTTTTTTGTGTTAGTGGACTGCAGCAGTTTTAAACCGTGGTGGACAAAACGGTCAGACTTATCTGTGCCGTTCCAAACCGACGGATCAACCTCTGTGTGTATGGCCAGCTAATAGGTGGCCATACACACAGAGGTTGATCCGCCGGTTTGGAACGGCGCGGTTCAAACTGGCGGATTTGTCTTTCAATTAGTGGACATTCCACGCGCCAGTTATAGCCGGTATAGATTTATCTGTGAGTTCAGACCGGCGGGCGAAACTTGTGGGTGCCGCGCTCGATATTTTAACCGGCGCAGACTTGTCTGTCGGTTTGCACTGTGTCAGGAATAACATACCGTTCATATTTTAATTTATTAATTGAATATTATGGCACATGTTTCCGGAATGATATAACTAAGTGCCTGTGCAGAAATTCCCCCTGCAAATTTCAGATCTTCATATGATTTTCCCGTGGCAAGGAAACAAAGGGCAGCATTTAATCGCTGTTCTGGTCCAATGGCATCTCTCATTTGGGTATCTTGTTTCGTAAGATCCTCTCTTACTAAATTTAATAAAAGGTCATACATGTTAAATAATTTTTAAAATCGTCTGGATCATTTTCTCTTATCTCTTTTAATAGAAGGTCATGGCTAAATAGTTTTCTCTTAAGCAAATAACTTTTAACCCACTTGGAACGTCTCTTTTTTACACCACTATGTATTATTTCCATATTAATAATCATTCCCATACACAGAGCCTACTTCTTTTTAGCACGAAACATTTTACATACACTATGATTAAAATACCGTGCCGCATAAAACTTTCGACTTGACGAAATTCCACAGTTTTGGTTTAACCGGCAGATAAATCTTGAGTTTTCGCCCACTAACGCGCGGTTATGTCTGCCACAGACCGATATGAAGGATCGATTCGAAAGATTTTTTTTTGTGTTAGTGGACTGCAGCAGTTTTAAACCGTGGTGGACAAAACGGTCAGACTTATCTGTGCCGTTCCAAACCGACGGATCAACCTCTGTGTGTATGGCCAGCTAATAACGTCTAAAAAATTATATTTAATAAGGATGTAGTTAAAAACAGTAGGAAAATTGCCTTAGTTTGCAAAAAATTCAAAAAATATTAGTTGTTCATATCATATCTTTTGTTTACAAAAATCAGTTGGACCACCAGTGACGTGAAAAATTCAACATATATAATATAAGATTCGAAGACCGCTCTATTCTAGGGACCGTAATATTAACATAGATCCGGCAACGTTTCGTTACCGGACGGACCTATGAAATAAATCAAGGAAATACCCCTCATCCTTTGTACATAATAACAATAGGGACCTTTTGATGTCTCATTTTTCACTTATCCTTTATTTGAGGCATGCGCAGTAACCTGGTTTGAGCTTTATCCCTTACTAAAGCATACCATTTGACCTTACTTGTGTTGAAATAACGCAGGCTCCCAGTTCCTTTATTTTGAGACAGTGTTGCCGCGCATATAACGTTATGACAAAAAATAATGTCAATTTAAAATATTTTTGATACCAAACAATTATTTGAAAAGCTACCATTGCGTGGTAATCCGCAGATTTAATTTTATGCCAATTGAATCGGTAATTTCAGAAACTGAGTTTTTTTCAGTGGAATCGACTCCGTTAAGTTAAATGCACGTTCTGAGCAAAAACGACAGTCCACACTTAATCTATTGATATATGCAATAACCGAATTTTTAAGTCTGTGCAAAAATAACACTAGTCCAGGTTGCGTATTTACGTTTCCGTGTTTATTTCACGTCGGCGCGGTTTTGAAATAGACACGGAAATGTTACAATATATTAGGGTTCAAATACGTGTTGATTTTAAGAGTTTTGATCTCGAAATGAGCACGGACCTGTAAGAGAACATCGCTCATTAAACTATTACAAAAGCGTAATCAACTGTCAGGTTAAAACGATAACACAACGAAAGCTAATCAATCAAATCTAAACGAACCGAACCAAAGCAAACTAAACCAATAATTTTTTTCAAAAAAAAAAAACTTTCCTGACTTCCTACTCGGGATCCTACAGGATGTGAATCCGAACCGAATTGAACCAAACCGAACCGAACCAAAGCAAACTGAACCAACAATTAAAAAAAAACTTTCCTGACTTCTTTCCCGGGATCCTAGAGGGTGTGAATAGTGTTGTAGTTTAGTTTGGTTAGCTTAGGTTTGGTTCGGTTTAGTTAGGATCGGTTCGGTTCGGATTCACATCCTCTAGGATCTCGGGTAGGAACTCAGGAAAGTATTTTTTTTAAATTATTGGTTCAGTTTGCTTTGGTTCGGTTCGGTTAGATTTGATTGATTAGCTTTCGTTAGGTTAGGTTTTTGAAACTTTCTATTTTCATGTGGTTCATTCAAAGTAAGTGAAAATCATTTAAATCATTAAAATTTATTAATAACAGAACAACATCTGTCGTCGTAGTTGCCGGTGTAAGAAAATGAACACTGAACTTTGCAGGTATAGTTAATGGAAGAGTGTTCTTCAAACTTCAAAGAATGTCAAAATCTTGAGTAATATTAGTACAAATACTTTTAAACTGCTCCATAATTTTCATATTAACAAACATATAACCTCAAAATCAAACTAATAAACAACGTGAATCCAATTTAAGTTTCAAATGTGCACTAATAAGTAAACCCCTGCGCTGCGTAATTCAATACAAATCCGTGCCTTGTTCGAGCCTCGGCGCCTTAAAATCAACACGCATTTGTAACCAAATATGTTGCAACATTTCCGTGTCTATTTCAAAACAGCGCTGCCGTGAAATCAGCACGGAAACGTAAATACGCGTCCAGGTTTCCAGGTAGTTTTTTCCTTCTCCTGTAAAATTTGAGAAAGTGAGTGTGTTGTTTTTGAAATGACCGATTCAATTCTTGAAAATTATTTTTTATAAAAACTGGTAGATATGTATTGTTTGACAATAGTGTTCACCAACTAACCAAAAGTCATCAGTTCTGTGAAGTGTGTAAAAAAAAAGAAGGAAAAGTACACAGACCTATTCCTATATTTTTCTGGCGATTTTTAACTGGTATTGGTTTTTAGTTTTTCCTTAGTTGTTTTCGAAACTTTTTAATTTATTTTGCCTACAGAACACAAAATAGGCTTTTGACAGATAAATAAAGGACAACAAAAATAAAGCAAATAAAGATTGTGTCTGCAAAAGGTAAAAATTGGACTAATATCACGTTACATCTGTCGTTTAATGTGACATTAATAAAGGATAAAGTTAACTAATGGAGTGGCTGCAAAAGATCCCTAATAAACCGGGAATTTAATTTTCAACGTAAATCTTACCTAGAAGATTATTTAATTAAAATTTTGTTTTTTTACGAGTTATCACATATACATAAAATATAGGTATAAAATAAAAATATATATAAGACTTACCTCTAGTGGACAGTGTACTTCGCGAAGATGAGATACCATTTAGGTAAAAAGGGAATCTTTTAATCTGTTTTTCTTCAGTTTATATAATTCTTTTTAAAAAGTGCTGTTAGTACCATAATTTAGTGAGTGATGCACCATTTTTTATAGGATCATCCAGGCTATATCTGAGTACTTTTGAAATTTTTTAACAATCTCTTTAAGGCCATTTTATTTCACTAAGGAACTAAGTCCTCTGAGTGCTAGAGAAGTCCTAGTTGTCCCAACTAAAAAAAATTGGACTAATCAAAAGTGGAATTTAAAAAGATGTGAAAGTTATTTGGCGGATTTTCATGATGTTAACTTTTGTTAACTGAGTGTACAAGGACACTTAAAAAAATACTCTGCCAATATATGGGCCCCTAAGCTCACAGTAGGTACTATAGTTATAGTGTACGTTTGAGCTAATATAACTAAAAACGGAAATATATTTTATTCAACTCCAGACTAAATTACCTTTCGTTTGATACCACACAAGCCATGTTTTGACTTAAACTCAAATTTTTGAAATCTACCCCCACCCTTAAAGAAAATAAAAACTATAATGTATTTTGTTAAACTCCGGACTCAATTACCTTTCGTTCACACACGCCATATTTTCACTTAAACTCAAATTTTTGAAATATACCCCCACCATTTTTTTAAAATAAATTAAAATGTATTTTGTTTAACTCCAGACTCAATTACCTTTCGTTTGATATCACACGCGCCATATTTTCACATAAACTATAATTTTTGACCCTTTTATTTGGTTGGTGTTCGGTGGATTTTGTTCATTTTTAAATGGGACCATCTCGACCCAAGACCCAGCCTAGGTACCAAATTTTATTAAAATCGCCCAAGCGGTTTTTGAGTTATGAGCGTTGGTCGTTACAGACAGACAGACAGACGGCGCAACAAAAAAGTTTTAAAATCATCTGAAACGCCAAGATATATAAAAAATTTTGAAATCGGAGCAACTTTTTTTTTCTCGAAAAAATTAGGATCACCATAATTCACACTACTATAGTATAGTATATGTGTGAGCTAATTCTAGGTTCTCTAAGTAAATTCACTGACTTTTTCAGGTGAGTGGGAACTATACAGGACCGAGAAGTATATCGTAATCGATGGACTTACCAAAGTCTGTCTCTGTTGCTCCTTCTGTAAAACTGCCTCAGTTTGAGAATCGTCAAATTTACAAACTGCAGCAATCACTTTAGCCAGCACCATACTTTCTTTGCCTAGCATATAGTTGTACAAAACATTCCTGAAAATAGGCAAACCAAAGAAATTTAAGGAACTCCTGTTTTTGAGGCAAACATAAATGTCTTCATTACACAAAATTTTTTATAGACTATTGCAAATACGTATTGAAAGGGAAAAAATTATTAACAGCATGAAAACTATTGAAAATTTAAGAAAATATATCGCAGCCAACGGCAAAAATAAATTAGAATTGATCCTATAGTTCTTAGGATAAAATTATTTTCAGCAAAACTAGACCTCCATTTGAAAAAAGTTAAAGACAATAAAAAGTTATAGGTAATAAAAAGCCCTACAACGTATGTGAACAAGTTTCCCAACTTGTTTTTATTTTTGTAAATAATTATATTCTCTAATTTTCACTTAAAATTAGAGAAGCTATCTCTCTTAGTTTTTAAATATTTTTGGGTTACATTTTCTACGCTTACAAGCGTTTTTAGAATATTATTTTGATTTACTTTACGCTATATCTTTCCATATTTTAAATTTAAACTTCGCGCGCCTCTTCCAGCAATGAAGGATTTGAGATAAGCGGCTAAATTCGGCCTAGCAGACGAAAACGCCGATTGTCTGGGCGAACAACTCAACCACGCGCCACGTGCAAGGAAAGTCACCGCACCGCTATTATTTTATATTAAAATTGTGGAAACTATTAATTTTACGCTTTAGTTTATTAGATATTAGTGTTTGGAACATTTTGAACTATAGAACAATGGAGAGTCTGGTACTTCGCGTATAATCGGGCTGGCCAGCCAAGTAGCTACAAAAGACATCTAAGGGTAAGTCGTTTCTTGATAATTTTTCATTGCTGCGCTATTTTTAGTATTTAAGTTTTTAGGCTCTTTTTTCCCTGTTGGAGCCCTGTGGAAAGATACAGTCCCTCTTAACTCCCCCACGTTTTTCTCGAGCTATCTCGAGTGGTCCTTCGGTATATTTTATTTTCTACAGAAGGCCTAACCTCACCAGTATGTGTCAACCATTTTTGTTTTTAAATTAAATTTTTTGAAAAAAAATCGAAAAAACAGGTTTCTTTCTATTTAATTTTTATCTCCTACAATTTTCAACAAAATTTGGCGAAACCTTACTTTTAATCAACGCAAATTTCGATACCCGTGAATTTAAAAATCAAACAAGTTTTCGTGGCTAATCGGGTAAAAAGAAGTTTTTGTTTCCGTGGGTAGCTCGAAAGCTTAACCTCACAGGGGTCCAAGATCTAATGGACACCTAATAAGTGTTGACAGTTAATTGTTTCCTCCTTATGGGACTCCTCAGAACACTGCTTGGTCAATGTGACACCCTTGCGAAGTTAATAAGACGGTTTTGTCTCTAATCCTATGTCTATAGTGAGAAAACCCTCACAAGAAGCGCCATCTACCGAGATACGAAAGAAACTAGAACAAGAGCAGGCGAGGATAAACTGCTATATATATATCGATTGATGAAAAGATCGTTTGCAAAGAAAAGAAACCATCCGTGACCTACGATACCTCTTCTGTCCTTCAGGCCAGAGCAACGCTGATTAGCGTTTTACCCACCATCATGCGCTAATCAGCGTTGCTCTGGCCTGAAAGACAAAAGAGCTGTCGTAGGTCACGGATGTTCTCTTTTTCTTTGCAACCGATCTTTTCATCGATCGATATATATGGATGATTCTACCAAAAATGGGCTATATGGATATCATTTTTGGTCATTGCCTTTAAATAACAGTACAGCACAGTAAATAATTTTGTTTTTTTAAATTTATTTAACTAATTAGGTGTAAGCTAAGAAACATTTATTTTCCCGAATTTTAGAAATTATTGCATAAAAATTCCAGAGGAATGAGTACCAGAGGAATGAGTTTTTTTAATGGTTTTCCAATTTAAATCAAAATCTTTTTAGACTACTTAACTTAAGTTTTATATAAACAAAGTTCCTATACTTATAATTTTAAAACAATCAACAAAAAATTTATACTATTGATATCAGTCGAATATTTACTTACCAGAGGGATGATAATTGAAGCGTTCCTTTAAGATTTCTCCGAAAAAAACTCATTTTCTGCCGAAAATAAAAAGATCTATAACTTAAACCAAACTAAATTTGACATTATCTGTCGCAACTTGTCACCCTCGCAAGTAAATTAGATATCCAGGGCCGTCTCTTTCTCTAGAAATTAACCGATGGTATTCACAAATATTGTGTTATTAAAAATGGAGCACGTTTAAAATTGTAAAATTTTCCGGAGAAGATGTAAATTTGGATTTTCAAAAATATGACTGCAAACTTAAGTTTTATCAATTTTTTGATAAATAGTTAAGACTTGGTTAAATATTATTTATTAGGATATTTTTTTTAATTTGAGTTTTTAATATTTGGTTTGGGACTACACCAGAGGAATGAGGTATTTGCTTTGTAAAAAAAATTATAATTTTTTTTTATACAATAAACTCAAATGCTCCATAAAGAAAACATTTCGTTTTAAATCTTATAACTAAAACTATGCTTCATTTGCAGTCTGTGTTTGAAAAATATGCATTCCCACTCAACAGCACCATTTTTGTAGAATCATCCATATAGCAGTTTATACGCGCCTTCTCTTGCTCTAGTTTCTCTCGTATCTCGGTAGATGGCGCTTCTTGCGAGGGTTTTCTCACTATAGACATAGAATAAGAGACAAAATCGTTTAATTAACTTCGCAAGGGTGTCACATTGACCAAGTAGTGTTCTGAGGAGTCCCATAAGGACGAAACAGTTAACTGTCAACCCTTATTAGGTGTCCATTAGATCTTGGACCACCGTAAGGTTAACCTTTCGAGCTACCCACGGAAAAATATAAGAGAAACAAAAACTTCTTTTTACCCGATTAGTCACGAAAACGTGTTTGATTTCTAAAACTAATTACGAATGATTTGAGTTTGATGGTCTAAATTATTTTTTTACCTTAAATACTCGATTTCGGTCGAATGTGACAGTTCATTGACGTGACTTAAAGTGACTAGAGTTTCATCCAACTGTCTGCAAAGTTTCTCATTTTTCACTTTCATCCTGTGAAGCTCATTCTCGTAGAATTCAATTGAACTCTTATTGGTGATATCTAAAAAATAAAATCCTTTTTATAGACTGACTTACGCTGAGTTTATAGTTTATACTAGAGATCCTGTATGTATGACATATTTTAAGAAAATAGAGACGCGAAACTTTCGACGAAAATATTAACAGATAGAGTGACATTAAAATTTTACGGATATCAATCAAAAGAACAAGCAGGCTTCAGAAAAGGTCTCAGGACAGTTGACCACCTATTAACTATGAAAATCCTAATAGAACGAGCCAACGAATACAACATGCCACTATATAGGGTGTTTCAACTAAAAGGTAACAGAGGTATTTTTGGGGATTTTTCGTGCGAATTTGGAGAAACGCTCGGACACGTCGATTTTGTTTGCAAGGGGGACACTTTTTGGCTATCTTGAAATTTTTGTAGCACGAACTCTCTTCGAGGGGTATACTTTACCCCTATATTTTAAATAGGGACAGTGGGTCTAGTGATACCTTGTTTTGAAGCCATTTTGAATGTCCTTACAACTATGTAAAAATTTCAAAAATCTATCCATTAGTTTTTGAGATAATTGCCTTCAAACTTTCAAATTTAAAATGGACTGATAAAATAAAAATTTAATTAGAATTTTATACAAAAAATAATGGGGGTAT
This sequence comes from Aspidapion aeneum, assembly GCA_963576565.1. Classification (NCBI taxonomy): domain Eukaryota; kingdom Metazoa; phylum Arthropoda; class Insecta; order Coleoptera; family Brentidae; genus Aspidapion; species Aspidapion aeneum. The sequence goes on along the minus strand of OY755046.1, from coordinate 62,024,876 downwards.
GAATAGGAATATATAATCTATTCAAAAATTGTGTGGAGTTTAGGATTTTTTCACTTCTTTTCCAAAATTACAAAGATGCTCCACGAGGGAGAATTCAAACAATATACGAATTGACTTGCCCCCGGTATATGGGGTGGCACTTCAGTCAGAAGGTCTGATTTGGTGTCCTGCAGCAAATATAAAATTGAGTACGCCTTTGTAAATCCTAATAGATCTCTTCTATAAAAAACTAGTTGAAACATTATTTCTGTTCATGTGCAAGATTTTTTTAAAATCTTTAAACGTATCTTATTAGATTTTTGATTTTCTTTTGTACATTTCCAAAAAATACAAAAATCGAAACAATTTCACTACAGTTTTCTATAACACAACTAGGCTACTAAAATGCCAAACATTGTTTTGAAATATTTGTTGTGTTTAAAAAAAAAACTGCTAAGATACGTTTGTTAAAAATGCTTTAAAAGACTACCCCTCAAAATTTCGACGCGTTCCTCTTTCTCGTTTTCTATTTCTATTAGAACAAAGATTTGGCCAAAAAATGCGATATCAGTGTTGTCAAATGGTAAGTTTTCGGTCGAAGTTTGTCCCCTTAATAGCCCAACAGATCACAGATACATAGACTCAATAGCCAATATATATAGCGAAGCAACAACATCAATCAAAATCGACAAAGGAACCAAGCCAATCCTCATAAGAAGAGGTGTTAGGGGGTGACACAATACCATTTAAACTATTTAACCAGGTCCTAGAAGATGTTTTTAAAAACTTAGATTGGAAAGAAATAGGCATCAAAGTAAGCGGACAATACTTAAACCACCTACGATATGCTGACGATATCGCCTTAATAACAGATAAGAAAGAAGAACTAATAAAAATGATGGAAGAACTGGATACAACAGCTAAACATATAGGCTTGAGTATGAACTACAGTAAAACTAAAATCATAACAAACACAGATAAAGATATCTCGATCAGAATAATCCAAGAAAAAATAGAACAAGTAGAGGATATCTGGGACAAATTATTAAACCAAAAAAAGAAAACCAAACAGCTGAAATCAAGAGACGAGTAAGATTAGCCTGGGCAGCATTCGATAAATTAAGCTACATATCAAAAAAATATATTATCCTCAGTACGTCCAAACAAAAGTGTATAACCAATGTATCTGTTGGATTTTGGATAAATTTAATAAAATTATTCCTTATCTAGGGATAAATGATAGAATTTTTACTGTTATCGTTTTTTGCCGATTCGGAAATTATAAATAAAATTAATTAATATTAAATTTTTTCGCTTTATTATAATATACTTCTATGTATGTGAGCCTTTGGGTGCCTTTATTGGCCGCAGTTTTCGCGAATAGTCGCGTGTGCTTCTTCCACTCTGATACTATGGAGAGAAGATCAAGAGCGAGGGAAACTGCCCTGGGCTCGTTCTATTTCGATTTCTACTTCAGCATATAAGGTAGGCCAATATTTTACTAGCTTGAAGGTTCACCGCGGAAATTATTTTTCCTATTTTCGAACCGGTCTATTTGTTCACCCGCGATCCCATAAAAGGATGTAAAAGCCATTTTGGGTTTTTTCAGTATCCTTCCTGTACTCATCTATGGATCCCAGACCTGGAAACATGGATAAGGTAACAAAAGCCCATAGATCAATGGAAAGACAAACATTACACGTAAAGCTAACAGATAGAAAAAGGAATGAATGGATAAGAAAAAAAAACAATGGATAAGGTAACAAAAGTCCAAAGATTGGAATGGAAAGACAAACGTTACATACTTGAGACCTCGGGAAAATAAAAGAAGTAGGAGAAGACCTCAAATGAGGTGCGCGGATGAACACAGCGACAGACAGAGAAGAGTGGAAGATATTGGGGGTGGCCTATGTCCAAAAATGGATCGAAGAAGGCTAAATAGATAAATAATAAAAGTTATTTTGACAGTAGCATTCTCTATTACAAATTTTTTTTTGATTTCTAAAACTAAACTTCTAAATACATTTTTATATACAAGGTGTTTCCTAATTGAACGTCAATATTTATGGGGGTGATTTTTGGGCCCATTTTAAGAAAAAAACTAATGTCCTAAATTTCTTACCTTGTGAGATACAGGGTGGTAAATTTTTCAAAAATAAATCATTTATTATTAATATCTACATTACCACTTCAGATATTTTAATGAAATTTGTCATACATGTACTATGAATCAAGAGGCATTTTTTAATGTATCACTTTTTTTTTAATTTCCATCAGTGGCGTTCGTACGTAATTTGACCTGCCTATTTTGGCAGACATTGATGGCACGCCACTGATTTTTCTTGAAATATTAATTATTTTTAAAATCCCCAATCATTTCTAACCAAAGTTGATCACTTGATTTTTTTCAATCCGATGCACGGTTTTCGCTTAAAAAAATAAAAAATGTTTCTCTGCATGATCATAACAATATCGTTAATATAACAATATCATCATGCAGAGACACGTAGATTTTATTTTTTTAGATGAAACAGGTTCGTCGGACTAAAAAAATTCAAGAGATAAAATTTTCTCAAAATTGAATACAGATTTAAAAAGTACACTTCACTTGGTATTGTAGATATTAATAATAAATGAGAAAGAAACTTGGTATTGTAGATATTAATAATAAATGAGAAATCTTGTTAATGACAATGGAAACCGGCTAATTACAGTATGTGAGCAATTAAACCTAAAAATCCAAAACGGTTTTTTTCAACATAAGGAAATACACAAATATACCTGGACCAAACCCTCACAAAACCTGAAATCCGTCATTGATTATCTTATCACTAAACAAAAGACAAAACTAAAAATTCAAGATGTCAGAACAAAGCGTGGTCAACATGCGGAAGTGATCACTATTTTCTGGAGTCCAAAATTCTCTTTCCTTATCAAGGCCGAAGCCTGCATCAACAACATCTTGATGATACAGTGATTGAAGAAATTGATCACTGTAAATATAATCTACTAAGCCTAGAACATGACAGCGTAAAAAACTTATACAAAAAGAGACTGAACGAAAAACTTAATACAAGTTCAGGTGAAACCCCAGATGAGGAATACGAATGTATTACATTAAGCATCCACCAAGCTGCAAAAGAAGCACTAGGATTAGTGAAAGAAACTTCTAAAAGAAGAAAACCATACTGGTGGGATGCTGAGATTGAGAGAGAAATAGAGGAAAAAAGGAAATTATATCACACCTACTTATCCCAAAAGACAGATAGAAGCAGACAAGAATACAAAATCGCGCAATCAAAGGTGAGAAGAATGATCAGTGATAAGAAAAATCATTCGTGGACGCAAAAGTGTCATAAAATAGATTCTTACTTAGGAGGTAGGAGAAGTACCGAAAGCTGGAAAACTATAAGATCGATTAAAAAAGAAACATGCAGAGATATCATTTCACCAATACCAGACAAAGAATGGGATGAGCATTTTAAAAAACTTTTAACTGAAGATAGAGCAGAATTCAAGGAAGACGCAAGAGACAATATAATTAGAACGATGGGATCTCCAGTACCCCTCACAATCTCTGAGGTCAAAAACGTGTGCACAACCTTAAAAAGCGGTAAATCTGCCGGGCCCGGAAATATCCCAGCCGAACTTATTAAATATGGCACTGAAGAACTGTTTTGGAGATTACGGAATCTTTTCCAAAAATATTTAAATGGAACTGTAGTCCCAACTGAGTGGAAAACGTCATATATATCCACAATACACAAAAAAGGAAGGAAAGATATATGTGACAATTATAGAGGTATATCTGTGACTAGTACGCTAAGCAGAATATACGGTAAAATAATAAGAAATAAAGTAGAGAGCGAATATAAAGACATGGAGGCAGAAGAACAAGCTGGTTTCAGGGCGGGTAGATCGACTTCAGATCATATCTTTTGTATAACCCAAGTTATTGAAAAGAAAATGGCATACGGTCAAGAGCTGCATCTGCTTTACGTGGATTTGCAGAAGGCATATGATAGTATACCACTAAATCTACTTTGGAAAGCGTTGGAAAACACAAACATAAGCGTACAACTAATTAAGGCCATCCAAGAGTTATACCGCAATAGTAAGGCAAAAGTTAAAATAAAAGCAAAACTAACCAAAGGCTTTCAAGTAAATAAAGGTCTTAAACAAGGTTGCTGTATCTCGCCTACGCTCTTCAAGATATACTTGGAACAAGTCCTTAAAGTATGGAAGAGAAAATGCCAAAACATGGGAATTCCGTTGGACGAAACCACCTTGTATACTTTATGTTTCGCCGATGATCAGATAGTAGTAGCTCAGGATTATGACGACCTCGAATATATGACACGAAAACTAATAGAAGAGTACAATAAGTGGGGACTAGAGGTTAATCTCAATAAGACAGAGTATATGTGTATCGGTGGAATGAAACAGGATCTAATCTTAAATACCGGGCAGCGAATTCACTCCTGTGATGAGTATAAATACTTAGGTCTAAAAATTACAGTTGACGGAACACTAGACAAAGCTATAAAAGATCGAAACGTACAAGGAAGAAAAGCAATAACTTTATTAAATGGAATAATTTGGGACCAAAGTATATCAAAACATAACACAAAGCTTATATATAACACCATTATAAAAAGTATTATTACATACGGCTCAGAAGTATGGCCAATCAAGGATAGAACAGAAAAAATGCTTTCCGCTACGGAGATGGACTATTGGAGAAGAGCAGCAGGGAAATCAAAAAGAGAAAGAGTTACAAATCAAAGAATAAGAGAAATTATGACAGTAGGTGAACGTACTTTAGTGGATGTATATATAAGAACAAAACAACTGGTGTGGTACGGACATGTACAAAGAATGAATGACGAAAGACTACCTAAACAAATACTACAATGGAAACCAACTGGCCGAAGAAAACGAGGACGGCCAAGGAGAAGCTGGAGAGAAGGAATAGACAGTGAAATAAGAATAAGAGGCCTAGATGATGAATTATGGGCAAACAGAAACGAGTGGAGATTGGGTATCGGAAGACGTAGAACGTTGTGAAACCGATAAATATATATATAATAATAAATGATTTATTTTTGAAAACTTTACCACCCTGTATCTGAAAAGGTAAGACGTTTAGGACATATGTTCATATGAAGTTTTTTTCTTAAAATTGGCCCAAATATCACCCCCATAAATATATAAAAAAACGTTATAGCAGACTTTTCATAAACTCCGGTAGCTTAAAAACGGCTTGCATATCAAGATGCGGTTTTCACCTTTCATTATATGTTAAAAACCGTGGCTCACAAGTGGGGGGTTCAGTTAGGTAAATGGATCAAAAGTCTAAATAAAGATTACCTAAAGATTTGTAGTGATGTAACTTGTCCTTGAGATTTTCTACTTCCTTATCCAGGTGTTTGGCGGCGCCACCAACTGCGCCGTTGACAGCTGCCAAAGCCGTTTCGTGACGCACTATTGCCAGATCTTCCAAGTTGTTGCCGGATTTATGGTTAGTGTCTGCGGTGTTGCTGTTTTTAAGATTAAGAGGGGAGATTTTGAGTTCGTTTATTTCGTCTTGAAGCAATTGTTTTTCGTGCTGCGCCTCGCTGTAGTGATTTTCCAAGTCGGAGATTTGAGATTCTAGTTCTTTTTTTATTTTTCCTGAAAAATAAAAATAGTAGTTTATACAATATACAACTAGTGGCTAGAAAAGTATTTTTTTGACAAGTTGTCTTTAAATGCACTAGCAAAGCATTTTAATAAGCTCGATATAACAAAACTTTAAAAATTCAATTTCCCAAACTGCTTGGTGTAACATATAGATCTGAAAAACCACACTTTGAGGCAGCGAGATTATGAAAAACGACATTTAACAAATTTCGGGGTATGAAGTTAAATAAGCTCCATATAGCAAAACTTTGAAAATTCGTATATTCCAAACTAAATAAACTGCTCAAAAATTTAAGTGAGCCATACTATTTTTAGCTCACACATATACTATACTATAGTAGTGTGAGCTATGGTGATCCTAATTTTTTCGAGAAAAAAAAAGTTGCTCCGATTTCAAAATTTTTGATATATCTTTGCGTTTCAGATGATTTTGAAACTTTTTTGTCGCGCCGTCTGTCTATCTGTATGTCTGTCTGTAACGACCAACGCGCATAACTCAAAAACCGCTTGGCCGATTTTAATGAAATTTGGTACCTAGGCTGGGCCTTGGGTCAAGATGGTCCCAACCGAACACAAGCCAAATAAAAGGGTGGGGGAAATTTAAAAAATTAGAGTTTTTGTGAAAATATGGCGTGTGTGATATCAAACGAAAGGTAATTGAGTATGGAGTTAAACAAAATACATTTTAGTTTTTTTTTCTTCAAAAAGGGTGGGGGTAGATTTCAAAAATTAGAGTTTACGTGAAAATATGGCGTGTATGATATCAAACGAAAGGTAATTGAGTCCGGAGTTAAACAAAATACATTTTAGTTTTTGTTTTTTTAAGGGTGGGGGTAGATTTCAAAAATTTGAGTTTAAGTCAAAACATGGCTTGTGTGGTATCAAACAAAAGGTAATTTAGTCTCGAGTTGAATAAGATATGTTTCAGGTTTTAGTTTTATTATCTCGCACGTACACTATAACTATAGTACCTAGTGTGAGCTTGGGAGCCCATATATTGGCAGAGTATTTTGGATAGTTTTAAAGTAAATTTATTCTTAAACGAAGCGGTCAATTGTCATATAATTTTCTATGTGATATAGCCTCGATTATCCTCTTTTAACGTTTGGTTTCCTTGTTGTCCTGCGCTTGACAGATAGCTTGACAGGGTGGCTACAACGCAAGTGTAACCAAGGCCAACACAAAAATAGAGGCCACGACCCTGAAAAAATCAGCTGTTCTCCCGGGGCTGAATTTTACATTGGGTCTTATGGGAGGTCAGAGGTTTTTTTATGATATTTTTAAAATGGCACTACAGATTTCCGCAAAATTTCAGTGAAATATTCTCAGACACCATCCCGATATTCCACCAAAGGTTTGTAAGGAAGTAACATGATTAAAAGGTTAAAATCTTCGAGATTTAGCATTCCTTATTTTGAATTCAAATTACCCGCCATGTACCACATGCCAACTGTTATATTTGACATGTATTTGAATTTGTCATATGTGATTGTCATTCGCTTCTGCTTTAAACTTAATTTTTGTGTGAGCTAATGAAGCGGCTATGAAAAATTAGGGCTTACTATACATTTTTAAAAAATTGTTCTGCCAGAATAAAGTAAAAACAATCTCAAAAACGGCTTTATTTAAAATAAAATCAAATATCCATGAACCGTCATTCCAACTTCAATATTTGAAAGACAATCAGCTGTGTCGTAACGTGACCATCAAAAAAAAATCAGCCCCGGATGTGACGTCAACAAAGTGGAGGATCGTGGCCCGTCCATTTTGATAGCCCTGGTGTAACAAAATGACTTATTTCTCAGTTTTATAAATTTCTCTTTAGTTTCCGAGATATGATTTTTTTCCATAAAATTGAACTTTTTCTGATTTTTAGTTTGACGTTTCTACTTGGTTTGACGTATAGCCACCAAATTTGCTACGCGGCACCCCAAGTATAGGCCCTTTTAAACCATGGTACGCCATTGTACCCTAGATGACCACTGAGCACAATCAGGGGCGTGCAAAAATAATTTTTCATAAATTCTCCTATTTATGTCCAAACCTGAGTTTTACGTTCTGTAGGTCATCTGATATCAACTCTAGGTAAGTGCACAACACGTTTTCTTAAAGTTTGAACATTTATGCCGAGACAATTGTCTCATTTTTCTTAAAATATCACCATTGGCGTCAGGATGATTTTTTTGTAAAAATGCCAGTTATTTCCATGGATTTCCATGGATTCAAAACAATTTTCTCACTCCACTACAAATGATTTTGCGCAGCATTCGATAAATTAAGCTACATATTAAAAAATAAAAAATATCCTCAGTACCTCAAAACGAAAGTGTATAACCAATGTATCCTTCCTGTACTTACCTATGGATCCCAGACCTGGACACTTACAAAATCAAACACGGATAAGGTAACAAAAGCCCAAAGATCAATGGAAAGACAAATGTTACATGTAAAGCTAACAGATAGAAAAAGGAATGAATGGATAAGAAATAAAACAAAAGTAAGGAATGTCAGAGGAGTAGTAGCAAAATTAAAATAGAATTTTGCCGGTCATAATATCAGACAGAAAGACGATTGATGGAACAAATGTATTGTAAACTGGAGACCTTGGAAAAATAAAAGGAGTAGGGGAAGACCCCAAATGAGATGGGCGGACGATTTGAAGAAACATGCGGGAACTAGATGGATGAACACGGCGACAGACAGAGAAGAGTGAAAGATATTGGGGGAGGCCTATGTCCAAAGATGGATCGAAGAAGTATAGTATAAGTATAAGTATAAGAAAAATGGAGTAAGGTTATCACAGCCATATCGGTAAAAACTATGGACTTACCAAAATTATTACATTGTTCTTCCAACTTCGTGTACTCCGCCTTTAAATTTTTATTTTCAACAAACAAATTATCACATTTTTCTTTAATTTCATAAAAATCTTTTTGAATTTGAACCAAATCTAAATTGTTGGTTGCTTTAGAACTGACTTCTTCAGATGTTTTACTTAAATCCTGGATTTTTTTACTGCTGATGTCGAGTTTTTCATTCAATTCGAGATTTAGCGTTTTCAGACTTTGGTTTTCTTGTTCTAATTGAAGCTTTAGAGTGTCAAATTCAGTTTTTTCTATTTCTAAAAACTCGGATTTTGTTTTGTAATCGCTCAGTTCGCTGAGTAGCCTAAAAATCGAAAAGAAACACTGCAGTTAACGACTACCAAATACACAAAACATAATCGGGGGGAGGGGGGGGGGAGTTGTAGAACCAGAGGATACAGGGTGTTTCAGACCACCCGCACAGGCCGATTATTTTAAAAGGGATAATTATTTTTAAACATTTATTTTTAAATCACTATCAAGGTAGTGAAATGGACTCTTTCTGATAATGTAGGTTTTAAGGTCCTAGCCTCACAGAAAGTGTCAAAATTCCGCTCGACGTTGATTTTTTTAAATGGAACATGCTATTTCTGATTGCGGATTTCAATTCTACGCGAAAAAATTAAAACGTTTTATTCGAAAACTTTTTCCCAAAAATGCGTTTTTAAACCTCAAAACTGATATTAAATTATTTTGGAGTGTTAACCGAAAAAAAAACGGAAAGTAACCAAAATATTTACTTCCCAAACTTGTTGACATTCAATGACACATTTACATTGAAAATATTGTTTTTGCCTGTCTTGTGTCATTTAATTTAGACTTTGGTTACTTTCCGTTTTTGTCTTGGTTATAACTACGAAATAATTTAATATCAGTTTTGAAGTTTAAAAAAGCATTTTTGGGAAAAAGTTTTCGAATAAAACGTTTTAATTTTTCCGCGTAGAATTGAAATCCGCAATCAGAAATAGCATGTTCCATTTAAAAAAGTCAACGTCGAGCGGAATTTTGACACTTCCTGTAAGGCTAGGACCCTAAAACCTACATCATCAGAAAAAGCACATCTCACTACCATGCTAGTGATTTAAAAATGTTTAAAAATAATTATCCCTTTTAAAATAATCGACCTGTGCGGGTGGTCTGAAACACCCTGTATATTTTGATAATTGTTTTATACTAGAAGTGAGCAAGAAAATTGTAAAGAAAGTTTGTTTTAATTAAAACAATATTATTATACAAGGTGTACCAAATAAAATCAACTACATACAGATTTGGACAACGGGTTTTTTTTAAAGAAAGCCCAGGAAAAAAATTCTTAACGTCATAAATTGTCTGTGTATGTAAGTTGAATTTCATAAGTCACCTTTACTTTTTAAGATATTAAATGAAATAAGGGGGCACGGCAGTGCCCCGCCAAGTTCGCACGGAAACTGCTGTACCATCTTTTCTTTCAGCCCATATTTGACCTATCTAAAACTCTACTTCGGAATGAGCTACGGAACTCAAACTTTGCACAGTTGTAGATCTGTATAGAGTTAACAATCCCTTCTTCCATAAAGTAGTAAGTCGAAATTGCCACTCACTCATCAAAATTCTACTGTACAGCGTGTCCCATTTTCGATGGGATTAAATGAGAAACTCGGTTTTTATTAAAGATATTGATTTTCTGATTGCACCTTACCGTGCTCTTTTTTTGAGCCCTTAAAAATGTCGTAATCAGATTTTTGCTATACCCCGTAGTTTCGCTAATACAGGGAGTTTTTGAAAAAATTGTATTTTTAATAATCCCTTTTATCTCGCTTATTTTGCGAGATACTTTTATTCTGTAAAAACATTTTTATGGCAACTTTTTTAGAAGAAAATAATGACGTTGTCAATTTTTTTAAATATTGTTTAGTAGTTGAGATATGGTATTTATCATAAAAAAATTAAATACGGACCTGGATTTTTTTTATTACTATTTTGATTGGTTTCATGCTAGTATTATCATAAAATAATAAAAATTTAAAAAAATTTTTGTTTTAAGGTAAAAAAAAAATATTTAATATTTAAAAAAAAAAATTAGTCCGAACCTGGCTATTTCCAACATAAATATAAACTAAAAATTGCTAGTTAAACAATTTTTAGTTTAACTGTTTTGATACTTAGCATATTAAAATGATTTTACGTTAATTTACAGATTTATTTGAAACAAAGTCTACGAAAAATACAAAAAATCAAATTATAAAAAATAACTAATTTTCTGATTACCATTTTGTGTAAGACATTGTTGGTATTTTGAGTAATTTTTCTTAACGCATTTTGCATAAAAATATTTCTGCCATTTAAATATTGGGATTTTGTTTCTTGAATGAAGCAGTCACATTTTTCAAAATCTGGATATGGTCGATTTCTAGCCAGTTTAAAATAATTGTAAGCCATTCACAAAAATGACAAGTAAAATGACAATGTCAATTCCACGCTTTTGTTTTGTAAATTTCACGACCTGCTGTTCGGTTATCAAATAATTAGTATGATATTATTTTTGTAACTTTTTAACGTTTTTTACTTTATTTATAAATCTTTTAATTATCATTTTAAAACAGATAAACTAAAAATCGTTCAACTAGTGTGTCTTGCAATTTTTGATTTATAATTACGTTGGAAATTTCCAGGTTCGGACTATAATTTTTTTTTCAAATAATAAATAGTTTTTTTTAACCTTAAATCAAAAAAATATTAAAGTTTTATCATTTTAAGGTAATGATAGCATGGAACTCAAAGTAGTAATAAAAAAAATCCAGGTCCGTATTTAATTTTTTTATGATAATTACCATATCTCAAAAACTATACAATATTTTAAAAAATTGACAACGTCATTATTTTGCTCTAAAAAAGTTGCCATAGAAAGGTTTTTACATAATAAAAATATCTTGCAAAATAAGCGAGATACAAAGAATTAATTAAAATGCAATTTTTTCAAAAACTCCCTGTATTAGCGAAACCACGGGGTATCGCAAAAATCTGATTACACCATTTTTAAGGCCTCAAAAAAAGAGCACGGTAAGGTGCAATCAGAAAATCGATATCTTTAATAATAACCGAGTTTCCCATTTAATCCCATCGAAAATGGGACACGCTGTACACTTCCAGACATGCTACAAAGCTGAAATTTGGCACACTGATAGAAATTGTGACCAAACCTTTGGAAAAAATCAAAAACCCCAAAATTCTAATTCACTCACTTCTCACTAGGGTATCCAGTACCGGGACTTGGTCCCGGGATTTTTCCTAAAAAAAGTGGTCCCGGGACTCAGTGAAGGTCCCGGGACCTCAACTTGGTTCCGAACCCGCTAAATTATACCAGACACATGCATAATAATAAATGCACTCGTGGCACTTAAATCTCACTTTGGACAAAAGTAATGTTTCCCTATTTATTTGCTACGTTTGTCAATTTGTTTTTATGTTAACCATTTACCAATATCAATAAACCTGTGTTCTGTTCTGTGTTAAATTAATTTAATTTACTTGTCTTAAACAAGTAACTGAGAAAAGGAGTGCCAGAAATATAGAGACTCATGTTACCTTTGTGGACCTACAACAAGCATATGATACCGTTCCAGTAGAAAAATTATGGACAGTGTTAGAACAAACTAATATCAATCATACATATATAAAAGCTAAAATTAAAATTGGAAATCGACCTTCAAAAGAATTCCAGGTAACGAAAGGCTTAAGACAGGGAAGTTGTATCTCTCCAACTCTTTTTAAAATATATATCGCAGTAGCTCTAAAAAATTGGAAACGTAAAGTACACGGCATGGGAATACAACTTAACGCCCGATTTACCATATACAGTGTGTCCACGTAAGTTGGCGGCATATGGGAAACTTTTTTATTATTAGCTTTACGAAAAAAAGTTATTCTTCATAAAAAGTTCTGCATGGTCCAAAACCTAAAATGCAACCATCAGATGTTAAATTTTTTCAGTCATATTACGAGGTTTGTCAAAAAATGTGATTTTTGCTCCAGAGTAAAGTACCTTTCTTTTTGACAATATCGAAAATTGTTATAAAGAAAAGATGTTTAGAATTAAAAGTAGCTTTCAAATATTCAACATTGTTTATTTACATTAAAAAATATTTTTTTCTACATTTTCTGCGATTACGTTGGAAATTTAAGTTTGCACATTAAAGCATAATTAATCTAGGATGCAAATAATAATAATGTAAATAAACAATGTTGAATATTTGAAAGCTATTTTTAATTCTAAACATCTTTTCTTTATAACAATTTTCGATATTGTCAAAAAGAAAGGTACTTTACTCAAGAGCAAAAATCACATTTTTTGACAAACCTCGTAATATGATAAAAAAATTTAACATCTGATGGTTGCATTTTAGGTTTTGGACCATGCAGAACTTTTTATGAAGAATAACTTTTTTTCGTAAAGCTAATAATAAAAAAGTTTCCCATATGCCGCCAACTTACGTGGACACACTGTATACACTACAGTTTGCTGGCGACCAAGTAATTGTAGCTAATGATAAAGCAGACATGGAGTATATGATGAGAAAGTTAACGGAAGAATACCAAAAGTGGGGGTTAACAGTGAACGTGGACAAGACACAGTACTTATGTATTGGAAATGAATCAAGTGAGTAGACAATGGACAAACAATATCTCCATGCAATGAATATGTATACTTGGGTGTCACATTTGATAAGACTGGAACAGACTGTAAAGAACTAGAAAAAAGAATAGTAAAAGCAAAAAAGGTAATTAGTTGTCTTAACAGTATTTTATGGAGCAGAGAGATAAAAAAAAGAATGTAAAATTTAACATATATGAAACAATGGTGAAAAGCACGCTGCTGTATGGAATAGAGACTTGTCGCGTAACAGAAAAATACAAAGCAAAAATGGAAAGTGTCGAAATGGATGCAATAAGAAGATCAATTAGAATATTTAAAACATTTCAAAACCAACACACACCAACATTTCCGCGCACTGGCCGCTTCTCGAGCGTGATAGGGATCTCCTTGCGAGTGCGCTTAACCGCAAAAAAAAAACAAATTATATAAGAATCGAGGGAAGCATAACGGATGACATCACTAAAAGACAACTGATATGGTACGGCCATGTACAACGGATGAACGACGAAAGATTACCAAAGCAAGTCGTAGAATGGCAACCAATAGGGCGCAGAAAAAGAGGTCGTCCTAAACTGGAATGGCAACACTTAATCCAAAGATCAATGAGTCAAAAAAAACCTGACCGAAGATAATTGTCAGGATCGAAGGAGGTGGAGAATAGGCGTCGGACAACGTAGAAAAACGTTCTAAACCGACATAGTAGTAGTAGTAGTAGTAATTATTTTTATTTTAGTTTCGAGATAAGTCCCGGGACTAGTCCCGGGACCTGACCTTTGGTCCCGAAAACATATTTGGTCCTGGGACTTGGATACCCTACTTCCCACATACATATAGTCATGTAAAAGTAATATTCCCACTCCCAGAGGGGCTAGAGAGGTGAGCTTTGTCAGACTGATAGGAAATATGATAAAACTATAGGACCAAATTTAAAAACCCCAAAATATTTATTTGCAATCCTTCCCTATAAATGTAAAGTTATGTAAAAGTAACATTGCCCATTTCCAGAAACGCTAGAGAGCTGAGATTTGGAAGGCCGAAAGGAACTATAATAAAACTAAAAAGGAAAATTAAAAAACCTGAAATTTAATGTAACATCCCTCCCCTATAAATCTAAAATTATGTAAAAGTCGCAATCTCCATTTCCAGAAACGCTAGAGAGCTAAGCTTTGGAAGACTGATAGAAACTATGATAAAACTATAGGAAAAAATTTTAAAACAGTAAAGTTTTAATTCACCTGACTCCTCTATAAATGTAAAGTTATGTGAAATTAACATTGCCTACTTTCAGGAACACTAGAGAGCTGAGCTTAAGAAGGCTGATAGAAACTATGATAAAACCATAGAAAACTATTAAAAAAACCACAAAATTTTTAGTAAGGCATTGCAAAAGTTTTGAACAATATTCCGCATATTTTACTACTTTAAAACTTAAATATATATAAATATTATCCAAATCCTTTAAAACATTTCATGTAAAAATCACATTAGAAAATCCCTTAAAATGTTTGATTTTGCTATTTTTTATTTTTCGGTTTTGGATTTTTTTACTGAGCCTAGAGTAGAAATTTTGTTTTTGATAATAAAGTATTGAATAACATTTTTTAAATTTATATTATAAAATTGAAAAACACAAATATATTTCTCCAACTAAGGGCCTCGAAAAGTGGGGGTAATGGGGGTAGTTACCCCCCCAAAGAATAATTAGTAAATGGTAAACTAACCGATAGTACTATATTACAGCATTTTATTTTTATTTCCTAAATATTAATGATGCATAAAATTTTTCAAGTTAAAAGTGGCACCTCTGCTTTAAAGGGACGAACAATATCAATGGATGACAATGGATGACAATATCCAATATCATGTGAAATTATAAGCGAATGGTATGAATATAAAGATTATAATTACTTGATCTAAAATGATCAGCAATGTCCTCTGGAAAAGAGAGAGAACTACAAACAAAACATTACTCACCTTTCTTGCTCTTCATTCAAATGACTGTTATCGGATGACAACTGACTGAACCGAAGCTGAAACTCTGACAATTCTTGTTGCAGCTTGTCATATTTTTTGTGCAGAGCTTCATTCTGTTTCTTCAAATGCTCTGATTCTTTTGCTTTGGAAGTTATCGATTGCAAACTCTGATTTTCTACGGTCAATTCTTCAATTCTTGTCATTAAATTTTTGATTTCTTCTTCTAAATTATGTTTTTCTTCGTTTATTAGTCCATATTTGTCTTCCAAATTTTGCGTGTCTTTTATTTTTGATTTTAATTCGATCGTTTTCTTTTTAAGATTCTTTTCAAGTTCGGCTTTTTCGTTTTCCAACTCTTTTAATTTGGTGATATTTACACCGTTTGCTTCCAAGCTTTGCTTCATTTCTTCTATTTTCTTTTCTAAATCTAATTTTTCACTTTCCAAAGATGTTTTTACATTTTCTAATTCTTCTATTTTCTTAACATTTTGAACATTTTCTTCCAAACTATATTCCATTTCTTGTAACCGTTTTTCCAACGCTACCTTATCACTTTCAAGCAACTCTTTGTTATTTTCCAACTCTTGTTTCTCTGTTTCTAATTCTTCTAATTTTTTAACAGTTACACTCGTATCTTCTAATTTCTGACTTAACTCCTCTAACCTTTTTTCCAAATCTAACTTGTCGTTTTGCAATAGCTCTTTTTGATTTTCTAGCTCTTTTATTTTATCTACACTTTTTTCTAAATCTAATTTGGAACTTTCTAATGTTTTAACTTGTATATTTAAGGCCTCGTTTGTTTGTAAACTACATTTTAAATTGTTTTCTAATTCATATTTCTCATCTAGAAGTAATTTTTTATCGTGTTCTGTGTCATTTAACTTCAAATTACACTCTTCTATTGAAATAAATAACTTTTTTACCGTATGTTTCAATTCATCCGTTTCATTTTTCAAAACTAATATATCCGCTTCTTTTTCACTTTCCAATTTTACAATTTTTGCACTTAATTCTTCTTTATCGGTATTTAAAAGGTCTATTCTATTTTCAAAATCTTTGATATTATTATCTAAATTATGTTTTTCATTAGTAAAATTACTAATTTTATCTTGAAGCTGTTTAACTATATTTTTTGAGTTTTCGGTCTCTTTCAAAGTCGAGTTTAATTCTTCTATTTGCAAATTTTTCTCAGTGAGTTCGGCTTCTAGATCTCTTATCCTAGCTTCTAATTCTTCCTGTTTTTTTATAGTTTCTGTTTTTTGTGTTTGAAACTTATTTAAAGCATCTTGTAGGTGTTTGTTGATTTCGTAGTTGTTTTGAAGTTCTTCAGTAAGTTTTTTTACTTTTTGTAATTCTTCTTTTATTCGCACTTTTAACTTCGATTTATCTTCTTTTGCTTTGTTTAACTCCTCCCTAGTTTTTGTTAAAATATCGTTGGATTTTGTTAGCTCTTCAGTTTTATCTTTTATTTGATTGTTTAAATCTTCAATAGTTTTTTTGAAATTCTCATTAGAACAGTTTAGATCTTCTAAAGCTACAGACAGATTTTGTTTTAGATCCAAAACTTCATTGCTAAGTTCCTCAATTCGTTTCTTTTCATGGTGTCTCTTGTCAAAAGCTTCTTCAAAGGTCTTCCTCTCTGCTTCAATTTCTGCAATTAAATTTCGTTTTTCATCTTCTAGAGATTGTATTTTCATTTGTAACAAACCACTTTGAGACTTATCTAAATCTAATATCTCTGATTTTTCTTCTAAAAGTCTCAAGTTTTGTCTCAATTTTTCAATATCATTTTCTAATTTTAACTTTTCTTTATGAAGCAAAACAATATTTTCTTCCCTTTCGTTTAAATAAATTTTTAACTGTGCTATTTTTTCTGTCAACTGATGATTACTTTTTTCAAGGTCCTCAATGGTTTGCTCTTTCAATTTTAAATCTTCGTGTGATACCAGGACTTTGTTAAATAACTCTCTTTCAATCTCAAATTCAGATAATAACCTCTTCCTTTCTTTTCCTAATTCTTGAACCTTCAACTTTAATATGCCACTCTCACTTTTTTCTAAATCTGAAATCTGACTTTGTTCTTCTAATATCCTAAGCTTTTCGTAGATTTCTTTACTAGATTCTTTTAGATATAGATTTTCTTTAGCTAAAGAAATATTTTCTTCTTGTAACTGACTTTTTTTCGCAGAAACTTCACCGTGATCAGCTGAATGTTTATGCAATGCATCGTCAAATGTTTGCCTTTCGACTTCAAATGCTTTAAGTAAATTTTCCTTTTCAATTTCCAACTGTTCTAACTTAATTTTCAAAAGGTTGGACTCGGTTTTTTCCAATTCATGGGCTTCTAACCTTTCTCGATAAATTCTAAAGTTTTCTTGAAGTTTAGTCAACTCGTGTTCCAAACCTAATTTTATTTTATTCACTTCTACTATAGTATTTTCTTTTTCTTTTAGATATCCTTTTAACCTTAACACTTTTTCTTCTAGTTTCCTAATAGTTTCTTCCAAAGAAGCTATTTTTTCTTCTTTTACCTTAAGTTCTTTATTTTCAGTTAGTATTTGATTAAACATTTTCCTTTCAGCTTCAAATTCAGCGAGTAATGTATGTTTGTCTTCTTCGAGTTTTTGAAGTTTTAACTCTAATAAATCACACTCTGTATTTTCGATTTCTGTCGTATCTTCTTTTTGTTCTAAGAGACGAGTTTTTTCTGTTAAATCTTTGTTAATTTTTTCAACTGCTAACATCTCTTGTGTAAGCTTTACATTTTCCGTTTCTTTATTTTGAATAGTATCATGCAAATTTTCGATATCTTCTTGAAGGGTTTTTATGTTAGCTTGCAATCTTTTAATCTTTTCTTCATAAACTTTGTTATCTTCATTACTTAAGGAATCAACTTGTTTTTCCAGGTCGGCAATGGTTGCTCGCAAATTTGAACTTTCTTCAATCAATTCTAAGTGATTCGTTTCTATTTTGGTGTATTGATGATTTTTCTGCTGGATTTCTTCCTGTAAACTATATATTTCTTCTGCCATTTTTTTAATAACACCTTCCTTTTCTACTAACTCTAAATGAATATCATTAGTACTTTTGCTGTTACTGGAAATTTCTTCCAACTTTATTCTAAATTCTTCCTTTAGTTTTTCTTCTCTATTGTGAAAATCTTTTTCTAATGTTGACAAAATTTGTTTTTCCAAGGTAAATAATCCTTTTTTGGCGCTGTTTCTAAAATGTTCAATTTGGTTTTCATATTCTTGTCTATTTTTATGGATATCTTCAATTAAATTTGTTTTTTCTTCACTTAATTTGCTAATAATTTCTTGACAGTTTGATAGGCCTTGTTTTAAATTGGTAACTAAGGTTTGTAAGACGGAATTGGAATCGAGAAGATTTTGTTTTTCGTTATTTATTTCTTCTAAAGTATGATTTAAATCTGAATTTTTTTGAGCTAAATCATTGTTATCCATTTTGTATTTTTCAACTTTGAGGAGTGAATTTTCTAGCCCGTTACATTTTTCCGTTAAACTTTCGACTTTTTCAATAAGTTTTATATTTTGTGCTTGTAAATTTTCAAGTTTGAAAGTGCTACTTTTGGTTCCATCTTTTTCGTACATAGTTAAAGTAGAGTTTAATGAATCTATTTCATTTTTTAGCTTATCAATTTCAGCGTCCTTATGTAGTAGCTCACTATGTATCTCCATCTTATTTTCAGCTAGTCTTAGATTATTTTCTTTTTCTCTTTCTAGTGAATTTGCTACTTCTTTTTCCAATTTTGAAATGTTTTCTTTATATTCGTGTTCTTTGGTTTGAAATATTATTGCATTAGCCTTGTTTTCTTGAAGTTTTTCGTTTAGTTCGTGAATTTTGGAATTTAAAGTTTCTATTTCTGTGCGAGCATCGTTGAGGTATTTGTTTAACGATTCAAGTTTTTCAGAATTGTCCGCTTCTTTCTAGAGAACAAAAAAATTAATGAGTTTTTTATAAAGAGGTTTGTTAAAAATTAGAACAATAAGGAGAGATATACAATTTCGTAGAAACAAAACTTTGGAGTAGATGACGTTTCGGTAGTAAGGATCTCCAACCGTTTTCAAGTGTAAATTAAATAATCCAGGCTACTACTTATACTTGATGTACAGTCAGGTGTGACGACCCGCGCCCTTTTTCTTCAATCACACGCTTGTTTTCTTTAAGGAGTGGTTTCCATATGTTTGGTATGTCCGTGCTTGGTTGTCACGATCCGCTAAACCGGATTTTTCAATATTCCCTAATTTGGTACTGTTTTGGTGTTCCTTTACTCTCACCTGCAGAGGGCGTTTCGTTTCACCTACATATGATTTACCACACTCACACATCGCATTACTTAAGGGATTTTCTGGTTTTGTTTTATTTACAAAACTCTCGCAAAACTCCTTATGGTATTTCCCGATTAATATTATATGTAGTGATTGGCTATTCGTCTTATGTTTTCTGAAATCGCTTGAACATATGGAATGTTAATAACAGCCCACAGATTATTATTTTGAGAATTTGCTACATTTCGTTTATTTTTAATGTTGTAGATTTCTGTGGTTAATTCTTCATTATTACTACAAATATCTACGATTCTTAAATAGAAACTTCTTATAACTCCTTGTTTTGTAGCAACAGAGTGATTAGACTTAAAATTTAGGTACTGTCCCCTGTGTGTAGGTTTACTATACAGGGTGTTTCCTAATTGAATGTCAATATTTATAGGGGTGATTTTTGGGCCCATTTTAAGGAAAAAACTTCATATGAACATATGTCCTAAACGTCTTACGTTTTGAGATACAGGGTGCATGATGATATTGTCATATTAACGATATTGTTATGATCATGCAGAGAAACGGTTTTTATTTTTTTAAGCGAAAACCGTGCATCGGGTTGAAAAAAATCAAGTGAGCAACTTTGGTTAGAAATGATTGGGGATTTCAAAAAAAAAATTTATTTTAGAAAAAATCAGCAGCGTGCCATCAATGTCTGCCAAAATAGGCAGGTCAAATTAAGTACGAACGCCACTGATGGAAATTTTAAAAAAAGTGATACATTAAAAAATGCCTCTTGATTTATAGTACATGTATGACAAATTTCATTAAAATATCTGAAGTGGTAATGTAGATATTAATAATAAATGATTTATTTTTGAAAACTTTACCACCCTGTATCTCAAAAGGTAAGACGTTTAGGAAGTTTTTTTCTTAAAATGGGCCCAAAAATCACCCCCATAAATATTGACATTCAATTAGGAAACACCCTGTATACAGTGGTTTAAATGTTTCTGTCCATTCGTTTGGCGGAAACAAAAGTTTATTGAAGCTGCATTTATAATCCAGATCAAAAAAATTTTCAGTCAACCAAGCACGGACATACCAAACATATGGCCACCACTCCTTATGAAAAACAAGCCTCTTAGTATTATTATAAAATGGGCGGGCCGTCACACTGACTGCACACCAAATAGAATAAATAGTAGTCACTAGACTGTATTGTATAGTTCACACTTAAAAACGGTTATAGATACTCACTAACCGAAACGCCATATTTAAAATAAATCAAGACAATGGAAGTCCAAAATTTTCTTTTAACTAAATCATTATCTACGATTTTCAAAAAGAAAGATACAATTTAGTGTTAAAAATGTAAAAGGGAGTTTTAAGTAAGCCAATTCTGAAAATAAGATACAAAGTAATGTTTTATTCCCAAAACAAGGGGTCAACAAGAAACAAACACTTTTACCCTCAAAATAAGGAATAAACAATGTACTGTTTTAAATCTTTAGTAAATTTGTAGTAATAGGTACCTCTTTGTTATCTAAATCAATTAGTTGTCCCGTTTGTCCACTTTGTAATAAATTAATTTTCGTCTGCAAAGTCTGAATTTTGAACTCTCTTTCATCTAGTTCAACTCTTAACGCACTCTCAAGGTGAGCTTTTGCTTTCTGTTCCAAGTTGCATTGCTCTTTAAGTTCTGTGACCCGACGGATGGCTTTGTCTTGAGTATCAACCAGAACTGACTGAAATAATAAAAAAACACTTTAGAAAATAATGTATTGAAATAAGTAGAAGAGTCATGCTGAGGCATAGCAATGCCAAATGGTCAATTTTTTCTCGCTAGAAACACCTGAACTAAGGACACTTTTATCACAAAGCAATCTTTATTGCACTCTGATAAGTGTCCTGAACTGCTAAAATATCAAAATTGGGACAACCTGTAAAAAAAAACTATGGTATAGTTTTAGGTTTTACCTTCATTTTTAAAACCTCCCTTTCCAAATCTTTATAATGTCTCGCCAAGTCAGTGAACCTTCCCCGGTACTTGTGGTACTTCAGCTGAGACTTCTGATATGCCGCGTGGATTTGTTCTTTGGTTAACTGCCCTAGTTGACTTGTTGAACTGGTTGATACATTGTCTTCAAATTCTGAGGCTGATGCATCCAAATCAGACTAATCAAAAAACAAAGTTTCATTTCAAGAGGGCTAAGAAATGCCCGAAATGCGCATTTTTTAAAATTTTATGACCAATTTTATCTTTTTCAGAAAAAATATGACTTTATGACCTTTTTCAATAAAATTTTATGACTTTTAATGACTTATCAACATAAATTTTTTGTTTACATTTTATTACCCATAATGGGTAATCCTAAATTTAAAATTTTTCTGATAAATAGTTTGTTTTTTATTAAAATTTGAATACCAAAAGAACTGCCATTTTGGCTGAAACAAAATAGTATATCTCGAGAAGTACTTACACTAGAGTAGTGATAAAGGGCTTATTTGAAAAAATCAAATTTCTTAAAAATGTATTTTTTAATTTTCTTCAAAAAAACATATTTTTTCCTTAATGTTTTTGCAAGATTACCAAATTTTAAGGTAAAGAAATGATGGGTTCATGTTGAAAAACAAGTTAAAAATACATAAACAAAATAGGATTTTTGTAAATATCTCAGAAACTAAAGCTCCTATGAAGTTTTTGGTAATAACACGAATTATTGAGCAAAATATAGTCTACTATATTCCGAAAACAGTGTATTGATACTATGCTCCGTTAAAAAGTTAGCATTTTTAAAAATTTTTAATTGTCAAAAAACTGACATTAGCATTAATGGATTTTGACCGAAATCTAATCAGCTTGTAAGAGTGTCGAACACTATTTTACCTAAAAATTTATGAAAATCGGTTTAGCGGTTTAGGAGCTATCGTGTTATGGACAGAAATAACATACAGACACACAGACAGACATCACGACGATATTGCTAGGATAGGTCAAAATACATCAAAATAACACATTTTTGGCATTGTCTCAAAACAAAAATGTTTTTGTCGAAAATAATACCTTCTCTAGCCATTGCTACACGGGATAGGAAGGTAATAAAAATACCATTTTGAAATTTTTTTTTTTTTAATTTCAGTTTTATTTTTTATAAGAAATTGATCATGTGATACCTCATGGGAAAGGTATGTATTTAATATACCAAAAATTATCAAAATCGATGAGATGGTTGATTTGATATGAAATGACCTAGGGATTTTTATTTTAATTGTTGTTTATAATGTAATGTACCCCCAAAACAACAAAGATTTAACTACAAAAACATGCCTTTTCAACAATTTTTTTTGGGATGCTTGTTAGGAAACATATATTTCTTGGTATGTTCTAAGAAAATTGTTAAATATTTGTTTTCTACAGTGAAAATAGATTTTTAAAGGAAGAAAGTTAGGCCTTAGTGTAATCTATTAAAGCTCTTTGCAACCACATAATCGAGATGTTGCTTTCATTTCATTATCATTCAAGACCTACTTATCTTTCATTTAAGTCAGATTTTGACAAAAACTTGATTTTCAAATTTTTTGAGTTAGCTCTTTGTTGTTTTGGGGGTGCAATTTGTTATGATCTCCCCCCCCCCTTTGTAACACATTTCCAAGTAAAAATACATTAAGAATGCATGTAATGCAAGGCTAAAGGACTTAAATGAGTACAACTTAATGTCAGAACCACATGATCATGTTACTTAGATGCTACAAACATCAGATTACCCTTTACCAGGTTAGAACATTCTAGATTTAGTAAGAACTATTATGCTCCAATTTTTTATAATAAATTGCCAAAGAAAATAAGAGCCCTAAAATTAAATGAATTTAAAACAAGAATTAATGTATACTTGTGACAAAATGCCTTTTATGACATAGAAACACTTTTAATAAAAAATTTGACTGTTTCTGATTTTTAGCTCTGTCTATCTTATGTGTTGAGTGTGTGTGTATGCATGTGTGTTTTTCTGATTTTCAAATGTTTTAGAAAAAATATTTTATACATATATATATCTTAATGTTTTAATTTGAAATATGAAAAACTTTTAATGTCAATTTTAACTATATACTATTTATATTATTAATAGTGGTATTGTAATTTTAATTTTAAAAAGTGAATGATCACACTATAATATGACAATGTTATTTATTAACTATTCTATATGTTTTTATGCTAATATATTTCTATTCTATTCTATTCTATAAACCCTCCTTCCCCCTCTCCCTAACTATAAAAAGTAGACACTACCTGTAAGTGATATGAGGAATTATGAAATTCATATCTAGGAAGAAAGGAGACATCACTGGACATTGAAGAAGTTGACATCCTTCTTGATCCTTCCTTGTCTGTCACGGGTGCTATAAGGTTGACACTAGAAAAACCTTTGTCGGGGCTCATGGCAGTTGGTGTTGAAGTGTTTGCATCTAGGAAGCATAGGTTAACTTTAGAACTAAGTATACTTATTTGTTGACAAATCTTTTCTTCTTTTTTATCAACCACAAGTTGGATTTTTGCCTCAGTAACAATTTGACTCCAGTCTGATCTCTACCCAATGACAAGGAGTATACAAATGTTATTTAAAATACATTGAAATACTTTGAAATAACAAATAAAAAAGAAATTACATGTATTTCAGAAATGGGTGTACAAATTTTGGAGAGTTCTACCCCTCGGGTATACATATACCCCAGCTGTGCTATTTTGCAGCGCAAAGTTCATTCCAAGTTCATTTTAACTCTCCAGGTACAACCTTCTTTTTGTATTAGACTGTACGTAACATATTATATTTGAAAGAGTTCTTACCATCATCCCCAATGGAAAACAAGTTGTCGTCAGCACCCTGTCCCTGTCCGGAGCCCCCTTGTCCTAGGGCATCGCTGACAGACTGTGTTAACTGTTGAAAACGTTGAGGGCTACTTTTCACTTCCTCAGTGATTTTTTCTTTTAACTTTTTAAACATTTTTTAAGGGGGGACGGGCCCCTTTTTGGAGTCCTCTAGTTTTAATTGGAGAAAAACACAAAAATAAACATTACACTCCCAAATATGTCAAAAACAACCTCAAAAATGACGTGTACAAATGTCACTTTGGCAAAATTACTTTTTTCTGGCCAAATGACCAGCGTATATTTAGTTAATCTGTTGCTAACTTATGTTGGAGTCAAAAACCCAAAAGTTTTTCATTGAAGCCGTTGCCCTGTTGCCGTCTTCATTGGATTTTACGGGTCTTGGGGAGGCATCATGGTACTCGAGTCGAATTGTGAAAATATATTTTTCTTCTTCTCTGTCAGCCGTCTTTCTGGTCTCTCTCAACCCTTCTTTTTCCAGGTTTGTATTTTTATTGCCCTTTAATCTGTTGATTTTTTTGCAAGAGCCTTTTAATTTTTATTTCCACGGGATGGCGGCATGTTGTAGGTATACCACATAGAAAAAAGCTATGATGACCATAGTGTAGCCTGCTTAGAAAAAGAAAATCTAGTTTAGCAGGTGATTAAATAGGAATAATAGAAACTGATCTGCAAAAAATCCTGGTGACCTGTGAACTAAAAGTTAAAAGAATACCCCTCTTCACACCGGATGTGAAATTTTACACCAGATTTGGCGGAAGAACAAACGACGACTTCGCTTTAAGGCATCGACATTATATTTCCTTTAAAATCTTCGTAGTAGACAATGCAATGAAATACATCCGACTCTGATGCATGGTAGTCGGAAAAAGAATTGGTAGGTGATCAAGAAAATAATTTGCTTCTATTCATATTTACACGCCTTCTAAATGAGTTTTTTTCTTCCTAACACCCTGTTTCCACCAATGCATGCCCATCCCGATTCAAAAAACGCATCAGGTGACACTGCATTTAAAACCGGTGCAAATCCATAAGCCATCACGTGATGCGTTTTTTGAATCGGGGTGGGCATGCATTGGTGGAAAAAGGGTATAAGCAGGCTTCCCTATATGGCTAGTCCTATGTGGTATATCAAATGCACATAGTACTTATATATTTTTTAGCTTTTAATCATTTTTCAGAAAAATTTTATAAACTACTTTTTAAAACACGACTGAGATTGAAACCCAGAGTATCTTATAGTTTTAGGAAATTTTAACTTTTTATATTATATATTAACGTGTTTTGTGTTCGTATGACAATTTTTAATCTGTTTTATGACTTAAGGAACCACACAAAGATCAAGAATATGCTCTCTTTATTTCAGAGGCACTGATGATGACCACAAAGTCGTCGAAAGCGCTCTGCCCATGACATAGTTCAATAAAGATTTTTTGCATAAAATACAAAATTTCCATTTTTGCATATTATTATATGCTAATTTTTATTGAATTTTTTTAATCCTTCTCCGAATTCTTTTCTTGTTTACTGCCCTAAAATAATAATAGGTCATAAATTATATATACCTACCATGCAAAGTTCAAGCTACAAAATACTAACTGTGAATATTGAAGCTTTCTATAATATATAGGAAATTTCACAAATATTTTGTAAAAATCAAATTACAAAAAAAAAAGATATATAAATTTCACATAAACATTACAAAAATTTCATATTTTTTCAGAAATTTCGCCCAAAAATATGTTCTAATGCAAGTATTTCTATCCTATGTAATTTTATTAAAAAATGTGCAATTATAGTACGGCCGTATTTTTTTAAAATAAAATTTACATACAATAAGCAATTTTGCAAAGTAATTCACAACTCTCTTTTTTCTGTGTGCAGCTTTATTGCCTTCGATCTACCTTTACGCGAGACGCAGAGCCTATCCTTTCTTTTATTCCCGTGACTTTCAATTTTACTGTCTTGAATATGATCACATGAATGAAGTAAATCGATCACTACGCCAACAGCATTCCTTTTTCGGATAGTTATTTGGTCGTTCCATCTAACCAAAACCGTTTTAAAACAGTCCTGCGTACTGCATTGCGCGCGCATTGGGATTTTCCGGACGATTTTATGATTGTCGAACGGGTTGATGAAACGAAGCTAAAATATGTGCATGATAGGACAGTAAAATTAATTGCGGTAAGAGAAAGCGACAGACCTATAAAAATACAAACAGAAAAATCGATTTTTTCTTTTTTTCAGACAAAAAAGCTATAATGTTCGTGATTTGGTAGGAAAAGGAGAAGGAATGTAAACTCTTGGGCAAAGGTCCCATTCATCAAAGGGGACCGGCTAAGGATCTTTAAGTTTTTCAAGAAAGCCTTGGTTAACTTGACAACGTCGCTTGGGGCTTTTCTCGATTTCTCGACACATGACAGAAAAGATTTTAGGCGTTGGGGAATTACCTAATTGTGAAAAATCCTGTGAAAAACCCTAGCCGCCATGCCGTTGCCCTAGTGTTTTGCACTTAAAAATTGCACTATCGTTATCAGTTTTTTTTGTTTTGTCCCTAAACGCGCTCTCTTATTGGCTAGGTTGAGTGATATTTTCATTAGGGTGAGAAGTGATTTCTAGATTTTCATTTGTTTTATTATTATTTCTTTTTTCTATTAGCTATTTTTTTATTATATATTGTTTTAAAGCATTATTTGTTATTTATTGTTTTTTTTCAATGGTATTTTCCATTTTTTAAAAAGTTTTGTGGTGTACCATAATCTAACCCCTTTTTAATATTTTTCTAGTTTTAAGGTTGTTTTATATGATATTAGCAGATAGCTATTTTATGACTTATGTATGTCACATTTCATTAAGTAATTTATGATAAACTTTTAAACCTTTATTTGGTGGTGGTTATAGATAATTTTTAATAAAATTATACCTATATTTATTATTTGGAATATGTAAGATGTCATGTTTGATTTTAAAAATAGGTAGTTTGTTAATATTGTTTTTGTGCTATTTAATTTACAAATTTACATTGAAGTATACAGAACCCTATACCAAGTAGTCTGCAGTACACTGGTCTATTTTTGAAGTGCTGTGTAACAGGCTAAATTTTTGTTCATCACTATATTTTGCCAAGATGCTCACAGGGCTCTCAACTAAGGACACTCATCGTAAAGGGAAGCTTTATAGGAAGCGAAGCTAACATCAGGCCTTCTATTTTTTGGTTATTATTTTTGACATGTTTTCCTCAGTTTTGCATTGGCGGTTCTGTTTTATTTTAAAGATGTTGTTTTACACAGTATGAAGGTACCTAAACTATATATATTTTAATTTTTTTTTATTTTCAACGGTCATGCCATTTACAAACATTTAACTATAACTAACATTATTATGTAATAATAATTATTGAGCAAATTTTTTCACAAACTTGTTGAATTGTTGTAAAGCTACATTAAATAAATCTACATCGATTTTATTTAAAGAATTTGCCATTCTAGTAAGAGGAGAGTTTATCCCATGTGCAGTTCTATGAAATTGCACAAACAATAAAGAATAATTTCTAGTCTGTCTTTGTGGAACTTGAAAAGAGATCATTTCTAATAAGTTAGGACAATCAACATTATTATTTATCATTTTAAACAGTAACCTGGTATCCATCACACCTCCGCTTTTCCAAAGATTGAATACTCAATAAATTCTGTAGAGATATGTAGTCAATATGATCTTTTGGTATTTTTAGTTTGTAGTTTATTAACCTTAAAAACCTATGCTGAATTTTTTCTAACATCTATATATTTAAAGTAGTGTGGATTCCAAATTTGACTAGCATATGCAATCAATGATCACACCAGAGAACAGTACAACAATTTAAAGCAATATACGTTATTGAATTCCTCTAAAGTATGTGATATAAACTCTAACACTCATAGACTTTTGTTGCAAATATTTTCAATGTGCAAATTAAATTCAATTTTTTGATCAAAAATAACACCTAAGTCCTTAATTTGATCCACACTGTTTAAAGTAGTAGAATTTAAGATGTAGTCAAATATTATTGGTTTATGAATTCTGAAGTATCTCATGACACTACATTTGTTTAAGTTCAAGGATAACTTGTTATTCTGGCACCATAAATTAAAGCAGTCTAAATCTTCTTGAATTAATAGGCAATCTTGATGACATCTAATTACTAAATATAATTTAAAATCATCTGCAAATAGTAAGAATTTACAGTTTTTTATACAGAAATAGAGATCATTGATAAATAAATTAAATAAAAGTGGTGACAAATATCCCCCTTGATTTATGTAATTAGAATTAAGAAGTTATGCTGAAAACTATCTAGAAACTGTATCATTATTAAATAGATCTATTAAACCGAACTGAACCGAACCGAACTGTGTTAAAACCACATTTTTAAAATAACAACGAACTGCCAATGCGAAACTGAGGAAAACATGTCAAAAATTATAACCAAAAAATAGAAAATCAGAGTTAGGCTTCGCTACCTGTAAAGCTTGCTTGACGATGAGTGACCTTAGCTCACAGGGCTCTCAACACCTTCTTATATAGTGTGGAAATTTTCAATATTTTTCCTAGTCTTGAATTTTGAGTTCCTGTTAGTTGATTATTAGTATGTTACCTCTGAGAAAGTCTGAATAAAGTAGGGCTTTTTTGCCTTTTGTTTTATTATTCTTATGTTTGTTGCATTTTTTATGTTAGGTTGTTTTGGTCATCTGTGGTTAGTTGTCTCAGCAGGGCTTTTTCATGAATTTTATTCTTTTACTCTTTGTTTGTTAACACTTTTCTGAGTACTTTTCTTAATAAATAAAATGAAGAAATATATATTTTTGCTTAGTAAATAGTATTCCTAAAAAAAAGTTGGGTTTGACATAACAAGCCATTTGGTAGAGGACCCAAAAAAAACTTAATTTTTATTCATATTTGCTTCATATTTTGTTTTCTTAATTTCATATTTTTCATAATTTTATTAAAAAAGTTTTTTCATATTATTTTGCTGTTGAGAGCACTGTGCTCAACTTTGTCCTCTGCGAAAATTCTTGAAAGTGATTCCAAAAGGTTGGTTCAGCCCCAGGCCTCTTAAATTACATTAGATTAAATTAAATTAACTTACATTAACTTACCCTAAGCCAAATTAGACTAACTTAAGAGATTTTTTTGTGAAAAATTAGCTGTTTTTGTACTTAGGAAGGTTCCTAAATGCATTAAATAAGATGTTTACAGCAAATACATGTAAAAAACTTCAAAAAAACTTTAAAAATTGAGAAAATGTTCTCCTAAGTTAGTTTAATTTGGCATAGGGTAAGTTAATGTAAGTTAATTTACTTTAATCTAATGTAATTTATGAGGCTGAACCAACCTTTATGGAGTGGACAAGCATAAAAAGCTTCACTCTGACTAAACCAAACATGCTTGGTTTAGTACTGAAGCTTTTTAAAACCTTTCTACACCCCTCACTCTGTAAGGAATCACTTTTAAGAATTTTCTCAGAGGCAAAAGTTTGGCATCTTGGCAAGATAAAGCTATTTAGACCATCTCACCAACTTTGATACTTTTTGGTATTTTTTTTTAACTAATTTTGTGAAAATCAAAAAAACTGTTGTTGTGGCTATAATATAATATCTCGAGAACTACTTATGCCAGTGTAGTGATATAGAGCTTATTTGAAAGGTGCTTAAAATACCTTTCGATTGAGGTGTCACATAACGTTTTTTTTTTTAATTTTTTGATTTTTTTTTAATTACTCAAAAATGTATTTTGTTAAAAAAAAATTTTCCAACATTTTAGCAAGAGCCTCACCAAATTTCCAAATGAATAAAATGTTAACAATAAAAAATACATGGAAATATATAGGGGCACAATTATCATCTTAATAAAATACCTACAGAAGAGATTTTAGAGAAAAATAAGAAAGTTAAGTTTACCAATCTTACCAGACCTATTATTTTACTGAAAAATATAAATTTGTAAAAAATCTTTAAATTTTTTTTTATTATTAAAAAAAACGGAATTTTGAGAATTAATTTAGACTAATAAGTATATATCACAATTATTGAAAGAATTAAGTTATTTTTTTCTAAAATGTTTCTTTTCTATATTTTATCAAGAAAATTATCCTTTCTGTAGATACTATTTTTCCATGTATCTTTATTTTTATAATTTTAGCTCACAAATATACTATAAGTAGTGTGAGCTACAGTCAAAAATTGGAAAAAAAAAGTTTTTTATAAATCTTTGCTTTTCAGATGATTTTGAAACTTTTTTGTAATGCCATGCATGCCATCTGTTTGTATGTAATGACCAACACTCATAACTCAAAAACTACTTGCTTGATTTTAATAAAATTTGGTACCTAGGATGGGTATTGGCTGTAGATGGTCACTTTTAAAAATGAATAAAATCTATTGGATATAAGTGGTGTGGGGGTAGAATAAAAAAATTTGAGTTCTGGTAAAAATATTACTTGTATGGTATTACATTATTTATAGTTCGTTTTGTTCATGGGTGTTCCAC
Source organism: Aspidapion aeneum (assembly GCA_963576565.1). Classification (NCBI taxonomy): domain Eukaryota; kingdom Metazoa; phylum Arthropoda; class Insecta; order Coleoptera; family Brentidae; genus Aspidapion; species Aspidapion aeneum. The sequence goes on along the minus strand of OY755046.1, from coordinate 61,994,048 downwards.
TGAGGAGGAGCACCAATTGAATATGCATCCACGGGTCGCGGATAGGGGGTTATTTTTGCAGACCAAAATGGGTAAAAATTACATTATACATTAATCATGAGAGCTTAGGTTCCCATAAATTGGCAGAGTATTTTTTTTTAACATTTTTTTTTTTTTTTTTTTATTTGTCAAACACACTGTGTTTTTTTTTATTACAATCTAGTCAGTAAGACTAATTAGCAATTTTGTTTTAACTTAATTTACTAGAAAAGTCAGATTTAAACTTAGGGTTCACTCAACAGTTCTCCCCGCTTTGTTTAGTCTGTAACTCACAATTGTGTTGTGTTTATAGCTTTATTTTGTTTTATGTGTAATTCACTTAGTTTACTAGCTCAAACGGCTTCACTCTTTTTAGTCGTCGAACTAGCATAGTATTGTCTAGAAGCTGAATTGCTTCCACATTCACATGCCGATGGAGTCTATCTTCATGGCTTTTTGCGTACTTTTTTATAGTCTCTGCTACAGTTTCGATTTTTAGATCTCGATGAAGGTCACTATTTCGAACGTACCAAGGTGCATTCACAATGTTTCTTAATACTTTATTTTGAAATCTCTGTACAACTAGAATGTTACTCTCTTTAGCACAACCCCATAGTTGAATACCATATGTCCATACTGGTTTCAGTATTTATCTATAAAGCAGTAACTTATTATGAATTCTTAAATTGGACTTCCTTCCAATTAGCCAGTTCATTTTTCTATACCTTATCTCAAGTTCTTCTTTTTTTTTCTTAACATGTGCTTTCCAGCGCAATTTGGTATCAAGTGCCATACCTAGATATTTTGCCTGATTCGAATATGGTACTGGAATGTTGTTAATTGTTATTTGTATGTGATTTATATTTTTGTTTGTAAAATCAACATGAATTGATTTGGTTTCATTTAATTTTATTCGCCACTTTGTGGTCCAACTGTGAATTTGGGTGACTGCATCCTGAAGTTTCTCTATGCATTTTTCAATAGATTTTTCTACCGTCAATAAACCAGTATCATCGGCAAATGTTGCTAAGTGACAATTTTCTGGCTTTGGGATATCACAAGTGAATAATAAGTATAGATAAGGGCCTAGTACGCTACCCTGGGGCACGCCTGCTTGAATTTCTCTTAATTTGAGTATGAGTCTTCCTGTTTTACTCTAAAATGTCTATCAGATATGTATGATTCCAAAATATCCGAATACTGTTTTGGCAGAAACCTTTTTAGTTTAAAATTAAGGCATTCATGCCACACTTTGTCAAATGCTTGTGCTACATCTAGAAAAACTGCAGAACCAACTTTTCCCTCTTCTAGTGCTTTTTCTATTATATTAGTAATTCTGTGTACTTGATCTATCGTGGAATGCTTGTCTCGAAAACCAAATTGATGAGATGGAATAATTTCTTGTCTTTCTATGATGGGTTTTATTCTTTTAAGCAATAATTTTTCATAGAGCTTGGATATAATTGGCAGCAAAGATATTGGCCTGTAAGATGACACGTCATGGAGTGGTTTTCCCGGTTTTGGAATCATGATAACTTCTGCAACTTTCCACAGTTTAGGTACGTACCTAAGCCTAAAAGACGCATTAATTAGGTTGCATAGTTTTACGATAGCTTTTCTGGGGAGTTGTTTTATGACTACCCCGTTAATAAGATCATACCCTGGGGCTTTTTTCGAATTAATATTTTTGATTTCTGTTAATATTTCTTTTGGTGATGTAAGCTTAATATGGTCCTCGATTTTAACATGAACTCATCATTTCTCCACCACATGATATTTGAAGAGGATCTTGTTAAAACATTTATACATTAATATATTTTTGTGAAAAAAATTTAAAAATACTTTTATGAAAAATTAAAAAAGCTTTTTGCTTTTCAAAAATTTCAATTTTATTTTTTATATTTATCAAGACCTTTCAAATAAGCCCTGTATCACTACCCTGGTGTAAGTGGTTCTCGAGATATCTTAAAATATTTAGTACCTACATACATATTTGAGACAGATTGGCATATTTTTGATTTTCAAAATTTAATTTAATGGGTAAAATGTAGAATGAATGTACCAAAAATTATCAAAATCCATAAGGTGGTATGTCAAACCTTTTTTTAGTCTCAACTTAAATAATAGTTTATTTATATAAGAATTTTTGTCTTAAGGTGTTTTGTCATAGTATGGATGTACTTGAGTCTTCTGATCACCAGGAAAAAAATAGTCAATCAAATGAGGAGTATGACTTGCTTGGTTTCAAAAATGATGAAGCCGAAATTGTAAAACCAAATGTTAAAGAATCTGCTGAAGAAAGCACAAGTACCAATTTTTCAATGGAGAATCAAAAATCAGAATTTTTACCTGAGATTTTTAAAATAACTGAAAATATTCCAGAAGATGCAGTTAAAACGTGTGAGGAATATTTACGTGCTAGAAAATCAGAACGTTTATCTAATATTAAAAAAACAGCTGAAAAAATTGAAGCTATACTTTCTGAAGAAAGTTTAGAAACCACAAAATCAGAAACTGTCACAAAATTCAAAAATTATAAAGTTGAAATTTTAAATGAAAATGTGAGTGCACCAAAATATAAGATTTTCCCTAAGATTGCCAATTTGAACAATACTAGAACACACACAAGCATACAAAAATCAGAAAATATCACAGGAGATGTAATAAAGGAGAACCATATAATAAAAGAAACTGCTTCAGATGCAGAAAACAAGAAAAATGTAAAAGTGGTTAAGTTAGAAGTGGACGAAATGGGACAAAAATTTATTAATTTGAATGGAAAGAAGTTGAAAGTTATTAGAGAAGTTGTTAGAGAAGCCAATTCATCTCAGGCGCCTAAGGTAAGGCGAAACCTCTTTTTATTTGGTTGTTAAATATATATTTTTCCTAAATATCTTGGAAACAAAAGCTCCTATAAAGTTTTTGGTTATAATTCAAATTATTGAGAAAAAATATGTTCTACTACAGGGTGTTCGGCACATGAACCGTCAAAATTTTTTGGGATATTGTTGGGGTCATTTGCTACCTTTTCAACCTTGGAACTTGGGTCCTTAGAGTTTTTTTCTCAAATTACCCAAAATCCCATCTTAAACCCTCATTCATAAGCTTTTTATTAATGTCTGGAAAAGCACCATTTTTTTAAATTCTGTAATCTTATGCTACTTCAACTAATTAATAGATTTGTTAAAATTTATGTACCAAAGGGACATATGAGGTTTTTTATTGAAGAACATTAGTGATTTTGTAAAAGAAAATCAATTTCAAAATTCAAAATTAAAAAAAGTATTGACACTTGAGAACTTCATTTTCTTTTAAAACTTCTCTAGTTGATTATGTTTCTAACGGTATGCTACACATTGATTAAAAAAAACAATTCTGCTTTAAAATACGGATATTCTGTGAGACAGGCAATAATCGTTCGGACTTGATAAGAAAAACAGTTTGATGTTTATGATCGTTTCGAACAAAATTTATAAATAAAGAACACAATACATTATTGTTAAAAGTTTAACTTTTGTTTAAGTAGGTAAACGATCATAAACATTAAATTGTTTTTCTTACCAATTCCGAGCGAGTCTCGCCCTTCTGACGGAATATCCGTATTTTAAAGCAGAAATGTTTTTTTTTATCAATGTGTAGCATACCGTTAGAAAGGTAATCAACTAAAGAAGTTTTTAAAAGCAAATGAAGTTCTCAATTTTCGATACTTTTTTTAATTTTTAATTTTGAAATTGATTTTCTTTCATAAAATCACTAATGTTCTTCAATAAAAAACCTCGTATGTCCCTTTGGTACATCAATATCAACAAATCTATTAATTAGTTGAAGAAGCATAAGATTATAGAATTATTTTAAAAAAATGGTGCTTTTCCAGACATTAATAAAAAGCTTACAAGGGTTTAAAGGTGGGATTTTGGATAATTTGAGAAAAAAAAATTAAAAATTCATGTCTCTTTAGCCGTGACTCTTAGGACCCAAGTTCCAAGGTTGAAAAGGACCCAAAAAATTTCGACGGTTCATGTGCCGATCACCCTGTATATTCCGCAAACCGCATATTGTAGGGTGGTGATTACTTTACTTTTCTCAAAGTTCATCCAAAGTGGTAGCTCTTAAATGGCCATGCAAATAAATTTGGCTTTTTGCATAGCCTCATAAAAAAATCATTGGGTGCCAAATCTGGTGATCGAGGAGGCCAGTGATAGTAACTTGCCTGCTTGTCATAAGCCGCCTTGTAAAGGTTTTATTTAAAAACACCATATACCTAATATTCCAATACTCCATGTTACCTATTTACACAATGGTTGGCATTTGATGCAAACATTCACACAGATACCAAATTTACATAGATAGAGTTTTTGTCAACTGTACGCGAATGATTTGACGTAACGAATGCAAGAATAAAATAATATTCATGTGTAAAAGTACAACCAATCAGGACATTTTATCTTAAGGACCACAAAAAGGATAGACTTATACCCATTGATATTGCTATTTCAAATATGTTTGCATTCTGCATCGTAAGGTACCATAGGTATTGCAATAATACATCAGGTCTTTTTTGCTTAAAGACCCTAAGGCCCTCATGTTTGCATCATGAATGGGCAGTTACCGTGGGTATTGGAATATTATGTATATGAAAAACACTCACAGGCATAGTGTTATGAGCTGAACAACCATCTTGCAAAACCCAAATTTGATTAAAATCAACATTTGGCACCTGTCGAATCGCAGGAATGATATGGTCCGGCAATAGAGCGAAATAATTTTTCCCTTGTAAATTTCCATTGATGAAAAAAGGATTAATGATTTTGTCACCCAAAATCCCAGTCCAAAAATTAAGTTTTTGAGGATACTGGGTCCGTTCCAGTGGCGTAGCGTGGGGGGGGGCGGGGGTTCGTCGCCCCCCCCCCCGTCCCGAGGGTACTGGCGCTCCATGGGTGCCCGAAGCGCCCTCAGCTTTAGTAAGGGGCAGGACCGGCAAAGGAAACGAAAGACATGATGACCAATTTTTTTTTTTTTTGGTTGCAATATTTTTGAGGGAGTTTTTTTAGCTGTCGCCCCCGAAATATAATCGCCCACATCATTGGCAGTTGCCTTCATAGATAAAGGATTTGCGGCGCGGTTCAGTGAGTTTTTATTAGATAGGCAACTCCGGCTGTTTGACAGGTCGTTAGCTCTGTGGCGCCCACTGCAGAGCTTAGTGACGAACTAAAAGTTAAGGCGAGAAATTTGAATCGCCTTTTATAATAAATTTTCTTTAATTTTAAAGTTTTTTTTAAAATTTTTAATCAGTCAATATTTTATAAAGACATACACTGTCTTTATAAGATATAAACAGATTGAAAATGATATATAAGGTGCAATAAATAAAACATTTTTTAAATGAGTTTTTATTATTATAAAAAAGCTACAAATTAACGACTTACTATTGATGAAATATTACATAGTCTAATTGCTTGGTAAAATAAATTATAATGAAAAACAAATAAAATATAATGAAAAACCAAACACTATCTAGCATATTTAAATTTGCTTTTAACATTTCTGGTGAGTGATGTCAGTTGTTCGTAAAGAGAATCATTCTTAAATGTCTACCTTTTAACAGCTTGACGAAAATCTGACATGATTTAAAAGTACCTCCTCGCCTTGATTGTAACTTGTGTAGGGTATGTTTCAAAGTAGTATATACATAGCTTCTCAGTGGTCGCACATATCATCCAAAAGCTGAAAACAATAAAAAAAATTAACTTATAACCACATTAATCATAGGTACTAGATTATGGAAAGATAAAGTTTTGAAATTAAGGAATAAATTTATTCAAAGTACATAACGCTGCTGGGTAATCCCTTATTTACCCATCAATTAAGCACAAATTTAGTGTTAATTTTGTATGTGTCTCCCTTTTACTTAATATCAAAAGAAAGGGATAGACATAAAATTAACACTAAATTTGTGCTTAATTGATGGGCAAATAAGGCACCTATCAGGCATTGGAAACTTGTATTCAGAGTTCCGTAAAGTAAGCGATAAGAAGTTAAAAAGACACTACCAATACAAATTTTATCAAATGCCAATCTAACCTCAAATGAAAAAATAAGAAAACTTACCTTAAAATGTCTCGGAAAACTATGCATTTTATACTCGTCTGAACTTTAGACACTTCACCCAGAAAAGCAACTAAAAATTCTTATTATTTTATATTTAAAATTACAAAAGTTACAAATTTAACAAAATTTAATTTTAATGCGTCACAGCAGCAAAGATTACCTACATAAGCTAAAAAGATAGATTTAAAATGAACCCGAAATAAAATGCGCTGGAAAAGGTTTTTCTACCTGAAAAAAAGGGGGACGAAAAATCCAAATCACAGATAATTCTCAAAAAAAATAGAATAAGGAACAAACGCGCGACCGCAGCTCCTCTTTTGAGCTTAGTGGGAACTTTAACCTAACGACCTGTCAAATTGCATTGAGTTTCCTAGGCATGGTTGCCTTACTGGAACATAGATAAAGGATTTTTGGCGCGGTTCAGTGAGTTTTTATAAGATAGGCAACTCCGGCTGTTTGACAGGTTGTTAGCTCTGTGGCGCCCACTGCAGAGCTTAGTGACGAACTAAAAGGCGAGGGGGAAATTTGAATCGCCTTTTATAATAAATTTTCTTTAATTTTAAAGTTTTTTTTGAAATTTTTAATCAGTCAGTATTTTATGAAGACATACCATGTCTTTATAAGATATAAACAGATTGAAAATGATATATAAAATGCAATAAATAAAACATTTTTTAAATGAGTTTTTATTATTATAAAAAAAGCTACAAATTAACGACTAACTATTGATGAAATAATACATAGTCTAATTGATTGGTAAAATAAAATATAATGCAAAACCAAACACTGTCTAGTATATTTAAATTTGCTTTTAACATTTCTGGTGAGTGATGAGTGAATAAATAATGAAACAGTTGTTCGTGAAGAGAATCATTCTTAAGTGTCTACTTTTTAACAGCTCAACGAAAATCTGACATGATTTAAAAGTACCTCCTCGCCTTGGTCACATCTTCTGAGCCTTGGTTGTAAGTTGTGTAGGGTATGTTTCAAAGCAGTATATATATAGCTTATCAGTTATCACACATATCATCGAAAAGCTGAAAACAATGAAAAAAAAATCAACTTATAACCACATTAATCATAGGTACTAGATTATGGTAAGATTTAAAATTAAGGAATAAATTTAGTCAAAGTACATTACGCTGCTGGGTAATCCCTCGTTTACCCATCAATTAAAAGGGATAGACATAAAATTAACACTAAATTTGTGCTTAGTTCATGGGCAAATAAGGCACCTACCAGGCATTGGAAACCTGTATTCAGAGTTCATAAAGTAAGCGATAAGAAGTTAAAAAGACACTACCAATACAAATTTTATCAAATGCCAATCTAACCTCAAATGAGAAAATAAGAAAACCCCTTAAAATTTCTCGAAAATCTATGCATTTTATACTCGTCTGAACTTTAGACACTTCACCCAGAAAAGCAACTAGAAATTCTTATTCTTTTATATTTAAATTGCAAAAGTTACAAATTTAACAAAATTTAATTTTAATGCGTCACAGCAGCAAAGATTACCTACATAAGCCAAAAAGATAGATTTAAAATGAACCCGAAATAAAATGCGGTGGAAAAGGTTTTTCTACCTGAAAAAAAGGGGGACGGAAAATCCAAACCACAGATAATTTTCAAAAAAAATAGAATAAGGAACAAACGCGCGACCGCAGTGCCTGTTGTGAGCTTAGTGAGAACTTTAACCTAACGACCTGTCAAATTGCATTGAGTTTCCTAGGCATGTTACTGGAACAGGAAGGCAAAGTTTCTGCTGCGGCACAAATCATAGTTTCGCGCCATTCCCTTTCTTCCATTTCACGAACCGGAGGCCTCTCCACCACTGCATTTGTGGCAGAAATTGACACATCCTATTGGAAATGGGTTACTATTTTTGAACCGTGCTACTGCTTGGAATATTCCTTCCCTTAAACGCGACAAATAAATTTGCTACATCTTGACAGCTAGTTGCCCCGAAATACCATTGAACCATCTGTACTTCTTTCTGAACGCTAAATGTAATACATGGCATGGCTTGAGCTGGTATTTGCGTAAAAAACAAATACCCACTTCTTACCTGTTTCACTGCATATGACGGAATGACAAAAAACTTCGTGAAGACTTACTACCAGCCCGAATACGGGTCTAAAACAGCGAAAAATATTTCAAAACACTCCCCAAAATATATTTTTTTCTCTTTTACTTCTCTCTTACACATATTAAGCACAGCAATCAGTCTATGAATCCAATAGCTTTTACCCATGCTGTATAGGGTGTTTCGGGTATTCAAAGAAATATTTTATTAGAAAAAACACCCCCCAAAATATATTTTTCTCTCTTTTACTTCTCTCTTACACACATTACGCACAGCAATCAGTCTATGAATCCAATAACTTTTACCCATGCTGTATAGGGTGTTTCGGGTATTCCAATAAATATTTTATTAGAAAATCAAGCACCGTTCAATAAAGGTAGCATTCGACCTCTCTTTTCAGTTAAAAATTTTAAGTTGTTAGTCACCTTATTGTCTTAGGCGCATATCATGGGTTTGAGGAATACAGTCGAACCTCTATAACTCAAACTTCAAGGGACAACCAAATCAGTTCGAGTTATGGAGAGTTCAACTTATGGAAATTCGAGTTAAAAAGGTTAAAATTCATAAAAAAGTGCAGGGACAATTTAAAAGGTTCGAGTTATAGAGGTTCGAGTTAGAGAGGTTCGACTGTACCTTTAAAGGTGGGAAAAGTGTTACCATTAACCATGCTTTTTATTTAAAGTTGATATCGAATTCTGTTCAAAAATTATCAAGGGGGGGATTTTTATCTTATTTTCCGCATGAAAAATAATTCTAAATTTTCGTTGAAAGTATTGAATAATTCGAATTTCCCCACTTCTATTCTAAAACTGAAAGAAACAATAATATCAGTGATTATTAGAGTTTTCATGTAAACAGATAAGACCTTTAAAACAGCCTGTAGAATAAAATGCATGCGGGGATTTTTTTTATAATTAAATTTTTGTATCAACCTAAATATTGATACATTAATACATTAACAGCAATAACAATTAGTAGTAATAGTATGTTTTATGTTTGTTTCAATTGAAAACATGACTTTAATCAGTTTCAAAAACCACAACAAAACCTTTTGTTATTTTAAACACTTCAACAAAAGCAATGCAGTTTAGTTTTTTTGTTTGCCTAAATCTTAACTTGAATCTAGTGTAGTTTTAAAAGATATAAAACAATGTGATTTATTTTGTTCTTTATATCCAGGTGCTACCAAATCCCGAGGAGCAGAAGTCGCCAATGATCTACCAGCACAAGACCATCAATATAGGTAAGTACCTAATATACAGTGTCCCCCATAAATATTTGTGAGATATGGAAAACATTTTATATACGATCATCCTGCTGGTTGAATATCCTAAAAAGACATTTTGACATTTGTCACATGCTCACTGTCATGGCGGCAAATTCAAAAAATTATCAAATCAAATCAAAATTAGCTTTATTAGTCAGAATACAATAGTATACATTGACAAAGCCTTGCTTATCTAAAGTACAAATATCCAACTAAAAGCTTTAAAACTATGGAGATACATTAATCCCTATCAAAATAACAATAATAGAAAAACTAAATAAAGTTTAAAAATAAATTTAACTAACATTTGATGTACCTACTTTTAATTGCTAACGCCATAATTTTATTTAAGTTCAAATACAAAAATTGGCTTTATTAGTCAGTTTACCAAAGTAGACATTGACAAAAGCCTCATTTATCCAATTATAGTCTATTGAACACTAAATAATTATTATTGATTTAAAATTATTTAAATAAAAAAAAGTCACAGTCAAACTTAAAACTATATAAAAATCGGTTAAAATAAGAAAAATCTAAAATTTGATTAAAACATAACGACGCCAAAATTTAAATTCAATGAAAATTATTGATTTAAAATTATTTAAATAAAAAAAGTAAGTCAAACTTAAAACTATAGATAAAAATTGGTAAAAACAATAAAAAGCTAAAACTTGATTAAAACAAAACGACGTCAAAATTTACATTCAATAAAATCAAAACCCCACGATCTGTGTCAGATTTTGTCAGATAAACCTAAATATAAAAATAAATAGTTTCAGTCAGCAAAGTATTCTTCCAAAGTATAGTAAGCTTTGCTTGCTAAAAAATCTTTTGTTTTTCTTCTAAATTTCCCTAGATTTTTTATTTCTCGAAACTCAACTGGCAAATGATTAAAAAGATTTTTCCATAGTAAATAAATGAGTTTTTCACCAAAGTTGAGCGAGGTATAGGAAGATTAAGAGTAAAAGTATTACGAGTGTTAGGCGTGAAAACCCAAAAAGTGAGGTTAAATCGTAAAATATCGAAAAAAGTTATTTGAAAAAAGTATTTAGAATGTCATTGTAGGGTCCTCTATGAAATTTGGAGCAATACTATTACAAAATAAGAAATACCCTATTTTTGATCCTAGCCTTATTATGAATTAATTTTATACAGATTTTATTATTGAAATAGTTTAAGTAACGCAATATTTAATGGATAAAGGTAAAATGATTCCAAATTCTTAATTAAAGTCGTTCATAAAAGATTAAATAAAAATATCCGATTAGCACATGTACCTTGTTGCAATGACTTTATTTTTAACAGTTTGTAAGGTTTCCGTGAACTTAGTATTAATACCACAATAGAAAAAAGCCTCATCATTGATATTATTTAATAAATAATATCAATGACGTTGTTCTTTTCCATTGTGGTATTAATACTAAATTTACGGAAACCTACAAACTGTCAAAACAAAAGGCCATTGCGACAAGAAACGTACGTGTGCCAATCGGATATTTTTATTTAATTTTTTATGAATGACTTTAATAAAGAATTTGGAATTATTTTACCTTTGCCCATTAAACATTGCGTTACTTGAACTATTTCAATAATAAAATCTGTATAAAATTAATTCATAATAAGGCTAGGGCCAAAAATAGGGTATTTCTTATTTTTTATTATTATTGCTCCAAATTTCATAGAAGACCCTAAAATGACATTCTAAACACTTTTTTCAAATAAACTTTTGTCGATATTTTGCCATCTAGCCTCACTTTGTGGGTTTTCAAGACTAATTTTTTGAATTTGCCACCATGACAGTGATCACGTGACTAATGTCAAAATGTCTTTCTAGGTTAGTCAACAAGCAGGATTAATCGTATATAAAAACTTTTCCCATATCTCACAAATAAAAATTTTTCCCATATGTTGCGAACATTATGGGGGACACTGTACAGGTTGTTCTAAATCAAGGGTTTTATCTATCTATTTAGCCTTCTTCAATCCATCTTTCGACATAGGCCTCCCTCAATATCTTCCACCCTTCTCTGTCTGTCGCCGTGTTCATCCATCTAGTTCCCGCGTGTGCCTCAAATCGTACGCCCATCTCATTTGGGGTCTTCCCCAACTTCTTTTATTTTCCCAAGGTCTTCAGTTTACAATACATTTGTTCCATCGATCGTCTTTCTGTCTGATATTATAACCGGCAGACTTCCATTTTAATTTTGCTACTTCTCCTCTGACATCCCTTACTTTTGTTTTATTTCTTATCCATTCATTCCTTTTTCTTTCTGTTGGCTTTACATGTAACATTTGTCTTTCCATTGATCTTTGGGCTTTTGTTACTTTATCCATGTTTGATTTTGTAAGTGTCCAGGTCTGGGATCCATAGGTAAGTACAGGAATGATACATTGGTTATACACTTTCGTTTTGAGGTGCTGAGGATATTTTTTATTTCTTAATATTGTCACGAGGGGGTTTTATAGTGACGAACACAGTTTAAGTTAGGTGTAATGGTTTTATTATAATACTTATATTTACTACTTACATTGTACTTAAATACATCTTGTCTATAAATCTTCTTGATACGCTTAACTTCTTATACTTGACTATCGTACTACTTGTTCACTATTAACTAAGCCTGGGCGTTAGGTTCTCAGCTTACAACTAACTGCTAAACTCTTTTGGAGATGCTTTTATTACAAACCGTTTGCCATTGATAGGATATCGAGATGTGTTTTGTTTCCTGTATAAACATCATCGAAATCCCATTAACCGCGTCTTGTTTATAATAATTCTGTATACAATTTATTACTTTTAATACAATTTGTACTATATACAGAAGTTCATTTACTTAGAATGTTTAGGGTTAATGTGCACTTGCTTATAAACGTAACTTGTGTCATTTACTTAATAGGACATTATTTTCTATCCTGACACAATGTAGCTTAATTTACCGAATGCTGTCCAGGCCAATCTTACTTTTAGCTGTTTGGTTTTCTTTTTTCAGTTTAATAATTTGTCCCAGATATATATATATATATATATATATATATATATATATATTCCTCTACTTGTTTTATTTTCTTTTGGTTTATTCTGACCTTAATATCTTCATCTGTGTTTGTTATGATTTTAGTTTTAGTGCAGTTCATAACTCAAGCCTTTTTAGCTACTGTATCCAGTTTTTCCAGCATTTTTATCAGTTCTTCTTTCTTATCTGTTATTAAGGCGATATCATCAGCATATAGGTGGTTCAAGAATTGTCTGTTTACTTTGATGCCTATTTCTTCCCAATCTAAGCTTTTAAAAACATCTTCTAGGGCCTGGTTAAATAATTTAGGGGATATTTTGTCACCATGTCCACCTCTTCTTATGCGGATTGGCTTGGTTCCTTCGTGGATTTTGATTGATGTGGGTTCACTATATATATTGGCTATTAAGTCTGTATATCTGTGATATATTCGGCTATTAAATAAAGATGCTTTTACTGCCCAGTGCCCAATGCTGTCGAAAGCTTTGTCGAAGTCTATAAACGCAATATGTATAGTGGAATGTTATATGCGTTGGCTCGTTCTATTAGGATTTTCATGGTTAATAAGTTGTCAACTGTACTGAAACCTTTTCTAAAGCCTGCTTGTTCCTTTGATTGATATCCGTCAAATTTTGTTGTTAGTCTATCTGTTAATATTTTCTTGAAAAGCTTATAATTTACATTGAGGAGTGTTATAGACCGATAGTTTTTTAGGTCTGTGCTATCGCCTTTATTGTGTAGAATAACGGTTATGGATTCTTTCCAATTGTTTGAGATTATTTTTTCTTTTAGTATTTTATTCAGGAGAATATGGAGGGTATTAACTACAGCTTTACCACCGTACATGAGCATTTCTACCGTCACTCCGTCTTTTCCAGGTGATTTGTTATTTCATTTTCTTTAATGCTCTCTTTTTTCCGCTTTGCTTATTTCAAGTTGTAGCTCTGAGTTTATGTTCTTTATTTTTGTTTGGAGTTTCTTCATGGTCTCTCGTGATGGTTTCCTTTTTGTTTGGTATAATTCTGTATTGAATAGTTGTGTGATATTTAAGATATCCTCTTTAACGTTAGTTTCTATACCGTGAATATCCTTTATTTTAATTATTTCATATCTACCTAGAGGCGGCCTTAGACATTTCATATTTCTGTTATTCTCTATAACTCTCTCAACTTTAATTTTTTGGCTTTCTGGATTTTCTTCATTGGCGTAGCTAGGCCTGGCCCCCCCCTGAAGTCCCTCAGGCCCCCCTAAGATATTTTAGGCCTCCCCTACCGACTACTAGTAAAAGAACATGACGCTGAAAATACATACTTTTCTATTATTATTCGGGAAATATTCAAATAAAATAGGTGCATTAAAATTTAAAATCATTCAGATAATGTTTACATTTCAGGAAAAAGCTCTTGTCTTGCGGAATTAGGCCTTTTCTCTTTAAATTATCGGTAACTTTTCTGCACTTATGCAATTTCCCGAAAATATTTTTTAAATTTAAACATAATTATGCATATTGAATATTTCATACATATTGGCGACATCTTGTAAAATATTATAGAAGTGTAAGTTGAATTTCTAAAGACAGCGACCTTTGCCCCTCTGTTTTCGAAATCGGGTTGTAGATGTCGTAAGGTTATAAAAGACCTTTTTAAACTGTTTTTCTAAAATAAATATAATAATCTTTTTAGTTTTTTTGAGGTTAGCGTTTAGTGTCTTATGGAAATTTTCCGATTTTGGTGACAATTTCATAACCATTTTCATATTAAGTTTTCCCACGTCGTTAAATGGAATAAATTCGTCGAGCAATACCGGGAAATTTTTAATATTAATACTTCTGCTCTAAGAGCAGAAATGACCGTTTTAAAGAATTGTATTTTTCGGTTAAATCAAACTGTTGGTCATGATTCTATCAAACAACATATAGCAAAAAACACCTATCCAAACCTCTACCAACTTTTTAAAGTTGCGAGTATTCTTCCAATTTCAAGTGCAACTTGCGAGAGGTCTTTCTCTGCCATGAGGAGAGTTTTTAATTGGCTTAGAACAACTATGACTCAAGAGAGACACTCAGGTTTGTCATTGTTATTCATAGAAAAAGATGTTGAGGACGACTTAGACAGTGTGGTAGACGCTTTCAGTCAGCGACGTAGAAAGTTTTCTTTATAGAATTGCTGAATTACATACTTTCTGTGTATACATATAAATAAGTTGGTAAATGTATTATTAAATTTGTTATATTAAAATATTAGAACATTTAATGCGCGTATTTTTTTTTATTCCTTGCACACTTTGCACGACTCTTTAAAACCTATGTTTGCTTTTTGTTCAAGATAGACCGGGGCCACGGCCCCCCCCCCCCCCCCTGAAAAGCAAGGCTAGCTACGCCAATGATTTTCTTTTATCATTTTTCTTTCTTTCTCCACGATATATTATAGTATCCATTATTTCCACCTCTAATACTAGTCTGATGACGTCATCAGGGGGCGGGGACCTGTCTGAGAAAAAAGTTGCAAGAACAATATTTTTAGCATTTTTCAATAGCTTTTCAACGATGTATTGCAAAATCCGTTTGGGTTACCCGTTATGGAGATGTTTCCGTTTTTCTAAAAACATACCCAAACAATGACGTAATTAGGGTGAGGGGGGGGGGTAACTCTGATAGGGTGTCTCCCGGTGTTTTTTTGTAGATAAGCATGGTGCATTATTTCAAACTGTTAACAGAAAGTTAAATATTTTTACACTGCATCATTACACATGTGTTAAATTTACCCACCTATTGCGATGTTCTGAGTCAGTCTTGTTTGAAGTCTTGAAAGCGTAGTGCAGGTGTGTGTGTGTGTGTGTGTGTAGAAGATATTAGGGATAATTCTAAAACATATTTTCCTACCCTGCGCGCCCTATTGGCCGCAGATATAATTTTTTATGACAGCGGAAAAATCATTACTTGAGGGCCGATATGCGTGCTAAATTTCAATACTTTGGTAAACAATTTAGAATCGGAAAAATATTGTGATACCCTATTTTGATTTTTAATATTTGTGTTTTATTTTTTATGAAATAAACATTTTAGCTCACACATATACTATACTATAGTAGTGTGAGCTATGGTGATCCTAATTTTTTTGAGAAAAAAAAAGTTGCTCCGATTTCAAAATTTTTTATATATCTTTGCGTTTCAGATGATTTGGAAACTTTTTTGTTGCGCCGTCTGTCTGTATGTCTGTCTGTCTGTCTGTCTGTCTGTCTGTCTGTCTGTAACGACCAACGCGCATAACTCAAAAACCGCTTGGCCGATTTTAATGAAATTTGGTACCTAGGCTGGGTCTTGGGTCGAGATGGTCCCATTTAAAAATGAACAAAATCCACCGAACACAAACCAAATAAAAGGGTGGGGGTAGATTTAAAAAATTAGAGTTTATGTGAAAATATGGCGTGTGTGATATTAAACGAAAGGTAATTGAGTCTGCAGTTAAACAAAATCCATTTTAATTTATTTTAAAGAAAAGGGTGGGGGTAGATTTCAAAAATTTGTGTTTAAGTCAAAACATGGCTTGTTTGGTATCAAACAAAAGGTAATTTAGTCTGGAGTTGAATAAAATATATTTCAGTTTTTAGTTATATTAGCTCATACGTACACTATAACTATAGTACCTTGTGTGAGCTTAGGGGCCCATATATTGGCAGAGTATTTTTTAGTGTTGACAGTTTGTTTGATTATTAAAAAAATAAATCATATTAAATTTCTGAAATAAATGGTTGTGAAAACCTCGGTTGTAACCTATATTGGTAATTGTAACAAACATGTTATGATGAAGTTTGAGATGTGAGCTGAAGCCGAGTGTCTTTATTTATCTAAGTGTGTAATAACCATAACATGCGTGTTAGTGTACAATATTTGGTTTACCTACGACTCAAATTTCGTTATAAATATCAAAAATTATTAAAAATATTAAATCTAAACACTTGTAAGTAGGTATTATTTACTCAACATTATATGTTTCGAAAAGAATTGCGACATTTTGTGATAAAATTCAAGTTTTTGATTAGGATTGTAAAATTTTAAGTTGTTTTAATTTTTAAAAAAACTTTGGATGCTTTTTTGAATTTTGAAAATGTTTGAATTTTTGAAAATTTTGAGAACTTTAAAAAATTTTGAAAGTATTGTGAATTTTTTTAAATAGTTTTCGTCACATATCTACAGAGTGGCTCAAAATATGAATAATAGAAATACAGGAATAATAACTGGGATTTTTTAAATATACTTAAAGGGATGAAATTAAAAATGCATAGTCAAAATAAATTAAATATAAAATATAAAGTAACAATTACATACATAATGGTTTATCAAGTAAACTTACAGGGTATATCAAACATTTTTTAAATTAAACAAATGATAGATGTACTAACTGTCTAGCGGAATAGTGTGTTTACCGGGATCCGTCAGATGAGGTGAATTTGAGATATATTAGAGCCCGAGCCATCTTGAAACTTAAAAAAATTGGGGGCGGGGGGGCCATCGGTTTCGTTTTTGAGCTATACTCTTATGGATTTAGGTACAAAAAGTTGATATTTAAAGTTTTGTCATTTAAGTTTGTTCACAAGCTTTCTTTCTGATGCAAAAAATTTTTGGTAGAACCCCAGGAAAGGGGAGTGGACACTTTTGTCCCCACGTTTCCACATTTCCTATATTTAATTTGAAAGCAAAACCGATCACCACCTACTTTTTCTTAAAACAAGGTATTAGGCTCAAACATATCTCAATTTCACCGCATCCAACGCATCCCAGTAAACACACTGGAAAACCCTTTAAGTTTATTGTTATTCCTGTATTTCTATTATTCATAATTTGAGCCACTCTGTAGATATGTGACGAAAACTATATGTCCAACATTGAGAACATACTTAAAAAGACTTAAACAAAATACAATTATTTTTGGTTTTTATTTCTCTCTCAAGTTATAGCAAAAAAAAACAAAAACTCACATTGTTCCATAATCCAGTGCTGCGCATTTAAATAATTATGGTTCGAAAACGAATCCGATGAACATTTTTTCCCAATTTTTTTAGACAAGTATCAAGACGGTTTGGGCTCTAACATATCTTAAATTCACCTCAATTGAGGTATCACTAGACCCACTTTCCCTATTTAAAATATAGGGGTAAAGTATACCCCTCGAAGAGGGTTCGTGCTACAAAAATTTCAAGATAGCCAAAAAGTGTCCCCCTTGCAAACAAAATCGACGTGTCCGAGCGTTTCTCCAAATTCGCACGAAAAATACCCAAAAACACCTCTGTTACCTTTTAGTTGAAACACCCTGTATTTAATAAATCTCAGGTATTTTTTTGTATGTTTTTTCAATTATTTTGAGCCACTGTATAGGTATGTGACGCAAACTATTTGTCAAAAATTGATAAAATTCCTAAAAGGACTCTTTTGTCAATAAAATATGTCTAATATCAGTTTTTTATTTTTATTTGGCGATAAGTTATTACAAAAAAACTACAGTAGGTCATATTTTTCCATATTTCAGTGGCACGCATTTAAATAAGTATAGCTCGAAAATGAATCCTATGACCCCCCCAATTTTTTGTTGTTAAAAATATCAGGAAGGTTTGGCCTTCAACATATCTCAAATTCAGCTCATCTGACGCATCCCGGTAAACAATGTATTTAGTGCCTCGCCAAGTTCGCGCGCCGTAACCATCTTTTCTTGAAACATTTCAGCCGATATTTGACCTACCTAAAACTCTACTTCGGAATGAGCTACGAATCTCAAACTTTGCACAGTCGTAGATCTCCATGGAGTTAACAACCCCTCCAAGTTTCATTACATAGAGTAGTAAAGTAGTTACGAAATTTCAAAAAACGTCGAAATTGCCACTCACTGACTCACTCACTCACTCATGTATAGATCATCAATATTCTACTGTACTTCCAGACATGCTACAAAGCTGAAATTTGGCAGACTAATAGAAATTATGACCAAACCCCTGGAAAAAATAAAAAAACCCCAAAATTTTAAATTACTCCCCTCCCCTATACATTTAAAGTTATGTAAAAGTAGCATCGCCCACTTCCAGAAATGCTAGAGAGTTGAGCTTTGGCAGACTGATAGGAACTATGATAAAACTATAGGAAAAAATAAAAAAACCCCAAAATTTTAATTTACTTCCCTCCCCTATAAATGTAAAGTTAAGTAAAAGTAACATTGCCTACTTCCAGACATGCTAGAGAGCTGAGCTTTGGAAGACCGATAGTAACTATGATAAAGTTATAGAAAAAAATTAAAACACCCCAAAATTCTAATTTACTTCCTTCCCTATAAATGTAAAGTTATGTAAAAGTAACACTGCCCACCTCCAGAAACGCTAGGGAGCTGAACTTTTTAAGACTCAAAGACAATATGATAAAACTATATGAAAAAATTTAAAAACACCAACATTTTAATTTACTTTCCTCTCCTATAAATGTAAATTTATATAAAACTAACATTGCCCACTTCCAGAAACGCTAGAGAGCTGATAGAAATTATGATAAAACCAAGGGAAAAATTTAAAAAGTCCAATATTTTCATTTACTCTCCTCTCCTATAAATGTAAAGTTATGTAAAAGTAACATTACCCACTTCCAGAAACGCTAGAGAGCTGAGCATTGGAAGACTGATAGGAACTATGATAAAACTATAGGACAAAATTTAAAAACACAATTTATTTTCCTCCCCTATACATGTAAAGTTATGTAAAAGTAACATTGTGCACTTTCAGAAAAGTTAGAGAGCTACGATAAAACCATGGAAAAAAATTAAAAAACCTCAAAAATTTAAGTAAGGCATTTCAAAAGCTTTGAACAATATTCCGCATATTTTACTACTTATTAAGTATTATCCAATTCCTTTAAAAAAGAAGTGAAATCAAATAAAACAACATTTCCAAACTAGTAAGAACCTTTTATTTTGAAATTTGTATTGGAGAACTTGGCTTTACTTTTATCTCAATTCTTTTTACGGAATGCCATTTTCGCGTACTTGGCTTTTTTTTACATGAAATGTTTTTGTTATGATAATTTATTCTGTATAATAAAAAAAACTCATTAGCCTTCCATATCTACAGTATGGAGGGCAGTTAAAAACTGCTGACATTCATGTGAAATTTGACCTCACTGTATTGTGTTTATTCTAGGTAGCGCAGATTCCCCTCTAAAAGTGAGAGTAATAAGCCAGGTGACGCACCTCGACGGTAATCTACAGAAAAAAGATAAGATTAAACCACTAGACCCGTCCACGGTTAAGCCGATATCAGACAGTAGTGATAAGGAAACATCGCTCGAAGTTGATTTTCCCAGCGATCCACAAGATCCCGACGAGATTATACCTAGAGATTCTAAACTACTCAGTCAGAGAGTGTTGAAAGTGCTTAACTTCGCCAAAATGAAAGCTTTAGATTTGTCATTAAAAACCCCAAGTGAACTTACAACAACACCGCAGAAATTATTTTCAGAACAAGCAGTTCAAACTGATGAAGTAGAAAAAACATCAAACACAACAAGTCCTGTGCCTACTATTGCTAGTCATGATTCTGGTTGTCAAACAGATCCATACAACTTGCTAGACTTGGATTGGTTTGAAAATGACAGTTCACCAATTATAAATAACGTCGATTTCGGCACAGGACCTACTATCGGAAAAGTGGCATGGCCGAATAATAGTAATACTAGCATTAGTAACAATAGTTTTATTAATACTAAATCTAGCCATTATGATGATGCTAATTTGAAGAAAAAGATCCAATTTTTCAACGATTTGAGGAATGCTTTGTTGCCAGATGGCAGCGGAAATTTGTAAGTATTTTTTTAAAAGATTTTAATTTTTATACTAGGGTCAAGTGAGGTAAAAATGAGACACTGTTTAAAACTTAAAATTTTACATTCCTTTGTAGAACTCTATTTTTTTAGGATATAAGCGATAATCAGAAAACTATTGCAAACGGAAAAACATAGAAATTAGACCTATAATATGAAAAAGAAATAACAACTGTATCTCATATTTTACCATGAAAAAGTTCAAAACTGAGACAGGTCAGGCGAAATATGAGACAGTGATAAAATTCACGTATAAACAGTCTGATCACCGTCTAAACCAAAAATAAGACATTCAGGGTAAAATTGAGACGTAAGTTTTTGTTTTTTTTTACTTAAATACAACAAATAAATGCAAAAATATTTATTTATAGGAAAATACGCGCCAAACCGATCTACGAAGTCAGACGACAAAAGTTTAGGTAACGATTTTAAAACTTTTATACCTCAAATAAAGCTATGGATTTTGTAATTTTAATTATGAGCCTATTTTTTGCAAAAAAATAAAATAAATTGTAGGTATGAGGTTCTTACAACACTGCTGCTATCAGTTTATAACAGAAAATCTATCGGAATTCAATTAGGTATAGACGACTGGTCGCAAGGACCAAGACTTTGCTTTGCCCGAAGGGGAGAAAACTAGAGATATCCCAAAAAAAATTACCCCAAAATTAAATTCGCCCCGTTTGGGAAAACACACGTCTATTGAACTAAAACAAAGGAAAAAATTCGGCAACACGCTAGAAGCTTACCTTCTTTCATTTAACAGCAGTTCCACACTTTCACTCGCGGCCGCGGCCTTTCTTGTGGTTGGAATTTCGGTCATAAACTTAAACCACGTGTGACTTCTTTCAGTGTCTTGTCGGAAGTGATTCTTCATTCCCCTGTCAAACACAGGGTGGCGCTTCAAACTTCCAGCGTGTGTAAAACGCGCATGAATTTTGCCAAAATGATCAGGTGATCAAAAAGAAAATAACTTTCAACAAAGATAGAAATTATTACCTGATCGGAATGTTTCCCAAATAAGGAGTTTTATTTTAAAGGTTTTTGCTAAAAGCCCAAAAATATCAAAACAAACTTTAAGGTTAGGTTTTCCCCAAAAATTCAAAATAAGACAAAAACAAAAATAACTGGCAGCATTAAACAAGGTATTAGTATTTTTTATTTAAATGTCTCATTTTCCAACGGGATTTTGGGTGTCTCACTTTTCCTCACTTGACCCTATTATAAATATTATTTATACGCGAAATTTGTTAGTGTTCAGTTTCGGATTCCACAACTGAGAGCATTTGTCAAAGTTAGCTTGTATAACCTAGAGACCCTGTATGTATGACATATTTTAAAGAAATAGAGACATGACAAAGAATCAATCAAAGTCAAATTTATGTAAGTTAAAATAAAAGGAGGGAAATATCGGTCATCTATACTCTAGCCCTGTTTAGAGAAAGACGCACCTTCCGTCCTTGTTAATTTATAAGCGTCGAAGAATAAAAGTAAACGGTTTGTTACAAAAATTTGAGTGACGGACAAACGTGTTTGTTTGCAAGAAAGTAAAACCCGGTTCCCACCTACGACTTTCTCGTGTGTGCCCGCGCACTTGTCACATGACTGTCATAACATTTCATATTGAGATCATGTGATGCGTGAGCGGGCACCCACGAGAAAGTCGTGGGTGGGAACCGGGTGTAACATAACCAAAAAATTTGAGTTTTAGTGACTGATGGTTTTGTTGCATCTCTATTTCTTTTAAACATGTCATACATACAGGGTCTCTAGTATAACCAAGATACGGAATTTTAAAAATAAGAAGTGCTGAATTTGCTTTTGTTTCTTTTATCGCAGAAACCAACATTTTAACGACGACGTATAGAAACATGTCGGACTGATTTCAAAAGAAAAAGTGTAACTTGATTTGTTCATGTAATTTACATTTCTTCAGTCCGTTGATTTAGTGTCAAAATATTTAACGTTATTATATTTTTCAATATTGCCACCCCCAATGCATACCGTTTGTCCACCGATGATGACATTTGTTTTTAAAAACATTATTTTTAGCATTTTTTAAAAGCTTTCCAATGTATTACAACATCAATTTATACTACATGTAACGCAAATATTTCAATTTCTTTTTACACATACCTATATGGTGTCATTAGGGTGGTGGGGATAGAAATTATGATCGAGTTGCTTTTTTCTATTAGTATATTGACAAGTATCGTAAAAATTTCTAACTGGTAAGCGAAAGTCAAATATTTGTATGGTTCTTGTGAACAAATCCATGGACTATATCATTATAATTTTTATTAGATAGGTAGTCATTAGTAAATAAGTACCTACTAAATATGTAATGTCTTAGCAGAATTAAGAAGTTTATTTGAAATTAATAATTTAAAAATTTTTTTAGATATGTTTTAGTTTTTGATAACAATTTGTGGCTGTCCTCATTTTCGATCAAATGTCCTGACAATTTAAAACAAATGTTCTGACAAACCTAAATTCGTAGGTACTTATTTACTAACAACTACATATCTAATAAAAATTATAACAATGTAGTCTAGACGACTGGTCGCAAGGACCATCAAGACGGCTTTGCCCGAAGGGGAGAAAACTAGAGAAAAAAATTACCCCAAAGTTAAATTCGCCCCGTCTGGGAAAACACACGGCTATTGAACTAAAACAAAGGAAAAAATCGGCAACACGCTAGAAGCTTACCTTCTTTCATTTAACAGCAGTTCCACACTTTCACTCGCGGCCGCGGCCTTTCTTGTGGTTGGAATTTCGGTCTTAAACTTAAACCACGTGTGACTTCTTTCAGTGTCTTGTCGGAAGTGATTCTTCATTCCCCTGTCAAACACAGGGTGGCGCTTCAAACTCCCAGCGTGTGTAAAACGCGCATGAATTTTGCCAAAATGATCAGGTGATCAAAAAGAAAATAACTTTCAACAAAAAGAGAAATTATCACCTGATCGGAACTTTTCCCAAATAAGGAGTTTTATTTTAAAGGTTTTTGCTAAAAGCCCAAAAATATCAAAACAAACTTTAAGGTTAGGTTTTCCCCAAAAAACAAAAATAACTGGCAGCATTAAACATAGTCCATGAATTTGTTGACAAATACCATAAAAATATTTCACTTTTGGTTACCAGTTAGAAATTTTCACGATGCTTGTCAATATACTAATACAAAAAAGGGTAGGGAGACACTCAATCATAGTTACTTTCCTCACCACCCTAATTACATCATATAGGTATGTTTAAAAATAATTAAAATATTTGCGTTATATGTATGAATCGGAGTATTCATCTTCATTGGGAGTGGCAATATTGGAAAATATGATAACGTTACATATTTTTACACTAAATCAAAGGACTAAGAAATGTAAATTATATGATAAGGGTGTTGTCAGGACCCAGGACCTTTTGCAAAAAATCAGGACAGTCCTGAGAAATCAGCAAACAAAATTTACGTGTTTGAGCGTTCTTACAAATTCGCCGGAATACACAAAAACAACTCTGTTACCTTTTACGTCAAACACCCTGTATAAAACATAAATAAATACGTTAATAGTAATTATTGCCACAACACGCTATATGTAAGTAAAGTACTTGTATTATTAAGGTCGTGTGAATCCCACAAAACAGAAATAACGGTACAAAATTAATTAAAAATGAACAGCTGCCTGTAAATGAAAATGGGTATTTTTCTGTAAATTACCTAGCTGGCTACTTTTATTGGTGAAAGTAATTTAATTTTCAGTCATAAAGTAAAAACTGTGAAGTGTAGATCTGTTTAACATAATACAAAAGTTTACAAAATTGAAAAAAAAATGGTGGCAGATAAAATGGTTTTAGAATGCAAAAAAGTGGCCTTTTTTGAAGACTTACAGATGTGTATGATTCCAAACTTGTGTGGAAATTTGTAAGCAACAATTTTTATAAAAAAAAAACATATTTTTTTTTGTTTCATAAATTTTTATTACTTTTTTTTGTTTCTGGTTCTGTTTTTTATTTGCTTTAAAAAATAGCAGAAAAATTTCTCTATAATAACCTTTGCAATATTGCAAATGACCTAGATTTGCTAAACATACAATAAATTATATTTGGTTCTGGTATGCACTATAAAATTTTATCAAATAGACAAATAATAATTTTAAAAAAAGTTTATAGTTTGTTGACACACCCACTTTATTGGGTAAATCCCAACAAAAATTTAGGTAAGATATATTTTTAAATTAAACAAGTACTCCATGATTTTTATCACAGTTGAGCCTGTAAAAAGAATTAAAAATCACTTCTCAAAAAACCAGCAAATTAGGAGACTAATAAAAAATAAAGAGATAGATAATAAAACAATAAAGATATATCGTCGTTCAGATGTTAAAACCTCGTATCTCAAAAAGCATAATTTTCAGGAAATGAGTAATGTGAGGTTTTAATATCTGACTTATTCCGGTCGCAAGGTACGAGGAATTTATATTTAGCGCAGCGCATGCTCTTTGTTACCTAATCAAGTTACTTCTTTATTCTGCATTATAAACGCGGCTTCAATAAAATTAGTTTTCGCCAATCCGGCTCCTTATGCAAAACTTTAGCTTCTGACCATTGAATCCTGTAATCATTTGACCATGTATGATCCGCTAAACCGGATTTTTCAATATCTCCTAATTGGGTACTTTTCAGATGTTCATTTACTCTAACCTGAAGAGGGCGTTTCGTTTCACCTACATATGATTTATCCCACTCACATGGGATTTGGTAAATAAATTACTTATGTGAGGGATTTTCTGGTTTAGTTTTAGTTACAAAACTCCTTATCCTATTTCCCGATGAAAATACTGTTTTTATATTATAGTGTTTGGCTATTCGTCTTATGTTTTCTGAAATCCCTTGAACATATGGAATGTTAATAACACCCAACGGATTATTATTATTTTGAGAATTTGCAACATTTGGTTTGTTTTTAATTTTAGAGATCATAATTTCTCGTAATGACCATTCTGTTGTAAGTCTTTTTTAATTTTGTAGATTTCGGTGGTTAATTCTTCATGATTACTACAAATATTTACGCCTCTTAAATATAAACTTCTTATAACTCCTTGTTTTGTAGCAACGGAATGATTAGACTTAAAATTTAGGTACTGTCCTCATCTACATATGATTTACCACAAATAATAAGGAAAGTATTTACCAAATCCCGTGTAAGTGTGGTAAATCATATGTAGGTGAAACGAACGCCCTCTTCAGGTTAGAGGAAATGAACATCTGAAAAGTACCCAATTAGGATATTAAAAAATCCGGTTTAGCGGATCATGCATGGTCAAATGATCACAGGATTCAATGGTTAGAAGCTAAAGTTTTGCATAAGGAGTCGCATTGGCGAAAACGAAAGTTTATTGAAGCTGCGTGTATAATGCAGATAAAAGGAGTTTTCAGTCAACCAAGCACGGACAAACCAAACATATGTAAACCACTTTTTACGGAAATCAAGCGTCTTAATGTTGTTTCTACCCTGTACTTGGTTAACTTAAACTTTTACTTAAAAAAAAATGAATGGATTTATAGTACAATAATGCAAACATACATACATATAGATATCCAATGTTTACTCGTAAATATTTACATTATGTACATTAAGGTTGTTGAAAAACATTTCATTGGGATTTACACTTTTAATCATAAGTAAATTTGTTATTGCCAGTTATGTTCCGATAAAAATTGAGATCCAAAACAATTTTTACCTTCCTAGCCCGCGCAGCAGTGGCTAGACAGGTAGGGTCTAGTGGTGTAAAAGCGAGACACCCAAAATACCCTTGAAAAATGAGACACTAAAATAAAAAATGCTAATAATAGAGTGTTTGACAGTAGTAAAAAATAAATATATATTTATTTTTAGATATCTCTTTAGGTCTTGGGAATGCTAAAAACAAACTTTTTTGTTTATTTTTTTCTCAAATTCATAGTTCTTTTAATTAAATAAATTCATTGAATTAAAACAATTAGCCACGTGATTCAAAACAGGCGGTCTACCAATCAGCTGCGAGTGACGTCACAAAACAGTAGACGCCCGAAACGAACCTATTTTTTTATTTTCTTATGGATGGTAATGTTTGCTTTGGTTTAAAGTGCGAATTATCTTCCTAAATGAGATTTTATTTTGTGTTTTGGTTATAAGAAACATTTTCAATTGAAAACGGATTTTCCAAAGCCGATAGCTCCAACTTGCCAATGCTGAATTCCTTTATGATGGGCAGGCTTCTTTGCCAACTTTGTTTTGTATATAACTGAAAGTTTTTTACGATATTCTTCGCCTACTTTTACTCATTTAGATTTTGAGGTTAGGTTATATGTTTTGCTTTTTTGTTTAAGATGCCACTTACAATAGATTCAATTAAATACCCAATCATTATTATTTTAAGCATTAAGAAACAATCAAAAATTGATTTTTTAAAACAAAATTTATACAACGACCAGCAATACTTGAAGTACTGCATAGGTTACACTGCATAGTCCTGCGTAGGTACCGCCTAGTCTTGCATATGCACTGCTCAGTCCTACATTTAGCCTGCATATGCACTGCCTAATCCTGCATTTAGAGGTACTCCCTTGTCCTGCCTAATAACTGCCTAGCACCGCCTAAAAATTTGTACACCTTTCTGCCTATTATAGTTGTTCACCCCTTGTAATAAACATAACCTCAAAAATTTCATCGTCATTTACGAAATAGTATAGCGAAGATGTATTAGATAAGGCCCTTGGGTCTCTTCGAGCAAGTTCTAGCCACTTTTTCCGTTTTTTTACTGCTGTAGGCACATGAATAAATAGTTTTTCAGGTGTTTTTATGCTAGTATTCGAACACTGAGGCACTACACACCACTTATAGGACATTTTTTTACATAAAAAACAATAAAAACACAGACCAAAAACAAATAAACACTTGAATGCCGTGTATCTGTCCGTGAGTTTACTGCGCTGTGACGTCATTGCAACGCCATGCTAGAAATGAGCGTTTTAGCGGCAAATTCAAATCGGAAATTAGAAAACTTGATTTTAAATGTAGTGATAAAATATACTATTTTCATAATTTTGCGTAGCAAATTAGGGACCTATGTATCATTCTAAACTCTTTTCTAAAATTTGTCAAATACCCTATTGAATTCCGATAGATTTTCTGTTAGAAACTGATAGCAGCAGTTGTAAGAACCTCATACCTACAATTTATTTTATTTTTTTATAAAAAAATAGGCTCATAATTAAAATTACAAAATCCATAGCTTTATTCGTGGTATAAAACTTTTAAGAAACGTTACCAAAACTTTTGTCGTGTGAGTTCGTAGATCGTTTTGCCGCGTATCTTCCTATAAATAAATATTTTTGCACTTATTTGTTGTATTTAAATAAAATAAAAAACAAAAACTTATGTCTCAATTTTACCCTGAATGTCTTATTTTTAGTTTATACGTGAATTTTATCACTGTCTCATATTTTGCTTGACATCTCTCATTTTTTAACTTTTTCAAGGTAGAATATTAGACACAGTTTTAATTTTTTTTTTCATATTATAGGTCAAATGTCTATGTTTCTACGTTAGAAATATTTTTCTGATTATCACTTATATCCTATAAAAAAATATTCGAGTCATACAGAGGAGTTTAAAATCTTAAAAATATAAAAGTTAAAAAGTGTCTCATTTTTACACGACTTGAATAGTGTTCGACACTGTAACGAGTTGATTACATTTTGGTTAAAATCCCTTAATGATAATGACAGTTTTTTCAGTTACAGTCTTAAAAATGCTAACTGTTTTACGGAACATCGCATCAATATGCGGTGTACCCTTTTCACAATCATTTGTGGTATAACCAGAAAACTTCATAAGAGCTTTCGTTTATGAGATATTTACAAAAAACTGTTTTCAAGGCTGAAATAACGTGGAGTTCACTTGGAGTCTGCTAATGGACTCGGAAGGTATTAGATTCCTCATGGATCCATTGTTATAACTTTTTATTATTTTTATATGTACAGTGTCCAATGTTCGCAACATATGGGAAAAATTTTTATTTGTGAGATATGGGAAAATTTTTTATATACAATCAATCCTGCTTATTAAATAACCTAAAAAGACATTTTGACATTTGTCACATGATCACTGTCATGGCGGCAAATTCAAAAAATTAGACATGAAATCCCAAAAAGTGAGGTTAAATCGCCAAATATCGAAAAAAGTTATTTGAAAAAAGTGTTTAGAATGTCATTTTAGGGTCCTCTATGAAATTTGGAGCAATAATAATAAAAAATAAGAAATACCCTATTTTTGGCCCTAGCCTTATTATGAATTAATTTTATACAGATTTTCTTATTGAAATAGTTTAAGCAATGCAATATTTAATGGACAAAGGTAAAATGATTCCAAATTCTTTATTGAAGTCGTTCATAAAAAATGGTCTTCTTTTTGACAGTTTGTAAGGTTTGGAAGAATTTGGAATCATTTTACTTTTGCCCATTAAATATTGCGTTACTTGAACTATTTCAATGATAAAATCTGTATAAAATTAATTTATAATATTTCTTATTTTTTATTATTATGATTATGATTTTATAGAGGACCCTAAAATCACATTCTAAACACTTTTTTCAAATAACTTTTTTTGACATTTTGCCATCTAACCTCACTTTTTGGGATTTCATGTCTAATTTTTTGAATTTACCGCCATGACAGTAATCATGTATATGTTGCGAACATTATGGGGGACACTGTATATATATATTTTTTTAAATTTTCTTAATTTTGTTTTTTTTAGGTTGATTCACGAGGGTGTCTTAAAACAGGACAAGGATCTGGTAAAACGGATGTGCATAGTTCTGAGAGCCAGACACTTTGATGTCAACCAGGAGACTCACGACGGATGTGTAAGTAAATCAAACTCAAAATTTCGAACTTCCATTGTCTTAATTTTATTTATCTATCCAAATATGTAATAATATACAGGTTGTTCCATTTGAAAAAATGTAAATTTATGTCATATCTTTTTTTTGAGACATTCTGTATAATATCGCATTATTTTTCTGAATCCGCTTTTTAAATAAAAATCGACGTGTCCGAGCTTTTTTCTAAAAAAGTTACGATTTTCTCGGAAATTCGATGTTTCCGGACTTTACGGACACACTGTATATATAGAGATCATTGTATACAATTGACACTTAATATGGATCAGCCTGTATATGCTGCAGACAATATAACAAATATCAGGGCGCCTATATAGACAATGGTACAACATGTCGAAAAAAAGTATTCTATTTTCTATTGAAATCTGGTGATTAATTTGGTATACAATATTGTGAAATTTTTCAACAAAAATAATTATGGGAAATCATCATTCTTAAAATCGGTTTTGCATATAAAACTGAATTTCGCAAGAAAGAGAGGGAAATATGAGTTGCTCACTTTCGGGGAAACACATCAGTCAATATAATAAATATTGGGGCGCCTACATAGACAAGGTTAGTACTTAAATATGTTGAAAAAAATTGTATTCTATTTTCTATTGAAATTCGGTGATTAATTTGATACACAATATTGTGAAATTTTTCAACAAAAAGAATTATGTTAAATTACAAGGTATATCTATATATATATGTATATATATATATAGATATACCTTGTAATTTATACCTTGTAATTTATATATATATATATATATATATATATATATTTATTTATTTTATTTATCGGTTTCACAACGTTCTACGTCTTCCGATACCCAATCTCCACTCGTTTCTGTTTGCCCATAATTCATCATCCAGGCGTCTTATTCTTGTTTCACTATTCCTTCTCTCCAGCTTCTCCTTGGCCGTCCTCGTTTTCTTCGGCTAGTTGGTTTCCAGTATTTGTTTAGGTAGTCTTTCATTATTCATTCTTTGTACATGTCCGTACCACACCAGTTGTTTTGTTCTTATATCATCTACTAAAGTACGTTCACCCACTGTCATAATTTCTCTTATTCTTTGATTTGTAACTCTTTCTCTTTTTGATTTCCCTGCTGCTGTTCTCCAATATTCCATCTCCGTAGCGGAAAGCATTTTCTATGTTCTATCCTTGATTGGCATACTTCTGAGCTGTATGTAATAATACTTTTTACAATGGTGTTATTTATAAGCTTTTTGTTATGTTTTGATATACTTTGGTCCCAAATTATTCCATTTAATAAAGTTATTGCTTTTCTTCCTTGTACGTTTCGATCTTTTATAGCTTTGTCTAGTGTTCCGTCAGCTGTAATTTTTAGACCTAAGTATTTATACTCATCACAGGACTGAATTCGCTGCCCGGTATTTAAGATTAGATCCTGTTTCGTTCCACCGATACACATATACTCTGTCTTATTGAGATCCACTTATTGTACTCTTCTATTAGTTTTCGGGTCATATATTCAAGGTCGTCATAATCCTGAGCCACTACTATCTGATCATCGGCGAAACATAAAGTATACAAGGTGGTTTCGTCCAACGGAATTCCCATGTTTTGGCATTTTCTCTTCCATACTTTAAGGACTTGTTCCAAGTATATCTATATATTTCTTAAAATCGATTTTGCATATAAAGCTTAATTATGCAAGAAATAGAGGGAAATATGAGTTGCTCACTTTCGGGGAAACACATCAGTCATAATAAATATTGGGGCGCCTATATAGACAAAAAAGTATTCTATTTTCCATTTAGATTCGGTGATTAATTTGGTTTACAATGTTGTGAAATTTTTCTACAAAAAGAATTATAGGAAATCTTTATTCTTAAAATCGGTTTTGCATATAAAACTGAATTATGCAAGAAAGAAAGGGAAATATGAGTTGCTCACTTCCGGGGAAACACATCAGTCAATATAATAAATATTGGGGCGCCTATATAAACAATGGTAATACATAAACTTGTCGAAAAAAAAATATTCTATTTTCTCTTGAAATTCGGTGATTAATTTGATATACAATATTGTGAAATTTTTCGTCAAAAATAATTCATGGAAATCACAACATGGGGGTTTTACCATGTTTTTCACAAACTGAAAGAATTGGCTTTGGAAAAATAGGAGTTTATCTTTTGATATCATATCATAAAACTTTCCAGAGAAAATAATTTATATGTAAGAGACTGGGATTTTCCACTGAAAGAAATGTGTAAACAAACTTGATGACTGATGATTTTTTTATTATTACCCATCCAATAACCGGTATAAAGGGCTATTCGAATCTTAATTTTTTTTTATTTCCATTGATGAAGTTGAGTTATTTCAATCAAAATGGACCTAATGACCAAACTTTGTAATGGTGTCTCTGTAACAAAACAACTCAAAAACCGTTCAACCAATTTTAATAAAATTTACCCGATCTAGGTGTTTTAGGAACTAAATAACTCACATTTAATACAAATTAAAAAATAAAATTTTTACGTTTTTAATTGTCCACTTCTTGTATGGTGAGAAGTCAGTAATAATTCTAGCCCTAAAAAAATGTTTCAGATTGTCCGCCCCTTGACGAGTGCGACCGCGTGCGCCTGTAGTAATTTATCAAGGTTACCTTTGACAACGCTGCAAATCTTTCTGCGGGACTCGGGCGTATGGCGGTCTCTTTTTAATAAATGCTATACTCTATCTGTCTTTTATCCTCTTATGGAAATTTATACCCCTAGATGTATATATAGGTGCCTTCTGGCGCTGATTTTTGTTTTTAATTTCACTTATAATATGGCGTCATTTCCAAAATATTTAATTGCAACAAAGTTCATTTTTATTATTATCACAGATAATTTTTTTTTTATAAAACTTGTTTGATGTGTAATTATTGACATATTAATACAATAAACCTGGGATTTTGAGGTGGAATTTTTGGGAATCACAATTTGGCAAAAAAATTGGGGAATTAATCTAGTATTAATATTCACAGGTATTTTTTCAACAGGATATGATTTTATTAAATTTGTTTGATGTGTAAAGAAGCATTAAAAATATTACACTTGGGATTTTTGGGGCTGAATTTTCGAGGAATACATTACGTCAAAAAAATATTTATAAAAAAAAACATGTCGTATTTTTAATTCATTTCACCGGATTACAATAGAAACATTTTACGTTTCGACCGAAAGCATTTAGTTTTTTCTCTTCTTTGTTGGGTTAAAAAATTTTTCGTTATGCTTTCCTTGATTCCCATTTTTTCTTTTATGGTTTTATTTTTTATATGATATGTTCTAGATATTCTCATTGATCTTTTTATTGCATCCATTTCGACACTTTTCATTTTTGTTTTGTATTTTTCTGTTTCGCAACAAACAACAGCGTGCTTTTCACCATTGTTTTATATATGTTAAATTTTACATTCGTTTTGATTTCTCTGCTCCATAAAATACTGTTAAGACATCCAATAACCTTTTATGCTTTAAGTATTATTTTTACCAGTTCTTTAGGGTATGTTCCTGTCTTATCAAATGTGACACCCAAGCATACATACTCATTGCATGGAAATATTGTTTGTCAATTGTCTAGTTCTAACTCACTTAATTCCTTTCCAATACATAAGTACTGCGTCTTGTCCACCTTCACTGTTAACCTCCACTTTTAGTACTCTTCCGTTAACTTTCTCATCATTTTTAAACAGGACTCAACATGGCGGTCTTTAGACGCCATTTTGTCATAGGCATACAAATTATCTAAATTTCAGGCGATTTTATTGAAATTTCTATGATTACCCATTGCAAATATCCTCTAATTTGCTGTAGCTACTTTGTAGTTCTCCCTGCTCTCACCCATCTCCCCTCCTGTCATTCCCCCCACCCTATTCAAAAACCATATTCGCATAATTTTGTCAAATATAGAGCGATTTTAAAAATTCTTTCTCCATACGCTTTCAGACTTTTTTTCCAACACCATTTTACTAGTTTCCCCCTCTCTCCTTATTAGTAATAGTTGTAGCTATATCTTTCACAAATTTAGAGCGATTTCAAAAATTCTTTCGGCACACGCTTTAAGATTTTTTGCGACACCATTTTACTAGTTCCCTCCTGCCTCTCTCCTCCCCCACCTTTACTCAATGGAAGGTAACACTGTTCGCGTCCGTAGAAAATCTACACGTACTTTTTGGGTAAAGCTAAATGAATTCTAAATGCATAGTGTTTTTTATAAGGCTAAATAAGAATTAAACCTAAAAGTTGGAAATAAAAAAAAAATTAAATAAAAAAAACACACAAATGCTAAATTTACTTGTAACTATTAGTCGCAGTTGGGCAGTAAATTTAGTAGTTGGGTTTTTTTTTTATTTAAATTTTTTTATTTTATTTTTTTATTATCTCTAAATATGGGGAAAAACTGCTCTTTTTAACCCTAATAAACCTATTTTATTTCTACTTTTTGTTAATTTTTGCTAAGTGTTTACTTATACATAAGTATTTACAAATAAACATTATCTTATTTACAAAATGTTCTTAATTTTTTTAAAGAGAAAGCTTCTTATCTCCAATCACGTTTTCTAGGAGTTTAGTTAATTTTTCTTAGAAACTGCGATTATATTATTAGAAGTGTTCTGGAATTTTTAGTTCATCAGGAAAATACCGTTTAAGTTCAACAAATTACAAAATCTAGAAATTTATGATGTTTACTTTGCTTATCATTTCAAGTACGTATGTACTTTTGTGTATTTATACAGGGTATTTCACAAGTTATCCGACAAATTTTAAAGAAAATATCTCTGTTACACAAGAAGTAGATTTATAAGAAACAATGTAATAAAGTTCTAACAGAAGAAGTGACAAAAACTTAACTTTGCTATATGCTAAGTCTTAAGGTCTTAGTAAATACTGGTGTATAATTTAGCATTTTAGAACGGGTTTAAGTATCAAGTCTATAGACTTGATACCGACCGGTTTAAGTGTATTTTTTAATACTTAC
Source organism: Aspidapion aeneum (assembly GCA_963576565.1). Lineage (NCBI taxonomy): Eukaryota > Metazoa > Arthropoda > Insecta > Coleoptera > Brentidae > Aspidapion > Aspidapion aeneum. Next base: position 61,959,785 of record OY755046.1, on the reverse strand, counting down.
AGGCCAAATAACTGCAAAGATTTGGTTCACCCTAATGTGCAATATGATAGTAAGCATTTCTCAGTGCAGTCGTAGGATTCCCGTTGAAAATAGTCTCAAATTGTAGTACCACCCCTGAGGGGTGGTTTAAAGTTCGAAAAACAATAGAAATAATCCATGATTGACAAAAAAACTTATATACAAAAATATTCAAAGCTAAATAATACATAAATAACTTAAAACTATATTTGTAGATGCATTACCGTATTAAATACGTATCAATATTTAAATACTGTAAAAAGCACAAGATATATTAGAACCCTTTTCAATTACACATTCACCAAAACAATCGACCATCGGTTTAATCGTCGCCAACTTGTCTAAAAAAATACCATGTAAAATATAGCGGACAGCTGACACTTACTTACATCGTTTTTATTGGACATCCTAGACCATTTTTAAACCAAAATATTATGCTTTTTTTATTTATTTTTAACCGTTGTGTGGAAATAATGTCTTTGTTACAACGAACAATTTATATAAATATTAAAAACTATTGCAGTCAGGGGAAAAATAAGTTAAACCTTCACCCAAAATGTAGACTATTAAACCTAGGATTGTAGCACTTAGCACTGTAGACTCTTTAGTAAATACTGACGTTAAGGTCTTAGTAAATACTGGTTTACATATTTTTATTGGTAACTATACTAAATTTGGTTAAAAAAAATGTCCTGTAGTTTGGATTTTCAGATATGAAATAATGACATGGAAAAAAGGCAGAAAATGTTAGTTAGGAGATGCAGACTGCAGACTCACAGACGATATATTATGACTCTGAAGACATAAAGGGACTGGAATAAAGCCATGCAATAATAGTGTTTGGCAGTATTTTGACATATTTTACATTGCAGGCTGGCAGTTGATCTTTTCAAAATTGACATACCATAATTAAAGTCGACAGTATTTATTTCGGTTCGTATAGTAAACAAAATCCTTATGTTGAAAGATTAGCTGTCATATTTCAATGCAAAACTGTCAAAAGACGGCCTGACACTATTATTGCATGGCTTTATTTTATTATTATTATTATTTAAGTCTCTATCTATATGTTTAAAATGTATCAAATAAGTTGTGACACACCCTGTATAGATTTTTTTTAGGTAACTTATATAATGTAAATAAGTTTTGAAATCCGTGTTGAACAAAATTTTGGGTTTGAGATAATTATATATATTTGGGTTTTTTGCCTTCCTAGAAGGTATTATATTTATTTGGGTATATTTTGACCTATCTTAGCAATATCGTCGTGATGTCTGTCTGTGTGTGTCTGCCCGTAACACGATAGCTCCTAAACCGTTGAACCGATTTTCATAAAATTTTCACTTAAAATAGTGTTCGACACTCTTAGCTGATTTTGGTAAAAATCCATAAATGCTAATGACAGTTTTTTGACAATTAAAAAATGTTAACTTTTTAACAGAGCATCGTATCAATATGCGGTTTTCTGAATATAGTAGACTACATTTTGCTTAATAATTTCTGTTATAACCAAAAACTTCGTAAGATCTTTAGTTTCTGAGTTATTTACAAAAAAATGTTTTCAAGGCTATGATATAAAAAAAAATTAAATACAAAATTGCGTAAAAGGACGGGTACTTCCCTATAAAGTGATTTTATGGTAATGTATTTAAAATAAATATGAGTAAAAACAATGAGTTAAATAATTTTTTAAATAAAATCATTGTCTTAATGTACTTGTATGTAGTGACGCAGAAAGCGCTCTGTATAATTTACAAAAAAATTATCAACAAAATAAAATTTTATTCCTCGAAAAACACTCATTTTGTTTAATAATTTCTGCTGTTACAAAAAACTTCGTAAGAGCTTTAGTTTCTGAGATATTTACAAAAAACTGTCTTTATATAATTCTCAAGAATAATTCTCGAATTATGATTTTTTAAAAATATTTCAACCCCTTTTTTACCCCAGTGCAACATTTTTTTTTATGAAAACAATACCTTTTCTAGCAATTGCTTTTTGAGCTAGATATATAAAAATACACACTTATCTCAAGGCCTGGTTTTTTTTAATAGTTTTTATGTGATTACGATAGGTATGCATTATTTTGGATAATAAATAAGTAATAAATTAATAAAGCTGATTTATATCACTTTTAATTGTGTTATAAATATTTTCAAAATACAAAAATGCGTAAAAGGACGGGTACTCTCCTATAAAGTGATTTTATGGTAATGTATTTAAAATAAATATGAGCAAAAACAATGAGTTAAATAATTTTTTAAATAAAATCATTATCTTAATGTACCTGTATGTAGTGACGCAGAAAGCACTCTGTATAATTTACAAAAAAATTATCAACAAAATAAAATTTTATTCCTCGAAAAACATTCATTTTGCTTAATAATTTCTGCTGTAACAAAAAACTTCATAAGAGCTTTAGTTTCTGAGATATTTACAAATAACTGTCTTTAAGGCCATGATATATCATGGCTTCACTTGAAGTGTGCTATTAGGCTAGCTAGAAAGGTATTAAATCCGTCATGGATCCATTTATTATATCTCAGTCTGACGAACTTTGACGTTATGACAAATTTTGGTAAAAATATAATTCTCAAGAATAATTCTCGAATTATGATTTTTTAAAATATTTCAACCCCTTTTTTACCCCAGTGCAACATTTTTTTCTAAGAAAACAATACCTTTTCTAGCAATTGCTTTTTGAGTTAGATATATAAAAATACACACTTATCTCAAGGCCTGGTTTTTTTTTTAAAGTTTTTATGTGATTACGATAGGTATGCATTATTTTGGATAATAAATAAGTAATAAATTAATAAAGCTGATTTATATCACTTTCAATTGTGTTACAAAAATTTTTGAAATACAAAATTGCGTATAAGGACGGGTACTCCCCTATAAAGTGATTTTAAATAAATATGAGTTTAAAATTTTTTTAAAATAAAATCATTGTCCTTATGTACTTATATGTAGTGACGCAGAAAGCGCTTTGTATAATTTATATTAAAATTATCAACAAAATCAAATTTCATGCCTCGAAAAACACCCAACACCAAAATTGTTTGTAAATTGTTAAAAGTTAATTAAACCACATATTGATGCAATGCTCCGTTACAAAGTTAGCATATTTTCAATTTTTAATCTGTCAAAAATTTGTTGACAGCACTTCTGCCTTTCAGGCCAGATCAACGATGATTAGCGTTTTTACCCGCGCGTTCAGACATAAACGTCAATCAGCGGAATTTTTAAGCCAAATAATACGTTTGTTAGTAAAAAATTAAGAGCACAGGGAAAAAACGTCCAAAGTCATTTTTTCTAAGAAAGTGGGTTATTTATGCCAAATGATGTCTTAAGATGTGTATTATTATCTGGAATATTTAAACTGGGAAAAAACACGCCGTGTCACAAGATATTACTAATAATTCATTTGGCGAACAGGGAAAGAACGTGCCAGTTTTAAACTTTCAAAATGTTATATCTCCAAACTAACTAAGAGTGACTGCACGTTTTTTCCCTGTGCTCTTCAAATATATTTAACACTTTTTTTGTGGGGTAAGATTTGCTCTAAAATATAATATAATTACAAAATTATATAGCCTAACTTTTCATCTTTTTTTTTGCAGACTCCACTACAATTAGCAGTGATAAACAACGTGCGACACGACATTGTGGAGACACTTTTAGACTATGGTGCTGAAGTAAGTTTTGCTAAAAAAAAGATAGATGTCAGGTCTCTCTGAATTGCTAGGGTCACTGCATCCTGGAAACCTTGCGACTAGTTTTCGTGATGCAGTGACCCTATGAATTTCATTTGGGTTTTGTTTCTCTTATGAATTACAGGGTACTTTATAGTTTCGTAAAATTATTTAAATATGTACAGGGAGGTCCCAACTTCCCACCTGATTTTTTATAGAAAATTCAACTTTTGATTTAAATTTTATCTATCACCTTTAGTGTTCGAAATAAAACATAAAGTAAGTATTTTTTTTATTTCTTTTTTATATTTTTATTCTTTACTTACTCCTTTACCCAGTAAATTAATTATAATATAAAAAATATTAAATGCCATACACAGAGCTCCCTCTTTAGGCTAATCTTATATATATAATCTATATAATTAGGTTGGTGATTGTGACGGGGACGGAAACAACATCATCCATTTGGCCGCCAAGTTTCAGAGGTTTAATCATCTACAAGTTATATTCTATCACAGATTCTTCGAAAGCCACTACAAACAGTTTTTGGATCATTTTAACTTTGAAGGTTAGTTTATAGATTTTAGAAAATTGTGTCAAATATGTATCTCTGAACTATGGTGATAAAACAGGAGGGGCTGTGGAGAGAATTAATCAGCACTATGTTGCCTGTTCTACGTGTTAGTATAAAATATAGGATATATTATTATTACGTACGTCTTAATTACCATTAGGGTAATATCTATAGTGACAGTGGCGCACCCAGGAATATGTCTTGGGGGGGTGGCCGAGGCCTCTTGGGGGGGGCCCGAAGCCTCATGTTGTCGAATTTTAAGCTATTTTTTGTGTTTTTTTTCTGAAATATGTCGAAAATATATAAAAAAATCTAAGGCTTGGGGGGGGGCGGGCCCCGGCCCCCCCCCCTGCGTGCGCCCATGATAGTGACCATAAAGACTCAGCTTAGAAAGAGGAAAAACTAATTTATCAGCTGTTTAGATATAAAAAGAAATATAAGGGTGTACCTCGATCTGAGCAAAACGCGACGGACCGTGAAATAAAAGGTAAAGAAGAGGAGGAACACCAGAGAAGAAATTATAGGCAGGTAGACAAGAGCTGACTAGGGATATCAGGGGAGATTCAACGAGATCGCGTTACGGGATCGTGATTGTCTTTTGTTTTTAATCTGCGAAGCGAGACGGAGGTAAGAATTGCGTTTTTATAAACCTTGCTAATTTCTTTTTCGGGCATCATGCCGGCGTTAAAATTTACTATCGAAGTGAAGGTTTCAAACGGTATTTTGCAGGAAACTCCTTGGGATGTAATAAATTTGTTTATTGCTAAGCATGAGGACCGCGATATTCCTTGCAAAATTACCATTTTTAATATAATTAACCATTTTGATAAATTTGGGTGCGTTAAGCTCTGCCGAAAATGTAGCGACAATGAGTAGGTGGATGAGGTTCCAAGACCCATGTTGGAATCAACGGCAACAGCGAGAAACTGCCGTTTGTGCTGCGGCTTAAGTACTCCCTCCTTGTTCAAGTTCAGCCATTGTTAAAGAAATACCTGATGATATTACAAAAAATGCCAAGTAAGAGGATACATCAACTCCAGATGAAGGGTTAAGGGAAAAAACAAGGAATGTCACATTGACTGTGTCTTGAGATAATTAAAAATTTAGCATTTGGGAGTGAATATCTTTAAACCAAGGTATTAAGGAAATGATATAAATTTATATTTGTTAAAGAAAAAGTATAATCTAATAAATACGAGGGTGAATCAAATATAAACAAGCCTTTTAAACTTGCTAACGGAAAAGTCATTCAAGATGAACGTGGCCGTTATAATTTTGAAGTAGGGATATTCAGCAGCATCTAGGCGGCTGGTAGTGCCGCGATGCTCATTTGGCGAGGAACAATCGCAATTAGCGAGAAGAAGGTACACAGCAGTGTTGCGCAAAGAATAATCATTAAATTTCTTACACGCGAAAACGTTAAACCTTCTGAAATTCGATGCAGATTGCGAGCACAGTTCAGAAATAAGACGCTTTCGTGAGTACCTGTAAAAACTTGGTGCAAAGAAATTAACGACGGCCGTGAGCGTGTCGACAACATGAGTCACCCACGCCCCGCGTACCATCATTTCTGAAGGCAAAGTTTTAGCGACCGTTTTCTGGGACTGGAGAGGAGTTTTGTTGGTCGGTTTTTTGCACGAGCGAATAAAAATAAACGCGGCTTACTACTGCAACTTACTCAACCAGGTAAAGCTTGATTATCGTCAAAAGAGGAGAGCACACCCCATCCAAGACGTGTTGCTGCTGCATGACAACGCTAGACCTGATACGGCAGCTTTAACACAGGCCAAAATCAATGAAATGCACTGGACTGTACTGGAATACCCTCCATACAGTCCAGATTTGTCACCTTGCGATTTTCATATGTTTGGCCCACTCAAAGATTCACTGGGAGGCGAGCAATTTCACACCAATGAAGAGGTGGAGGCATTCGTGCGCAACTGGTTAGATACCCGCCCAGCTTCCTTTTATGAAAACGGGATTAAGAAACTGTTAAACCGTTGGGAAAAGTGTATTAACAGAGAAGGGGGATGTATAGAAAAGTATAAAAAATTTCTGTTTTGTGTCATGTTTCTAAATAACTAGGTTATAAACAAAGGCTTGTTTATATTTGATCCACCCTCGTATATGAACACATTTTATTCAAATTTTTAGAGAACAGATAAAAAAAATAAAAAAGAATCTTAACTACACGAAAAAAAAACTAAAAAAACAAGGAATGTCCCAATGTCACATTGTGGAGCTCTGGTTGCACAAACTTCCAGCAAAGCTAAAAAATATCTCTGTTAATAAAAATAAAGAAAAAAAATGGTTTGCTTGCCCTTAGTGGTAAAGTAAATCCTATTATTTGTAAGGTAGGACAGTGTAATAGGCCTGAGCATCACGTTTACAAAACCTCATCAGTGTCATCAGATTTTTGTATTTTGCAGCAGGAATTGGTACAAGATCTAAAAATTTAAAATCAAAATGATAATATTTTTTGACAGACTCACATTAAACAAACTTGTCAAAAATGTGTCTTATTTTAATGTGTTATAGGCTGTACTTGTTTTGCAGACACAAATAATCAGATTGCCAGTATGACAAACAGTTTCCAAGTACAAACATTTTTAATATTCGGAAAATACTTTAATCTGAAATGTTGTACCGTAAAAAACACACACATTATAACTTACCGGTATATGCGGGTGATGGAAGTTCAAACTTCCCTTCTGGCACGTATAAACAAATAAACTAAACGATTAACAATCGTTTATTTCTTTTTATATTTTGATTGATGTTCCAATGGACCCTCCTTGTTTTTTTGCGCTGATATTTTAAATACGCATATTTATGAGACGGTCCTAGTTTTTAGCCACCAGTGTACTGCAAATGGTAGATATGCATTATACCTTGTAGATGGCGTTATTATTTCCATTTCTTAAAAATTGTGACATTCCCTGTTTTTTCCCTTCACCCTTCAGATAATGTATTTGTCTTCCAAAAGTTCTAAAATTCAAACTATTTTCTTTAATTTAAATCAAAAATAAAAATTAACCCAAATTTTGACGTGAAATCACCGCATTAACAAATTGTCAATGTCATTTGTTAACACCGATTTACTCGGAAAAGGGGGACAAAGGAGGTAATTAAAAAAATATTTTTTTTCTGAAAAAATAATGTTTGAACACCAATTTAAAAAAATATATTTTTCAAATTTTTCTCTGGGAATATGCACAGAGCCTAGTTAGACAAGAATAGTATATCTACCCCTTATACGACTATGTTCTCAAGGCCTTAGGGTCACTGCGTCCTGGAAGCCTCATCCAGTGACCCTACAACGCCTAGGGTCACTGCATCCTGGAAGCCTGGCGTCTCCATGGGTAGCGACAAGCCCACGTGACCTGCCTCGGAATTTCCATGGGCGACTCGTCAACTTACCTCGGAATAATTAGAGTACCTACACGCAATTTTAATACAATATTGTAAATTAACCTCGGAATTTTTAGAGTACCTACAATTTTTCTAGAAGTTTGTAAAGCGATCTCAGAATTTTTAGAGTACCTACAGGATGTAAAATATTTTTTAAAAAGTTAAAGACAATACTTATATTTTAAGTTTTTGACCAACTTTTTATTCTTAAAATATAAATTAATACAAAAAAGACTACGAAACAATTTAATGCGTACACTGTTACTATTAGATATAATATTAGTTATAGAACTTACCTACAATGATAAAAAATATCATTTCTGTGTGATTACTCTAAATTTTGCCTTTTTTGTAAATTTGTTATAGTTTCTAAAGTCATATTCCTGTGGTTCTGTCGTGCTTCCAATCAGATAGACTTTGTGCAAAAACATGATTTTTTGAAATATATTCCAAAACTTTTATTTTTGTATTTTACATCGATATCAGTAAGTCTTTGTTTTTAAAATAACATACAGTCTCTTATTAAAAAAATATTAGTTAAAATATTAAATCAAGTAAAAGAAACAAACCTATCGAAACTTCAAGCCTCCGGGTAAACCTGGACGATCATCTAAAGTAGGAATGTTCAGGAAGCCAGAATAGTTTTAATTGGTACCTAGTCCTAATACTAAACTTTCGTTATTTTAATTTAATGTTCTATGTACATACCATGTACGTCTGGAGTACGTACATTTTACGTTTAAGTGGACGTACCTAGTACGAGTTTTTTACGTACAAAATACGTCGAATGTACGTATATCGTATGTACTTCGGTACGTCCATAATACGTACAAATCGAAGGAAAATAATGGCTAAAACTACGTCCCTAGGACGTACATATATGGTCCAAAAATGTACGTACTATGTACATATACTACGTCGCAGAGTTACGTAGGTACTATGTACGTACATAGTACGTACTTGTGCTGTCTGGGTAGAGAGTGTGAACCCAAACCGAACTAACAGAAACATATTTTCGAAAAATGTGTTATTTTAATCTTTCTGAATTGAGCGCAAACCTGTGCGTTGGGGACAGTTTTTTGGTGGAAGTATCTGGACCGGTTAGAATACGTTTGCGATCAATTGAGAAAGGTTAGGAAAACACCAATTGATCGCAAATTTTCGTTCGAAGAAATTTCTTTGAGACAAATTTCCGTTCGAAAAAAATATTTTCAAACAAATTTTCATTAGAAAGAACTGTTTTCGAATAAATCTTCGTTCAAAAAAAAATGTGTTCCAACAAATTTCCGTTTGAACAAATGGTTTTATTTCCGTTTAAAAAAAATGTTTTCGAACAAATTTCCATTCGAAGAAACTGTTTTCAAACAAATTTCCGTTCGAAGAAAATGTTTTCGAACAAATTTCCGTTTGAAGAAATGGTTTTCGAACAAATTTCCGTTCATAAAAATGTATTTGAACCGAACAAATTTATATTCGAAGAAACTCTTTTTCCAAAATAGGTTTTTGAACCAATTTTCGTTTGGAAAAAATGTTTTCGAACAAATTTCGATTTGAAGAAACTATTTTCGAACAAATTTTCGTTCGTAGAAAATGTAGGTTCGCGTGTATGTGTTTGTGTGTGTATGTGTGCGTGTGTGTGCGTGTATGTACGTCAGGTGTGTGTGTGTGCGTCTGTGTCTATAGTAAAGCCTTTTTTTACAATTACAGCTACTTTCGATTTTTTGTTTGTACCTTTTGTTTTACGATCTTTTGTTTTTCGACCTTTTGTACTTTCGACCTTTTGTATTTTCGGCCTTTTGTAGTTTCGACCTTATGTTTTCGACCTTTTATACTTTCGACATTTTGTGTTTTCGACCTTTTGTACTTTCGACGTTTTACTCGTCGCCTGCAAGTTTTTTGGACATCGTAATAAAATAATAGGTAGATTTTAAGCCTGGGGACTGCAGTGTTTACTTTTAATCCCGCGACAAGATTTTTTAAGCCCGACCGGAAGGACGGCTATAATTTGCTAAGTGAAAAGGGACTTTAATGCCAATCTTTATATATTAAAAATAATAATAATCATAAAATAAATAAATATTAAACCACTTACTCCGGTACTCTAGTTTTAACATGTCAACCCCCGGTATATAATAATACAGTGGGCAGTGATAGTTTTCATTTATTTGGTGAGCTTTGGGCGTTGCTATGGCATGACATAAAACAAAAGTCAACCAGACGATAACAAACATTGAAAAAATGTGAAAAATAATATTTATTTCATAAAAAACTAAATTGGTTAAATTTCTTAATGATGGAATAAACGAGGGATCAAAAATAAAACCTATTCCTACTTTGAGATGGACATTGAAAAGGCCGCCGAAGAAAGCAGCTTTCCGAGTGCCGAAAATGATAAAAAGAATGTCAAAAATTTCACCGAAAAGGTATTCCTGGTTTACATCCTGGAGAAGTCTAAAAAGTTAAATGGTTCGTTTATATGAAGGCAATATTCTATACCAAAGGACACAATAATATTGGAAACCAACGAAGTCATCAGCAAAGTACAGTAAACTTGCGCCAAGCTGGAAGCAACAGAATAACCGTTATTGTGTATCCTGATAGCTTTTTGTTTTTTTTTGTATTTTAATAAAATAAAAGGATCCAAAAAACCTATATTTTACTTACTTACTTTTAATCACTGGGGATAAAAAATACTATCTTAGTTCATGAAAAAAGGGATTAAAGGTAAACTTTTATGCTCTAGAGTGCATAAAGAAATTTATTAAATGATACAAGGACCAACAATAGTTTTCTATATTTTATAAAACAGGTCAACTAATTTTTGGTTTCTTGCGCTGTGTGGGTCCTAATCAATATTGAAAGCATAAAAAACTTAGTTTTTATTCGACAATCTGAGAAAGCATTATTTTAATGTTTTGTTTATTTGGACAGTCTAAATATATATACCGAGTGTGACGGACAGTTCTTTACGTAACATCTGTAAACCATTTTATTTTTTTGAATACAAAAAAAGCTACGCTCCTGACAGTGTCAGATTCGTCATATAACCAAAAATATTTAGCTGTCGTGTCGCTACCCTAAGAAGACACTACGTCTTCGTGATGCAGTGTAAGAAGACACTACGTCTTCGTGATGCAGTGACCCTAACAACGCCTTGGCACCTGACGCCATCTTTTGAAATCATTTGCAACCCGTACTGACATCTGAACCAGTGTTGCCATTTGTGTATAGTATTCTTCTCCACAGTCCCTTGTGACTAAACAATATTATAGTGATTATTATACAGTGTGTTTCACGAACATCGAAACAGAACTTTTGGGGTATTTAGAATGCGAATTTGGAGAAACGCTCACTTTCCCTATTCAAAATATAGGGGTAAAATATACCCCTCGAAGGGGTTTTGTGCTACAAAAATTTTAAGATAGCCAAAAAGTGTCCCCCTTACAAACAAAATCGACGTGTCCGAGCGTTTCTCCAAATTCACACTCTAAATACCCAAAAAGGCCTCTGTTTCAATGTTCGTTAAACACCCGATATTTTTTGACAGGATTGACAGCTCTGATGATATGTTGCATGTCAGGATGGTACCAAGGCGTGGAACTTTTTGTGAGAAGCGGCGCAGATATTAATTTAAGGGATCAAAAATCCGGAAGGACGCCCCTGTTTCACTCAGCCGAAACTCACGACGGTAAGTTCCATTAATCGATCTCTCTTTCTCGTCTGTAATTCTTTTACAGTTTTTTTCCAATTGTCTAATTGAAATTTATTGTTGAATTCATTGTAGTTTTTGAGATGTTCCATTAACTTGCGTATTTTTTTATGAAATGACATATGTCTATCTATCTATTTAGCCTTCTTCGATCCATCTTTGGATATAGGCCTCCCCAATATCTTCCACTCTTCTCTGTCTGTCGCCGTGTTTGTTCATCTAGTCCCCGCATGTTTCTTTAAATCGTCCGTCAATCTCATTTGGGGGTCTTCTCCTTCTATTTTCCCAAGGTCTCCAATCTACAATACATTTGTTCCATCAATGGTCTTTCTGTCTGATATTACGACCGGCAAATTTCCATTTTAATTTTGCTACCTCTCCTCTGACATTCCTTACTTTTGTTTTATTTCTTATCCATTCATTCCTTTTTCTATCTGTTAGCTTTACATGTAGATAAAGCCGTGTCACATCGACCAGCAGTGTTCTGAGGAGTCCCATAAGGACGAAACAGTTAACTGTCAACACTTATTAGGTGTCTATTAGATCTTGGACCCCCGTGAGGTTAAGCTTTCGAGCTACCCACGGAAAAGTACTAGAGAAACAAAAAACCCTTTTTTCTTTTGACCTGATTAGCCACGAAAACTTGTTTGAATTTTAATTTACGGGTACTAAATTTTACATTTTTTAATATTTGGCTTTAAACTCCGTTGACTGACGCGATGCCGACGTCTTGATAGCGGAACAAACGTAATTAGCGTTGACCTGATCTAGAAAGGAAATCTGTGTCGTAGGTCACGGTATGGATTCTTTCTTTCAATCGATACTTTCATCGATCGATGATATAGCAGTTTTACTCGCCTGCTGCTGTTTTAGTTTCTCTCGTATTTCGGTAGATGGCGCTTCTTGTTGGGTACATGACTTTGTTTTCTCACTAACAATGTAAGGTGAGAGATAAAGCCGTATACTTAATTTATGAAGGGTGTCACATCGACCAGCAGTGTTCTGAGGGGTCCCATAAGGACGAAACAGTTAACTGTCAACACTTATTAGGTGTCTATTAGATCTTGGACCCCCGTGAGGTTAAGCTTTCGAGCTACCCACGGAAAAGTACTAGAGAAACAAAAAACCCTTAATTTTTTCTTTTTTACTCGATTAGCCACGGAAACTTGTTTGAATTTACATGTTACATTTGTCTTTCCATTGATCTTTAGGCTTTAGGAAGAATACATTGGTTATACACTTTCGTTTTAAGGTACTGAGGATATTTTTTTATTTTTAGTATGTAGCTTAATTCACCGAATGCTGCCCAGTCCAATCTTACTCTTACTTACTCTACTACTTTTTTATTTTTTCTTGGTTTATTGCGATCGTGATACTTATCTTCAGCTGTGTTTGTTATGATTTTAGGTTTATTGTAGTTTATAGTCAGGCCTATATTTTTAGCTGCCGTATCCAGTTCTTCCAGCATTTTTATGAGTTCTCCTTTCTTATCTGTTATTAAGGCGATCGTCAGCATATCTTTGGTGGTTCAAGTATTGTCCGCTTCCTTTGATCTATCTATTTCTTCCCAATCTAAGTTTTTAAAACCATTTTCTAGGGCCTGCTTAAGTAGTTTATGGGATACCGTGTCACCCTGCCTAATCCCTCTTCTTATGCGGATTGGCTTGGTTCCTTTGTGGATTTTGATTGATTGATATATATGCTTCGCTATATATATTGACTATTAAATCTGTGTATCTGTTATCTCTTCGGCTATTAATTAAAGATGCTTTTACTGCCAAGTGCTCAATGCTATCGAAAGCTTTTTCAAAAGCTATAAACGCAATATAGAGTGAAATGTTGTATTCGTTGGCTCGCTTTATTAGGATTTTCATGGGTAGTAGGTGATCAACTGTACTGAAAGTTTTTCTGAAGCCTGCTTGTTCTGCACTTGGGATACTCTGTACATAATATTTAAAAACACTCTGTATAATAGCCTTTTCTCTTTTTAACTTGCAGAACACATAGTCCGTCTGCTATTGGAGAATGGCGCAGACGCAAAGATTAAAAACTTCTTCGGAACGAGTCCGCACGACGCAATGTACGAGTTGGACGATATGCCCGACGCTATTAAGAGTTTGATCTTCGGAAAAACGAAGAAAAGAAGCATGGATGCTGAGATGAATCCTACTAGGTAAGTGGTAAAACTACAATTTTTCCTATATATATATTTATGTTTCACAACGTTCTACGTCTTCCGATACCCAATCTCCACTCGTTTCTGTTTGCCCATAATTCATCATCTAGGCCTCTTATTCTTATTTCACTATCTATTCCTTCTCTCCAGCTTCTCCTTGGTCTTCCTCGTTTTCTTCGGCCAGTTGGTTTCCATTGTAATATTTGTTTAGGTAGTCTTCCATCATCCATTCTTTGTACATGTCCGTACCACACCAGTTGTTTTGTTTTTATATCATCCACTAGAGTACGTTCACCCACTGTCATAATTTCTCTTATTCTTTGATTGGTAACTCTTTCTCTTTTTGATTTCCCTGCTGCTCTTCTCCAATAGTCCATCTCCGTAGCGGAAAGCATTTTTTCTGTTCTATCCTTGATTGGCCATACTTCTGAGCCGTATGTAATAATACTTTTTACAATGGTGTTATATATAAGCTTTTTGTTATGTTTTGATATACTTTGGTCCCAAATTATTCCATTTAATAAAGTTATTGCTTTTCTTCCTTGTACGTTTCTATCTTTTATAGCTTTGTCTAGTGTTCCGTCAGCTGTAATTTTTAGACCCAAGTATTTATACTCATCACAGGACTGAATTCGCTGCCCAGTATTTAAGATTAGATCCTGTTTCGTTCCACCAATACACATATACTCTGTCTTATTGATATTAACCTCTAGTCCCCACTTATTGTACTCGTCTATTAGTTTTCGTGTCATATATTCGAGGTCGTCATAATCCTGAGCCACCACTATCTGATCATCGGCGAAACATAAAGTATACAAGGTGGTTTCATTCAACGGAATTCCCATGTTTTGGCATTTTCTCTTCCAGACTTTAAGGACCTGTTCCAAATATATCTTGAAGAGCGTAGGCGAGATACAGCAACCTTGTTTAAGACCTTTATTTACTTGAAAGCCTTTGGTTAGTTTTGCTTTTATTTTAACTTTTGCCTTACTATTGCGATATAACTCTTTGATGGCCTTAATTAGTTGTACGCTTATGTTTGTCTTTTCCAACGCTTTCCAAAGTAGATTTAGTGGTATACTATCATATGCCTTCTGCAAATCTACGTAAAGCAGATGGAGCTCTTGTCCGTATGCCATTTTCTTTTCAATAACTTGGGTTATACAAAAGAGATGATCTGAAGTCGATCTACCCGCCCTGAAACCAGCTTGTTCTTCTGCCTCCATATCTTTATACTCGCTCTCCACTTTATTTCTTATTATTTTGCCATATATTCAGCTTAGCGTACTAGTTACAGATATACCTCTATAATTGTCACATATATCTTTCCTTCCTTTTTTGTGTATTGTGGATATATATGACGTTTTCCACTCAGTTGGTACTACAGCTCCATTTAAATATCTTTGGAAAAGATTCCGTAATCTACAAAACAATTCTTCAGTGCCATATTTAATAAGTTCAGCTGGGATATTTCCGGGTCCGGCAGATTTACCGCTTTTTAAGGTTTTGCACACGTTTTTGACCTCAGATATTGTGAGGGGTACTGGAGATCCCATCGTTCTAATGATTATTGTCTCTTTCGTCTTCCTTGAATTCGGCTCTATCTTCAGTTAAAAGTTTTTTAAAATGCTCATCCCATTCTTTGTCTGGTATTGGTGAAATAATATCTCTGCATGTTTCTTTTTTGATCGATCTTATAGTTTTCCAGCTTTCGGTACTTCTCCTACCTCCTAAGTAAGAATCTATTTTCTGGCACTTTTGCATCCATGATTGATTCTTCTTATCACTGATCATTCTTCTCACCTTTGATTGCGCGATTTTGTATTCTTCTCTGCTTCTATCTGTCTTTTGGGATAAGTACGTGTGATATAATTTCCTTTTTTCCTCTATTTCACTTTCAATCTCAGCATCCCACCAGTATGGTTTTGTTCTTTTAGGAGTTTCTTCCACTAATCCTAGTGCTTCTTTTGCAGCTTGATGGATGCTTAATGTGATACATTCGTATTCCTCATCTGGGGTTTCACCTGAACTTGAATTAAGTTTTTCGTTCAGTCTCTTTTTGTATAAGTTTTTTACGCTGTCATGTTCTAGGCTCAGTAGATTATATTGACAGTGATCAATTTCCTCATTCACTGTATCATCAAGATTTTGTTGATGGAGGCTTCGGCCTTGATAAGGAAAGAGAATTTTGGTCTCCAGAAAATAGTGATCACTTCCGCATGTTGATCCACGCTTTGTTCTGACATCTTGAATTTTTAGTTTTGTCTTTTGTTTAGTGATAAGATAATCAATGACGGATTTCAGGTTTTGTGAGGGTTTGGTCCAGGTATATTTGTGTATTTTCTTATGTTGGAAAAAACCGTTTTGGATTTTTAGGTCTAATTGCTCACATACTGTGATAAGCCGGTTTCCATTGTCATTAACAACATCTTCTCCATATTGGCCAACTGTCAGATCATTTACTCTGTTACCTGTTCTACTATTTAAATCTCCCAATATGACAATTTCTCTAGATGTACTTACTGCTGATATTTCATTGTGTATTTCTTCAAAAAAATTGTCTTTCACGGCTACATTTGCATCGTCGTTATACGCATAGATTCCAAAAATCGTAAGTCTCATTCCTTTTATTGTTATATTCATTTTAATTAGCCTTTCATTGACAGCTTCCCAGTTGGTGATAAATTTTCTAAATCTTTTGTTGACCGAAATAGATACTCCTTGTTGCGCATGTTTTTCTTTTGCCACTCCGCTATAGAAATGTTCATACTGTCCTAGGTTTTCAGATCCTTTTCCTTTCTTCTTCGTTTCTGTTAGTACAGCAAGGTCAACCTTCATTCTGCTGCACTCATGGACTATATCATTCACTTTTCGACTCATTCCTTGTACGTTCCATGTACCAAAAATCATATTCCTGTTTCTTTGCTTGGTTCGTCTTAGGTTTTTCATTTCTTTCCGAGGCGTTTGATTGGGTTTTTTAACAGTGTACGTTTTTTCCGGGTATCAGAGAGTTAGTCTAATGCCCCAACCCCCAACCTGGAGGACCAGGTGATTTTTGATCGAGGTTTTCTTCCCCTAGCCTTTGACGATTCCAACGCCGGTACTACAAGGCAGCATCTTCTTCTTTTATACTATCCCTAAAAGAAAGGGTTGCCACCTGCGCTATGATCACCGTACCGAGGTCCATCCTCTCCGCCTTTCATACCGATGTGGTCTTCTCCCGTAACCCTGGGAATGGGACCCTAAACAGGTGCTAACTCTCCGGGTCAGAGAGTACCTGGAATCTACGGAGGGCAGGGGTCGATTCATTTCCCCTGATAGACATCTGACGAGGTCTACCCCGTACCCCGTACGAGGTCTACCCCGTACCCCGTACAATTTTTCCTACGGGGGCATAATTTGGGTCACATTCCATTAATGCTAATGACAGTTTTTTGACAGTTAAAAAAATGACAGTTAAAATAATTTTTTGACAGTTAAACAATTTTTTTACGATGAAAAAAAATAGACAGTTAAGAAAAATTTTGACAGTTAAAAAAAGTTTTTGACAGTTAAAAAATTTTTGACAGTTAAACACTTTTTTTGACTGTTAATTGTTGAGAACCGGTTTAGTTCATACATAAAAGTAATTAAATTTTTAATTAAAAGTGACAGTTCCATTTTTTTTCTGTGGGAAAGTGACATAGAAAGACACGTAAGAGGTTCCTGCCTCAGTCATGCAAAAGTAAGAACACAACCCTCAGTTTTGATTAATCATTGATTTTGCAAAAACAACAAAGTTAGAATCAAGCTTTTCCAAACCATGTAAGGTTCAATTTGACGGTTTTTAACAGGTCACGTAACTTCCGGTTTCTCCAAACATGGCCTCAATTTTGGATTTTTAAAAATCTTAGGATTTCAAAAATATAATTGTATATAGGGTGTCCCCAAATACGTTGGAGCATAAATATGAAGCCAGGACCCCTATTTAATTCTTAATGTTCCTTTTTCGGGTAGACAGTATTTAAATGGAACTGTAGTCCCAACTGAGTGGAAAACGTCATATATATCCACAATACACAAAAAAGGAAGAAAAGATATATGTGACAATTATAGAGGTATTTCTGTGACTAGTACGCTAAGCAGAATATACGGTAAAATAATAAGAAATAAAGTGGAGAGCGAATATAAAGACATGGAGGCAGAAGAACAAGCTGGTTTCAGGGCGGGTAGATCGACTTTAGATCATCTCTTTTGTATAACCCAAGTTATTGAATAGAAAATGGCATACGGACAAGAGCTGCATCTGCTTTACGTGGATTTGCAGAAGGCATATGATAGTATACCACTAAATCTACTTTGGAAAGCGTTGGAAAACACAAACATAAGCGTACAACTAATTAAGGCCATTAAAGAGTTATACGGCAATAGTAAGGCAAAAGTTAAAATAAAAGCAAAACTAACCAAAGGCTTTCAAGTAAATAAAGGTCTTAAACAAGGTTGCTGTATCTCGCCTACGCTCTTCATGATATACTTGGAACAAGTCCTTAAAGTATGGAAGAGAAAATGCCAAAACATGGGAATTCCGTTGGACGAAACCACCTTGTATACTTTATCTTTCGCCGATGATCAGATAGTAGTGGCTTAGGATTATGACGACCTCGAATATATGACACGAAAACTAATAGAAGAGTACAATAAGTGGGGACTAGAGGTTAATCTCAATAAGACAGAGTATATGTGTATCGGTGGAATGAAACAGGATCTAATCTTAAATACCGGGCAGCGAATTCAGTCCTGTGATGAGTATAAATACTTAGGTCTAAAAATTACAGCTGACGGGACACTAGACAAAGCTATAAAAGATCGAAACGTACAAGGAAGAAAAGCAATAACTTTATTAAATGGAATAATTTGGGACCAAAGTATATCAAAACATAACAAAAAGCTTATATTAACACCATTGTAAAAAGTATTATTACATACGGCTCAGAAGTATGGCCAATCAAGGATAGAACAGAAAAAATGCTTTCCGCTATGGAGATGGACTATTGGAGAAGAGCAGCAAGGAAATCAAAAAGAGAAAGAGTTACAAATCAAAGAATAAGAGAAATTATGACAGTGGGTGAACGTACTTTAATGGATGATATAAGAACAAAATAACTCGTGTGGTACGGACATGTACAAAGAATGAATGATGAAAGACTACCTAAACAAATACTACAATGGAAACCAACTGGCCGAAGAAAACGAGGACGGCCAAGGAGAAGCTGGAGAGAAGGAATAGACAGTGAAATAAGAATAAGAGGCCTAGATGATGAATTATGGGCAAAACAGGAACGAGTGGAGATTGGGTATCGGAAGACGTAGAACGTTGTGAAACCAATAAATATATAGTTGTTTGGGTGAAAATTTATCAAATTGTGGATTAAAATTGTAGTTTTTCGAAAAATAATTGTGCAGATTTATTGTGGACACCATGAAGAGTGTTTAGGGCATTTATAAGCCACTCTTAACTTTATTAACAATCTATGAAGAACAATAAAAGTAGTTCCCTTACTTCTCCCGGACATTTTTCCACAAACCGCACATGTTTTTCGTGAATTATTTCCCATTTTTCACAGAAAAAAACATAATTTTACACGACAAACGCAAAACTCCGCAAAATGTAAATAAGCAACAAAGATGGCCTCCATCCACACGGCAGCTGTGTCTCTACATGACAAGAGACACGCCTGCGCACTTGAAAATTCGCGTCCGCGAATTTTAATTAGCCCAGTGTTGCCACCCTCGACCCTGAGGTCTTCGGTAGAAGGCTTCGAGAAAAATCGGGAGATTTCGGTAGATTTTTTAATCATCTCAGCAAGCAGTGCTGGAGAACTATCGATAGTTTAGATTGATTTAGTAGGTAAATTGTATTTCTACGATTTGTTTTTACTGAGAAAATACCAAAATTAAGAATTAAATAAAAAAATTTGGTATATACTAGGGACCTATTGCAATAAAGCCAGGCACAAATTGTGCCGGGCACTATATTGACAGTTTCGCATTAAAAACTGACAGTTGATCTTGCAAAATTGACATACCAAAGTCGAATTTAGAAATCCAGTCGTTTATTTTTCATTAATTGTAGCGTCACTATTAATTCCGGCTCTTATAATACACAATGGCCTTATTTTGAAAGAAGACAGCTGTTCTTGTAATGTGAAACTGTCAATATAGTGCCACAATTTGTGCCTGGCTTTATTGCAATAGGTCCCTATCAGGTAGATATTATAAAAAAAACCTCAGGGTTTATAATAGCGTGATCTTTAATGCCGCTTGCTGCTGTCGGCTGAGTATATCGCAAAATCCAAGAGATGGCGCCATAAATACACTTTTAAGAACAATGGCTTGAAATAAAATTTTTATTCTACAAAGAATCTTACATAAAAGTAATATTTTATTTTTGGTGTTTTTTTTTATCGCGATTACGAGGCGTATCAAAAAAATAACAAGTTTATATCGAAAAAAAAATCGGTAGAAAACTATGGTAATTCGGTATATCGTAAAGTAAAAGGTTAAATCGGTAGATCTACCGAAAAATCGGTAGAGGTGGCAACGCTGGATTAGCCATTGTTTTCGAAGCCAGCTATGAGGGCTTCACTTTTCGATTATTTGAACAAAAACACCGGAAATCGTACAAAAAAGCTTCAAAATGTTTTGGGAGAAACATTAAGAAACATATGTTTTTATTTACCATGTTGAATTGATTTTTATAAATTTATATTTTAGAACCGCAAAAGCAGCAAAAACCTTGAAAACTTACCCAAAATTCCAACGAGTCGAAAAATTCAACGATATGATCGTCGTGTCGACGGGCATCAAAATGGTTCAAGAGCCGACAGACCAAAGACAAGCAAGTCAAGGTCAAAAAAGTCAACCCGGTCAAGGGCGAATTAGAAAGACAGGTAAAAGAAAGAGCGAACCATTTCAGGAACCAATGGAACCTGCGATAATTAACTTGAGTGAATTGCATAATCAAATTAACAAACAACAAAATCTAATGCTGCAACAGTCTCACGCATTGCAACAGGAATCGAGACACATTGTACAAAAAAGTCAAGGTTAGAATAATGTGTTGCTAGTTATGGATGGGCAGTGAAATGCTCACCCATTTAAACATCTGAAATATAAATATGTTTATTTCGATTGTGTGAGAAATGATATCAGAAACTTGTATATTACTTTTTGTAATTAGTATTTCAATGATTTACCAATCCAATAAACTTTTTGATATCCTTTTAAGATTAACAAAAAGCAACAAAATTTAATGCTGCGACAGTCTCACGATTTGCAACAGCAATCAAAAATCATTGTATCAAAAAGTCAAGGCTAAAATTAAATGTTGCTAGTTATGGATGGGCAGCAAATTGTTAATTAAGAAAAACTTCTTATAACTATAATCTTCTTTCTTTATTGTACAAGTCAAAGACCGGCCAAGGTCAAATACGAAAGGGTCAAACAGGTTAAGGTCAAATACAGCAAGGTCCGTACCTTACGCAACCTATGACACTTTAAATATTTAACTTAAATGAATTGCATAATCAAATTAACATACAGCAATAAAATCTAATGCTGCAACAGTCTCACGCATTGCAACAGGAATTGAGACACATTTTACAAAAAAGTCAAGGTTAAAATAATGTGTTGCTAGTTATGGATGGGCAGTGAAATGCTCATCCATTAAAACATCTGAATTATAAATATTTTTATTTCGATTGTGTAAGAAATAATATCAGAAACTTGTATTATACGTTTTGTAATTATTTCAATGATTACCAATTTATCAAATAAACTTTTTGACATCTTTTTAAGATTCACAAACAGCAACAAAATCTAATGGTGCAACAGTCTCACGATTTGCAACAGCAATTAAAAATCGTTGTATTAAAAAGTCAAAGCTAGAATTAAATGTTGCTAGTTATTGATGGGTAATAAATTGTTAACCCATTGAAACGTCAGAAATATAAGTTTGTTTATTTCGATTGTTGTGAGACATGATAATCAGAAACTAGTATTATAAATCTTGTAATTATTTCAATGATTAACCGATCAAGTCAACTTTTTGACATCTTTACTCGAGGGGAAATTCGCAGGGTGGTAATCAATGTACATTTTTCTAGTCAGTCACATGAAAATTGCTAAAACATAAAAAAATCACGAGGACTAGTCACTTTTTTGGGGCCGGGAATTTCCCCTTGTCTTTACTATTACGGGGCGTTAAAACTTTTGGAATATTCAAGGAGATATATTTTAATTAATGCTCTTTATTGTACAATTCAATGACCGGCCAAGGTCAAATACGAAAGAGTCAAACAGGTTAAGGTCAAATATAGCAAGGTCAAACGTTCCGTATCATACCTAACATAGGACACTTTAGATAATCAACTTAAATGAATTGCATAATTAAATTAACTAATAGCAACAAAATCTAATGCTGCAACAGTCTCACTCATTTCAACAGGAATCGAGAGACATTGTACAAAAAAGTCAAGGTTAGAATAATGTGTTGCTAGTTATGGATGGGCAGTGAACTGCTCACCCATTAAAACATCTGAAATATAAATATGTTTATTTGGATTGTGTAAGAAATAATATCAGAAACTTGTATTATTCGTTTTGTAATTATTTCAATGATTACCAATTTATCAAATAAACTTTTTGACATCTTTTTAAGATTCACAAACAGCAACAAAATCTAATGCTGCAACAGTCTCACGATTTGCAACAGCAATTAAAAATCGTTGTATTAAAAAGTCAAAGCTAGAATTAAATGTTGCTAGTTATTGATGGGTAATAAATTGTTAACCCATTGAAACGTCAGAAATATAAGTTTGTTTATTCGATTGTTGTGAGACATGATAATCAGAAACTAGTATTATAAATCTTGTAATTATTTCAATGATTAACCGATCAAGTCAACTTTTTGACATCTTTACTCGAGGGGAAATTCGCAGGGTGGTAATCAATGTACATTTTTCTAGTCAGTCACATGAAAATTGCTAAAACATAAAAAAATCACGAGGACTAGTCACTTTTTTGGGGCCGGGAATTTCCCCTTGTCTTTACTATTACGGGGCGTTAAAACTTTTGGAATATTCAAGGAGATATATTTTAATTAATGCTCTTTATTGTACAATTCAATGACCGGCCAAGGTCAAATACGAAAGAGTCAAGTTAAGGTCAAATATAGCAAGGTCAAACGTTGCGTATCATACCTAACATAGGACACTTTAGATAATCAACTTAAATGAATTGCATAATTAAATTAACTAATAGCAACAAAATCTAATGCTGCAACAGTCTCACTCATTTCAACAGGAATCGAGAGACATTGTACAAAAAAGTCAAGGTTAGAATAATGTGTTGCTAGTTATGGATGGGCAGTGAAATGCTCACCCATTAAAACATCTGAAATATAAATATGTTTATTTGGATTGTGTAAGAAATAATATCAGAAACTTGTATTATTCGTTTTGTAATTATTTCAATGATTACCAATTTATCAAATAAACTTTTTGACATCTTTTTAAGATTCACAAACAGCAACAAAATCTAATGCTGCAACAGTCTCACGATTTGCAACAGCAATTAAAAATCTTTGTATTAAAAAGTCAAAGCTAGAATTAAATGTTGCTAGTTATGTATGGGTAATAAATTGTTAACCCATTGAAACGTCAGAAATATAAGTTTGTTTGTTTCGATTGTTGTAAGAAATGATAATCAGAAACTAGTATTATAAATCTTGTAATTATTTAAATGATTAACCGATCAAGTAAACTTTTTGACATCTTTACTCGAGGGGAAATTCGCCGGGTGGTAATCAATGTACATTTTTCTAGTCAATCACATGAAAATTGCTAAAACATAAAAAAACCACGAGGACTAGTCACTTTTTTGGGGCCGGGAATTTCCACTTGTCTTTACTACTACGGGGCGTTAAAACTTTTGGAATATTCAAGGAGATATATTTTAATTAATGCTCTTTATTGTACAATTCAATGACCGGCCAAGGTCAAATACGAAAGAGTCAAACAGGTTAAGGTCAAATATAGCAAGGTCAAACGTTCCGTATCATACGTAACATATGACACTTTAGATAATCAACTTAAATGAATTGTATAATTAAATTAACTAATAGCAACAAAATCTAATGCTGCAACAGTCTCACTCATTTCAACAGGAATTGAGACACATTGTACAAAAAAGTCAAGGTTAAAATAATGTGTTGCTAGTTATGGATGGGCAGTGAAATGCTCATCCATTAAAACATCTGAAATATAAATATTTTTATTTCGATTGTGTAAGAAATAGTATCAGACACTTGTATTATACGTTTTGTAATTATTTCAATGATTTACCAATCAAATAAACTTTTTGACATCTTTTTAAAATTCACAAACAGCAACAAAATCTAATGGTGCAACAGTCTCACGATTTGCAACAGCAATTAAAAATCTTTGTATTAAAAAGTCAAAGCTTGAATTAAATGTTGCTAGTTATGGATGGGTAATAAATTGTTAACCCATTGAAACGTCGGAAATATAAGTTTGTTTATTTCGATTGTTGTGAGAAATGATAATCAGAAACTAGTATTATAAATCTTGTAATTATTTCAATGATTAACCGATCAAGTAAACTTTTTGACATCTTTACTCGAGGGGATATTCGCAGGGTGTTAATCAATGTACATTTTTCTAGTCAGTCACATGAAAATTGCTAAAACATAAAAAAATCACGAGGACTAGTCACTTTTTTGGAGCCGGGAATTTCCCCTTGTCTTTATCACTACGGGGCGTTAAAACATTTGGAATATTCAAGGAGATATATTTTAATTAATGCTCTTTATTGTACAATTCAAAGACCGGTCAAGGTCAAATACGAAAGAGTCAAACAGGTTAAGGTCAAATACAGCAAGGTCAAACTTTAGATAATCAACTTAAATGAATTGCATAATTAAATTAACTAATAGCAACAAAATCTAATGCTGCAACAGTCTCACTCATTTCAACAGGAATCGAGAGACATTGTACAAAATAGTCAAGGTTAGAATAATGTGTTGCTAGTTATGGATGGGCAGTGAAATGCTCACCCATTAAAACATATGAAATATAAGTATGTTTATTTTGATTGTGTGAGAAATGATATCAGAAACTTGTATAACACTTTTTGTAATTATTTCAATGATTTACCAATCAAATAAACTTTTGATATATTTTTAAGATTAATAAACAGCAACAAAATCTAAGTATGCAACAGTCTCACGGTTTGCAACAACAATCAAAAATCATTGTATCAAACAGTCAAGGCTAGAATTAAATCTTGCTAGTTATGAATGGGTAGTAAATTGTTACCCCATTGAAATATCAAAAATATCAGTATTTAAATTTTGATTGTTATGAGAAATAGTAATCAGAAACTAGTATTATAAGGATTTCAATGATTTACCGATCAAATAAACTTTTTGTCGTCTTTACTACTACGAGGCGTTCAAACTGTTGGAATATTTAAAGAGACGTGTAAAAAAAGCTTCTTATAATTTGAATTAATTGTCTTTATTGTACAAATCAAAGACTCGGTCAAGGTCAAATAAGAAAAGGTCATACAGATTAAGGTCAAATACAGCAGTACAGTAAAGTTAACCATTTAAGGATAATAAAATAGCTGAAAATGTAAACAGTACGCCGTCTATGGCACCTGTGATAAATAACTTGAGTAAATTGCATAATCAGGTTAACAAATAACAACAAAATCTAATGCTGCAACCGAGGCTGCAACAGTCTCACGCATTGCAGAAGCAATCGAGAATCATTGTACGCTTGCGGCATCATAAAAGTGGTACACAAAACTTTTTGTTGTAATACATTGGTCTATTTTTACAAACAAAGACTGTATACCATACCACAGTGTAGGTATCTTACCTACACTGACCATACTGTGTTTTTTTGAAATTGTTAAAGAATATGTCGCACCCTCAAAACGAAAACGCACTAACTCAAAAAATTGTTGGAAACTCGCAAAAAACTTTTGGGCTTACCATAAGAAGCTGTGGTAATTTAAATTTAAATATATTTTTTAATTATATGTAATTTGAATTTTGACTAACTTCGACTATGTATCGATAGTGAGTGACAAACTGTATAATCTTTTTTTTTTAAGTGAAAATCTTAGGGTGCGATGTCATTTTGGATTTAATTCTAATAAATAAATGAAAACATTCCAAAATATAATCCATTAGTTAACCATGCAACTTCAAAAATACCTATGTTTACCACATACCACTTTTATGATACCGATAGTGCACAAAAAAGTCAAGGTTAGAATAAATGATAAATGATAACAAAAACTACCATAATATACAAACTTCTTGTAATTGTTATCAATTACAAGAATAATCGAATAATATTTACTATCACTGGATGTCCAAACTTTAACGGGCCATAAATATATGAGAAACTTCCGTTTTTATGTCAACTATATAAAACTGATATAGTCATACGCAGGGACACTTTTGTGACTTTGACATGAGATAAACATATTTCCTAACTAGAAATATATTAAAAAGTAAATATGTCGTGTTAAAAAGATGCTGACTGTAGGTTGACAAAAAAATGCACAGATAAAAACAACTCAAAGACATGCCATTTTTCAGACCTTTTTTTGTTGCTTTCAGTATGCATATGATAAATAAAGAGGTTGGAAATGTCACAAAAGTGTAACTGCCTATGGCAAGGACTATAGTGGTGATGAAAACTGATTTGTTTTGACAATTCAAAAAAATGTTAATTTTTTTGGAGACAGACCATGTTTAGGAAAATATAAGGGTATTATTTTTAAATTTAGTTTTTAATAAATTAATTTTTTATCTATATGAAATATATACTAATAAAAACAATTCAACCCTAAAAATAGCTATGGTATCTTCGAGTTAATTTTTGTCTTAGAATTTAATAAAAAAAATTGCCCAGATAGCACAGGACGTCTGTTAAACGTCCAATGGACGTCAAATTAACGTCCAATGGACGTCCATTAAACATCCAATGGACGTCCATATTGGACGTTCAATGGACGTCCATATTGGACGTTCAATGGACGTCCATATTGGACGTTCAATGGACGTCCAATCAACGTTTAATGGACGTCCATTGGACGTTTATAGGACGTCCAATGGACGTCTATTGGACGACCTGTGCTGTATGGATTTAAACTGCCATGGATTATTTATATAATAAGTTTTTAAATGAAAAATTGCGCTGTATATATATTTTTTAGTTAATTATGATTAAATCAATTTATTTTTCTACTTCCTCTCGAATATTTAGTTTTAGATATAGTTTTTTGTCTTTATTCTTTATATTTATGTTTTCCAATTTCTATATTCTTCATTATTAAATTTTGGTTAGGTAGTAATAAGTTAAATTAAGATCGTTTTTAGAAAAACATGTTTATTGGACGAGGAGTTTATTATGTATATTGTGTATTGTATATAGAACTATTATAAATAAATATAAAAAAGATTTAGAAAACCAATAGAATTTTGTTTTACCTTTTCTTTGTACAATATTTAGCGAAAACAAGCGTAATGAAAAAAAATAAATTGTTTTTTTTACTCAAAAAGATAATGTAATATACAGGGTAGGGTCAAGTTCTACTGCGATTATTATAAGAGATAAAAAAAAGTGTTAACTAACAAAAGAAATGAATGTCGCAAAGTTATAAAAAATCAAAACCTTTGTAAATCTCGTACGGAACACCCTTTATAATTAATCTAAAAATTAATAGATCTTTTTTTTTATTAAAAAATATATGATATATTGAGATTTGACTCAGCCATTTTAGAAATATTTGCATAAAAAAAACCTAAATAAATAATAACGAAACCAGTTTTTTATTTACGACGAAGTGCTATTTTGTTAATTGATATAAATTGTATTTAAGAAACCTGAATAAACAATAAATGTGTACCATCAGTTGTTTATTTATGACAAATGCTATTTTGTTAATCAATAAAATTAGATTTGTAAAATGAAATTATTTCAAAAACGGCTCAACAAAATGTCAATTTAATATTCGTTCCCTTGTGACATAATTTTTGTAGTTTTTTTCTTGGGTACAGGAAGTTTTAAAAGAAAAACCAATAACATATCGTGGATTATTTTACGGAAATAATTATTACAGAAGGTCAGTTTATAATTGAGGCGCTGAGAACCAGAGCGAAGCATCCCACAAAATTCTAATTATCAGACCAAGGCGAGTTTCCGATACCTTATCTGAAAGTTCGCGCGGAAACTGCTGTACCATCTTTTCTTGAAACATTTCAGCCCATATTTGACCTATCTAAAACTACTTCGGAATGAGCTACGAAACTCAAACTTTGCAGAGTAGTAGATCTTTCTAGAGTTAACAATCCCTCCAAGTTTCATGGACTTCCATAAAGTAGTTACGGCATTTCACAGAACGTCGAAACTGCCACTCACTCACTCATGTATAGATCATCAACATCCTACTGGTCTTCCAGACATGCTACAAAGCTGAAATTTGGCACACTGATAGAAATTGTGACGAAACCCTTGGAAAAAACCTCAAAAATCTAATTTACTTCCCTCCCCTATACTGCCGTCCTAAGAAAGACCCACCTATCTGCAAAAAAAATTAAAAATGAGATAGGACCGAAAATGGCTTTAAATAGGTAATAATTTTTAACTTTTTTTTGTTTTATTACTTAGATGAACCCATAAATATTTACCAACAAAAAATATATTACTATGTAACTCTTGGCAAGCATTTAAACTCGCTTTTCTCAAAATAAGTGAAAACGTAGATAGGTGAGTCTTACTAAGGACGGCAGTATACATGTAAAGTTATGCGAAAGTAACATTGCCCACTTCCAGAGGCGCTAGAAAGCTGAGCTTTGGCAGACTGATAGGAAATATGATAAAACTATAGGAAAAACTTGCTTCCCTCCCCTATAAATGTAAAGTAATGTAAAAGTAACATTGCCCACTTCAAGAAAAGCTAGAGAGCTGAGCTTTGGAAGACTGATAGAAGAGGCTTTCACATAACCAAAAACTATAGGAAAATATTTAAATACACCAAAATTTTATTTTACTTTCCTCCTCTATAAATGTAAAGTTATGTAAAATTAACATTACCTACTTTCAGGAACACTAGAGAGCTGAGCTTTAGAAGGCTGATAGGAACTATGATAAAACTATAGGAAAATATTTAAAAAAAACCTCAAAATTTTTAATAGGGCATTGCAAAAGTTTTGAACAATATTCCG
This sequence comes from Aspidapion aeneum, assembly GCA_963576565.1. Classification (NCBI taxonomy): domain Eukaryota; kingdom Metazoa; phylum Arthropoda; class Insecta; order Coleoptera; family Brentidae; genus Aspidapion; species Aspidapion aeneum. The sequence goes on along the minus strand of OY755046.1, from coordinate 61,930,898 downwards.
CATATTTTACTACTTTAAAACTTAAATATTATTCAAATCCGTTAAAAAAGAAGTGAAATCATAAAAACATTTTATGTAAAAAAAAGCCAAGTACGCGAAAGTGGTATTCCGTAAAAAGAATTGAGATAAAATCACGAAAACGTAGTGGAGTCGTCAGGCTTCCAGGATACAGTGACCCTACCCACATAGCACAATCACGTGTTTAACACGTAAAAAAGGCGTGAGAAAAAAAACGTTGATTTTAAAAGCTGCTAGAAAAAAACGTTTATTTCATATATGAAAACAAGCTTAAGAGGTCATTCATTAACGTTTTAAAAAATAACGTTGCTAAAAACTGCGTTGTAATAACGCCATTATCAAATTAAAACAGCAATTTTTTTACGTTAGTTTCAAGTGATTTTTATCAACGTTAAAATCACATTAGATTCATGCCTTTTCTACACGAATTTTAAAACGTGACTTGCATGGCTTTTCAACCGAATATTTTTGAGATTTTACTAGCAGCAGCGCCACCTATTATCGGGATTTTTCACTTTGACGAAATCTATCAGGCAGTACTTTGGCCTCTAAACTCCAAAAACCTGTTAAGGAACTGATCCCTGATCCTTCACGATCACGACGCATCTGTTATTAACCTGATAAAGACACATTAATATTCTGTGAAAGTGTTTACTGTTAAAAAATCTTGTTTAGCTTTAAAAAAAAATAATGTATATAGATAGATATTTTGTCTTGCCTTGAGCGCCATCTTTAAAATTGTCTTAAAGTGTTGTAGTCTTAAACTAGTGAACTTTTATAACTTCCTTTCGCGTCATTTTTCAGTTAGAAAAATGTTATTAAAAAAACGTGACCAAAAACGCAGAAAGTAAGTAGGTTTTAAAAGTCTTAATCTAGTGGCGTTTTAGAACATGTTCTGGAGGACTTTTCAAGTGTGAATTTGGTACATGAAAATAACGAGGGTAAAAAACACGTTATATACATAGCACCAGAAACTTCAGCAAAAAGTACATTTTCATAACTTGATTTCTCCTTGTTTTTAAGTTATCTTTAAGCATGTAGATTTAACAAAATAAATATTACATGGTATGAGGTTGTTTTCAAGTAAAAAAAACTTTGTTATTTTTGTTCACGTTAATTTAACGTTGATGTGATTTTTGTGCTATGTCGCATGTCGGTAGGTTGGTCTAGCTAGTCGTTACCAAATAAATCGGTGCCATATCGAACCATGAACTATTTTATCTCCGTTTAAGTCAGTCAGTGGATGGTCCGCTCCGGTTCTCAACGTCTGAATTATATTACCAGAAAAATTGAGTTTTTTTTCTGGTATCAAAACACCAAAAAAATAAATAAATAAATAATTTAATTGGACCGGAAAATGAAGCTTTTTTTACAATCTAATTGAAATGCTAAAATCCCTTTTCTACAACATCAGTTATAAACTGACCTTCTGAGTAGTAAGTGATTTCATCATTTTATTTTAGGTAATTATTTACGTAGAATAATTTACAATATACATATATATATTTATCGGTTTCACAACGTTGTACGTCTTCCGATACCCAATCTCCACTCGTTTCTGTTGCCCATAATTCATCATCTAGGCCTCTTATTCTTATTTCACTCTCTATTCCTTCTCTCCAGCTTCTCCTTGGCCGTCCTCGTTTTCTTCGGCCAGTTGGTTTCCATTGTAGTATTTGTTTAGGTAGTCTTTCATCATTCATTCTTTGTACATGTCCGTACCACACCAGTTGTTTTGTTCTTATATCATCCACTAAAGTACGTTCACGTCATAATTTCTCTTATTCTTTGATTTGTAACTGTTTCCCTTTTTGATTTCCCTGCTGCTCTTCTCCAATAGTCCATCTCCGTAGCGGAAAGCATTTTTTCTGTTCTATCCTTGATTGGCCATACTTCTGAGCCGTATGTAATAATACTTTTTACAATGGTGTTATATATAAGCTTTTTGTTATGTTTTGATATACTTTGGTCCCAAATTATTTCATTTAATAAAGTTATTGCTTTTCTTCCTTGTACGTTTCGATCTTTTATAGCTTTGTCCAGTGTTCTGGAAGCTGTAATTTTCAGACCTAAGTCTTTATACTCATCACAGGACTGAATTCGCTGCCCGGTATTTAAGATTAGATCCTGTTTTATTCCACCGATACACATATACTCTGTCTTATTGAGAGTAACCTCTAGTCCCCACTTATTGTACTCTTCTATTAGTTTTCGTGTCATAACGATATACATACACCTAGCTAATTTGTCTATTTTCCTAGGACCTGAAGAAGTTTGAATACAGAAACGAAACGTTTCCACAAGAAAAATTGTTTTTTTTTATTACTCGCTATACCCAATAAAAAAACTACAAATCATTTCATGTAAAAAAAAGCGAAGTACGTGAAAATAATATTCCTTAAAAAGAATTGAGATAAAAGTAAAGCCAAGTTCTCCAATACAAATTTTAAAATGAAACGTTCTTACTAGTTTGGAAATGTTTTTCTAAACTTTGCTATTACAGCCAAACTTATTTATGTTCAATTTAGCACTGTGCCTAAAGGGGCCTACATACACGCGAACATTTCTAGAGATTAGTACGCGCGTACAAGTTTGCGCATACTAATCTCTTCGTGTGTAGACAATATCCGCCTAAAATATCTCTCGAAGATTTGTTCGCGCGCACGATGTACGCGAGCAAATCTCTCGGTGTCTAGGCAAAACGCATTGATAATATCGTGTTTATGTTTAGAACGTTTAATTTTTTCTTCGTGTGTGTAGGCAATTCCATCAAACGTACATGTATGCAGAGATTAGTTCGCGCGTACTAATCTCAAGAAATGCTCGCGTGTCTGTAGGCCCCTTTAGAGTCATTTGTAGCCGTAATAGCCAAGTTTAGAAAAACATTTCCAAACTAGTAAGAACCTTTCATTTTAACATTTTTATTGGAGAATTTTACTTTTATCCCGATTCTTTTTAAGGAATATAATTTTCGCGTACTTGACTTTTTTTTATATGAAATGTTTTTGAATGATTTCACTCCTGTAGTAAAATATGCGGAATATTGTTCAAAACTTTTGCAATGCTTTATTTAAAATTTTGAGGTTTTTTTAATTTTTTCTCATGGTTTTGTGTGTGGGCAATGTTACTTTTTTTCCTTTGGTTTTATCATAGTTCCTATCAGTCTTTCAAAGCTTAGCTCTCTAGTATTCCTGGAAGTGGACAATGTTACTTTTACATAACTTTAGATTTATAGGGGAGGGAAGTAAATTAAAATTTTGATGTTTTAAAATTTTTTCCTTTAGTTTTATCATAGTTCCTATCTGCCCTCCAAAGCTCAGCTCCCTAGCGTTTCTGGAAGTAAAAATGTTACTTTTACATAAATTTACATTTATAGGGGAGCGAAGTAAATTAAAATTTTGAGGTTTTTACATTTTTTCCTATAGTTTTAATATAGTCCCCAGCAGTCTGCCTAAGCTCCGCTCTCTAGTGTTTCTGGAAGTGGGCACATAACTTTACATGTATAGGGGAGGAAAGTAAATTAGAATTTTGAGTTTTTTATTTTTTCCAAGGGTTTGGCCATAATTTTTATCAGTCTGCCAAAATTTCAGCTTTGTAGCATGTCTGGAAGTACAGTAGAGTTTTGATGATCTATACATGAGTGAGTGAGTAAGTGGCAATTTCGACGTTTTTTAAAATTTCGTAACTACTTTACTACTTGATGAAAGTCCATGAAACTTGGAGGGGTTGTTAACTCTATGAAAATCTACGACTGTGCAAAGTTTGTAGGTCATACCGAAGTAGATTTTTAGATAGGTCAAATATGGGCTGAAATGTTTCAAGAAAAGATGGTACAGCAGTTGCGCGAACTTGGCCGGGCACTGCCGTGCCCTTAGATATTTAACTTTTTATTATAACTCGCGTTAAAAGTATAAAAAATACTACAACTTTGCGCATTTAAGCTCTGAAAATAATATGCAAAATTAGCAATAATGCCGACTTAAAGGATCCCGCCCTGAGCTTACGGGCGGTGGCTTTCGGTTGGATTTCTTTTAAATGTCAGTATGTTGTAGATCTTGATGACCTGATGAAAAGTCATAATTACCCCATCGTCGTCCGAGCTATGTTTTCAAAGATACAGGGGTTCAAAATTTCAGTTTTTAGCTTTTATGCATTTTTCACAAAAAATTATTTCAAGTAATTTCTACCTATTCTGAAAACTGATATTTTTGTCTGTTGTATATCAAACCTTAGGCCACAAGTAGAGCTTAATACACAAACAAAAAAATTGGACCTATTAACAGTTTGATACATTCAGTGGCGTTCCAAAAAAAAAATCCTAAAAGCTTAGAGTTTTACAGCGTTTTGTGAAAAACTTTACAAACCGATTTTTACCATTTATACACATTCTGGTTTCTTTGGGATATTCCTAAAAGACACGAGAAATCAAAAGAAATTCCACCGTTTGTTCTTTTTTTATAGTTAATTCTGTAAAGCCTCGTTTTTTGAATAAATAATTTTTAATAATTTTTATGTTTGGAACGCCACTGAATGTAGCAAACTGTTATTATAGTGGGTTTACACATGCATGAATTTAGTGGCGCCAGTGTTCGCGCCACACAGTAGATCGGGGCCATGCTAAGATCGGGACATTGGGGATTTTCTCAAAATGCAAATTTTGATATTTTTATTGAATATTTTTTTTCTAAACATGTTGGCGTAATAGAAAACAAACATAGTATCCCGCTCATAATATAGTCTAGCCAGCTAGAGTTAATGTTTGTGGTAAAAATATTATATGACAAAAAATGATCAGAAAAATATGTCAAACTTGAAGCTTAAAAATAAAACCTATGTATATCTTATCAACTTTCGGGCACTGTATGTAGTACTAGAGGTAATATTAGAACAAAATCACATTAAAAGAAAAATAAAAATATTTATCGTAATTGTGGGGGAGTGTGCACAATTTCGCTGTTCATAAAACATTAAAAAATTACCTTTTCTTGACTTTTAAAAAAATGGCCAAAGATGGCCAAGCAACTTTTGCCTGTGATGCATAAACCCATCCTCGCTCTAAATGAACCAATCGGCATTGGCTGCCCGAAAGTGCCACTGTAGGATTTATTTAGATTTTTATTAACTCCCAACCTCTAAAAGTTTGAATAAATCCACTTTTGCCTCAAAATTTTAAAAAATAATAAATACTCACAGGTATTTTGGACCGCGGACAGTTCTCTTTAAAAAAAGAGGACATTGTTTCTTAGAAAACACGCTTGGGGTAGAGGGGGGGGGGGTAATGAGTTATATACGTGTTAAATTTCATCACAGGTGCGAAGCAAAGAAAAGTTAAAAATTACGAAAAACTTAATTTATGAGGAGCCCCAATGCAACGTAACGATGTTTGAAGTAGCCTGTGATTACCCTGTATGTTTGTTTTATTTATTTCTTTGATAGTTTGGCACATGAGTGACCGTGACTTTCACGGTAAACATGGTTGAATTTAATTCAAACAAAGATATTTTTAATTATTTGAAAATCAACAGGGTCCCAAAAAACACAACTTGTGTAGTATTAAAGTGAATGTAATTTTGTTCGAAATTCAAAAAGTATATTTACACGTTTATTGGATTATCTTTTTGGCATTTATCAATTGTTTATAAATCGTATGTAACTCCAGTTCAAAACAAATCTATTTAGGTCGTCCGCCATTTTGAATAAATAAGAAATGTCAAACTTATATACTTTTTCTGAAAAGATGACGCAATTTGCTTTCCAGAAAGTCCAAAATTATCAAAATCGGACTAAGACTTCAAAAGTTATTCCCAATGTCCCGATCTTCCCTATACTTCGTTCCACTGTGCGCCAGTTCTATTGGCACGCCAGTAAAGGTGCTGAACTGTCGGAAGCCTGCAAAATAGTCGCTAAACTTTTATTGAAAAAAAAAAAAAGAGATTCAGGAAAAGGAACAACGAAAAGGCCGTATCTGCATGGGTTAAAGCATGGATTGCTAGTCGATCTACTTTAGGTGCTTCCGAAAAACTTTTAGGAGAACTTGCAGAAGAAGATCCTGCGAGCTATAAAAACCATCTTCGAATGACAAAGCAACATTTTGATATTCTTCTAGAGTTTCTCTTATTTAAACAACATTCTTTAAAACTCGGTCTGCTACTTTAAACCATGGTACTTTTGGGGTGTATACTTCATTTGCACCGGCTCCGGAACGTTGGCTTTTTTAAATTTTTGTCAATTCCAAAGCATATGTGTTTCTTATGGATCATATTTTTGCTTTTACTTCTGCAACTTCAAAGCCTTCAATAGTCATTATTTTACTAATTTTTTGGGAAGCATTATCTCGACTATCTTTGTTTTTATACGAACTAATGTGTACATCCCATAAACAAGGAAAACATTCATAGCCTTCAAGAAACTGTATGGTCAGTTGTGCTGACCACTTTTTTTAGCCATATTAAGCTATAAAAACAAAAATAAACAAAATTTCTAAGCTCAAACACAATGAAAATAAAAAATAATGTAAAATAATGAACTTAAAATTGGCGAGCCGACGTGCAAGCACTTGTTTACACATGAAAATTTTCCTTTTCTGCGCGCATGCGTCACCACTGGCGCCAGCAAATTCAGTCAGCTGCAGACTTTTTTGATACATGCATGCAAAAAAATAACTTGTGTGCAAGTCGGTGTTTACACTTGCAAATTTAACTTACTGGCGCGCCAGTTTTTATTGGCGCCAGCAAATCCATGCATGTGTAAACTCTCCTTTAGGTCCAATTTTTTTGTTTGTATATTAAGCTCTACTTGTGACCTAACGTTTGATATGTAACGAACAATAATATAATTTTTCAGAATAGGTAGAAATGACCTGAAATAAAAAAGCTAAAAACTGAAACTTTGAACCACTGTATCTTTGAAACTATAGGTCCGACGACGATAGGGCAATGACAACTTTTCATCAGGGCATCAAGATCTACAACATACTAAAATTTAAAAGAAATCCAACCGAAAGCCACCGCCCATAAGCTTCGGGCGGGATCCTTTGAACACTCTGAATACTACAGCTTGTGCTTTTTATGTAATTTTCACGAACTTGATTTATAAAACACATTCTACGAAAAATTGCGCAATTTTCGGGTAATAAAGGCAAGGTTAAAAAATACGACCTAAGAAAGAACTAGAAGCAATAAGAATAGATGTTACATGTACTTGTCCCCAATTTAATTTTTTTCTTTATTTAGAAGAAAAACCAGTATATTGTGTGTGAATTTGTTTTTTCAAGAAGTGCTTGTTTAAATTAGTTTTATGATTGTGTAAGTGAATAAAAGTGAAGCTTTTTTAAACGGTTATAAAGTAAGAATTTTTTTGATATCAGTTATTTTTTAAAAATGGAAATTTTTGATTTTTGAAACGAAAAATTGAAAGAACGAAAGCCAAAATTAGAAATACGAATTGTTTATATTTTTTAAAAGTGTTTCCTAAAAGAATAAATTAATCATAACAAAAACATTTTATGTGAAAAAAAGCCAAGTACGCGAAATTGGTATTTTGTAAAAAGAATTGAGATAAAAGTAAAGCCGAGTTCTCCAATACAAATTTCAAAATGAACGGTTCTTACGAGTTTGGAAAGGTTTTTTTAAACATTGCTATTCCAGCCAAATTTCTTTATGTTCAATTTAGCACTGTACCTAAGAGTTATTTGCAACCGTAATAGCCAAATTTACATATATAGGGGAGGGAAGTTAATTAAAATTTTGGGGTTTTTTGACTTTTCTCTATAGTTTTATTATAGCTCCTATCGGCCTTACAAAGCTCAGATCTCTAGCGTGTCTGGAAGTAGACAATCTTACTTTCAAATAACTTTATATTTATAGGGGAGGAAAGCAAATGAAAATTTTGGGGTTTTTAAATGTTTTCCTATAGTTCTATAATATTTTCTATAAGTCTGCCAAAGCTCACCTCTCTAGCGCTTCTGGAAATGGGCAATGTTACTTTTACATAACTTTACATGTATAGGGGAGGGGAGTAAATTAGAATTTTGGGGTTTTTTGATTTTTTCCATGGGTTTGGCCATAATTTCTATCAGTCTGCCAAATTTCAGCTTTGTACCATGTCTGGAAGTACAGTAGAATTGTTATGATCTCTACATGAGTGAGTGGCAATTTTGACGTTTTTTAAAATTTCGTAACTATTTTAGTACGTTATGGAAGTCCATGACACTTGGAGGGATTGTTAACTTTATGAAGATCTACGACTGTGCACAGTTTGAGTTTCGTAGCTCATTCCGAAGTAGAGTTTTAGATAGGTCAAATATGGTCTGAAATTTTTCAAGAAAAGCAGTTTACGCCGTGAACTTGGCCGGGCACTGCCGTGCCCTCAGATTTATTTTTTGATACGAAAATTGTACGTCAAACAAAAAAAATTAAAAGGCGACATTTGCTCAGCAAAGAAATAAAATATATTAGATTGTTATGTAGTTTAAAATTGCAATATTTTCCCCAGAACCCTTTATAAACTATAACTCAAACCAAACCAGAAAACAAAAAACTCATTTCTATAATATACGTTTAGTTAATAAGCTAAGTTATTTATTTTATAAATTAGGTAGGAATCTATGAAATATGAGCCAAAGCGTGTACCAAATTCCAAATCCAAATCTGTTGAAGATACCACACAAACCGCCAATATTTGAACTTCTATTGGTGTGTCTGGCATTCACCCTATTGGGGTGGTATCTAAAATTTTTGTGGAGTAGAAGAAAACTCTACAAGCATTCCAAATGCGTCCCAGGACCTATTTCTATGCCTCTGATTGGTTCAGCATTTTCTTTGTTTGGAAACTCCCAAGGTAAGCAAAACATTTGATAATATTCTAATAACTTGACGCTGCTGTCCACTTGTAACAGGCGGCCAGTGTGACAGTGGTACTGTCAACTCAAGTGGCCAAGGCTTAAAAGTTGCGAGCGACCAATTTATACAACTATTTGAAAATTGATAAAATTATTATATGTTATTAAATTTACACGACCTCCAAATTATCACTTCTTATATTTATATCACTTCTTATATTTATTAATTCAATATCAAATTTTTTGTACTATTAAACTTTTGTATTCAAATATTTACACTTCTTAAACTTTTAGGCTTTATAAACCTTTTGTATATTTGTTGTAAATATATATATTTATCAACATTTTAAACGTTGATTGAATAGGTGAAACTATTCAATCAACTGTTTAATTTACTTAATATTACTGTTTAGGTTTGGGATATATTGTTGATTAAAAATGCCGATTTTAGGGCAACGAATGGTTTGTATTTTGTTGTTAAAAAACCATAAAACAGTTAAAAACATTATTTCAAAACACTGGAAACAGTAATAATTAAAAGCTTTAAAATTAATAAACTCCAAAAGAAAAGACTAAAATAATTATGAATAATAAAGTTAACAGTTTTATACAAAGTTAAAATAATTGATAAATTTCACCAGTTGAAATAAAACCCCCCTTAAGAAGTGTGAACGAAAAAAGAATTGAAACGAACTAAGTGAAGCCCATCTAAAGAGTGCTTGCTCCAACGACTTTCGAAAGTTTCCTGTCTGAGTCAAAGCAACCGTACGCTTGCAAGCACAAAAAGCTTGTCGTTCATTGGCTAGAACTATGCTCATCTTTGCTTTGGCGAAAAAGGGATAGCCTGCGCTTTAAACGCTCCACTAAGAGACAAAATACCAAGGCAAGCCAAGATGCGTGGACTTAAGACTGGAGAAAATCGATAATAGTTAAAATTACACAGTGTGTTTTTTAAAAGTTGAAAATAGTTTAGCTAGTTTCCAGTTACAAAATATGAATTATTTTGATGTTAGTGGCTCAAAGGACATATTAGCCGAATACAACTTTTATTAAAATACAGCGAACCTGAAAATATGCCAAAAAACAAGTCGCCGGAGTTGCCATAAATTTTACTTAATCTTGCATATAATTAATGCTTGTTGATGTCAAAAACAATATCTCCATGCAATGAGTATGTATACTTGGGTATCACATTTGATAAGACAGGAACAGACTGTAAAGAATTGGAAAAAAGAATAGTAAAAGCAAAAAAGGTTATTGGATGTCTTAACAGTATTTTATGGAGCAGAGAGATAAGAAAGAATGTAAAATTTAACATATATGAAATAATGGTAAAAAGCACGCTGTTGTATGGAATAGAGACTTATCACCTAACATAAAAATACAAAACAAAAATGGAAAGTATCGAAATGGATGCAATAAGAAGATCAATGAGAATATCTAGATTAGATCACATAAGAAATGAGATCATAAAAGAAAGAATGGGAATCGAGGGAAGCATAACGGATGACATCACTAAAAGGCAATTGATATGGTACGGCCATGTACAACGGATGAACGACGAAAGATTACCAAAACAGGTCCTAGAGTGGCAACCAGTAGGGCGCAGAAAAAGAGGACGTCCTAAACTAGAATGGCAACAGTCAATCCAAAGATCAATGAGTCAAAAGAATCTGACAGAAGATGATTGTCAGGATCGAAGGAGGTGGAGAATAGGCGTCGGACAACGTAGAAAAACGTTCTAAACCGACATAGTAGTAGTAGTGATGTCAAAAACAATATTTAATTAAAAATCTTTAAAAACTTATAAATGGCAAAAATACCATTTATATTCAAATCCTGTTTTGTTACACACTCTTTCTGCTTTCGAAATCTGCTGCCTCAGAAGAAGCAGTTTTTCTATTTTCTCAAGTGAAAGAAAGCAACAAACAACCTCTTTATATCTTCTATGGCATGAGGAGACATCCACGATGTCCATCATAGATGTCGGCTAACTATATCAAACTGAATATTTCATTCTAGCCAGTTGGTCCGTCCCTTGGTTTTCAAGAAAGTCCTCGCTCTGGGACTAAGAGAAGATAAACCGTGCTGTGTACTACCTTCTCAGGAGATTCTTTAACCCGCTTACCGTAGTAAGTTTAGGAAACTCTGTTAAAATGTGTAGTAGACTCTTCATCCTCTACACTCCTCTTTCCAGAAAAGTCCTCAAGCTGTTGGAGTCAGAGGAGATCAACCTAGTTGTATCTTGCCAAATTTTTCAGTATATTTTTGCACTCTCTTAGTGCAGCGAATGCATTGCACACTCTGTTAAAACATACAGAGAAGACTGTTCATTCTCTATAGACCATTCGACACTCCGAGTCTTTAACAGTTCCAAAAATATTCTTGAGGTTTATTGATGTTTACTAAGTAGACATTGGCCCTGTTAAAATTTATGAATGCATGATTAGTTTGCCCTACCTCTAGACTTTATTGCACTCTCTTACAGCAGCGGGTGCAGAGCACTCTAGTAGGACGTGTAGAGACGACTCTTCATCATCCATACACCACACCATCAACACTCCAAGCCTTCAACAGTTCCCAAAATATGAGGCATTGTCTTGTTAAAAGTCGTGTCACAATGGTGGCTATTTTTCCCAAGTCTGAGAAAGTACTTTGCTCTGGAGGCATTAGCTTCCCATTGACGAGATATTTACTAGATTAACTGTTTCCATTGTACCCCGTTCGTCGGTCTACACGTTTCCAAGAATGTCGTCAAGCTCTAAGACTCAGAGGAGATCAACCTTTTTGTGTCATGTGAGGGTTTTCAAAACATTATTGCACTTTCTAACCTCAGCAAGTGCAGGACACTCTGTTGAGAAGAGCCTTTATCTTCCATACATCATCAACACTCAGTCTATTTTTTCCCAAGTCTGCGGCAGTACTTTGCATTGAGGAGTTTGGCATACTTCATTTCTTCTATGAGATGACGAGACATTTACTAGATTAACTGTTGAATCCATTGTGGCCCGTTCGTCGGTCAACTCGTTTCCAAAAATGCCCTCAAGCTCTGGGACTCAGGAGATCAACCTTTTTGTGTCATTGCACTTTCTTACCCCAGCAAGTGCAGGACACTCTGTTGAGAAGAGTCTTCCATGCATTATCAATACTCTAAGTTTTCAACACTTCCGAAAATGTTGAGATGTTAATTGAGGAGACATAGCTCTTTTAAAAGTCGTGTCACCATTCTTGTATATTTTTGCTTAAGTGTGAGAAAGTACTTTACTCTAGGAGCACTCACATCGCATGGAGGAGTTCGGCCTACTTTATTTCTTCTATGACATGATAAGATATTTACTAGAATAACTGATGATTCCATTGCGGCCCGTTCGTCAATCAACTCATTTCTAAGAATGCCTCAAGCTCTGAGACTCAGAGGAGATCAACCTTTTTGTGTCATGTCAGGGTTCTCAGAACATTATTGCACTTTCTTACCTCAGCAAGTGCAGGACACTCTGTTGATAAGAGTCTTTATCTTCCATACATCATCAACACTCTGAGTCTTCAACACTTCCCAAAATTTTGAGATGTTTATTAATTTATTGCCCGTTTAAAACTCGTGTCACCATTCTCATAAATTTTTTCTTAAGTGTGAGAAAGTACTTTGCTCTGGACGCATTCACATCCCAGTGAGGAGTTCGGCCTCCTTAATTTCTTCTTTGACATGACGAGATATTTACTAGATTAACTGATTCCAGCCTACTCATTTCCAGGAATGCCCTCAAGCTCTGGAGAAAGGAGATCAACATTTTTGTGTTATATTACAGTGTTCTCATTGCATTATTGCACTCTCTTAGTTCAGCAAGTGCAGGACACTCTCTTAAGAAGAGTCTTCATCTTCCATACACCAACGATACTCTGAGTCTTGAACAGTCCCTAAAATTTTCAGATGTTTATTGAGGAGACATTGTCCTCTTAAAAGTCGTTTCACAAAGCTCATCTTTTTTATGAAGTGGGAGAAAGCGCCTTGTTCTGGGGGCATCCGTCCCCAATTAGGAGTTTGTTTCGCCTTATTTCTTCTGCATCTTTCGAGAGTTACCAATCTCAGCCTCTTCGTTACCACTGCCCTGAAATCTAGGACATTTGTTAACCTAACTTTGTTTGTATTTTTTTAGATATAATGTTGAACGTCAACCATTTTTTTATTTCTTACCCTGGGATCTTTAGAGTGTGGTTCGGAACCCGACTATTTTACGGGGTCTCGGAACCCGAATATATGGAAATTTTGCTAAACCACCAACAGGTGTTGAGAAAAGAGGAGTTGTATAGATTGGCCGAGCCAGTGGTGGGGGGAGGACTTTTTACTCAAAAATCAGGTTAGTAATGGATAGAGTTTGATCATGCTATTCCAAAAATATATATATTTTTTAATTTTGACATTCTAAACCCTATTCATTGAAGGAAACTGAGCTGAACTGAGGATCAAATTAACCCAATTTTATTCATTACACAGGATTTTTTTGTAGTTTCCAAATGGAAGAAACACAGGAAGCTTATAGCTCCTACGTTTAATCAGAAGATCTTGGATAATTTTGTTGAAGTTTTTGTGGAGCAAAGCAACATTTTAAATGAGGTTTTAAAGGAGTACGCTGGGAAAGGGGAGTTTGACCTGTTTGAAGTTATGTCGAGATGTACATTGGACATTATTTCTGGTCAGTATACTAACGCGGGAGCATTTAATTAGTTGACGGTACAAGTGTTTTCATAAAAAATACATACAGGGTGTCCCAAATTGGGCACTTTTATGGGGTTTAAGGTACTTCTAGGGGAGACAGAGAAAAACTGACCACGCATTGCGAGGCTCAAATTTCAAGAGAAGACCCAAGAAGAAGTGCCCAATTTGGGACACCCTGTACATGAATTTTGCCTTTAATAAGTAGCTAGAAGCACTTAAGCTATAGCTAGAAGAACTAGAAGAGTATTTAATTGCAGAAATTGTCATTTAATTAGCCTTTAACAAGTATATAACTTTCTTAAAGCTAGTCACTTTGCACTGTCAGCTTAATAAGACTAGATATTAATTTTTTATTAATTTTTTTTTTAGAAACTGCCATGGGTGTCAAAATTCATGCTCAAACTTTGGATCACGAGTTCACAAAGTGGGCCGATAGGTAATAAATCTTTCGTAGCTATTACCTTTCTCGAACTTTAGTAATGAAAACTGTAGTTTTTATCCTGCATTTTAGTGATAAAAGTGCCACTTTCTATCTCTGTGAGAAATTGATCGGTCATGGATCCATTTATTTTTTTTAGAATTATGGAAATCGTTGTAGTAAGGATGTTCAATATGATCTACCATAATGATTTCATCTTCTACAGTTTGCCTATAGGTTGGGAATTTTTAGCTACATGCAAGAAAATGCATGACTTCACAAAAAAGGTGCGTAAAAAAATGTCTGAAATTTTTTTTTTTTTTAACGAATAATATAGACACTTATTCTCTTCAACTTATCTTTTGAAAGTTTTGCAGTTATATAGCGACAAATTAGTTGAAATATAATACTTTTTGGTTTATTTTGACTACAATGTTTTATTTCTTTAGGTAATCGACAATAAAAAAGCGAATTTTGAGAAAAAATTAAACCGGACCGAGTTTTCGGACAAAGAAGGTAATTTTCAAAAACATTTTCTTAAAAAGAAATCGACAGAAGTTTTAAGTTGACTATTTCCAGTGAAATGAAATTAAGTCTTAAAATAAATCTTGACAAACATTTTTTATCTTTTAGAAAGCCCCAAAAGAAAGGCTTTCTTGGATCATCTTTTGGAGATAAACCATAGAGAGTACAATGTTTTTACACACGAAGATCTTCTAGATGAAACTATGACTTTTATGATAGCCGTAAGTATTCTGTGTTCATATCTGAACGACTCATTATCTTTTGGTTATTAGGAATGGAAAATGACACTTGGGTAATGTTAAGTAAAGTTACCGAGGGGTCATCGGCACCCTAAAATTTTGTACAGCGTCCAACAGGACTTGGGTCCTGACGTGTACTGTTGGGTCCTGTTGAGTACTGTTGGGTACTGTCGTGTACTGTCGAGTACTGTTGGGTACTGTCGTGTATTGTCGAGTACTGTTGGGTCCTGTCGGTGTACTGTTGGGTACTGTCGTGTACTGTCATGTACTGTCGAGTACTGTTGGGTCCTGTCGGTGTACTGTTGGGTCCTGTTGAGTACTGTCGTCGTGCCTCGGGGGGTCCGACAGGGACAAAGCGCGCCCTCAAAAAACATGCGAGCAAAAAAAAAAAAAAAAAAAAAAGGTCATCTTCTTTGGGGAACCGCGCCGCGCTCACAAATCTTGCGACCAAAAAAAAAAGGTCATCCTGGGGAAGGCCGATAGGGCCTTAGCGCGTCCTCAAAACACTGGCGACTAAAAAAAAAAAAAAAGGTCATCATCTTTGGGGACCCGCGCCGCGCTTAGCGCGCACTCAAAAAACTTGCGACCAAAAAAAAAAAAAACACGGTCATCCTGTCTTTTTGCATCTACGCCACTGTTTCGGGTAAGAGGGTTGTGTCGAGTACTGTTGGATTCTATCGTGTACTGTTGCGTACTGTTACGTACTGTCGTGTACTGTCGTGTACTGTTGGGTACTGTCGTGTACTGTCGGGTACTGTTGGGTCCTGTCGTGTACTGTCGAGTACTGTTGGGTACTGTCGTGTACTGTCGAGTACTGTTGGGTCCTGTCGTGGTACTGTCGAGTACTGTTGAGTACTGTCGTGTACTGTCGAGTACTGTTGGATCCTGTCGTGGTACTGTCGGGTACTGTTGTGAAATTTGTACAGTACTGTTGAAAGCTGATGACCCCTCGAAAGTTACCCATTTTGGCCCGTAAGAGAGGCAACATGGGAGTCCCCGGAAACGAGAAAGCGGACGGACTCGCCGGGGGAGGATCCCGGCAGAAATGCGTCGGGCCAGAGCCTTTCCTGGGGCTCACAAGAGGGCAAATGAAGTCGGCCCTAACAGAGTGGACCCAGAAAGATATACAAAGGGAGTGGACCAACACAGGAAACGCCAGACAGGCGAAGGAGTATGTGACAGGCTACAGCAAATCCCGTAGGGACTGGCTGCTCCGTAGAACACGAAGAGAGGTGGGAGCCATAGTGGGAGTCCTGACCGGACACTGCGTCCAACAAGGACACCTGGCAAAGATGAGAGTGAAGGAGGACGCGACGTGCGAGCGATGTTGGGCCGAGGACGAGACCTCGGCGCATTTCCTCTCATCATGTGAAGCATACAAGGAGGCAAGAAGAAAGGTATTCGAAGAGGAAGCCTTTGAGACGGAGGACCTTCTGAATCTGAGGTGGCCCGATATTCTGGCCTTTATACAGAAGACGGGCAGATTCCTTAGCGAAGGAAGGACACATTAGGGGTGATGCCCGGGGGTTGGCGAAAAGGGCGCTTCATGTGCCTAGTCGCCAGGCCTAGAGCCTACCCCACACTACTACTACCCATTTTGGCCACAGCTGCCTTGAGATACTGCAGGTTTCTAACCATACCCATTTATATGAGACGCATTTTATATATAGTATGTCTTGCTAAGTTGAACCAGATGGAAAACTTTTTTATTATTAATTTTAGGAAAAAAAAATATTCTTGATAAAAAGTTCAGCAGGTTCCAAAACCTAAAATACAATTACCAGGTATCAAATTTTTTTTAGTCGCATACGAGGTGTGTCAAAAATATGAATTTTGCCCAAGAGTAAAGTACCTTTATTTTTGACAGGCAAAATTCATATTTTCTGACAAGCATCGTAAATGAATAAAAAAAATTTGATATCTGAGGTTAGGTTTTAGAACATTCAGAACTTTTTATAAAGAATAAAGTTTTTTTCTAAAATTAATAATAAACAAGTTTTCCATATGGTTCCAACTTAGCTAGACATACTGTATATAAGTGACCTGGAGGGGATGGGACAATTCGCCGCGGCCTATTTGCCGCGGGACAATTCGCCGCCGGTCAATTCGCCGCGGGGACAATTCGCCGCGAGATTGTTTTTTAATGATATAACCATTGGCAATTGTTTAAACAGTTTTATTTAGCTTGACTTCATATAATATATTTGTTTATTTGTTTGATCATAACTTTTTCAAACTTGAACCATCGCGGCGCTTAAGGTAACTTAATACAATTTTTTACATAAATTTAAAAAAATTAAAATGGTGGATCTAAAATGGCGGATTTTCCCATTTATAAACCGATTTGCATCAAACTCGGAACTTTGAGATCTTTCAGCTCGCTGATTATTATTTTTAACTAAAATTTACAAAAAATCAAAATGGCAGTTCCATAATGGCGCACTTTCTTGTTTATAAACCGATTTGCCTCAAAATTGGGGGGGGGGCTGATTTCTCTGGGGGAGGGGGCGAAGCCTCATGATGGCGAATTTTATACTCTTTAATCTTTTTATTCATGAAATATGTGAAAAATATCTACAAAAATCTTAGGCTCCGAGGAATCCGCCATTTTCAAGTTTTAAAATTTAGATTAAAAATTGTATTGTTACCTTCCTTCAAGTTTGAGGCAAATCGGTTTATAAATAAGAAAGTGCGCCATTGTGGAACCGCCATTTTGATTTTTTAAAATTAAGTTAAAAATAATAATCAGCGACCTGAAAGATCTTAAAGTTCCGGGTTTGATGCAAATCGGTTCATAAATGGGAAAATCCGCCATTTTGGATCCGCCCTTTTATTTATTTTTCTAATAGAAAAAATTGTTGAATTGTATACTAACCCCAAATACCTAGTTGGAAAAGTTTCAAAAAAGTTATGATCAAACAAATATATTATATGAAGTCAAGCTAAATAAAACTGTTTAAACAATGGTAACATCATAAAATAAAAAATCTTGCGGCGAATTGTCCCCGCGGCGAATCGGCCGGCGGCGAATCGGCCGCGGCGAATTGTCCCCTACCCGACCTGGAACCCAACAAAGAATGATCCGGTGGCGGTTCCTCTACGTGTGTGACAAATTGCATTTTTAAAATAAGGGATAAAAAGTGCATTACAAAATTTTTCTTTAGGGTTCAGATACCACAGCAACCACCAATTCGTTTTTGTTTACCATGTTAGGATTACATCCAGATGTTCAGGTATGTTCTGTCTATCTGTCTGTCCCTCTGTCTGTCCTAAATTTAAATAAATGCATCCATGACAGATCTGATAAGTAAACTCCACGCTATATCAGCCTTGAAAACAGTTTTTTGTAAATATCTCAGGAGCGAAAGTTCCTACTGGGAGGAGACAAACTATTGAGAAAAATGTGTTCTTCCGAAAACCGCCCAGGTAGCAAGGTCACGTTTTTTAAACGTCAAAAACAGGTCACTTTTAATGACCATTGACGTCTCTAACCTGACGTGTAAATGACCTTTAAATGACGTTCAAAAGACACACCCAAAATGACGTCATTTTTAGACGTTTTAAAGACGTCAGCAATATGACGTATTTAGGACCAAATCAGAACATCAGACACACACAGACACAAACCTATTTATGAATTTTTAAAAACTCGTCTGAATATATGAAATATTCCCCTGCAGTTGAGAACACTGAAGGAAACTTAGACACAGAAGGTGACTTTTCTGTGACTTAGACCTGGAAGTACTGGAACAGGTACAGCGGTGTTCGTCTGTGAGGTACAGATCAAAATAGACCTATACCTAGACTTACACATCTCCACCTTGAAGCGAAAGAAGCCTCGAAGTTTGTCTTGATTTAATATTTAATTTATTTTACATGTACAGGGTGTCCCAAATTGGGCACTTTTAGGGGGTTTAAGGTACTTCTAGGGGAGACAGAGAAAAACTGACCACGCATTGCGAGGCTCAAATTTCAAGAGAAGACTTATAGTGAAAACCGCATTTTGAAATATCGTCTCGTCTTTGAGATACGGGGGCTTTTTGAAAAGTCTGCATTTTTGAAGGGGGTCTATAACTTCGTTATAAGTGGAAATTTTGATTTAGAGTAAATTGCAGTTTTATAGACTTTGTCACGAGGAATTTATCCGCATAATTATATTATAACTGTCACTTTTAGTTTTTGAGATATGACATAAAGTTGCATTTTTTCTTATGGAATGGCCTATATTTTAATTAATTTTCGAATTCGTCATTGAATTCTTTTCAAAATGATGTATCATATGTCATAGTTTGATTAAGCGGTTTAGGAGATATTCAGCTTTTTCACTTATTTCTAGTGCGCTATGATTTCCTGCTGAGGCAGGTAAAGGCACTCCAGTATTTTTATTATTTTACACAGTCACAAATATAGTAAGGCTGGTTTGGAAAAATTATAATTCAGCTGACGGCCCTCAAAGCCTAGTTATAAAAAGTTTTAAAAAATGATACATATTTCAAAATAAAATTAAAACGCTTTTGTGCAAAATAATTTCATATCAAAGCGTAATGTCAAATTGTTTAAACAATTGAAAACAATGACAAAACGCCAAGACGCAAGGCCAACTTGATTTGCATAGTATAAGACAACAAAACTCTAGGAGCATTGAAGTAGGATTTGACCGCAAGGCTTTCACGTCAATGGCGCATGACGTCATTCAACGCACACTAGACAAAAATAAAAAACTTTAATTATCTCCAAAACCGCTCAATCAAACTATGACATATGATACATCATTTTAAAAAGAATTCAATCACGAATTCGAAAATTAATTAAAATATAGGCCATTCCATAAGAAAAAATGCAACTTTATGTCATATCTCAAAAACTAAAAGTGACAGTTAAAATTTAATTTAGCGGTTGAATTCCTCGTGACAAAGTCTATAAAATTGCAATTTACTCTAAATCAATATTTCCAATAATAACGAAGTTATAGACCCCCCTCCAAAATGCAGACTTTTCAAAAAGCCCCCGTAGCTCAAAGACGAGACGAGATTTGAAAATGCGGTTTTTACTATAAGTCTTCTCTTGAAATTTGAGCCTTGTAATGCGTGGTCAGTTTTTCTCTGTCTTCCTTAGAAGTATCTTAAATCCACCAAAAGTGCCCAATTTGGGACACCCTGTACGTACCCCCACATTCCGTATAAATCCGGTCAAGTACTGACTGGGGCACCATCTATGTAAGTGTGAGTGTATGTCCCTTGGACAAAGTGTGCAGTGAGGGTAGTGGCCAATATATGACGTTTTTCAGACGTCAAAAACGACACTACGAAAAGACGTCAAGTAACTGACGCCTTAAAGACAACATTTTTTGGTAGATGACCTGCTGGTCATCCAAATGACCACTTTTTGACAAAAAAAGACGTCATTTGATGACCCCTTGCTACCTGGGCGCATATTCATGCGATGCTTCGTTAAAAAATTAGTCATAAGCATTAATGGATTTTGACCAAAATCTAATAATCTCATCAAAAAACATTTTATCTTAAAAATGAATACTTTTTCTAGCGATTGATGTGCGGGCTAGAAAGGAAAAAATTAAAAACTTTATTCACAGAGTGGGTTAGAAAAGATTAATAAACTTTATTTTTAGGAAAAAGTTTTAAAAGAAGTTTTAGAAATTCTTGGCCCAAGTAGACCAGTAGAAATTGAGGATCTACCTCAAATGAAATATACCGAGCGAGTTCTAAAGGAAACATTGAGACTTTTTCCAATAGCAGCTTTTATTGTGAGGGCTATCGACGAAAATATTGATTTAGGTTAGTAGAATTGCAGTTGTATACTATATACAGGGTGTCTGAACTAAATTAACTTCTGAGAATATCGGAAATGGTTTCTAGAAATCAGTAGAAGGCTTAGATAACATTTGTTGACGTCATTCGATTGGCAGTACGACACTACCAAATTTTATTTAAAAAAAAATTGGAATATGGCAATATACAGTGTGTCCACGTAAGTTGGCGGCATATGGGAAACTTTTTTAGCTCACACATATACTATACTATAGTAGTGTGAGCTATGGTGATCCTAATTTTTTCGAGAAAAAAAAAGTTGCTCCGATTTCAAAAATTTTTATATATCTTTGCGTTTCAGATGATTTTGAAACTTTTTTGTTGCGCCGTCTGTCTGTCTGTCTGTCTGTCTGTATGTCTGTCTGTCTGTCTGTCTGTCTGTCTGTCTGTATGTCTGTAACGACCAACGCACATAACTCAAAAACCGCTTGACCGATTTTAATGAAATTTGGTACCTAGGCTGGGTCTTGGGTCGAGATGGTCCCATTTAAAAATGAACAAAATCCACCGAACAGAAACCCAATAAAAGGGTGGGGGTAGATTTCAAAAATTAGAGTTTATGTGAAAATATGGCGTGTGTGATATCAAACGAAAGGTAATTGAGTCTGCAGTTAAACAAAATACATTTCAATTTATTTTAAAAAAAGGGTGGGGGTATATTTTAAAAAATAGAGTTTAAGTGAAAATATGGCGTGTGTGATATCAAACGAAAGGTAATTGAGTCCGGAGTTTAACAAAATACATTTTAGTTTTTGTTTTTTTAAGGGTGGGGGTAGATTTAAAAAAATTTGAGTTTAAGTCAAAACATGGCTTGTGTGGTATCAAACAAAAGGTAATTTAGTCTGGAGTTGAATAAAATATATTTCAGTTTTTAGTTATATTAGCTCACACGTACACTATAACTATAGTACTTAGTGTGAGCTTAGGGGCCCATATATTGGCAGAGTATTATTATTAGCTTTACGAAAAAAAGTTATTCTTCATAAAAAGTTCTGCATGGTCCAAAACCTAAAATGCAACCATCAGATGTTAAATTTTTTCAGTCATATTACGAGGTTTGTCAAAAAATGTGATTTTTGCTCCAGAGTAAAGTACCTTTCTTTTTGACAATATCGAAAATTGTTATAAAGAAAAGATGTTTAGAATTAAAAATAGCTTTCAAATATTCAACATTGTTTATTTACATTAAAAAAATATTTTTTTCTTCATTTTCTCTGCGATTAAGTTTGCACATTAATGCATTGCATTTATTAATTATAAATTTGATTAAACAATTATAAATAAACTTTTAAAAACAATTATCTCTTAATATTTATCGAACACTGATAACCTTTAAGTTGCTTAATCACTAGTTTGTAACAAACAAATACGTCTGTCAAACATAAAACTGTACAATACGGATCTCTAAAAATTTTGAAAAACACTGTTAGACTGCCTAAAAAAGTGTTTATACCGTGGCACTTTTTGAAATACGATTGTTGACGTTTCTTCGAATTTTCGATATTTAGACAGTTCGCAAAGCCTACTTTAATTATCAGTTTTAAAAATGCCAGTGCATCCTAGATTAATTATGCATTAATGTGCAAACTTAAATTTCCAACGTAATCGCAGAGAAAATGTAGAAAAAAATATTTTTTTAATGTAAATAAACAATGTTGAATATTTGAAAGCTATTTTTAATTCTAAACACAAATACACTGTGTATATAAAATTTAAAAAAAAATGGTTTTTCAAAATCCTTTTTTTTTAAATTTTAATACATGTGACTGGGCTCGGCATAGCGCTACTTTCTTATTTAGCCAAAATTGTATGACATTCTGTATAAGGTCCCGTCAAACGGGGTGGATCGGGACAGCGGGGTCAATCGGGACAAAACCTGTTTTTTACTATTTAAATGGCCCCTGTATCTCAAGGTCAATGTTTTTAGGTACTCATAGGCGATAACTTAGTGAACGCGTTTCTGCAAGTCGCCGGCCAGTTCGCCTTAGCTTTTTGAATGGAGCTCCACGCAAAAAAACCAACAAAATTTTCGAGGTTTTTTGTTGTTGTTTTGTTGTGTTATGAATAAACCTCGTTTTCTGGCTTAATTTTAAAGTTTTTTTTTTCGATTTATTTTTGCAAAATATTTTTTTTAACAATCAAACAAGTTTAATGGCTAATCGGGCAAAAAGGATTTTTTTGTTACCCTTATATTTTTCCGTGGGTAGCTTGAAAGCTTAACCTCACGGGGGTCCAAGATCTAATGGACACCTAATAAGTGTTGACAGTTAACCGTTTCGTCCTTATGGGACTCCTCAGAACACTGCTGGTCAAGTGACAAATCTTGCGAAGTTAATCAGACGGTTTTGTCTCTAATTAAATGTAATTAGTGAGCGAACTATAGCAAGAGGCGCCATCTACCGAGATACGAGAGAAACAAAAAACCAAAAGCAGGGAAAACACTGCTATACAATGTCGATCAATGAAAAGATCGAATGCAAATAAAAGAAAACAACTATAGTCCGTGACCTACGACAGCTCTTTGTCTTTTCAGGCCGGATCAACGCATTTTGCATTTTTACCCGTCATCAAGACAGTGAGCGTCAATCAACGCAATTTTTAAGCCAAATAATACTATCAAACGTGAAATTTCGTACCCGTGAATTTAAAAATCAAACAAGTTTAATGGCTAATCGGGCAAAAAGATGTTTTTTGTTTCCCTTATATTTTTCCGTGGGTAGCTTGAAAGCTTAACCTCACGGGGGTCCAAGATCTAATGGACACCTAATAAGTGTTGACAGTTAACCGTTTCGTCCTTATGGGACTCCTCAGAACTTAACTTCGCAAGATTTGTCACTTGACCAGCAGTGTTCTGAGGAGTCCCATAAGGACGAAACGGTTCGGTTCGGTTCGGTTCGGTTCGGTTCAACACTTATTAGGTGTCCATTAGATCTTGGACCCCCGTGAGGTTAAGCTTTCAAGCAACCCACGGAAAAATATAAGGGAAACAAAAAACTCCTTTTTGCCCGATTAGCCATTAAACTTGTTTGATTTTTAAATTCACGGGTACGAAATTTCACGTTTGATTTTTTTTTAACCTTCTCTGTCCCGATTGTCCTCATTATAGGAGCTAGTCGAGCCTTATGGGGTGTCCCGATTGAACCCACTAAAAAAATATATATAAAATCACCTGTCAAAGTGACAGATATGTGAGACATGTCATTTTAAAGCTTCAACGGTAAGCTATCATTTGGCGGTGGTTTGAAGTCTATAGCTTTTTTAGAAAAAAAGTTATTTTGAAAAATATCTGAAAATCGTCCCGATTCACCCTGTAATCTGGCTTTAAAATGTCAAGAAATACAATATTTAATTGCTCATTATTATAAAACAAAAATCGCACTTGCACTTCTTAATTGCTATGACGTTTTTTTTTTCTAAAAATATTAAAATTTGTCAAAAATTGAGTTTTGAGTTATATATGTTACAAAAAGTGAGAAGTGACATTGATGCATCAATTTTTTTGAAGGAGACTACATAGCCCCGAAAGGCTCGTCAGTGATATTCGGCATAAGGAGAATGCACACAAACGAAAAATACTGGCCTGATCCGTTCAAGTTCGATCCGGATCGATTTTTGCCGGAAGAGGTCGCTAAAAGGCACCCTTGCGCATTTGTACCGTTTTCGTTTGGACCTAGGAATTGTCTGGGTGAGTAAATTAATTATTTTCTATCTTTGTTTATTCCATTTAGAGATCTGAGCCCTGAAGGGGAGAAAAACTAGAGATATCCCAAAAAAATAACCCCAAAGTTAAATTCGCCCCGCCTGGGAAAACAGAGTCTATTAAACTAAAAAACAAAGGAAAAAATCGGCAACACGCTAGAAGCTTACCTTCTGTAATTCTGTAGCAGTCTCAAAATTTCACTGGCGACCGCGGCCCTTTCTTGCGACTGGAATTTCGGTCTTCAACCCAGAAAAACGTGTGACTTCTTTTAGTTTTTTGGCGGAAGTGATTTCTTCATTCCCCTGTCACACACAGGGTGGCGCTTCAAACTCCCAGCGTGAGCAAAAAACGCGCATGATTTTAACAAAATGATCAGGTGATCAAAAAGAAAATAACTTTCAACAAAGAGAGAAATTATCACCTGATCGGAATTTTTCCCAAACAGGACTTTCTTTTTTTGAAGGTTTTTGCAGAAAGCCCAAAAATATCAAAACAAACTTTAAGGTTAGGTTTTCCAAAAAATTCAAAATAAAACAATAAAGAAAAAATAACTGGCAGCATTAAACAGCATTGTTTTAAAGGATTTATTCCATGGTACAGAGTAAACACATCTACCTAAAGCAGCATTAAGAAACTTTTGTCTGTTTTTACAGTACACCCACTTAAAAAATAAATACTACTACTATGTCAGTTTACAACGTTTTTCTACGTTGTCCGACGCCTATTCTACACCTCCTGCGATCCTAACAATCATCTTCTGTCAGGTTTTTTTGACTCATTGATCTTTGGATTGACTGTTGTCATTCCAGTCTGGGACGCCCTCCTTTTCTGAGCCCTATTGGTTGCGATTCTAGGATCTGCTTTGGTAATCTTTCGTCGTTCATCCGTTGTACCTGGCCTTACCATATCAGTTGTCTTTTACTGATTTCATCCGTTATGCTTCCCTCGATTACCATTATTTCTATTACGCGACAAGTCTCTATTCCATACAATAGCGTGCTTTTTACCATTGTTTTAATACATGTTGAATTTAATTTTTTTTTATCTATCTGCTTCATAAAATACTGTTAAGATATCCAATAAACTTTTTTGCTTTTACTATTCTGTTCCTATCTTATCAAATGTGACACTCAAGTATACATACTCATTGCATTGAGATATTGTTTGTCCAATACATAAGTACTGTGTCTTGTTTATGTTCACTGTGAATCCCCACTTTGTCATAATATACTATATGTCTTCTTTTTCATTGGCCACAATTACTTGGTCGTCAGCAAACTGTCGTGTGTATATGGTAAATCGGTTGTTAAGTTGTATTCCCATACTGTGTACTTAAAGTTTCCAGTTTTTTAGAGCTACTGCGATATATATTTTAAAAAGAGTTGGAAAGATACAACATCCCTGTCTTAAGCCTTTCGTTAACAGGAATTCTTTTGAAAGTCGATTTCCAATTTTAATTTTAGATTTTGACCTTGGTATAGGTTATCGCTTTTATGTATCTATGATTGATATTAGTTTGTTCGAACACTGCCCATAATTTTTCTACTGGAACAGTATCATATTCTCTTTGTAGGTCCACAAAGATAACATGAGTCTCAATATTTCTAGCACTCCATTTCTCAATTTCTTGTTGCTCTTCTTCTTGTTGTTCATGAAAATCATTCTCTATTAGATTTCTAAGAATCCTACCGTACAATCTACTTAGAGTACTACCTAGTTACTGAAAAAATAAATCTGTGTCAAATATTAAACCAAAGTTTTATTGACTTATAAATGGTATATTATACATCAGCGAATAAAACTGAAACACATCAGATGTTACTATGATGACACAAACTTTGGTGGCAAAAATACACTTGTTTGCAACTTCAATGAAGCTTAACTTTCTAGTGGTGATTAAGTAACATAACGGCGACTACGAAATAACCACTAAAAAGATAGTAAAACTTTGGCAACGTCCTATCGTGGTAGGGAAGAGTATCAGAATAGACTATCAAGTAACAATCCTAAGAAGTAGTTTAGATGGTCGTTTTTACGAAAGCTCTACTTTCTCGTGATACTAGATAGTAGATAGAACTAAAAAGTGCCGAATTTTTGTTGGGATCACCACATTTCTACCATAAGATAGTAGCAAAGTCTTTGGAGCGTGTAGCCGCTACTATAAATGTTAGTTGGGTCGTCTAGTTCGAATTCACGTTTCCAATACATAAGTACTGCGTCTCCATGCACTTTGTGGTGGGGGTTAACAGTAAACACGGACGAAATGTTTGTAGCATGAGAAAAATATTGTCGTAAAGTTTAGTACTCGTGAATAAAAAGACATTTTTCCGTAGCTAAGCGGGTATAGAAAGATTTTGTTTCTCCTGTATTTTTCCGTGGGCAGCTCGAAAGCTGTACACCCACGAGGGTCCAAGATTTAATAGACACCTATTAAGTGTTGACAGTTAACTGTTTCGTCTTTAAGGGGCTCTTCAGAACACTGCATGGTCAATATGACACCTTTGTAAAGCTAGATAGTTAACTGTCGCCAATTTTTTGGGAAGCATGCGGTATCGCAGGCAATATTTATCATTTGTCTTACCAATATCGTAAGATAAAATGTATATACCGTTTATTTAGCTTTACAAAGGTGTCACATTGACCATGCAGTAGTCTGAAGAGTCCCGTAAGGACGAAACAGTTAACTGTCAACGCTTAATAGGGAGATCTTGGCCCCCGTGGGTGTACAGCCCTCGAGCTGCCCACGGAAAAATACAAGAGAAACAAAATCTTTCTATATCCGCTTAGCCACGAAAAAATGTATGAAAATATTGTTTTTTGTTAGGTATAAGATATGCCTATATGGCAATGAAGTCCCTGATAGCGACGGTGATAAGGAAATACAGAATTTCAACTTCATACAAGAACGTAGAAGAAATTAAGATTAAGTCTAATTTAGTGACGAGACCTATATATGGATTTAAGGTATCTGTAGAACTTAGATCATAAATAATAATGTACAGGGTGGCCCAATAAGTTTGATTTCCGGATTTATCCTAAAAACTACTAACGCTACGACTTCAACTACTTGAAAACAACCTCATACCATGTAATATTTATTTTGTTATATCTACATGCTTAAAGATAACTTAAAAACAAGGAGAAATCAAGTTATAAAAATGTACTTTTTCCTGACGTTTCTGGTGCTGTGTATATAACGTGTTTTTTACCCTCGTTATTTTCATGTACCAAATTCAAACTTGAAAAGTCCTCCACAACATGTTCTAAAACGCCACTAGATTAAGACTTCTCAAACCTCCTAACTTTCTGCGTCTTTTTTGGTCACTTTTTTTTAATAACATTTTTTTAACTAAAAATAGACGCGAAAGGGAATTAAAAAGTTCACTAGTTTAAGACTAAAACACTTCAAGACAATTTTAAAGATGACGCTCAAGGCAAGACAAAATATCTATGTATCTATCTGTATACATTATGTTTTTTTTAAAAGCTAAACAAGATTTTTTAACAGTAAACACATTAACAGAATATTAATGTGTCTTTATTAGGATAATAACAGATGCGTCGTGATCGTGAAGGATCAGTTCGTTAACAGGTTTTTGGAGTTTAGAGGCGAAAGTACTGCCTGATAGATTTTGTCAAAGTGAAAAATGCCGACAATAGGTGGCGCTGCTGCTAGTAAAATCTCAAAAATATTCGGTAGAAAAGCCATGCAAGTCGCGTTTTAAAATTCGTGTAGAAAAGGCGTGAATCTAATGTGATTTTAACGTTAATAAAAATCACGTGAAACTAACGTAAAAACATTGCTGTTTTAATTTGATAATGGCGTTATTACAACGCAGTTTTTAGCAACGTTATTTTTAAGCATGTTTTCATATACAAAATAAACGTTTTTTTCTAGCAGCTTTTAAAATTAACGTTTTTTTTTCTCACGCCTTTTTTACGTGTTAAACACGTGATTGTGCTATGTGGGCTACGACTTCAAAAAAAAAAACAAAAATTCATTGCATATACGAGGGTTCTCTTTTAAGTTTTGCATATACAGCTGGAATAAAACAGCAGATAACTTTTAAAGACTTTTTCTCGAAGTATTCTCCATGAAAATTAATGCACTTTTGCATGCGCTTACCCACTAAACACAAAAACATTTTAATAATGTCAAAATAATGTATAATTTAAAAACATAACGTTAGGTTGGATGTTAGTTCTAACGTCATATTCATAGTGAGAAAGAAGCTTAATAACCCGTTTTCTGACGTTAGAAAAATAATCTTATGTTTTTATAACGTTTTTTTAAAGTGTTTTTCGAACGTTAAAAAAATATTGGTTTTAACAGTGGAAAAGAAATGTTTTTCTAACATTGAAAAATAAATGTTTTTTTAATAATGAAAAAATATATTTTTTCCAAATATCTCTAAAGATAAGGTAACTTAAATAATGTAAATAAAATTCTTCTATTTTGGAAAAGCAGAGCAGCAAGAGTCCGTTGAGGTTTTCGTGAACTTGACACTCAGTAAAGGAAATTCGGATCCGTAGCTTCTGAAAATAAAATTTAAAATTATATGTAAACAATAATTTTGTAGTAAGTGCCTCGCTCTCGTTCTCATTAATGCTCAAGTGAATACAAGGCAAACAATATTTAACTGAATGCTCGTTTGAAATTCGCACTCTGATCGGATGGGGTCCCGTGCCGAAGCATTCGTTTGGTCCCGCTGCGAGGCTTGCGAATTCTGCCTCAAATGAATACGCGGCTTAAGGTCCGGCGGCTAATCATTCGCGGTAAATTGTCGCATTCCCTGTCTGATTAACTGTAACGTAGGTATGCGATATTCAATACAAAACAATTTTTTTACTTTTATTTACTTTTCTTACCTAATTTTGTGATGCTTCTTTTAAATCACTGCATACATTTTGTTATTCTTTAACTATACCATCTTTTCCACACAACTGGTGTATATTCCTATCCAAATATGTATTCACTATCATTATTAATAAATTGTGCTTTTAATTTGCCATGTTTGTTTCTACAAAAGGTAAATATTTTAACCAAAATTGCACAAAGCGTATCTGCCACCGACTCGAATGAACTCGCAGCGAAACGCAACTAAAAATGGCGATGGCCCTTTCTGGTAGCGGAACTATGCGGCAGCGACCTCTATAGTATAATTTTTTTAATGTTTAAAAAACAAAACATTTATTAGCTTTATATATCTTAAATTCAACGTTAGAAATGAGATCTAGGAAAAACATTATAAAAATAACCATATATTGATGGTATTATTTTTAATGTTAATAAAATTATGGTTTTTTAAATATTGGTTTCTTAACGTTACTAAGAAATATATTTTTGGTAATGCTTTTACATGAAATTTTCGTTAGGATTTTTAACATGTTTTTTTAATGTCAAAAGTTGACTTGATTTGAACACAAATTTGTGCTAGAAAAAAAAACATTTGTTTTTTCAACATTTATTTAACGTTTTTTACGATTTTGTGCTTAGTGGGTAAACTAGTTGTCAAAGCTGTTATTCCACTCGTTTGTTTAAGAATCATATATTTTCATTTAAATCATTGTAAAAATAGTTATAATTCTAAACCTAATAATACTATAAACTAAAAAAAAAAAAAATTCAAATGCAATAAATTTCATTCAAACCGGACTCTACGGGAATGGTACCAATTATGGAAGCAACCTTATCTCTTTGCACTGCCAAACTGATTTTTTTGAGTGATGAAGCTAAGAGTTTTCTGTTAGGAATTTTTGAACTAATTTCGTTAACAACCATCTTAGCTTCATCACCCCAAGGACCAAATGTTTCCACACTGAATGGACAAAAATAAAATCTCTCAACAAGTTCCCGATATTTATTATTTTTTTGATTTTCTCCCATTTTTGCAGCCTCTCCTGACTTAATACAAGTTTTAGGAATATATGATGGAGCTACGGTGTCCCTACAAGTAGCATCCCAGAGCAAAGCCTTTCCTCTCTTCCAAGGAACCAGGGTCATGCCATCCGCTCTCTTTTCGTCATCTCGACACACTCCAGGTGGTTCTAAAATAGCTGGAAAACCTGCTGAAATAAGTGACCGTTTAATGATGTCGTTTATCATCCTGTGGCGAACCAAACGACCAGCACTTTTTGTGCAACTTAGTCCATGCAGACCATAAATATCAACTTGCTTGTTGCAAGTGCAGTCGTGGGGTTCACACACAGGTCGACCAAGTCTAAGCGATATCGATATACGGAAAGACGAGTCGTCTAGAAAATTCCCAAGATTTGAAGAAGGCAATGCTCTGAGCCAAGCTGAGCTTTCTGGCTCTTGTAGGGCGAGAAGACGTGCCTTAGATGTTAATGAAGTGGAGTGGGCAATTAACTTGTCACAATAGAATTTGCATAATTTTTTATCAAAATCTTTTTGATTTTCTAAGGTCGAAGTATCTGAAAAATGTCCCAAATTTTTATAATAGGTTAAAGCTTTAGCATAGTCCAAATCTTCATTTGAGAAAATGGATGGAGGAAGAATAGAAGAAATTAAATTTTGAACATTCGAAGAGCAACCAAGAAAAGCTGAAAAACAAAGTGAAGATAATTTTCTGATGCCTAAGCCGCCTAGATCAATAGATAAAGAGCATTGTGTCCAAGAAGTATCATCCAAAGTGCAGTTAAATATTGTTTCCAAACATTCTTTTAAAATTATATCAAATTTTTCTAAACTTTTTGGAGCATTCCAGCAAGGTGCGCAGCGAAGGAGATAAGTTAGCCTGGGAATAGCAAATGAATTTTTTAAAAGGAAATATGCTATATGGGAATCAATACTTTTTAGTTTTGCATAAATTCTTTTAAAAAAACACATTTTGTTTTCCAGAAATTTTTCAATTTCTTGAGCAAAAAAGGGGCAACCAAGAAGGGAAAGATTTTGTATTTCTATTTTTGAAAATTTCTCAACAAATGGGTATTTTTGAAGTATAATAAATTTCACATTTTTTAAAGTTTATATTTAGGCCAATTTCTATGCAAGAACTGGCTAGAGTACAAAACAGTATCTGGATCTCCAGCAAGACAACCATCATCCAGTTACCAGAGGTTGATTTCAGATTTTAGAGTTTATATAATTGGTTGTATAGCTAAACAAAATAAAGCGGGACCCAATTTAGTTTGTTGTACACCTCTCTGTGATAAGAGAAGGTTATTTCCAAAATATAAAAAGGAGTTTTCGCTGTAGCATTGAAATTGAATTAATAAAAATTTGGGATGTATTCTTTCACTCTTAATAAAATTGTTGATCGGTTTATCATATTGAATGCATTAAAAAAGTCTATTTTGAGTATACTTTTAGAGGTTAAATGTGGAAAAGAAACATAACGTCTAACTGCATGAGTGACAGCTTCACATCCACTTCTTGTGCCAAATCCAAGTTGGTTAATATCGTTTATTGAAAAACAAACTAATTTAGCAGTTAGTCTTCTTAAAGATAGTCCAACTGCTATGGGACGTATCCCCCCGTCCTTTTTATTGAGTGCACATAGAGAAGCTCCAAAGAAAATGTTATGAATGAGTTATATTTTTAGGTATGTTTCCTTCTAAAACAAATTTTATGAAATCTGAGAGAGAAACCAAGAGATCATTTGCAAAAAACCAATATTCTCAGAGATAAGGTCTTTTAAATGTTGAGGGCGTAGAGAATCGATGCCGCCCACGGAGCCCGGTCTGAAAGAATAGATTGCTTTCCTAACATCTGAAACTGAATAATTATGTGAATAACAATTGTTGCCTATATCTATGATACTTTCAAAATTTTGTTTTACTTCATGTTCGGGGTGTTTTTCTTGAAGTTTCTTTAACGTGTCTGGATCTTTTGGGGCGAGTTTATCATCTGAAGAGATAAGTCGAATGGCACCTTTCAAATCTCCGTCAGAAATCTTCGATTTTATTTTTCGGGACAGTGAATTTTTGTGTTGGACTTCATTCTTCTTAGGATTTTTATCTATTTTCGGAAAAATTTCGAAATGACATAAGAATTGTTGTAAGGGTAGTTTTTTTAATTTAATCCAGGTTGATAAATTTTCTTTAATGATAGTTGTAAGGTATTTACTTTTATTTTTTTTGTTTTTATCTGGAAGTCTTAGTACTCCGTATGGAAAAATAAGTAAATGGCACCATGCTTCATCTGAATTTTTGTTTATGCAATTTTTTAAAATAAAACCGAATTCTTCTGCTATGTTTGATCGTGCGCCTTTGGGAATACGTTTTATAATTGGCACAGTTGATTTAAGTAAGTCCAACAATTTATTAAGCTCTAATATATTTAGCCGAAAAAGGTTTTCTTCACCCAAGGTTTAGTATTTAAAATTTTCTGTTTTATGTTTTTTCGTAATATGCTGGTTTAGTCCTTTTTGTCCTTTGTAAAAGTTTTTACAAATATTGCATTGTATTTTAGTCAAATTTAATTTTGGAGAAGCTATCGAAACATCTTGAGATGACTGACTAAAGGATAGATAACCGTTTGTGATTGAATTATTTAAAAAATCTTCGTTAATATTTTTATGAAATTTTCGTATATGAATTTTTAGTTCTTGTTTGGTTTTAAATATATCTTCACATTTAGAACACCAAAAAGTATCTTCGTCGCGATCTAGTGGAAAAATTAAATCAAAATGGCCTGCATCAAGGCTCCCAGAAAAAAGTAAGTTAATCGATTGTATGTGTTCATTTCTACATATAATTTTTGGTGAATCACTAATTGATATATTCGTTGTCGTGTGTATTTTACTTGAGATAAAAATTTTAAATTTAATTTTGTATATTTCGGAAAGTGCCAAGCATTCAAATGTTGTTCCGTAAGAACCGTTTTTAGCCATTTGTGTAATATATTTATCTGTTGAAATATCTTCGTCTGTAAAATTTTGAAAATCATTCCAATTTTTTGAAATAAATTCATTTCGTAGTTTTTCATGAAAATTTTGGGTTTGATATAAAGAGTAACTCATAGCGCGAAATAAACAATTTCCATCTCCATCAATCAATATTCTTCTAAAAGTTTTTATAAAATCATTTAAACATCAGTTTGACATCTTGAACCAAAATAGATTTTTTTTTAATTGTAAAAACTT
Organism: Aspidapion aeneum; assembly: GCA_963576565.1. NCBI lineage: Eukaryota > Metazoa > Arthropoda > Insecta > Coleoptera > Brentidae > Aspidapion > Aspidapion aeneum. Next base: position 61,897,510 of record OY755046.1, on the reverse strand, counting down.
TGATTAGAACTTCTAAATCGTTTGATTTCTTCTGTGTAATGTAGTTGGGTGTCTTCGGATCCAAGTTGGTATGTTTTTGTATTGTATTAGAAAGTTGTAAAAAATGTATAGATAAAATATTTTTGTCGTTTTGATTGACGTTTTTCGGTTTTTTGTTGGTACTGTCAAAATTGCATTCTTGAAGGCATCGACTGCTTCCTCTGGCGACTGAAATCTTTGACCAAGCAGTCCATTCTTGATTTTCGGAAAAGTATAGAAATCGTTGAGCCTAAGGTCGGGACTCTATGGAGGATGGTTCAACAAATCGACGTTTTGTTGGGATATAAATTCAATGTTTTTTTGTGCTTTGTGCGAACTTGCATTGTCTTGGTGGAGGAGGATTCGTCGTTCGGGGTTCGGTTTTCGAAGCTCAGCGATGACTTTTGGCAAACAAATGGTGATGTACCAATCGGCAGTAACAGTCGTTTGATCTTCCAGAGGAACAGTCGCTACATGACTTACTTTCGAGACAAATGTCGCGAACACCTTTTTGGATACACTTCGAGAACGGATATTTTGTTGGCTTTTCTTCATATCTATTGGAACATCCAAACAGATGACTGAAGTTTATTTTCGGCTTCATATGAGTAAATTCACGATTCATCACCACTGACAATGCTGTACACGTTTGAAACCAATTGACCCAGCTCCTTTCTATTCTTCGGTTAATAGATGCGATATCCAGCGGGAAACTAATTTTCTTACCTCTAATCTAATCTAATCCTTCAAAATATTTTGAATTGAGATCGTTGAAATCCCCAATGAAGCCTCAATCTCGCGATATGTCACATACCGATCTACCATGGTGAGCATGCGCACAACATCCATGGTTTCCTAGGTGACAACCGTTTTTGGTGCACCTGGTCTTGAATCATCGCTAAGGCTAATCCGTCCGCGCTTGAATTCTCCATACATTACCGAAAACAGGAATCAACTCGGCTACGCATCGTTCTGTCAACCGCATTTGCGTGAGGAAAAGTCAATTTTCTGCACTTGTTAAGAAAATAGCTATTGTTATAAAAGTTTTTTTCCGAAGTCGTAGTGGTAGTAGATAACTCCGGAAGCCATCCTTAATTGAGCACCCTGAATATTCTATAGGGCAGTATTTTAATTTTTAATTATTTTTGTTAATTTTATGTAATTTTAAAAAGTAAAAAAATATATATATTTTTTAAATACATATAGGTATCATTGTTTTTGTTTTAGATAAAAACTCTCTCTTTGTCGTCTGTGTTACTTTATCTTTTATTTGAGAAGAACTTTTACTTTTATTAAAATCAATAAGTTTCATCAGTAGATTTAGATTTCACTAGACCCAATCATTGCAAATATTCAAAAAACAATCAAGAACCATTTATTACACAGTGTGTCCGAAAAGCTCCGAGACCCCCAACTATTTTAAGATCTTTAAATTGTTTAATATACGATATAGGTAAAATTTTTACTGGCCATAGATAGGCCTTAAAAAAAATCTATATTAGCAGGGGTTTAAATAAGAATAGGTACATAAGAGTTTTAAACCGACTTTAGGCAATTTCGACCTCCGTAATAAGATTCGAAAGAAGAGGGGGATGATGATGATTGATGATTCATATATGAGTGGGCCTTGCAGCCATTCCACTGCGACCACTAGTGGGTCTATTGTGGCTCACTTTTGAGTGGTTTCTCACCACTGTATGCCTAATCCTCCAAAAAGGTTAGCTATCAGTTTGGGTCAGACACTGTTCAGATCTTCTGAATCAATCTGAGGTTTACCGAAAGTGTTTTGACGTAAACGTGCAATAGCCGGACATTCGCACAGTACATGTCTAACTGTTTCATCATCCTCCATACGGAGTCTACATTCGGTCTCTTCTGTTATTCCCATTCTGTGCATGGGTACTCTTAGTCGGCAGTGACCCGTAAAAAGTCCAGTCACTATACGGATCTCCTGTCTGGTAAGTCCAATGATATTTCTGGCTCTCCTCTGACAAAGTCCTTTAATGAACTTTTTAGAGTGAGCCAGTTCTGGTATATTCATCCAGTATTGTTGGAAGCTGTCCTCCATCCATCCCAATATGGTTAATTTAGCAGCATTGTATGATATGCCCAGGGCTGGTTCGGGGCCGAAAAATTCGGCAGATGCCGCTTCCCTCGCTGCCTGGTCCGCGGCCTCATTTCCCTCGTGCCCAGAATGCCCTGGTATCCATACTAATGACACCTTATTAGCGCTACCAAGCGTATTCATCGAGTCTCTTCAGTTCCTCACGGTTCTCGATGAGACCGTGTAGGAATCAAGCACTTTTAAGGCTGCTTGACTGTCGGAGAAGATTTTTATTGTCCTGTTGGTCCATTCGTGGTCAGTAATCCACCGGGCACACAGTTCAATGGCTACGAGTTCGGCCTGAAATATAGTAGCCAATTTGCCGAGACTATGTTGGATCAACTCCAGATCCAACGCCTGATGGCATTTTGGATCCGTCGGTATACCAGAAGCTATCGTTGTTTGAAAAGTTGGTCCTGTTTTTTAACCATTCCTCCCTCTCTGGGAGTATAATGTTGTATAGCTTTCTGCTGTACACCGTGTTGGGCATGACGTCGGATATCATTCCTAGAGTTGCATCCAACTCTTGTTCCCTAATTAGGGCTGTTGATATCACTTTGTTTGCCCGGCCATCCTGGTGGTTGGCCCTTATTCTATAAGTTGCTCTTCGTGCCTCCGCCTCTAAGAAAATGTGAAGCGGAGGTAAGTTTAGTAAGCATTCAAGCGCAGTCGATGGGCTAGAGCTCATTGCACCAAAAAGAGGGGGAACATAAGAGGAGAAATTGTATTGTGATGGCTAACATTTCACAACAAAAAGCTCTGGGATAATAAAAGCACGAACAACCCCACACAAATAATCATGACAAATAAAATTCTTATAAACAAAGCTCACACATAAAAACAACAAATTCTACTTTATGAAATTTACAGATTGGCTTACTGCCAAATCTGTCGCCATTCGTCTCAAATAAATGTGTTTGTGAAACAGTGATCGTGCAAGTGATCGTGGAGAGTTTCACACTTGTTACAAGTGACAAGGAATTTCAAGATTGATTATTTAGCTATTTAGCCTAAATTCGCTAAAATTAAATACCGTCAGTTTTTTTGTCTTTTAATAAAATACAAACTGAAATTTTGACGTATGATATAAATGTGAATCTGAACATAGAACCACAGCCTACCTAACAACTGTGATAGAACACTGCTAGATCATATAATGAAAGCAAAATTTCAAAATTTTATTATAAAAAAACCTCTAAATTATGTTTCAAGGAGGAATTGATGCCCTAAAAGTTAGGTATTAACAATGAGTATATGACCCATATAGAGTGGCAACCGGCGAGCTTTGCCACATTGAGGGGCAGATGGCGCTGAAATAAATTCGTCTAGTACTCAATATTCAGAGACAAGTACTATGATCTAATGGCATTTATTTATTATTATTTATAGCGGCATCTGCCCTTCAATGTTGCAAAGCTTGCCGGTTGCCACTCTATATGGATCATATATTCATTAGAATTAAACACGACCGCAGCCAACGATAAAGACCGGCCATGGCGCGTTATAAGCAAGTCGGCGGTCACGTCATCTTAGGAGTCCCAGGATTCTTATTGTATTGCTTAATATATTATATGTTTTTACACAATTTAAATAAATTAACAAAAAATTTTTGTTCTTTTACAGGCAAAAATTGAAAAAAATATTTTGCTGATATATGTGTTTAGTATGGATAAAAGAACTGAATCTATAAAATAAAAAATTATACAAAATTTGCACTCTAATATCTTCAGGTACATATATTAGGTACATAATATCGTTAGTAACTTCAAATCAATACAAGTCTTTCAAAATTCGACATATCAAACCTAAGCTTTTAGTTTTTTAATTTTTGTTTGAGTGTCATCATCTCTGTCTGAGTTCTTATTCAAAGATTTATTAGCAGACACTAAATCATTGTGCTTTTTAATAAAATTATTTTAAAAAACTTTACTTTACAAATTAGTTTAATAATTTTTTCAAGCTTTGACAATAGTTTTTCTCCACAAAAACACTCGCTAGAGTTATCTGAAGAAAAATTTTCAATATAAAACATTTCACAATAATTTATTAAAAAGAAACAAGTGATTTTGTGAATAAGTGAGATGGTTTTCCCATTCAATGAACTGAATGTAGTGGTCGTCAATAATTTTTTGAAAAATTACCCAGCACAAAGTTTAATATCTATTTCAATAAAGTGTAAGTTAACTACCAACTCATGTTCTTTTAAAAGCTGTATCTTACTTTTTAAATATTTCATACTACCAGAGAGATTACTATCTGTTAACAATATTTTACAAATCAGTTTTTTAATATTGCGAAGGTGCGGAAGACATATTACCTTAGAATTGTAAATTGACGTGTATGCACTGGATAACTGGATAAACAAAGATGAAGCCGACATGAAAGTGTATCCACCATATTTTCGATTCTCAGGTTACCTTTTCAAGAGACCTAATTGTTCAATAAGAAAAGACAACTGAACACATTTTTCACTCTCACTATCGAAAATGTCACTAAGGATGTCTATTACTTGATCAATCTTATCCAAGATCTTATCTTTTACCACTTCTTTCCCGTTTGCAACATATTAGGTTTCAGTTTTATAGTTGGATCGACAAGGAACAACACTAATTACACGTTTGCGGCATTGTTTATCTTATAGGTATTTTCTTTATAATTTACTCATTAGCCATTAATTATTTTAACGCAGCCCACTACAGTCTTTTTCGTGGGCTGCGTTATTTTAATAACTTTGATAAAATTCACATAAAACTCGTGCCCGAATTAAAAAAAAATCGACGTAAACAAACATACCAAAACTGAAAACACACATGTTTTATAATGACAGCGGGCCGTGAGGCGTGTTTTGGTGAGCCTCCTACAGTCACGTGATAATTCCGCGCCAAAGGCGGTCTTTCTCGTGGGCTGCGAACACGACTCTCTAAATCCGCTGGTTTTGGAAATATTTAGGGGTCCCGGAACTTTACGGACACACTGTATAAAAGGTGTCCCAGATAAGTGTAGATATCTTACCTAAATTGTGCCCAGATTGCTTTTATCTGGGACACCCAGTATATGTGTACATTATTTTCATAATAGCCTGTTATTGCTGTAACTAGCTAGCAAAGCAGCGGATAAAAACAGTTAGTAGAAATAAAAAGAGAAAGAAGATAATTATTATGGTCAATATAAAGGATATGCGAACTTGATACAGAGCCGAAAGATTCTTGAAAACTCACGTAAGTACATTCTAAACCTAGGGTTTTTTTTTTGTTTATAGAGATACGAAAACACGACACCCTGAGTTAAGATTCGGAAAAACGTCATTTAGCGAAATTTAGGGTAGGGAATAAGACCAAAATGAACTTTGAAAATTCATATTTCAAAAACTATACAGTTTATTAACAAAAGCACCGAGTTGCAGTATTGTGGGACCATAGAGATACCAAAAAACCACTCCCTGAATTAAGATTCGGAAAAACGTCATTTAGCGAAATTTAGGGTAGGGAATCCCATAAGACCAAAATGACCAAACTTTGAAAATTCATACTTCAAAAACTATACAGTTTATCAACAAAAGCACCGAGTTGCAGTATTGTGGGACCATAGAGATACCAAAAAACCACACCCTGAGTTATTATTCGGCAAAACGTCATTTAGCGAAATTTAGGGTAGGGAATCACATAAGACCAAAATGACCAAACTTTGAAAATTCATATTTCAAAAACTATACAGTTTATCAACAAAATCACCGAGTTGCAGTATTGTGGGACCATAGAGATATCAAAAAACCACACCCTGAGTTAAGATTCGAAAAAACGTCATTTAGCGAAATTTAGGGTAGGGAATCACATAAGACCAAAATCACCAAAGTTTGAAAATTCATATTTCAAAAACTATACAGTTTATCAACAAAAGCACCGAGTTGCAGTATTGTGGGACCATAGAGATACCAAAAAACCACACCCTGAGTTAAGATTCGGAAAAACGTCATTTAGCGAAATTTAGGGTAGGGAATCCCAGAAGACCAAAATCACCAAACTTTGAAAATTCATATTTTAAAAACTATACAGTTTATCAACAAAAGCACCGAGTTGCAGTATTGTGGGACCATAGAGATACCAAAAAACCACACCCTGAGTTAAGATTCGGAAAAACGTCATTTAGCGAATTTTAGGGTAGGCAAATAAGACCAAAGTGACCAAACTTTGAAAATTCATATTTCAAAAACTATACAGTTTATCAACAAAAGCACCGACTTGCAGTATTGTGAGACCATAGAGGTACGAAAAAACCACACCCTGAATTAAGATTCGGAAAAACATCATTTAGCGAAATTTAGGGTAGGGAATCCCATAACACCAAAATGACCAAACTTTGAAAATTCAAATTTCAAAAACTATACAGTTTATCAATAAAAGCACCGAGTTGCAGTATTGTGGGGCCATAGAGCAGCGGCGTAGCGTGCCTGAAGGGGCGGAGGGGGGGGGGGGGACAGCTAAACAGGGCGCCCATTAAAAATCTTGCGACCAAAAAATAAAAAAAAGGTCATCATGTCTTTAGTTTTCTTTGCCGCCCTCTCAATTTGCCGTTGTCGGCCCTGCTACTTAATAAAGCTTAGGGCGCTTCGGGCACCCATGGGGCGCTATTACCCCCCGCCCCCCCCACGCTACACCCCTGTTTATACTGAGACTTTCCATCCGATCAGGATCAATCGCCTAGTTTCGCAAAGATAGAGCAAGGGGAAAGCATTTTTTTTATTTGTTTTGCTGGGGAAGCAATGAACTTTAGTTTGTGGTAGACACGGAATTAAATATTATAAAAAAGAACAAGCTTGGAAAAAAAAGGATTATACGTAACGTAGTTATTATCTAAATTTCCGATATTTAATGTACAACTACCCTCGATCGATATTTTTTGCGAACTGTGGAAAGGAAAGATCGTCACGCTAGGGGAAACAATTGGTGTCAGAAATGCAGTTTCCCCATGAATCCTATAGCATTTCAGCATGCTGTACATATACAATTATTTTGCATCCTATATGTCGAAATGACAATTACAAAACTGTCCCCAAAAACAGTAATTACTTACATATGTGTGAAGTGAACTACTTAGTGTTACATAAAAGAATAAACACAACCAGACCACAATCCGGGTCCGATTTTAGTCCATTTGGTCAGTACGACCACGCAAAGTACCATAAATACAAAAGAAGCAGTTCAAATACTTCACACACTACAGCAATCGAAATAAAATACAGTGTGGGTGAAAATTAGCCTAACAAATGGAGATTTTCTGTAACATGGGCGAACCCAGGGGGGTCTTTGAGGCTCTCCCCCCCAAACTTAAGATTTTTTAGATATTTTCCACATATTTCATGAATAAAAAGATAAAATAGCCTAAAATATGACATCAAGTTTCGAGCCCTCCCAGCAGACACGCCTCCCCCCCTAAGACATATTTGTTTAAAATAAATGTAGGTAACAATTTCCAATAGCAAAAATATTATTTAATTTATAAAGTTTTTTATCTCAAAATCACACTTTTAACGAATGTGATTTGGTTTCTTATCGGTCACTTTTTGTAAACTCATAATTTTTGATAAATATTAATATCAATTCTATTAATTTGCATGTGATAACCAGTCCCACATGTTTTAGAAAATAGCCCCTCCAAAAAAATATTATACTAATGTTTATTTTTAAAAACGTATCATGGTATGATAAAACCCATACTTGACATTATAACAAAAAATTGTACTAAAAAACGTTGTTTAGAATTAAAATATACGAAGATTTAGCATCCTATGAAGACTTTTAAAGGATTTTTCTTACACTTTGGCAGGGGTGGATGGGCCATATAGAAAAATTCCGGTGGGCTGGAGCCGTATGGGCCGGTGCCTTATGAGCCGGTAACTGCTCATTCATGATGCAAACATGAGGGCCTTGGGGTCTTTAAGCAAAAAAGACCTGATTGGATGCTTTCAAAGACATATGCATATTATTTCCATATAGTACGTATTATTGCAATACCTACGGTACCTTACAATGCAGAATGCAAACATATTTGAAATAGCAATATCAATGGGTATAAGTCTATCCTTTTTGCGGTCCTTAAGATAAAATGTCCTGATTGGTTATACTTTTACCAATGAATATTATTTTATTCTTGTATTCGTTACGTCAAATCATCGGCGTACAGTTGACAAAAACTCTATCTGTGTAAATTTGGTATCTGTGCATTTTCCGTACCTTTATTTCTGAATGTTTGCATCAAACGCCAACCATTGTGTAAATAGGTAACAGGGAGTATTGGAATATTACGTATATGTGGGCCGGTGCCTTATGAGCTGTTGGCTTATGGGCCGTTTGCCTATTTCTTCGGGCGGCTTACAGTTCCACATCCAGCCCTGCACTTTGAAGTCGGCACGCAGCATATTCCAAGTCAAGTAACTTTATAAAGTGATCCGAAATTTTTGTGAATGAACAGACCATAGTTTCATTTGTTTCAAACAAGTTTCAAATGGTTGAGTTGCTTCAAAAATTGTATCTTTTCGTGATCCTAAAAAATAACCCCATTTACGGATGCTAATTATGTGCTAACCGTCGACTTGGTGATACATCTACAATAATGTTGATTATACACTTTCGGTAAAATGCTTACTTTTTGAGAAAATGACATAAAACTGAATAATTATCCCGGTTTATTTTGCATATATTATAAACTATGGAAATACATAGGAAATGGGTGTACTGCAACACTTCAGGGTTCGTATCTGAGCAAGGGTACTACCCAGAGAACTCAATTACGTCTCGTTTAATAGGCCATTAAATGGTCTTTATTACAAGTTTTCTCAAAAATAAGCAGTTTTGAAGTTAAAAGCCACTAAAAAAAAATTGTTCAAAATCCAAAATGGCGGAGAAATGTTTAACGCCATAACTCGAAAACCATTCGTCGGACAAAAAAATGTGCAAATGCGTTTTTGTAGGAAATTTTATGGTCTTCAACCTTTGTTATTTTTTTTTTTGCAAAACGTACAGTAACCAAGTAATTTAAAAGAAGCTGGTCCCCCCTACAGACCCTGTATATATGACATATTTTTCCCTGTATGTATGAAATATTTTTAAAATAGAGAGACGCGACAAACCCATCAAAGTCACTAAAATTAACATTTTTTGGTTATGTTATTTTCTTGCCACGTTCATTGGCGTTTCACTAAAATAATTTAAATTGTCAGCGATGAGTGAAATCAATCAGCATGCAACACATAAACAAACACCGTTGTCCGCACCCCCTGTATAGGTTTTGTTAAAAATCGTGATGTATCTCTCCAACTCTTTTTAAAATATATATCGCAGTGGCACTAACAAACTGGAAACGTAAAGTGCACGGCATGGGAATACAACTTAACGACCGATTTACTATATACACACTACAGTTTGCTGACGACCAAGTAATTGTAGCTAATGATAAAGAAGACATGGAGTATATGATGAGAAAGTTAACGGAAGAATACCAAAAGTGGGGACTAACAGTGAACGTGGACAAGACACAGTACTTATGTATTGGAAACGAATCCAGTGAGTTAGAACTAGACAATGGACAAACAATATCTCTATGCAATGAGTATGTATACTTGGGTGTCACATTTGATAAGACAGGAACAGACTGTAAAGAATTGGAAAAAAGAATAGTAAAAGCAAAAAAGGTTATTGGATGTCTTAACAGTATTTTATGGAGCAGAGAGATAAGAAAGAATGTAAAATTTAACATATATGAAACAATGGTAAAAAGCACGCTGTTGTATGGAATAGAGACTTGTCGCGTAACAGAAAAATATAAAACAAAAATGGAAAGTGTCGAAATGGATGCAATAAGAAGATCAATGAGAATATCTAGATTAGATCACATAAGAAATGAGATCATAAAAGAAAGAATGGGAATCGAGGGAAGCATAACGGATGACATCACTAAAAGGCAACTGATATGGTACGGCCGTGTACACCGGATGAACGACGAAAGATTACCAAAACAGGTCCTAGAGTGGCAACCAGTAGGGCGCAGAAAAAGAGGACGTCCTAAACTAGAATGGCAACAGTCAATCCAAAGATCAATGAGTCAAAAGAATCTGACAGAAGATGATTGTCAGGATCGAAGGAGGTGGAGAATAGGCGTCGGACAACGTAGAAAAACGTTCTAAACCGACATAGTAGTAGTAGTAGTAAAAATCGTTTATTTTTATTTTCCGACGGTTATGAATTAACAAGGACAGAAGGTGCGTCTTTCTCTAAACATCGCTAGAGTATAGAGGAGGACACAGAATATTTTCATCCTTTGATTTTGACTTAAATAAATTTTACTTTGAAGAGTTTGTCCTTTGAAGAGTTTGTCGCGTCTCTCTATTGTAAGAATATGTCATACATACAGGGTCTCTAGTCCCCCCCCCCAAGGTCGAAAACTTAAATTTGTTTTAGGACCCCAATGTCAACGACATATGTCAAAATCGCAACTGCACCACCTTTTGCAAGCTAAAAGTCTACTACGACTAATTTACGCTTAGAAAATAACATTTTTTTTTAAACAGATATAAATCTCCAAAAACATACTCCATGTGTAAAGGATGTTTTCGGTCGGGATCAGTAGCAATTCAACAACACCTTTTTTGTCAAAATCGGTTCAGCCGTTTAGCCTCTAACGTGACACAAACATACATATTTACTTACATATACATATGTACAATTGAAAAACATTACCCTTCCTTTCGTCGTGCTATAGTTGGGTAAAAAGAAAATAAATAGAAATGTATTATCCGAGAAGAGCCGTTGGTGACTCTTCTCTGGTATTAGCTGGGTGTCGTCCATGGAACGTATTATCCGCACGGATTTTTCTTTTGTTGGGCTCCGATTGGTTGATTTAAAAATTTTAACCAATCAAAGCCTGAGAAGAATCCGGGCGGATTATACGCTCGCAGGATTATGCTTCGGACTAACAACGTTGTAGCAAAGCAAAGTATTTTGAGAATTTCATCATTATTCACGTGCAAAAATAAAATTAAAAATCGTAGTGAATACGTCAAACTTGCTGATCTTATCTTGATTGTTTGCTTGAATCATGATTTAATTAAAATCAGATAAAATATAGAAAACGATAACTTTAAAAAAATATAAAATTGATAGGTTTTTTAAATATAGAAAAAAAAACATTTACGCAAATTTTTCAAAAAGGGATCGATAAAATATTTTGAATTTTTTTGGTAATAACAGCTTAATATAATAATCTTATAGGAATGTATTTTTTTTTCAAGAGAAACTTATATGTAGAAACCGCAAACCGATTTTGATTATGAATTTTCCTTAAAGAAAAGTTTTGAAAATTAGATTACTTTTGCCACATTTGACAGTACTGCTGTCAAAAATGATGGTAATAGTTTAAGTGAAACGACCAATCGATATATTTCTTTAAATAGAACACCCTGTATTTAATTTTTCTTCATTGATAAGGCTCCGTTTCATGATTTCAAAAATATATAATATACAGTAAAGTCCGCTTATAACGAACCCGTTTATAGCGAACTTCTGGTTAATACGAACCTTTTTTCTTTATACGAATAGTCATCCATAAATACTCATGTATTGTCTTGCTGGTTATAACGATCCCGCTTATAGCGAACTTCCGGATAAAGCGAACCTAATTTTAATCATCTAGAATATGTATTTTTCTTAAAAAACGAACTTTATATAAGCAAACAATGGGCGTTTTCACACTAGACGATACGGCAACGACACGAATGGTTGCAAAGACATGCACAAGACCCAGAATATGATCACGAGTATGAATTCGATAATGATATGCTTGATTTAGTAGAAGAACAAGCTAAGAGAAAAATGTGTGACTTCGATTTTAACGATTATGTGACTATTGATAAAAACATTGTAGCAAGAGAAACGTTGACTGATGAGCAAATTATAATCTCTCCGTAACCTCAAACATGGTTTCAAGTGATAATGACGAAGATAATGATGATCCTGTTCAAGATAATTCTGTTGAAGTCACTAAGGTTTATGTTCCAACCATTCGTGAAATGGAAAACAAAATTTCGGAAACTCGTAATTTTTTGGAATCACGCCAAGTTCCTGATATAATATGGGCATCATTTTGTAACGTTGAAAGCTATATAAACAGGGAATATTTTTTAAGTATAAATGTACAAACAAAAATTATGGATTTCATAATAATAAAAAAAAAGATTTAGGTTTATTGTATGTATGTATTACATACCACCATATTATGTACTTTACATATTTATATGTATAACAATAATAATAAACGTCTTTATTCGTATGTATTCTGCCTTTTTCTAAAAATATAAAAATGTGTAGTATTTTTTGTAATATTTTTAATTTTCTTAATCTTGGATACTAATAAAAAAAGAAACAAAAAATTAAACAAAATTTATTTATTACTGTTTATAACGAACCTCGGATATAATGAACCGTATTTAGTTCATTTTTGAGGTTCGTTATATCCATTTAGCCTAGCCGTTTTTAACAAGTAAATGTTAAAAACTGCTATAATTTTCTGACGACTCTGGTCATCGACTTAGATAGAAATTCATGAAAAATCTTCCTGCTTGTGCAGTCTGCAGTGAACTGGGCTTTCTCTTCTTGAAATGTCATAGATAACTTAATAATATAAGAATAAATGAAATTAAAACAATAAAGTATAGCAGTAAACAGTGCATGTTAGAGCTGGAAAAATACGAGTTATATACCTATTTAAAAAGAGAATTTTAAACTAAAATTTATTTTATCACTAATGTTTTCAGACTCATTTTCTTATATTGTTTGTATTTTTATACTACTACAAAGTTTCATTTTATTTTAATTTATTTTAGTCTTTTTTTATATTGTGTTTTAGTATTTTATCAGACTTTTTAAAGGGCATGGATAAAACGTTGCGTTGGTTGAATGTGTCTTTTTCTAATAACTTTTTGTTAAAAACTAAATATTATAAAATAAAAATATTTTATTATTTTTAATGTATTGTATGTATTTTTATATATTTTTCCTGTGTTTTAGTAATTTATTAAACCTTTTTTAATAGGATTAGAACAAAACGATGTATGTGTGTTCTTTTACTGGTACTTTTTACCCAACTGCAGCACGGCGAAAGGAAGGGTAATGTTTTTTGATTGTTGTATGTATGTAAGTAAATATGTATGTTTGTGTCACGATAGAGGCTAAACGGCTGAACCGATTTTGGCAAAAAAGATCTCGTTGAATTGCTACTGATCCCGAAGGTGCTACAGGTTTTTTAAACAGGAATCAACATGGCGCTCACTAAACATGTTTTTATTTTAATATGGTCAAAATAATGTTTAATTTAAAAACATAACGTTAGGTTGGATGTTAGTTCTAACGTCATATTCATAGTGAAAAAGAAGCTTAATAACCCGTTTTCTGACGTTAGAAAAATAATCTTATGTTTTTATAACGTTTTTTTAAAGTGTTTTTCAAACGTTAAAAAAATATTGATTTTTAACAGTGAAAAAGAAATGTTTTTCTAACATTGAAAAATAAATGTTTTTTTTAACAATAAAAAAATATATTTTTTTCAAATATCTCTAAAGATAAGGTAACTTAAATAATGTAAATAAAATGCTTCTATTTTGGAAAAGCAGATCAGCAAGAGTCCGTTGAGGTTTTCGTGAACTCGACACTCAGTAAAGGAAATTCGGATCCGTAGCTTCTGAAAATAAAATTTAAAATTATATGTAAACAATAATTTTGTAGTAAGTGCCTCGCTCTCGTTCTCATTAATGCTCAAGTGAATACAAGGCAAACAATATTCAACTGAATGCTCGTTTGAAATTCGCACTCTGATCGGATGGGGTGGGGTCCCGTGCCGAGGCATTTGTTTGGTCCCGCTGCGAGGCTTGCGAATTCTGCCTCAAATGAATACGCGGCTTAAGGTCCGGCGGCTAGTCATTCGCAGTGAATTGTGGCATTCCCTGTCTGATTAACTGTAACGTAGGTATGCGATATTCCATACAAAACAATTTTTTTACTTTTGTTTACTTTTCTTACCTAATTTTGTGATGCTTCATTTAAATCATTGCATACATATTTGTTATTCTTTAACTATACCATCTTTTCCACACAACTGGTGTATATTCGTATCCAAATATGTATTCACTATCATTATTAATAATTGTGCTTTTAATTTGCCATGTTTGTTTCTACAAAAGGTAAATATTTTAACCAAAAGTGCACAAAGCGTATCTCCTACCGACTCGTATGAACTCGCAGCGAAAAGCAACTAAAAATGGCGATGACCCGTTCTGGTAGTGGAACTATGCGGCAGCGCCCTCTATAGTATAATTTTTTTTAATGTTTAAAAAACAAAACATTTATTAGCTTTATATATAGAAATAAAGAGCTTTATATATCTTAAATTCAACGTTAGAAATTATAAAAATAACCATATATTGATGGTATTATTTTTAATGTTAATAAGAAATATATTAAGAAATATATTTTTGGTAATGCTTTTACATGAAATTTTCGTTAGGATTTTCAACATGTTTTTTTAATGTCAAAAGTTGACTTAATTTTAACACAAATTTGTGCTAGAAAAAAAACATTTTTTTTCAACATTTATTTAACGTTTTTTACGATTTTGTGCTTAGTGGGCGGTCTTCAGACGCCATTTTGTCACATGATCCCACATAGCACAAAAAATCACATCAACATTAAATTAACGTGAACAAAAATAACAAAGTTTTTTTTTACTTGAAAACAACCTCATACCATGTAATATTTATTTTGTTAAATCTACATGCTTAAAGATAACTTAAAAACAAGCTATAAAAATCCACTTTTTGCTGAAGTTTCTGGTGCTGTGTATATAACGTGTTTTTTACCCTCGTTATTTTCATGTACCAAATTCACACTTGAAAAGTCCACCACAACATGTTCTAAAACGCCACTAGTTTAAGACTTCTAAACCCTACTAACTTTCAGCGTCTTTTTTGGTCACGTTTTTTTAATAACATTTTTTTAACTTAAAAGAGACGCGAAATGAAGTTATAAAAGTTCACTAGTTTAAGACTACAACACTTCAAGACAATTTTAAAGATGGCGCTCAAGGCAAGACAAAATATCTATATATCTATCTATATACATTATGTTTTTTTTTTTAAGCTAAACAAGATTTTTTAACAGTAAACACTTTCACACAGTATTAATGTGTCTTTATCAGGTTAAATGACTCATGCGTCGTGATCGTAAAGGATCAGGGATCAGTATCTTAACAGGTTTTTGGAGTTTAGAGGCCATAGCACTGCCTGATAGATTTCGTCAAAGTGAAAAATGCCGACAATAGGTGGCGCTGCTGCTAGTAAAATCTCAAAATTATTCGGTGGAAAAGCCATGCAAGTCGCGTTTTAAAATTCGTGTAGAAAAGGCGTGAATCTAATGTGATTTTAACGTTGACAAAAATCACTTGAAACTAACGTAAAAACAGTGCTGTTTTAATTTGATAATGGCGTTATTCCAACGCAGTTTTTAGCAACGTTATTTTTTATAACGTTAATGAATGACCTATTAAGCTTGTTTTCATATATGAAATAAACGTTTTTTTCTAGCAGCTTTTAAAATCAACGTTTTTTTTTATCACGCCTTTTTTACGTGTTAAACACGTGATTGTGCTATGTGGGGTGTAGGCTTTAAGCCATACAAATAACCTAAATTTCAGGCGATTTTAATGAAATTCCTTTGATCACCCATTGCAAATGTCCTCTAATTTGCTGTAGTTACTTTGTAGTCCTCCCTGCTTCCACCCATCTCCCCTCCTGTCATTCCCCCCACCCTATTCAAAAACCATATTCGCATAATTTGATGAAATATAGAGCGAATTCAAAAATTCTTTCTGCATACGCTGTCAGATTTTGTACACCATTGTACTATTCCCCCCCCCCCCCCGCCTCGCCATCTCTCCTCCCTAATAGTTATAGCTATAACTTTCACAAATATAAAGCGATTTCAAAAGTTCTTTCTGCACACGCTTGAAGACATAATTTTACTAGTTTCCCCCTCCCTCTCCCCTCCCTTTTTATTATTAGTTGTAGCTATACATTTCACAAATATAGAGCGATTTCAAAAATTCTTTCTGCAGACGCTTCAAGACTTTTTTTCCAAAATCATTTTACCAGTTGCCCCCTTCCTCTCCCTCTCTTCTCCCCACCATCCTTATAAGTAATATGCAAAGAAGAAAGATGGAAAACGTGCTGTGTGTGGATCGATAAAAATCAAAACGAATTTTATACTTCACACAAAGGTATGTGTGCCTAACTTTCTAGAGATGCAACCTTGTGTAAGTAGGAAAACAACCAAAATCAACTCTTCCCTCTCCTTCTGACACTCGCAAGTTAGGCACACATACCTTTGTGTGAAGTATAAAATTCGTTTTGATTTTTATAAGTAATAGTTGTAGCTATACGTTAGACAAATTTGGAGCGATTTAAAAAATTCTTTCGGGACACGCTTTAAGATTTTTTTCGACACCATTTTACTAGTTCCCTCCTCCCTTTCTCCTTCCCCACCTTCACTCAATGGAAGGTAACACTGTTCGCATCGGTAGAAAATCTACACGTACTTTTTGGGTAAAGCTACATGAATTGTAAATGCACCCTGCTTTTTATAAGTCTGAATAAGAATTAAACCTAAAAGTTGGAAATAATTTTTTTTTTAAATAAACAAAAAACCCAACTGCGAAATTTACTTGTAACTACTAATCGCAGTTGGTTACAAAATTACCCAATCTGATTCATGAAAATACAAATCTATATAATTTCGTAAGTGCGGTTTGGGCATCAAAACTAAAAGTTGAAGCATGTCGTACATTATAGGTAAGTATACCTATCAATTTTTTACTCAACTGCGACTAGTACTTTAGAAGTTGGGTGTTTTTTTACTTATTCATTTGATGTTTTATAGTTTCTGTTATTTTGTATGTCTCTTATAAAATTATATTGTATTGGAAGATGCCATCCACACGAGATGGCGAAACGTCGAGAACGAATTTCCAACGACGACGGCCGAACAGCCCGAAAGCACACCCACCATTGGACGACGGCCGCGAAAGCCTTTCACAATTTATATTCTATTGTTTTATTTTAATTTATTTTACTTCTCTTTTCCTTTATCTTCCTGTGTTGAAGTAGTATAGATGTGTGTGTGAATTTATAAAAGTCACATTATACATTAATCGTGTGAGCCTACGTGCCTATAAATTGGCAATTGGTAGGGTATTATTATAAGCGAATGCGACTAGACTGTGGTATATGCTAGTGAAATATTTATCTATTTTCTTGTGGAGAAATCTTTGGCGCGAAAGGAGAAACGGGGGAGAAAATTAAATTCTGTTAAGTGGTGCTATCTTGGGTAATTACAAAGTTGTGAGTGCCACTCGATCTGGGTACTTTCGTGCGCAGTAAAAAAATTATATAAATAGCTCAAAAAAAATTTGTGTCGTTTTGTTGTTTCTGGATTATTGCCAGGTGTTGGAAAAATTTAAATGTAAGTACTTATCCAAACTACTCTGCCAATTTATGAGCACCTAAGCACACGCTAGTCTACCCTAGAGCCCCTGAATGTTGACATATTTGGATATACAAGGTGACAAATTAAAAAGGATCCACCTGGATTTTCTCGAAAATTATCAGGAAATAAAAAAAAAGCCGAAACACGTCGATTTTGTTTGCAAAGGGGACACTTTTTGGCTATCTTGAAATTTTTGTAGCACGAACTCCCTTCGAGAGGTATATTTTACCCCTATATTTTGAGTAAGGAAAGTGGGTCTAGTGATACCTTGCTTTGTAGCTCTCTTGAATATCTTTACAACCGTGTAAATATTTCGAAAATCCATCGATTAGTTTTTGAGATATTTGCTTTCAAATTTCTAAATTTAACATGGAATGATAAAATAAAAATTAAATCTGGAAAATATAAAATATTAATTAAATTTTTATTTTATCAGTCCATGTTAAATTTGAAAGTTTGAAAGCAATTATCTCCAAAACTAATGAATAGATTTTTGAAATTTTTACACGGTTCAAAACGTCTTCAAAACAAGGTATCACTAGATCCACTTTCCCTATTCAAAATATAGGGGTAAAGTGTACCCCTCGAAGGGGGTTCGTAATACAAAAATTTCGAGATAGCCAAAAGTGTCTACGTACCTATAAATTGGCAATTGGTAGGGTATTATTATAAGCGAATGCGACTAGGCTGTGGTATATGCTAGTGAAATATTTATCTATTTTCTTGTGGAGAAATCTTTAGCGCGAAAGGAGAAATGGGGGAGAAAAGTAAATTCTGTTAAGTGGTGCTATCTTTGGTAATTACAAAGTTGTGAGTGCCACTCGATCTGGGTACTTTCGTGCGCAGTAAAAAAATTATATAAATAGCTAAAAAAAAAAATTTGTGTCGTTTTGTTGTTTCTGGATTATTGCCAGGTGTTGAAAAAATTTAAATGTAAGTACTTATCCAAACTACTATGCCAATTTATGAGCACCTAAGCAAACACAATTCTACCCCACCCTTATCTCCGGTGGATCTTATTCATTTTTTAATGGAACCATCTAGAGTCAACACCCAATCTAAATACAGAAATTCATAAAAGTTGGGCAAGCAGTTGGTCTTTAAAGACAGACAGACAGACGGCGCGACAAAAAAGTAATAACAAAATAATAAAAATACAACATAAAAACTATTTGAAACGAAAGAAACTGGCTGCTAATGTTGAATACAAAAGTTATAATAAATAAAAAGGTTTACAACTTTTAAATGAATTATTTTTATATTTAACCCAAAGTTTCCCAAGAAAAATCCAAAACACAATTATGTATATATGTAAAAGGGGCAGGGGACAATTCGCCGCGGTCGACTCGCCATGGGCCAATTCCCCACGGGAAAAATTCGTCGACGGGCCAATTCCCCACGGGGAAAATTCGTCGACGGGCGATTTGCCGAGGGGACAATTCGTCGCGAGAGTTTTTGTTTAATTTTAATTTTAATCTAACTTAACTTATTTTTACCATCCAAGCCCACTCCGCAATGGCTAGAGAAGGTATTATTTTCGAGAAAATTTTTTTTTGAGATAACGCCGAAAATGTGTTATTTGGGTGTATTTTGACCTATCTTAGCAATATCGTCGTGACGTCTGTCCGTGTGTGTGCGTATGTCTGTCGGTAACATGATAGCTCCTAAACCACTGAACTGATTTTCATAACATTTTCAGGTAAAATAGTGTTTAATACTCTTACGAGCTGATTAGATTTTGGTCAAAATCCAACAGTGCTGTTGACAGTTTTTAGACAATTAAAAAATGCTAACTTTTTAACGAAGCATCGCATCAATATGCGGTTTTCGAAATAGAGTAGACTACATTTTGCTCAATAATTTGCGTTTTAACCAAAAACTTCGTTGGAGCTTTAGTTTCTGAGATATTTACAAAAAACTGTTTTCAAGGCTGATATGGATGATTCTACAAAAATGGTGCTGTGGAGTGGGAATGCATATTTTTAGTTATAAGATTTAAAACGAAATGTTTTCTTTATGGAGCATTTGAGTTTAATGTATAAAAAAAATTGCAAGTTTATAATTTTTTTTATTACAAAGCAAATACCTCATTCCTCTGGTGTAGTCCCAAACCAAATATTAAAAACTCAGATTGAAAAAAATATCCTAATAAATAATATTTAACCAAGTCTTCACTATTTATCAAAAAATTAATAAAACTTAAGTTTGCAATCATATTTTTGAATATCCGAATTTACATTTTCTCCGGAAAATTTTACAATTTTAAGCGTGCTTCATTTTTAATAACACAATATTTGTGAATACCACCGGTTAATTTCTAGAGAAAGAGACGGCCCTGGATATCTAATTTACTTGTGAAGGTGACAAGTTGTGACAGATAATGTCAACTTTAGTTTGGTTTAAATTATAGATCTTTTCAAATCGCAAACATCTTAACCGGTGTCTGGATCAACAAAATTTTCCAAAAAAAATGTCCCCACAAAAAAAAAATGGTTTTTCGAAAAAAAAAATGCTTTTGTAATGAGTAGTTAAAAAAAAACAAAATTAAAAAAAAACCATAAATTGTTTTTTAAAATAATACTTTTTTAAAAAGTAGTTTTCCTAAAAACTAATTCACACAAAAAACTAAAAAATAATATTTCATATCTTCTTTTAAAAATACTGCTTTTTTTCAAAAACTAATTTAAAAAAATATAAAAAACATTTTTGTCAAAAAATTTTTTTTTAATTTTTTTTTTAAATATGTTTACGACACGAAATAAACAAAATCGTCGGCAGCGAATTGTCCCCGCGTCGAATTGGAATGCGGCGAATTGTAACCGCGGCGAATTGTCTCATCCCCATGTGATAGAGCAAAAGTGTTAAATTATCATTTTTAGGAAAAAATCAGCACGTATTTTGGTAATTTCATTGTTTTTGCGAGAGAAAGAAGTTTCAAAAAAACATTTTACTAAAAATTTATTTAGTTATGCAAAATAAAATAAATAAAATTATGGGTATATCAATTTAAGTTTTAAAAACTGCAAATGTAAAAAAAAATATGGATCACATACACACATACACGCACGGACCGACGCACACAGGCGGATTTCACGAAAAAGCTGGTCAAAACCTAAGATCCATTTACAGCCCCCTAAAATTGCATATAGTAATAAAAATTATTGTTTAAAAAAGATAAAGAAGAAAAATTCTTTAAGGACCCCGCACAAAAAAATAAAATTTGGAACTTTACTAATTATTTAAAATGCTTCCTAAAAAATCGTTGAAACCAGAATTTTGGCTGTATAAATTTATACAAGATATTGCAATATTTGATTTTAATAATTGCATAGCTCCATGAAAAAATGTTTTAACCAGTATGTAGGTATGTAAAATTCGCAATTGCATAAAACAATGTGATATTTTTGCAAAAACAAGTTAATTGAACTTTTTCTGTTTTTTCCGACTTTCGTTAAATACTCTGCCAATATATGGGCCCCTAAGCTCACACAATGTACTATAGTTATCGTGTTCGTGTGAGCTAATATAACTAAAAAATTAAATATATTTTATTCAACTTCAGACTCAATGAACCGAACCGAACCGAACCTTTCGTTTGATACCACACAAGCCATATTTTGATTTGAACTCTAATTTTGAAAAAAAATACCCACACCCTTTATAAAAAAATATATAAAATGTATTTTGTTTAACTCCAGACTCAATTACCTTTCGTTTGATATCTAATCCTACCCTTTTTTTTTAAATAAACTAAAATGTATTCTGTTTAATTTAAGACTTAATTACCTTTCGTTTGATATCACACACGCCATATTTTCACATATACTCTAATTTTTTTAATCTACCCCCACCCTTTTATTTGGCTTGCGCCGAACAGATATACACACACCTAAATACACCACACAGACACACACACGGACAGACGTCACTATAAAATTGCTAAGATACAATACACCAAAATAACATATTTTCAGTGTTCTCAATTTTTTTTTGTTGTCGAAAATAATACCTTTTCTAGCCATTGCTGCGCGAAATCAGAATAGATGTGACATAATAATTATACTTTTGGTTTTCAAAAACCATTGTTATTAAAGCTAAGAAAACTTATTTATTAATTTACGCATATTATGTACGTATTTCTTACTGGTCAATTTTATATACACAAAAAGAAATTTTAACTTTTTTACTCGATCCGTATAACTCCGCAGCTGAAACTGACTTTGTTACTTAGAAAACATATGCATGCACTTAATAGGACCAAAAATGTCAATAAAGTTGGATGAAGTTGAAACATTTAGTCAAATTCTATTTCAGAAAATGAAAATTTAAAAAGTTTTCTGCAACGGTTGCTTTAAACCGGTTTAAAATATTACCAATAAAATAAAAAACAATGTTAAATATGTACAATAAATAGCTACATACCTCCAGATTCAAAATCCATGTTCAAAAAAATTATTTTTGATAATAGGCGCAAGTTTTAAAAGGGCTTTTTAACCATCAACTTTTGTAAATTTAAGTAACGCAAATAACATAAAAAAATAAAAGGAAGTTTCATCGGTCATTACTATGGCACTTGTTTTTCAAATTAGGCGTGACATGGTCACGGCCTAGCATGATCATCAGTGATTGCACTAATAGCAATTTTACAATTAAACAGGGCTTTTTAGTGTTTAGGGGTTATTGCCAGCTTTTTCTTAAAATCCGCCTGTGTGCGACGCATGGTTGTCAGCTTGTCGGTTCTGAACGATGGAAATTATTTTATGGTTTTAGTTTTGACAAATTGATGCTGAAAGTTAGGAAATGTCACCTAGCGTTTAAAAAATGTGATTTGAATATAGGTATATACTATACTGTGCATTCTGAAGATGGCACAGTCGCCTCCAAAAAAAATGTTACATATCCGATTTTTTCCTGTTAAGCAAAAAACTTGAAAAATTGATACTTTGAGAGTGTGTGTATTTAACATAGCTTTTTTATAAAAATTTAACTAAATTTATTAATCTTGCTATACTATATATCAATTTTTTACTGTGCACTACATAGTTTAAAACGGATTGATTTTTATCCTGTGGAACCGGTGTTTTTTGCCAGATTTTAAATAAATTACGTCGGCCAATCCCATGCGCCAACGCTGAAACAATAAATCATAGCTAATACAGCGGCAAGAAGCGGCAGATGAATGTAGCACCTATACAACCCTTGATACATGATTAAAATATTAAAGTCACAAACGCAATCGATACTTACCAATCCAGACTTTTTCAGTCCAATATATATAATACATATTTTAAAAATTATAATAAATCAATACACAACTTTTATCTAATTTTTTTAACAAGCAAATTGAAACTTTGCAAATGGTTTAATAGCAAAAATTAAAGACACTAACCCATATTTTAAATATACGTGAAGAAATCACCATATAATCTCCGGTTTACCAACTTGGAGCACTTTTGAAAATCGCCTTTCCACGCGTAATATGTGCGGATCTCAGAGTAATATATATTATTATTACTCTAAGGTGCGGATCATTATGTAGGCTATCAAACGGCCTATGACTTGTCGTCGAAGCTTGAAGGGGAAGATGATGTGATATAATTCACATTGTATATTTGTTTATGTTATATTTTGATTTTTTGAAGTATTCATTAAGAAGTTGTCATTAAATTGATATAAAGAATAAATTATTCTCAATCCATTAAAATAAGAATATCACACGTACTTTTTAAGACTTAGTAGTTATGATAGAAAATAGTTCGATATTGAGGTTTCGATCGTCTAAATTAGACAAGCTGACCTCCGTGCAACGTCACAATTTTCGGCGTTATCTCAAAAAATCATACATATCTGATAGACATTTTAGAGTAAAACAGGAAGACTCATACTCAAATTTAAGAGAAATTCAAGCAGGCGTGCCCCAGGGTAGCGTACTAGGCCCTTATCTATACTTATTATTCACTTGTGATATCCCAAAGCCAGAAAATTGTCACTTAGCAACATTTGCCGATGATACTGGTTTATTGACGGTAGAAAAATCTATTGAAAAATGCATAGAAAAACTTCAGGATGCAGTCACCCAAATTCACAGTTGGACCACAAAGTGGCGAATAAAATTAAATGAAACCAAATCAATTCATGTTGATTTTACAAACAAAAATATAAATCACATACAAATAACAATTAACAACATTCCAGTACCATATTCGAATCAGGCAAAATATCTAGGTATGACACTTGATGCCAAATTGCGCTGGAAAGCACATGTTAAGAAAAAAAAAGAAGAACTTGAGATAAGGTATAGAAAAATGAACTGGCTAATTGGAAGGAAGTCCAATTTAACAATTCATAATAAGTTACTGCTTTATAGACAAATACTGAAACCAGTATGGACATATGGTATTCAACTATGGGGTTGTGCTAAAGAGAGTAACATTCTAGTTGTACAGAGATTTCAAAATAAAGTATTAAGAAACATTGTGAATGCACCTTGGTACGTTCGAAATAGTGACCTTCATCGAGATCTAAAAATCGAAACTGTAGCAGAGACTATAAAAAAGTACGCAAAAAGCCATGAAGATAGACTCCATCGGCATGTGAATGTGGAAGCAATTCAGCTTCTAGACAATACTATGCTAGTTCGACGACTAAAAAGAGTGAAGCCGTTTGAGCTAGTAAACTAAGTGAATTACACATAAAACAAAATAATGCTATAAACACAACACAATTGTGAGTTACAGACTAAACAAAGCGGGGAGAACTGTTGAGTGAACCCTAAGTTTAAATCTGACTTTTCTAGTAAATTAAGTTAAAACAAAATTGCTAATTAGTCTTACTGACTAGATTGTAATAAAAAAAACACAGTGTGTTTGACAAATAAAAAATAAAAAAAAAATCTCAAAAAAACTTTTTTTACTCGAAAACAATACCTTCTCTAGCCAATGCTGCGCGGCCTAGGAAGGTAAAAAATTACTAATCTTCTTTATTTAATTACATATTGTGTAGATTTTTTTTACTGAAAATATTTTTGTTTTGAATCTAGCACTATACATTTAAGGACTGGAAAGAGTAAGAAGAAAAGGGAAAGTTATATTTTACCACCTAGTATAAATAACAACCAAAACGAATTTTATATAAAAATTCTTATGTATGCGTGAACTTCTAACACTTCGTTCGAGTCTTTGTTGTCTGAAGAAATTCTGAAGAAATTCAAGATTGTTTATTTAATATTAAAACTTGAATGAAAGTGATATTTCTTCTCGATTAATTCAGTCTTATGTAGGTCAGTATTCAGTACGTCTTCAGCATTGGGAAAGCCAAACGAACGACCATTTACAAAAATAAAATCTGGTTTTTACAGAGTGTCCCAAATTTGTTTCTGGGACGTTCCAGATATTTCTGAGGAAGATAGGAAGATGGGTTTCGTGCAGGCAGATCTTGTAGTGATAATGTTTTTTGTCTTAAACAAGTAATTGAGAAACGTACTGCCAGGAATATAGAAACTCATGTTACCTTTGTTGACCTACAAAAAGCATATGATACCGTTCCAGTAGAAAAATTAAAGACAGTGTTAGAGCAAACTAATATCAATCATATATACATAAAAGCGATAAAAGGGTCAAAATCTAAAATTAAAATTGGAAATCGACTTTTAAAAGAATTCCTGGTAACGAAAAGCTTAATATATATCGTAGTAGCTCTAAAAAAACTGGAAACGTAAAGTACACGGTATGGGAATACAACTTAACGACCGATTTACCATATACACACTACATTTTGCTGAGGACCACGTAATTGTAGCTAATGATAAAGAAGAGATGGAGTATATGATAAGAAAGTTAACGGAAGATTACCAAAAGTGGGGTTAACAGTGAGCGTTGACAAGACATAGTACATATGTATTGGAAACGAATCAAGTGAGTTAGAACTAGACAATAGACAAAGAATATCTCCATGCAATGAGTATGTATACTTGGGTGTCATATTTGATAAGACAGGAACACACTGTAAAGAACTGGAAAAAAGAATAGTAAAAGCAAAAAAGGTTATTGGATGTCTTAACAGTATTTTATGGAGCAGAGAGATAAAAAAGAATGTAATGTAAATATATGATACAATGGTGAAAAACACGCTATTGTATGGAATAGAGACTTGTTGCGTAACAGAAAAATACAAAACAAAAATGGAAAGTGTCGAAATGGATGCAATAAGAAGAACAATGAGAATATCTAGAAAAGATCATATAAGAAATGAGATCATAAAAGAATGGGAATCAAGGGAAGCATAACGGATGACATCACTACAAGACAACTGCTATGGTACGGCCATGTATAACGGATGAACGACGAAAGAATACCAAAGCAGGTACTAGACTGGCAACCAATAGGGCGCAGAAAAAGAAGGCGTCCTAAACTAGAATGGGAACAGTCAATCCAAAGATTAATGAGTCAAAAAAACCTGTCAGAAGATGATTGTCAGGATCGAAGGAGGTGGAGAATAGGCGTTGGACAACGTAGAAAAACGTTCTCAACCGACATGGTAGTAGTAGTAGTAGATTTCAAAAATGTGAAATTTTTCTACATAATGTGTTACTTTACCTTTCGGAAAACCTTTCAGTCTCAACCAGGCACCGGAAAAAAAAAACAAGATACAAGAAAATCTATTTTTGGTCCCTCTTTCGATAAACGTGGTCAGGACTTCAGTTGAGAGTTCTTAAATTGTGCTTATCTTGATATTAAAGACTTATTGCAATAAAGCCAGGCAGTAATAGTGCCGGGCACTATCCTGACAGTTTTTCGTTGAAAACTGACAGTTGATCTTTCAAAATTGACATACCAAAGTCAAATTTATAAATCCAGTCGTTTATGTTCCATTAATAATGGCGGCACTATTAATTCCGGCTCTTATAAGACACAAAGGCCTAATTTTGAAAGAAGACAGCTGTTCTTATAATGCGAAACTGTCAGAATAGTGCCCGGCACAATTAGTGCCTGGCACTATTGCAATAAGTCCCTATTTGGGAGTTATTGCAATAAAGTCAGGCAGTAATAGTGCCGGGCACTATCCTAACAGTTTTTCGTTGAAAACTGACAGTTGGTCTTTCAAAATTAACATACCAAAGTTGAATTTATAATTCCAGTCTTTTATTTTCCATTAATAATGGCGGCACTTTTAATTCCGACTATTGTAAGACACAAAGGCCTAATTTTGAAAGAAGACCGCTGTTCTTATAATGCAAAACTGTCAGAATAGTGGCCGACACAATTACTGTCTGGCTTTATTGCAATTATTCCCTATTAAAATAATAGGGACATATTGCAATAAAGCCAGGTAGTAATAGTGCCGGGCACTATTCTGACAGTTTTCCATTGAAAATGGACAGTTGATCTTTCAAAATTGACATATCAAAGTCGAATTTATAAATGGAGTAGTTTATTTTCCATTAATAATGGCGGCAGTATTAATTCCGGCTCTTATAAGACAAAACGGCCTAATTTTGAAAGAAGACAGCTGTTCTTATAATGCGACACTGTCAGAGTAGTGCCCGGCACAATTACTGCCTGGCTTTACGAGTGCAATAAGTCCCTATTAAAATAATAGGCCATCAAAATAAAAGCCAAGCAGCAATAGTGCCGGGCTCTATTCTGACAGTTTTCCATTGAAAACGGACAGTTGATCTTTCAAAATTGACATACCAAAGTCGAATTTATAAATCCAGTCGTTTGTTTTCCATTAATAATAGCGGCACTATTAATTCCGGCTCGTATAAGACACAAAGGCCTAATTTTGGAAGAAGACAGCTGTTCTTACAATACGAAACTGTCAGAATAGTGCCCGGCACAATTACTGCCTGGCTTTATGGCAATAAGTTCCTATTAAAATAATATAAAAAACAAAAAGACGTACGATACACGACCGGAAACTGATTTTACAAGTTTTCTCAGATTTACACGCCTCGCCTGCGGCGCACCATGTAAAATTCCTAGGTCGACCTTTAAACTGTAAAGTTCGCGTTTCCGGTCCAGTAACGGAAATAGTTATTTTACCCATACAGATAATAGGTACATTTTGGGTGAGTTAAAATAACAGAAAATTTGACAGCTGTTATCGTTATTGTTACTAAGAATAACGGTTACATTCATGGCAAAAAAGAAAGATTTTGGAACACTAAAGATATAATAATACAAATGTTCATTTAGTAGTCTCACACTCCTTCAACCTTTTGTTTATTTATTTTTATTAGATTTACGGCTTTTTACAAACCAAACTACCAAATTTTAGTAAAAAATTCGACTGCGTTAAAAAAAACAATACCAAACTAACCATAAAAAAAAGGGTAACATTAAGGGACGGCCACCCTAAGAACCGGGCGCCGTTACCGTAAATAATAAAGGAGCAAGAAGCTGCTAATGCGCAGACTCAGTAATAACAATAACGGTAACAAAGTGTAAAAAACGCGACTGAAAATGTCCCTAATACTAGAGTCCCTGTATCAACATACAGGACATATTTGGATATATTAATATATCCAAATATGTCAACTTACAAGGACTCTACCTAATACTATTTAATATTTTTTCATAGTCACTCTAAAAAGAAAGTTTTTGAGAAAGCTATTCTAAAATAATTGGCGTGACAAGCAGTAATTGAACGGCTAGGCAGTTCTGTTCATAAATTTCGCATCATACACACATCACGACTTTTTATAAGCAAAAAATTAAAACAATAAAATTATTGCAATATTTTAAACTATACGAATTGTACAGGGTGGGGCATTTTCGTTGGTTTTATAGGGTACAGGCTAAACGGTAAGAGATACAAAAAAACTGACATACGTGTCCCGTCCTCTTTTTTAGTGTCTTTTTTAATGGCGTCATCAAATCTAGGCTAACTAGATTGGTTTGGCAGATACAGGGTGATTCTCAAAAATTGCCGATTTTTATTATCTTTTATTACTCGTTTATTTATGGAGATAGAAAAATTCTTCAAATACAAAAGTTTTATAATTTTATAAGTATAATTCAGTTGCGTACCCAGAAAAATTAAAAATATTTTATTTTACAAGATATTATCAAAAGTAACATTTTTTAAACGGAACACCCTGTATGTAAGTACCTCAAAAAATTGAATTCTTTCTTGCGATTACAGCGATATATAACACTTAATACTTTTCTTTGTCCTAAATAGGTAAAATACAAAAAATATTTTTTTGTAGTTGGCTATGGATGGGATGAACTTTTGTTTTGCTTTTTTAACTTGTCACAAAGTCAAACGTCAATTAAGTATTGTTTTTGCTTTGTTGTTATTACTTTTGTCTAAGATGAATCTTTATCAAAACTATGAAAAGTTAACCATGTTTGAGTGCTATATTGAATCTAATAAAAATAGAGATGCAGCACTTACACTATATTTTGACCGTTATCCGGAACGACGTCAGCCAGACAAAAGGATGTTTCAAAGAATGTATCACAATTTAAGTGAGTATGGGTCATTTGGAAAACCAACAAATAAAATTTACAATAAAGAAAACACGTTGGCTTGTGTTTTTGCTGATCCGACGGTATCTAGTCGTAATATTGAGAATGATATTGGTATAAGTAAACCTCAGAGTAATAACATATAAAGAGAAGTAGTAGCCCCGGTTTCGGCGGTCATTCATTCATTTGTTGGTAAACAATGTAGCTTTTCCGCTGATGCCGCCTCCTCTGCCTCTGTAAAATTTTATAAATAATAAGTAAGGTTCAACTTCTTACCTTACCAAAATATATAGTGCATTGAGTTGGTTAGGCTATTCAAACCGTGCGATAATTTGTCATGCGCTTATTAGCCCGCGTCGCGTCGTTTTATGCTGTGTATTTCTTATTACAATCTGCGATAAAAACTCATTTAGACAACATAATTTATGAACGGCCCCTTTTCCCACAATTTTTTCAGGACGTGGCAATAGGTGTATGACATCATATTACGGATTTCGTGTTAGCAGGGCCGGGTTTCGTTTTGAGCTACTTGGACTGTAACCCCAGGTAAAAAGGGAATCCTTTTTCCTATTGTAGAGGATGATTAAATTAAAAAAAATTCAATTAGTCATTGTTCCAACAGTTTTAACCGGTATTAAGGATATTCTATTTTATTATTTTAAAATGCGGCTTTTCTGTTTGGAGAGTTGAAGCAATATAACCATTTAAACGAAAATTTTATAGGATTGTTTTAATTTTCTCTAAGTATTTAGTAGTTTTGTAGTTTTTCTGTGTGAAACCACACCTTAAGGAAAACAAGCGTCTTGGAATTAAATAAATGGATCCATGACGGATCTGATACCTTCCTAGCCCATTAGCACACTCCACGTTATATCAACCTTGAAAACAGTTTTTTGTAAATATCTCCGAAATGAAAGCTCCTTCGAACTTTTCGGTTATAACATAATTTTTTTCAAAAAACGCGCGCTACTATATTCCGAAAACCGCATATTGATGCGACGTTCCATTAAAAAGTTAGCATTTTTTAAACTTTTTAACTGTCAAAAATCTGTTATTAACATTCACGAATTTTGACGAAAATCTAATACGCTCGTTGCAGTATCGAGTACTATTTCACCTGAAAATTTCATGTAAAGCGGTTAAGCGGTTTAGAAGCTATTGCGTTACGGACAGATATACATACATACACACTCAACACAGACATACATCACGATGATATTGCTAGGGTAAAAATACACCCAAATAACACATTTTCGGTGTTGTCAAAAAAATTTTTTTGTCGAAAAGAATACCTTCTCTAGCCGTTGCTGTGCGGGCTAGGAAGGTAAAAAGGGGGCGGGCCGACTGCACACCAAGTAGTATAAGTCGTAGCCTTTAGACTGAATTGTTTAGTTTACACTTGAAAACGGTTAGATATACTTACTTACTGAAACGTCCTGTTTAAAATAAATCAACACAAAAACATTTCATGTAAAAAAGAGCCAAGTACGCGAAAATGGCATTCCGTAAAAAGAATTGAGATAAAAGTAAGGCCAAGTTCTCCAATACAAATTTCATAATGAAAGATTTTTACTAGTTGGAAATGTTTTTCTAAACTTTGCTATTACAGCCAAACTTCTTTATGTTCAATTTAGCACTGTGCCTGAGTTTAGAAAAACATTTCCAAACTAGTTTCTTACTTTCATTTTAAAATTTGTATTGGAGAACTTGACTTTACTTTTATCTCAATTCTATTTACGGAATGCCGCGTACTTGGTTATTTTTACATGAAATGTTTTTGTTATGATTTCACTTCTTTTTTAAAGGAATTGGATAATATTTAATTTTTAAAACAGTAAAATATGTGGAATATTGTTCAAAACTTTTGCAATGCCTTACTTAAAACTTTAAGGTCTTTTAGTTTTTTCCCATGGTTTTATCATAGCTGCTATCAGCCTTCCAAAGCTCAGCTCTCTAGCGATTCTGAAAGTGGACAATGTTACTTTTGCATAACTTTACATGTATAGGGAAGGGAAGTAAATTAAAATTTTCGTGTTTTTAAATTTTTTCCTATAGTTTTATCATAGTTCCTATCAGTCTTCCAATGCTCAGCTCTCTAGCGTTTTTGGAAGTGGGTAATGCTACTTTTACATAACTTGACATTTATAGGGGAGGAGAGTAAATGAAAATTTTTGGGGTTTTTATATTTTTTCCCATGGTTTTATCATAGTTTCTATCAGCCTTCCAGCGTTTCTGGAAGTGGGCAATGTTACTTTTATATAAATTTACATTCATAGGAGAGGGAAGTAAATTAAAATATTGGTGTTTTAAAATTTTTTCCTATAGTTTTATCATAGTGTCTTTCAGTCTTAAAAAGCTCAGCTCTCTAGCGTTTCTGGAAGTGAGCAGTGTTACTTTTACATAACTTTACATTTATATGGGAGGGAAGTAAATTTGAATTTTGGGGTGTTTTTTCCTATAGTTTTATCATAGTTCCTATCAGGCTGCCAAATCTCAGCTCTCTAGCATTTCTAAAAGTGGGTAATGTTACTTTTAAATAATTTTACATGTATAGGGGAGGGGAGTTAATTAGAATTTTGGGGCTTTTTGATTTTTTCCAGGGGTTTGGTCATAATTTCTATCAGTCTGCCAAATTTCAGCTCTGTAGCATATCTGGAAGTACAGTAGAATTTTGATGATCTATACATGAGTGAGTGAGTCAGTGAATGAGTGGCAATTGCGACGTTTTTTGAAATTTCGTAACTACTTTACTACTTTATAGAAGTCCATGAAACTTGGAGGGGTTGTTAACTCTATGAAGGTCTACGACTGTGCAAAGTATGAGATTCGTAGCTCTTTCCGGAGTAGAGTTTTAGATAGGTCAAATATGGGCTGAAATGTTTCAAGAAAAGATGGTACGGCAGCGCGAACTTGGCGAGGCACTGCCGTGCCCTCAGATAAAGACAATGGAAGTCCAAAGTTTTATTTCTACTCAATCATTGTCTACGAGTTTCAAACAAAAGATTATTTTTTCACTTATATAATGGCAACAAGTTTAATTAGGTGGGTCCTCAAGTCGTGAACGGTTAGCCCAGATATTCCTAAGCTCTAAGGTCGACACTGACAGTAACATGTGTTTGTATTAAATGCAGTGTTGTCTTGGCCGTCGGACTCGGTATATTGAATTTTTGGTGTTTTTTTCTGTGTGCTGAGTTTTATTTTTGTAAAAAAGAACTTAGTTGGACGTAAAAATAAACAAGTAGTGCTATGTTTCTGAAAATATTTTGAAAATTTAGCCCCGTGTCGTTTTTTCGAGATGATTCCAGTGACGCAGCTATGTTGCCATCGCCGGGGATTCTGCAAATTCTAAGTTTTCAGGAATGACCGCCACGAATAGGGAAAATTTACACGGGGCCGCGGTTTACTTCTTCTCTTTATATTATTATTACTCTAAGAAGTAAACGTAGAGTTTTAAGAATATTGAAAAAGCATAAGTATAAACCTTATAAAATAAGAAAGGTTCATAATTTACATCCTGGAGATGAACAACGGCGTTTAGAATTTTGCAATTGGTATTTGCAACAGATTAATCAGAGTCCCAATTTTTTTCAAAATATAATATGGACCCACGAAGCTTATATATCTAGTGAAGGAATGTTTAATCGACATAATAATCGATATTGCTCAAACATAAATCCTCATCAGACAGTGGCCAGGGTACAACAAGGACGGTTTGGATTCCATGCATGGGTAGCGCTGTATCGAAATAGAGTGTTTAACTACAGGCTTTTTAATGAAAACTTGAATGCAGAAGGATACAGACAAATTTTGGAAGAGTATGTAATAATAGAGTTGGATAACATGCTATTAGGTGAAATAAATAACATTTATTTTCAACAAGACGGTGCTCCAGCACATAATAGCCATATGATAAGGAACTTGCTAACTGCCAATTTTGATGAAAATTGGATTGGTACATATGGGCCGAACCGATGGCCCCCGCGTTCTCCCGAATATATAAAAATTTTTGAAATCGGAGCAACTTTTTTTTTCTCGAAAAAATTAGGATCACTATAGCTCACACTACTATAGTATAGTAGTAGTGTGAGCTAAAATTAGCATTCCTGCACTGCCCCCGGTAGTTGAAAGGGCGCAAGTGACGAAAGTGTGGTTCGGAAAAAAACGACTTCAAAGTTTTAATTGTTCATAAGGCAGTACTACAGTTACTGCTATTTCTTTTTTTTTAAGTTTTATTACATAGGACATGATGGAAAATCCGTCGAGACCAAAAACCTTAATTCGAAAAAAAATTACTTGCAGCCTTTTAACTAACGGGGGCAGTGCTGTTGTATGTTGAAATTTTGAACGTTTTATTTTTTAGCTCACACATATACTATACTATAGTGGTGTGAGCTATGGTGATCCTAATTTTTTCGAGAAAAAAAAAGTTGTTCCGATTTCAAAAATTTTTATATATCTTTGCGTTTCAGATGATTTTGAAACTTTTTTGTTGCGCCGTCTATCTGTCTGTATGTCTCTCTGTCTGTCTGTATGTCTGTCTGTAACGGCCAACGCGCATAACTCAAAAACCGCTTGGCCGATTTTAATGAAATTTGGTACCTAGGCTGGGTCTTGGGTCGAGATGGTCCCGTTTAAAAATGAACAAAATCCACCGAACACAAACCAAATAAAAGGGCGGGGGTAGATTTCAAAAATTAGAGTTTATATGAAAATATGGCGTGTGTGATATCAAACGAAAGGTAATTGAGTCTGGAGTTAAACAAAATACATTTTAATTTATTTAAAAAAAAGGGTGGGGGTATATTTCAAAAATTAGAGTTTATGTGAAAATATGGCGTGTGTGATATCAAACGAAAGGTAATTGAGTCCGGAGTTTAACAAAATACATTATAGTTTTTGTTTCTTTTTAAGGGTGGGGGTAGATTTCAAAAAATTGAGTTTAAGTCAAAACATGGCTTGTGTGGTATCAACCAAAAGGTAATTTAGTCTGGAGTTGAATAAAATATATTTCAGTTTTTAGTTATATTAGCTCACACGTACACTATAACTATAGTACCTAGTGTGAGCTTAGGGGCCCAGATATTGGCAGAGTATTTTTTAAGTTTTCATTTTCTGAAAAAACTAGATATTACTTAGTGTTTAATATAGGCATACAGAATGTAAAACTTTACAAAAATATCTAAAGCAGTATCACAGATATTAATAAAAAAGAAGATTTTCTGAAAGTCTTTAAACACCCTGTATCTCACTTTTTAGCTTGTTATTTAATAACAAAACCTCCATAATATCAAAAACAAAAATAACGCAATATGGCTTCGCTTTCTTTGCCGTAAAATTTTTGTGTCGAAGCGAGGGCCGAATAAAAAAAAATTGCCAGGGCCGGTTTGTTTGAGTGAACCAACCCTGGAGCTGGACATTCTATCTATCTATCTATCTATTTAGCCTCCTTTAATCCATCTTTGGACATAGGCCTCCCCTAAAATTCTCCACTCTTCTCTGTCTGTCGCCGTGTTCATCCATCTAGTTCCCGTGTGTTTCTTCAAATCGTCCGCTCATCTCATTTAGGGTTCCCCTACGTCGTTTATGTTCCCAAGGTCTCCAGTTTACAATACATTTGTTTCATGGATCGTCTTTCTGCCTGATATTATGACCGGCAAATTTCCATTTTTTAATTTTGCTACTCCTCTGACATCCCTTATCCCTATCGATTAATTCCTTTTTCTATCTGTCAGGTTTACATGTAACATTTGTCTTTCCATTGATCTTTGGGCTTTTGTTACCTTATCCATGTTTGATTTTGTAAGTGTCCAGGTCTGGGATCGATAGGTAAGTACAGGAAGGATACATTGGTTATACTTTAAGTCAAAACATGGCTTGTGTGGTATCAAACAAAAGGTAATTTAGTCTGGAGTTGAATAAAATATATTTCAGTTTTTAGTTATATTAGCTCACACGTACACTACAACTATAGTACCTAGTCAACAAATGGGCCCAGGACGCGCTATTAAACTCCTGGGAAACAGGAACGGGTTGCAGACAGACCAGAGAATTCGTAGACCGTCCAAAAGCGACCAGAATTAGATGGATGCTGGGACGGATACGAAAAGACCTCGGACTACTGATAGGTACTCTAACCGGACATAACCGGTTGAGGAAGCACATGACACGTATAGGAGTCGAGAATGACCCTACCTGCCCAGCCTGTGGACAGGAAGAAGAGACATCAAGACACCTCGTGGCAGAATGCGAGGCCTACGCAAGGATGAGACAACAGGCACTCGGAGCGCCAACTCTGAGCGAGGAAGAACTGCACATGCTCAAATGGGCAGACTTACTGGACTTTGTAAAGAGAACAGGAAGGCCCAATGAGTTACCCGACCATCAAAGGGAAGTGCAGAGAGTGGGTTAAGGGACAGACTTGGGGCATGGCAAAAAGGGCCTACTCTGGCCTACTTGTCAGACCTGCGGGTCAACCCCCCCCCACTACTACTACTATAGTACCTAGTGTGAGCTTAGGGGCCCATATATTGGCAGAGTATTTATTAGCTCACACTACTACTATACTATAGTAGTGTGAGCTATGGTGATCCTAATTCAACCCCCCCCCCCCCACTACTACTACTATAGTACCTAGTGTGAGCTTAGGGGCCCATATATTGGCAGAGTATTTATTAGCTCACACTACTACTATACTATAGTAGTGTGAGCTATGGTGATCCTAATTTTTTCGAGAAAAAAAAACTTGCTCCGATTTCAAAATTTTTTATATATCTTTGCGTTTCAGATGATTTTGAAACTTTTTTGTTGCGCCGTCTGTCTGTCTGTATGTCTGTCTGTCTGTAACGACCAACGCGCATAACTCAAAAACCGCTTGCCCGATTTTAATTAAATTTGGTACCTAGGCTGGGTTTCGGGTCGGGATGGTCCCATTTAAAAATGAACGAAATCCATCAATCACAAGCCAAATAAAAGAGATAAAATTAGAGTTTATGTGAAAATATGGCGTGTGTGACATCAAACGAAAGGTAATTGAGCCTGGAGTTCAACAAAATAAATTTTAGTTAAAAAGAAGGGTGGGGGTAGATTTCAAAAAATAGAGTTTAAGTGAAAATATCCCGTGTGTGATATCAAACGAAAGGTAATTGAGTCTGGAGTTAAACAAAATACATTTTAGTTTAAAAAAAGGGTGGGGGTAGATTTCAAAAATTAGAGTTTAAGTTAAAACATGGCTTGTGTGGTATCAAACGAAAGGTAATTGAGCATGGAGTTGAATAAAATATATTTCAGATTTTAGTTATATTAGCTCACACGAACACTATAACTATAGTACCTAGTGTGAGCTTAGGTACCCATATATTGGCAGAATATTTCTTAATATGTAGCTTAATTAATACTCGTTTTTTGATTTCAGCTGTTTGGTTTTCTTTTTCCAGTTTAATAATTTGTCCCAGGTATATATATTCCTCTACTTGTTCTATATTATTTTCGTTTATTCTGACCATAACATCTTCATCTGTGTTTGTTCATACTTAATTTTATATTTTTAGCTGCTGTATCCAGTTCTTCCAGCATTTTTATCAGTTCTTCTTTCTTGTCTCTTATTAAGGCAATATCATCAGCATATCTTAGGTGGTTTAAGAATTGTCCGTTTACTTTGATGCCTATTTCTTCCCAATCTAAGCTTTTAAAAACATCTTCTGTGCGTGGTTAAATAATTTAGGGGATATTGTGTCACCATGTCTGAGAAGAGCTGGACATTAGTAACCGGCAATTTTTTTTTTCTGGGGCATAAAAAATTTGTCTGAAAGTCAATGGCAACATTGTTCCTGAAATCACATGCTTGGTTTAGTCAAGTACGAAAATTCAGCCTATTACTCATTACTTAAAAAATAGACTGATGTATTGTGAACTAAAAGGACCATACTGGCGACCAAAAAATTTAAAAAAATTCTCAATCTTCCTTTTTGTTTTTTCGGCAAATTTCCATTTTTTAATTTTGATACTCCTCTGACATCCCTTATCCCTATCGATTCATTCCTTTTTCTATCTGTCAGGTTTACATGTAACATTTGTCTTTCCATTGATCTTTGGGCTTTTGTTACCTTATCCATGTTTGATTTTGTAAGTGTCCAGGTCTGGGATCGATAGGTAAGTACAGGAAGGATACATTGGTTATACTTTAAGTCAAAACATGGCTTGTGTGGTATCAAACAAAAGGTAATTTAGTCTGGAGTTGAATAAAATATATTTCAGTTTTTAGTTATATTAGCTCACACGTACACTACAACTATAGTACCTAGTCAACAAATGGGCCCAGGACGCGCTATTAAACTCCTGGGAAACAGGAACGGGTTGCAGACAGACCAGAGAATTCGTAGACCGTCCAAAAGCGACCAGAATTAGATGGATGCTGGGACGGACACGAAAAGACCTCGGACTACTGATAGGTACTCTAACCGGACATAACCGGTTGAGGAAGCACATGACACGTATAGGAGTCGAGAATGACCCTACCTGCCCAGCCTGTGGACAGGAAGAAGAGACATCAAGACACCTCGTGGCAGAATGCGAGGCCTACGCAAGGATGAGACAACAGGCACTCGGAGCGCCAACTCTGAGCGAGGAAGAACTGCACATGCTCAAATGGGCAGACTTACTGGACTTTGTAAAGAGAACAGGAAGGCCCAATGAGTTACCCGACCATCAAAGGGAAGTGCAGAGAGTGGGTTAAGGGACAGACTTGGGGCATGGCAAAAAGGGCCTACTCTGGCCTACTTGTCAGACCTGCGGGTCAACCCCCCCCCCCCACTACTACTACTATAGTACCTAGTGTGAGCTTAGGGGCCCATATATTGGCAGAGTATTTATTAGCTCACACTACTACTATACTATAGTAGTGTGAGCTATGGTGATCCTAATTTTTTCGAGAAAAAAAATCTTGCTCCGATTTCAAAATTTTTTATATATCTTTGCGTTTCAGATGATTTTGAAACTTTTTTGTTGCGCCGTCTGTCTGTCTGTATGTCTGTCTGTCTGTAACGACCAACGCGCATAACTCAAAAACCGCTTGCCCGATTTTAATTAAATTTGGTACCTAGGCTGGGTTTCGGGTCGGGATGGTCCCATTTAAAAATGAACGAAATCCATCAATCACAAGCCAAATAAAAGAGATAAAATTAGAGTTTATGTGTGGTATCAAACAAAAGGTAATTTAGTCTGGAGTTGAATAAAATATATTTCAGTTTTTAGTTATATTAGCTCACACGTACACTACAACTATAGTACCTAGTCAACAAATGGGCCCAGGACGCGCTATTAAACTCCTGGGAAACAGGAACGGGTTGCAGACAGACCAGAGAATTCGTAGACCGTCCAAAAGCGACCAGAATTAGATGGATGCTGGGACGGACACGAAAAGACCTCGGACTACTGATAGGTACTCTAACCGGACATAACCGGTTGAGGAAGCACATGACACGTATAGGAGTCGAGAATGACCCTACCTGCCCAGCCTGTGGACAGGAAGAAGAGACATCAAGACACCTCGTGGCAGAATGCGAGGCCTACGCAAGGATGAGACAACAGGCACTCGGAGCGCCAACTCTGAGCGAGGAAGAACTGCACATGCTCAAATGGGCAGACTTACTGGACTTTGTAAAGAGAACAGGAAGGCCCAATGAGTTACCCGACCATCAAAGGGAAGTGCAGAGAGTGGGTTAAGGGACAGACTTGGGGCATGGCAAAAAGGGCCTACTCTGGCCTACTTGTCAGACCTGCGGGTCAACCCCCCCCACTACTACTACTATAGTACCTAGTGTGAGCTTAGGGGCCCATATATTGGCAGAGTATTTATTAGCTCACACTACTACTATACTATAGTAGTGTGAGCTATGGTGATCCTAATTTTTTCGAGAAAAAAAATCTTGCTCCGATTTCAAAATTTTTTATATATCTTTGCGTTTCAGATGATTTTGAAACTTTTTTGTTGCGCCGTCTGTCTGTCTGTATGTCTGTCTGTCTGTAACGACCAACGCGCATAACTCAAAAACCGCTTGCCCGATTTTAATTAAATTTGGTACCTAGGCTGGGTTTCGGGTCGGGATGGTCCCATTTAAAAATGAACGAAATCCATCAATCACAAGCCAAATAAAAGAGATAAAATTAGAGTTTATGTGAAAATATGGCGTGTGTGACATCAAACGAAAGGTAATTGAGCCTGGAGTTCAACAAAATAAATTTTAGTTAAAAAGAAGGGTGGGGGTAGATTTCAAAAATTAGAGTTTAAGTTAAAACATGGTTTGTGTGGTATCAAACGAAAGGTAATTGAGCATGGAGTTGAATAAAATATATTTCAGATTTTAGTTATATTAGCTCACACGAACACTATAACTATAGTACCTAGTGTGAGCTTAGGTACCCATATATTGGCAGAATATTTCTTAATATGTAGCTTAATTAATACTCGTTTTTTGATTTCAGCTGTTTGGTTTTCTTTTTCCAGTTTAATAATTTGTCCCAGGTATATATATTCCTCTACTTGTTCTATATTATTTTCGTTTATTCTGACCATAACATCTTCATCTGTGTTTGTTCATACTTAATTTTATATTTTTAGCTGCTGTATCCAGTTCTTCCAGCATTTTTATCAGTTCTTCTTTCTTGTCTCTTATTAAGGCAATATCATCAGCATATCTTAGGTGGTTTAAGAATTGTCCGTTTACTTTGATGCCTATTTCTTCCCAATCTAAGCTTTTAAAAACATCTTCTGTGCGTGGTTAAATAATTTAGGGGATATTGTGTCACCATGTCTGAGAAGAGCTGGACATTAGTAACCGGCAATTTTTTTTTTCTGGGGCATAAAAAATTTGTCTGAAAGTCAATGGCAACATTGTTCCTGAAATCACATGCTTGGTTTAGTCAAGTACGAAAATTCAGCCTATTACTCATTACTTAAAAAATAGACTGATGTATTGTGAACTAAAAGGACCATACTGGCGACCAAAAAATTTAAAAAAATTCTTAATCTTCCTTTTTGTTTTTTTTAAGTTGCTTTTTTAGCTCACACATATACTATACTATTTTTTTGTTGCGCCGTCTGGCTGTCTGTCTGTCTGTCTGTCTGTATGTCTGTCTGTCTGTCTGTCTGTCTGTCTGTCTGTCTGTCTGTCTGTAACGACCAACGCGCATAACTCAAAAACCGCTTGGCCGATTTTAATGAAATTTGGTACCTAGGCTGGGTTTTGGGCCGAGATGGTCCCATTTAAAAATGAACAAAATCCACCGAGCACAAACCAAATAAAAGGGTGGGGGTAGATTTCAAAAATTAGAGTTTATGGGAAGATAGGGCGTGTGTGACATCAAACGAAAGGTAATTGAGTCTGGAGTTCAACAAAATTCATTTTAATTTATTTAAAAAAAAAGGGTGGGGGTATATTTCAAAAATTAGAGTTTAAGTGAAAATATGGCGTGTGTGATATCAAACGAAAGGCAATTGAGTCCGGAGTTTAACAAAATACATTTTAGTTTTTGTTTTTTTTAAGGGTGGGGGTAGATTTCAAAAATTTTAGTTTAAGTCAAAACGGCTTGTGTGGTATCAAACAAAAGGTAATTTAGTCCGGAGTTGAATAACATATATTTTAGTTTTTAGTTATATTAGCTCACACATATACTATAACTATAGTACCTAGTGTGAGCTTAGGGGCCCATATATTGGCAGAGTTTTTTTATAAAGTTTGGCATCCATTGCTGGTGCTATCCATTTAGTTGGAAACTTTCCATTTCAAGTTAATTTTAAAGCGTGCTTTCCAAGCTTTCTTTGTTTGTATGAAAGCATATCGCGTGATTTTAGTCAGTATTACCTTTGACATTCGAAAAAGGAAAAATTTGAAAGATGTTAAACATTCTTAGAAAGCCATCAGTGTAAGATCCTTTACCTCAGAAAAAAAATTAAAAAAAATGAACAACAAATTGTTGAAAATTAAAGAAAATATATTGACGCCCACAGAAAAAAAAATTTCACAGGGGTATTAGGGTAAATGGGGGTGAATTTTCGGGTTGGATAATGTTTTTTCATTGAGAACTGGGCAGTAAAAGCATCTTTATTTATTAGCCGAATAGACGTAATAGCCAATATTATATAGCGAAGTAACAACATCAATCAAAATCCACGAAGGAACCAAGCCAATCTCCATAAGAAGAGGTGTGAGACAGGGTGACAATATCCCCTAAACTATTTAACCAGACCCTAGAAGATGGTTACTTAGATTGGGAAGAAATAGGCATCAAAGTAAACGGACAATTCTTGAACCACCTAAGATATACTGACGATATCGCCTTATTAACACATAAAAAAGAAGAACTGATAAAAATGCTGGAAGAACTGAATACAACAGCTAAATATGTTATGATCAGAACAAAACAAGATAAAATAGAACAAGTAGAAGAATATATATCTGGGACAAATTATTAAACTAAAAAAAAAACAACCAAACAGCTGAAATCAAGACACAAGAAAGATTGGCCTGGGCAGCATTCGGAAATTAAGCTACATATTAAAAATAAAAAATATCCTCAGTACCTCAAAATGAAAGTATGTAACCAATGTATCCTTCCTGTACTCACGTATGGATCCCAGATCTGAACCCACATACAAAATCAAACATCGATAGGGTAACAAAAGCACAAAGATCAATAGAAAGACAAATGTACAAGAAATAAAACAAATTTAAGGGATGTTAGAGGAGAGGTTAAGTTAAAATGGAAATTTGCCGGTCATAATATCAGACAAAAAAACGATCGATGGAACAAATGTATTGTAAACTAGAGACCTTGGGGAAAATAAGAGAAGTTGGGGGCGACCCAAAATGAATAAGCGGATGATGGGTGGAAATATTGGGGGAGGCATATGTCCAAAGATGGATCGAAGAAGGCTAAATAGATAGATAGAGACTTTTATACTGGTTAAATTCTGTTTTCTAGGAAATTTTTCATCATTGCTGTTTTATACTTATTATATTATATTATTATAAAAATTATATTATTATAAAAATAGACTTATAAAACATAAAAATATAATTAATTGTTTTCTCCAAAACTGCTCTCAGAAATCAGGCATTTCTAGATGAAAATAAAGGCCTCTTTTTAGGTAAAATAAAATATAAAAATAAACATGAAGGAGTATGTTTTGACTAAATTTCAAGTGGGGAAGATAAAAATCAAAAATGAATAAACAGTTTTTTTTTATCTTAGTTGGAAATCTTTTTATTACCTCTGTTCCTAGAACTGTTTAACTTTTTTCAATAAGTCTAGTTTTACTGAAAATAATGTTCACCCCATTTTACCCTAACAATTCCAATCGAGTCTATTTTTTTTTCCTGTTGGCTGGTGGGTCAGATTTTTACCTTCCTAGCCCGCGCAGCAATGGCGAGAAAAGGTATATTGTTTTTGAGGATTTTTTTTTTCAGATAACGTCGAAAATGTGTTATTTGGGTGTATTTTGACCTATCTTAGCTTAGCTTTAATTTCAGGAAAGGTCAAAGGGTGAAAATCGTATCTACTAGAGGCCCCCTTGTCTGGTTGTTACGAACGTATTGATTTAGCTGGGATTTGACGTTGTCTATTGGTTGTTGTTTTGACTGTTTTAATGTCAAACAAATTGGGACCGACTTTTTACAAAACAAATTAACGTTTTTGCAACTAAATCAATAGGACCTATTGCAATAGTGCCAGGCACAAATTGTGCCGGGCACTATATTGACAGTTTCCCATTACAAACTGACAGTTGGTCTTTCAAAATTGACATACCAAAGTCTATTAAATTCGGCTCGTATAATACACAAAGGCCTAATTTTGACAGGACACAGCTGTTCTTATAATGAGAAACTGTCAATATAGTGCCCGGCACAATTTGTGCCTGGCACTATTGCAGTGGGTCCCTAATATTTGCGCACATTTTAATATAATTTTGGATTCTCCTTTATGTTTCGGATCTTTATTTATGTAAGTACCTATTTTATCTCTCCTTTAAAAGGTCTCGGTGTTTTATTATAGACATATAAAGCGGCACACTGCAGGTACAAAGTGAAACAACAATTTTTTGAGGCTTCTTTACTTAGATTTTGCCACAAAATTTGGTTTACCATAGCTATGACGCGGTGCCACTTATATAGATCCTCAACTATAGTTGAGTAGATTATAAGGAAAAATTGTGTCCCATGTCATCTTCAACTATCCCACGGAACCCTCTTAACTACTACAGGAAGTTTTATAAAATTTTGTACTTTGGGACAAAACTTTTATATTTTTGAAAATTTGATTTCAAGAGTGTTCTAACTTGTTAATTTCTTAGTAAGAACTTCAATCTAAAATTCAGTTGTTTATCCGCCAAGAAAAAAGAACAAAGTTGCATGTGAAATTTTACAAACCGTGTGTCTTAACAAGAAAGTAGTTAAAATTGGGACAAAAAAGTGAAAATACTATTTTATTTTAATTGTTGTGAAAGAAAATAATGACATTGGAGCCATGGAAACATTATCAGATAGTTTGTAACACCATTATAGTTGAGAGGCATATAGTAAAAAATTGTGTCCCGTGGGATAGTTGTGGAAGAGTTTTTAAAACTGTATTAGATTGATTGGTAATAGATCACACAATTTTAATTCACTAGGTGTTTGCCTCCAATTTGAGTAGAAGGGTCTGAGTGACGTCATAAATCCAAGATGGTGGCTTTTTTAAAGTTTTTTCACAAACACCCGATGACCTAAAATTGTGTGATCTATTACCAATCAAAATTTTCCACAACTATCGCACGGGATGCCATAGGGCTCTCAAGTACTACAGGAAGTTTCATAGAATTTTATATTTTGGGACAAAACTTTTATATTTATGAAAATTTTATTTCAAGAGTGTTCTAACTTGTTAATTTCTTAGTAAGAACTTCAATCTAAAATTCAGTTGTTTATCCGCCAAGAAAAAAGGACAACGTTGTATATAAAATTTTACAA
This sequence comes from Aspidapion aeneum, assembly GCA_963576565.1. Lineage (NCBI taxonomy): Eukaryota > Metazoa > Arthropoda > Insecta > Coleoptera > Brentidae > Aspidapion > Aspidapion aeneum. The sequence goes on along the minus strand of OY755046.1, from coordinate 61,853,331 downwards.
ACCGTGTGTCTTAACAAGAAAGTAGTTAAAATTGGGACAAAAAAGTGAAAATACTACATATTTTGTTTAGATAGTTTGTAACACCCTTATAGTTGCGAGGCGTATAGTCAAAAATCGTGGGATAGTTCTGAAAGATTTTTTAAAACTCTGTTTGAGTAGGAGAACCTATATGACGTCATAAATCTAAGATGGCGTTTTTTTCATGTTTCTGCACAAACTTTGCCTTCTAACTTTCGCTAAATTAGTTTTACAGAAAACATATTAGTACGTTTTTTTGATTGCAAGAGTAAAAAAAAAATACTATTTCTGATACTTAAAAGAAACAATATCTTTGTTAGTTTTCAAGATATGAAGCTAATTTCTCTATTATCTTAATTGTTGTTCTATTGCAAACAAAAAACCTATTAACAATTTTTCTGTAAATCTAATTTTGAAAAAGTCATAAGCCAAAGTTTGTGAAAAAACATGAAAAACGCCGCCATCTTGTATTTATGACGTCACACCTGCCCTCCTACTCGAATTGGACGCAAACACCCGGTGACTTAAAATTGTGTGATCTATTACCAATCAAAATCTTCCACAACTATCGAACGAGATACCATAGATCTCTCAACTACTACAGGAAGTTATATAAAATTTTGTATTTTGGGACAAAACTTTTATATTTATAAAAATGTTATTTCAAGAGTGTTCTAACTTGTTAATTTCTTAGTAAGAACTTCAATTTAAAATTCAGTTGTTTATCCGCCAAGAAAAAAAGACAAAGTTGTATAGAAAATTTTACAAACCGTGTGTCTTAACAAGAAAGTAGTTAAAATTGGGACAAAAAAGTGAAAATACTATTTTATTTTATTTGTTGTGAAAGAAAATACAGTCGAACCTCTATAACTCGAAGCTGAAGGGACAACCAAAACAGTTCGAGTTATGGAGAGTTCGAGTTATAGAAACTCGAGTTACATAGGTTAAAATACATGTAAAAAGTGCAGGGACCGCTTAAAAGGTTCGAGTTATAGAGGGGTTCGAGTTATAGAGGTTCGAGTTAGAGAGGTTTGACTGCAATGGAATTGGAGCCATGGAAACATTATCAGATAGTTTGTAACACCCTTATAGTTGCGAGGCGTATAGTCAAAAATCGTGTCCCGTGGGATAGTTGTGGAAGAGTTTTTAAAACTGCCTTATATTGATTGGTTATAGATCACACAATTTTAATTCACTAGGTGTTTGCCTCCAATTTGAGTAGAAGGGTCTGTGTGACGTCATAAATCCAAGATGGTGGCTTTTTTAAAGTTTTTTCACAAACACCCGATGACCTAAAATTGTGTGATCTATTACCAATCAAAATTTTCCACAACTATCGCACGGGATGCCATAGGGCTCTCAAGTACTACAGGAAGTTTCATAGAATTTTATATTTTGGGACAAAACTTTTATATTTATGAAAATTTTATTTCAAGACTGTTCTAACTTGTCAATTTCTTAGCAACAACTTCAATCTAAAATTCAGTTGTTTATCCGCCAAGAAAAAAGAACAAAGTTGCATGTGAAATTTTACAAATCCGTGTGTCTTAACAAGAAAGTAGTTAAAATTGGGACAAAAAAGTGAAAATACTATTTTGTTTTATTTGTTGTGAAAGAAAATAATGGAATTGGAACCATGGAAACATTATCAGATAGTTTGTAACACCTTTATAGTTGAGAGGCATATAGTAAAAAAACCCATGTCCCGTGAAATAGTTGTGGAAGAGTTTTTAAAATTGCCTTAGATTGATTGGTAATAGATCACACAATTTTAAATCACTGGGTGTTTGCCTCCAATTTGAGTAGAAGGGTCTGTGTGACGTCATAAATCCAAGATGGCGGCTTTTTTTATGTTTTTTCAGAAACTTTGGCTTATTACTTTCGCTAAATTAATATTACAGAAAACCTATTAATACGTTTCTTGTTTGTAAGAGTAAAAAAAGTTACTATTTTTTGGTATTTAAAAAAATATATCTTTGTTAGTTTTCAAGATATGAAGCAAACGTCTTTATCATCATAATTGCTGTTCTATCGCAAACAAAAAACGTCTTAGTTAAAATTGGGACAAAAAAGGGAGAATACTATTTTGTTTTATTTGTTGTGAAAGAAAATAATGGAATTGGAGCCATGGAAATATTATCAGATAGTTTGTAACACCCTTATAGTTGCGAGGCTTATAGTCAAAAATCGTGCGATAGTTCTGAAAGATTTTTTAAAACTCTGAGTAGGAGAACCTATGTGACGTCATAAATCTAAGATGGCGTTTTTTTTCATGTTTTTGCACAAACTTTGCCGTCTAACTTTCGCTAAATTAGTTTTACAGAAAACATATTAGTACGTTTTTTTGATTGCAAGAGTAAAAAAAATTACTATTTCTGATACTTAAAAGAAACAACATCTTTGTTAGTTTTCAAGATATGAAGCTAATTTCTCTATTATCTTAATTGTTGTTCTATTGCAAACAAAAAACCATAATAGTTTTTCTGTAGATCTAATTTTGAAAAAGTTATAGACCAAAGTTTGTGAAAAAACATGAAAAACGCCGCCATCTTGGATTTATGATATCACACCGGCCTTCCTACTCAAATTGGACACAAACACCTAGTGACTTAAAATTAAGTGATCAATCAATTAAAATCTTCCACAACTATCCCATGGGATACTATTTATAGGCCTGTTAACTACTACTGGAAGTTTTACAAAATCTTGTATTTTGGGACAAAACTTTTGTATTTATATAAATTTTATTTCAAGAGTGTTCTAACTTGTTAATTTCTTAGCAACAACTTCAATCTAAAATTCAGTTGTTTATCCGCCAAGAAAAAAGAACAAAGTTGCATGTAAAATTTTACAAATTCGTGTGTCGTAATGAGAAAGTAGTTAAAATTGGGACAAAAAAGTGAAAATACTATTTTATTTTAATTGTGGTGAAAGAAAATAATGGAATTAGAACCATGGAAACATTATCAGATAGTTTGTAACACCCTTATAGTTGCGAGGCGTATAGTCAAAAATCGTGGGATAGTTCTGAAAGATTTTTTAAAACTCTGTTTGAGTAGAAGAACCTATGTGACGTCATAAATCTAAGATGGCGTTTTTTTCATGTTTCTGCACAAACTTTGCCTTCTAACTTTTGCTAAATTAGTTTTACAGAAAACATATTAGTACGTTTTTTTGATTGCAAGAGTAAAACAAAATTACTATTTCTGATACTTAAAAGAAACAATATCTTTGTTAGTTTTCAAGATATGAAGCTAATTTCTCTATTATCTTAATTGTTGTTCTATTGCAAACAAAAAACCTATTAACAGTTTTTCTGTAGATCTAGTTTTGAAAAAGTTATAGACCAAAGTTTGTGAAAAAACATGAAAAACGCCGCCATCTTGGATTTATGATATCACACCGGCCTTCCGACTCAAATTGGACACAAACACCTAGTGACTTAAAATTAAGTGATCAATCAATTAAAATCTTCCACAACTATCCCATGGGATACTATTTATAGGCCTGTTAACTACTACTGGAAGTTTTACAAAATCTTGTATTTTGGGACAAAACTTTTGTATTTATATAAATTTTATTTCAAGAGTGTTCTAACTTGTTAATTTCTTAGCAACAACTTCAATCTAAAATTCAGTTGTTTATCCGCCAAGAAAAAAGAACAAAGGTGCATGTAAAATTTTACAAATTCGTGTGTCTTAATGAGAAAGTAGTTAAAATTGGGACAAAAAAGTGAAAATACTATTTTATTTTATTTGATGTGAAAGAAAATAATGGAATTGGACCCATGGAAACATTATCAGATAGTTTGTAACACCCTTATAGTTGAGAGGCTTTTAGTAAAAAATTGTGTCTTGTGGGATAGTTGTGGAAGAGTTTTTAAAACTGCCTTGGATCGATTGGTATTAGATGACACAATTTTGACTCACTGGGGGTTTGCCTCCAATTTCAGTAGGAGAGTCTGTGTGACGTTATCAATCCAAGATGGCGGCTTTTTTAAAGTTTTTTCACCAACTTTGGCTTATAACTTTCGCTAAATTAGTTATACCGAACACCTATTAATACGTTTTTTGTTTGCAAGAGTAAAAAAAAGGTTACTAGTTTTTGTTTAAAAAAAAAAAAAAAATATATATATATATATATATATATATATATATATATATATATATATACATATATACACATCTTTGTTAGTTTTCAAGATATGAAACTACTGTCTTTACCATCTTAATTGTTCTATTGCAAACAAAATACTCTGCCAATCTATGGGCACCAAAGCTCACACTAGGTACTATAGTAATAGTGTACGTGTGAGCTAATATAACTAAAAACTGAAATATATTTTGTTCAACTCCACACTAAATTACCTGTTGTTTGATACCACACAAGCCATGTTTTGACTTAAACTCAAATTTTTGAAATCCACGCCCACCCTTAAAAAAATCAAAAACTAAAATGTATTTTGTTTAACTCCAGACTCAATTACCTTTCGTTTGATATCACACACGCCATATTTCCATATAAACACTAATTTTTTTAATTTACCCCCACCCTTTTTTTTACAGTAAAATGTATTTTATTTAACTCCAGACGCAATTACCTTTCGTTTGATATCACACACGCCATATTTTTACATAAACTCTAATTTTTGAAATATACCCACCCTTTTATTTGGCTTGTGTTTGGTGGATTTTGTTCATTTTTAAATGGGACCATCTCGACCCAAAAAGTTGCTCCGATTTCAAAAATTTTTATATATCTTTGCGTTTCAGGTGATTTTGAAACTTTTTTGTTGCGCCGTCTGTCTGTCTGTCTGTCTGTATGTCTGTCTGTAACGACCAACGCGCATAACTCAAAAACCGCTTGCCTGATTTTAATGAAATTTGGTACAGCGTAGGTACCAAATTTCATTAAAATCGGCCAAGCGGTTTTTGAGTTATGCGCGTTGGTCGTTACAGACATACAGACAGACAGACAGACAGACATACAGACAGACAGGCAGACAGACGGCGCAACAAAAAAGTTTCAAAATCATCTGAAACGCAAAGATATATAAAAAATTTTGAAATCGGAGCAACTTTTTTTTTCTCGAAAAAATTAGGATCACCATAGTTCACACTACTATAGTATAGTATATGTGTGAGCTAATACCTTCTCTAGCCATTGCTGCGCGGGCCAGGAAGGTACTAAATAATGGCGCGGTAAAAAAGATGTGTTTCGTGCGCTCCTGGAAAATTGTGGTCTACACAAAAGGCTTATAAAGCGTACTATTAAAGAGTTTAAAACTTAATTTTTATTATTGGATAATATCTTAATAAAAATTGGGTTTGAACTTTTCTAATAGTACAGCGCATAGTGTACTCGGTTAACTTACTATGTAGACTTAACTGGCTCTAAGCCCACAATCCGTCGGTGTATTCAAAGTTTACACAATTTACACAATTGAAATATAAGTTGCTGAACTTGAGCCGTCGGCCGTCATCAAACGTCGAATCGCACACCTGTTTGGCAACGGGTTTCTGGCTGGTGGATCTTTCAGCCGGCGGCCGACATCAAACGCCGAATCGCACACCTGAACGCGTTTGATCTCTATATTTCCATTGATTTTGACAAGTGCAGGAACTTATATTTTAATTCTGTAAACTTAATTGTGTAAACTTTGGTGTAGTGCTGATTCTTGTAATTTAGATAAACAATTTGTAGAACCTGTGCCGGCCTAAATTTTTTTGTGATAAAATACAATGCGCGAATGAAGTAGTTTGTGTACTGTGATGAAATGTCAAAAAATACTGAATAAAAATACCATGGCAAAAAGCATGACAATTTAAGGTGCGAAAAATTTCTGCGAAAAAAAAACCCTTTTGCAAACAAGTCTCTGGGACTTTAAAATGCATACAAAATATATTTATTTACTGCAAAATGGCGCGCAAAGAAAAATTGTTAATTATACAAAACTAAGCTGTAAATAAATATATTGAATATACAGGGTGTTCGGCACATGAACCGTCAAAATTTTTTGGGATATTGTTGGGGTCATTTGCTACATTTTCAACCTTTCAAGAACTTGGGTCCTAAGAGACACGGCTAAAGAGATAACAATTTTTTAATTTTTTTTCTCAAATACCCCAAAATCCCTTCCTTAAACCTTCGTAAGCTTTTTCGCCTGGAAAAGCACCATTTTTTTTTTATAATTCTGTAATCTAATGCTTCTTCAACTAATTATTAGATTTGTTAAAATTGATGTACCAAAGAGACATACGAGGTTTTTTATTGAAGAACATTAGTGATTTTGTGAAAGAAAATCAATTTCAAAATTAAAAATTAAAAAATGTATCGACAATTGAGAACTTTATTTTCTTTTAAAAACTTCTCTAGTTGATTACCTTTCTAACGGTATGCTACATATTAATTTAAAAAAACAATTCTGCTTTAAAATACGGATATTCCGTGAGACAGGCGATAATCGTTCGGACTTGATAAGAAAAACAATTTGATGTTTATGATCGTTTTTTTAAATAAAAATTAAAAATTCGCAATAATTTTATACCTCACTATTCTCCAGTTTACAAATTACATTTGAACAAAAAAGACAAACATTTCTGATATTACAAAACAGTAAATACGAGCCGCAGTCGAGTTGTAACTACAGCTTAGTATTTTTCTTACCAATTCCGAACGAGTCTCTCCCTTCTCACGGAAAATCCGTATTTAAATGCAGAAATGTTTTTTTATCAATGTGTTAGAAAGGTAATCAACTAGAGAAGTTTTTAAAAGAAAATAAAGTTCTCAATTGTCGATACTTTTTTTAATTTTAAAATTTTCTTTCACAAAATCACTAATATTCTTCAATAAAAAACCTCGTATGTCCCTTTGGTACATCAATTTTAACAAATCTATTAATTAGTTGAAGAAGCATAAGATTACCGAATTATAAAAAAAATGGTGCTTTTCCAGACATTAATAAAAAGCTTACGAGGGTTTAAAGGTGGGATTTTGGGTAATTTGAGAAAAAAATTAAAAAATTCATATCTCTTTTTCCGTGACTCTTAGGACTCCAAGTTCCCAGGTTGAAAAGGTAGCAAATGACCCCAACAATAGCCCAAAAATTTTGATAGGTGCCGAACACCCTGTATTGAAATAAATTATCCCTTGGATAACTTTCTTAAATTATGTAACGCAAAAATTTAAGATTTTTAAGAAAAAATACATTAAAAAAAACATTGAGTGTAACGAAAGGCTAAACCCTCCCTCTCGCCCTGCTTAACCGTTATGTAATATAAGAATAGTCCCTTATGTATTTATTTTTTTAGTACCGACAAAGGTTAATAAATTATACCGTATGAGCCAAAAGTAGAGCGACTTCCTAAAATTTATATATGTAAATATAAACCTGTCTTTTTCAAACCATCTTTGGGCATAGGGCTCCCCCAAGGGTACGTTCAGATTGAAACGTCGGGCGAGACGTCTTGCCGAGCGAATGACGTCATGGGTAAATCGCCGGACGTCTTGCCTTTGTAAACGGTATGGATGTAATAAACTAACCTTAAAATATATTTTTTAAAAATTGATAAATTCGATCGAATATATGACACGAAAACTAATAGAAGAGTACAATAACTGGGGACTGGAGTTTAATCTCAATAAGACAGAGTATATGTGTATCGGTGGAACGAAACAGGATCTAATCTTAAAAACCGGGCAGCGAATTCAGTCCTGTGATGAGTATAAATACTTAGGTCTAAAAATTACAGCTGACGGAACAATAGACAAAGCTATAAAAGATCGAAACGTACAAGGAAGAAAAGCAATAACTTTATTAAATGGAATAATTTGGGACCAAAATATATCAAAACGTAACAAAAAGCTTATATATAACACCATTGTAAAAAGTATTAAAACATAAGGCTCAGAAGTATGGCCAATCAAGGATAGAACAGAAAAAATGCTTTCCGCTACGGAGATGGACTATTGGAGAAGAGCAGCAGGGAAATTAAAAAGAGAAAGAGTTACAAATCAAAGAATAAGAGAAATTATGACAGTGGGTGAACGTACTTTAGTGGATGATATAAGAACAAAACAACTGGTGTGGTACGGACATGTACAAAGAATGAATGATGAAAGACTACCTAAACAAATCCTACAATGGAAACGAACTAGCCGAAGAAAACGAGGACGGTCACGGAGAAGCTGGAGAGAAGGAATAGACAGTGAAATAAGAATAAGAGGCCTAGATGATGAATTATGGGCAAACAGAGACGAGTGGAGATTGGGTATCGGAAGACGTAGAACGTTGTGAAACCGATAAATATATATAAATTCGATCAGATTTAAAAATTTGTTACAGTTTATTTAGTAGAGTTATCATAAACGCAAATAAGTGTTTTTTGGTTTTGAAAAATGGAAATAGAGAGTATTTTGGAGTACCGGACTTTTGGTGGCTGACAGAGTTTTATTAGACAAATAAGGTTTTGTTTTAGATTAAAAAGTTGTTTTCTGTAAATTTATTTTCTTTGTTGTACGTACAAGCAATACAGGTTTTAAGTGCCTGTGCTCAACACTTTCAAAGGAAATAAATAAATTTGAAAATGAATAGTTACATGTGCAATATAATATAATAGCGTTTGACAGTGACAATGCGAAAGAAGACAAATTCTCAATCATTAAGTGTTTGCTGGAGCGTTGAGAGATCTTCAATTACATTATGTCAAACCTCTTTATATGGTTACATTATCTACTATTAACTAAAGAATACAAATATACATAGTTTAAATGTCTTTTATTTTAATTTGAAAGCACAAAGTAATATCTAGGTATAATATTATTTATATTCCTATAACAACTTGTCAGAAACTAAACAGTCAAAATGAAATTCTGTAAAGGATCCATTTAATTGCATCTGAAAGAGTGTTTTTAAGTAAAAATTGATTATTTATTTATGGAAAATGCCACTTTTATATAATGTTTTCGAAACTATATATTTTTTAAAAAAATTATGGGGGGTTGGTTTATATACCTACTGCGCAAGTCGAGCGTTTGTCACCCACCCCATAAAGAAGGATGTAAAAGGCGATTCGCCCGACGTTATTTTCGACCAATAAGAACGAGAGTAACTTTCACCTAGATTTCAATCTGAACGGATTTGAGCGCGCCCGACCACATCCGACGTGCTATCTGAACGTACCCCAATATCTTCCACTCTTCTCTGTCTGTCGCCGTGTTCATCCATCTAGTTCCCGCATGTTTCTTCAAATCGTCCCCCATATCATTTAGTGTCTTTCCCTACTTCTTTTGTCCAGGTGTCCAGTGTCCAGGTCTGGGATCCATAGGTAAGTATAGGAAGGATAGGTACATTGGTTATAACCATTCGTTTTAAGGTACTGAAGATATTTTTTATTTTTTAGTATGTAGCCTAATTTACCGAATGCTGCCCAGGCCAATCTTACTCGTCTCTTGATTTCAGCTGTTTGGTTTATTTTTTTTAGTTTAATAATTTTTCCTAGGTATATAAATTCCTCTACTTGTTCTATTTTTTTTTAGTTTTAGTGTAGTCCATACTCTAGCCTATATTTTTGGCTGCTGTATCCAGTTCTTTCAGCACTTTCATCAGTTCTTCTTTCTTATCTGTTATTAAGGCGATATCCTCAGCATATCTTAGGTGATTCAAGTATTGTCTGCTTACTTTGATGCCTATTTCTTATCAATCTAAGTTTTTAAAAACATCTTCAGAGCCTGGTTCAAGGCCAACACAAAAATAGAGGCCACGACCCTGAAAAAATCAGCTGTTCTCCCGGGGCTGAATTTTACATTGGGTCTTATGGGAGGTCAGACGTTTTTTTATGATATTTTCAAAATGGCACTACAGATTTCCGCAAAATTTCAGTGAAATATTCTCAGACACCATCCCGATATTCCACCAAAGGATTGTAAGGAAGCAACATGATTAAAAGGTTTAAATCTTTAAGATTTAGCATTCCTTATTTTGAATTCAAATTACCCGCCATGTACCACATGCCAACTGTTATATTTGACATGTATTTGACTTTCTCATATGTGATTGTCACATTCGCTTCTACTTTAAACTTAATTTTTGTGTGAGCCAGGGCTATCAAAACGGACGGGCCACGATCCTCCACTTTGTTGACGTCACATCCGGGGCTGATTTTTTTTTGATGGTTGCGTCACGACACAGCTGATTGTCTTTAAAATATTGAAGTTGGAATGACGGTTCAAGAATATTTCATTTTGTTAAAAATAAAGCCGGTTTTAAGATTGTTTTTACTATATTCTTGAAGAACAATTTTTTTTTAAATGTATAGTAATCCTTAATTTTTTAGAGCCGCTTCATAAGCTCACACTAAAATTAAATTTAAAATAGAAGCGAATGTGACAAACACAGATGACAAAGTCAAATACATGTCAAATTTAACAGGCATGGCATGCGGTACATGGCGGGTAATTTGAATTCAAAATACGGAATGCTAAATTTTGAAGATTTTAACCTTTTAATCTTCTTGCGTCCTTACAAAAGTTTGGTGGAATATGGGGATGGGATGTGAGAATTTTTCACTGAAATTTCGCCGAAATCTGTAGTGCCATTTTGAAAATATCATAAAAAAACGTCTGACCTCCCATAAGACCCAATGTAAAAATCAGCCCCGGGAGAACAGCTGATTTTTTCAGGGTCGTGGCCTCTATTTTTGTGTTGGCCTTGTGTGAGCTAATGAAGCGGCTATGAAAAATTAGGGCTTACTATACATTTAAAAAGATTGTTCTGCGAGAATATAGTAAAAACAATCTCTTTATTTAAAAAAAAAATCAAATATCCATGAACCGTCATTCCAACTTCAATATTAAAGACAATCAGCTGTGTCGTAACGTGACCATCAAAAAAAAATCAGCCCCCCCTGTGACGTCAACAAAGTGGAGGATCGTGGCCCGTCCATTTTGATAGCCCTGCCTGGTTAAATAGTTATTGTTATAGGGGATATTGTTTCACCCTGTATCACACCTCTTTTTATGCGGATTGGCTTTGTTCCTTCGTGGATTTTGATTGATGTTGCCCTGCTTGTTCTTTTGATTGATATCTGTCAAGTTTTGTTGTAGTCTATCTGTTACAATATTTTTAAAAATTACATTGAGGTGTGTTATAGGTCGATAGTTGTTTAGGTCTGCTCTATCGCCTTTCTTGTGTAGAATAATGGATATGGATTCTTTCCAGTTGTTTGCGATTATTTTTTCTTTTATTATTTTATTCAGAAGAATATGGAGGGTTTTAACTACAGCTTTACCACCGTACTTGAGCACCTCTGCCGTTGCTCCGTCTTTTCCAGGTGATTTGTTGTTTTTAATTTTTTTAATGCTCTCTTTATTTTCGCTTTGCTTATATCATTATTGTGGTTCGAAGTGTATTGTCTTTATTTTTGTTTGGAGTTTCTTTATTGTTTCTCGGGATGGTTCCCCTTTTGTTTGGTATAATTCTGTATATAATAGTTGTGTGATATTTTTGATATCCTCTTTAACGTTGTCTATGCCGTTCATATCCTCTATTTTAATTAGTTTATATCTACCTAGAGTCGGGCTTAGACATTTCATATTTCTGTTATACTCTCTCAACTTTTATTTCTTGGCTCTTTCTTTTATTTTCTTTTATCATTTTTCTTATAGTTTTATTTACTTCCGTGTATTCTATAGATGTTCTTTTTCCTTCTCTCTCGAGGGTCCGTCTTTTTTCCATCAGTCTCTTTATTTCTTCTGGTACAATTTTCCCTCTTTTTATCTTTTTGTGCGATGTCTTTTCCTACTTTGGTCATAGCTCCTGTTAGCGTCTCATTTATTTCATCCATAATTTATTTTCGCAGTTTTGGGTTATTAATATCTATACTATTCTTTGTTGAATTGTCAATATAAACTTGAGTGCATAGAGATCGGCCCACTGTAAACTTTTGATTTTAACTATATTTTTTTAAAGAATTATTCATCAGATCAAAAAAAGAAATATGCTGTTTGAAAGACAATTTAATATGCTTTAATGTAAGTATAAATTTTTTAAGAAAGCTTATCGTTTATATGCGTAGCAACCGGTAAACAAATGAAACGTGTTTATGTGGTGTTTGTAACGAAAATAACAAATTTGTCAAATTACGTTTGCAACTTAAATTTACATATTATTCGTTTTTCAAAATCTGAATAGTGTTCAAGTTATTGCTATAATCGAAAATGGACATAGTCAGCGAGCTGTTGCCAGACAATTGAATATGACTCGCGCAGCGGTTCGAAGAGTGTACCAGCGTTATGAGGAGACTGGAGACTTTCATAGGCGACCTGGAACAGGCAGAAGGCGTTTTGCAACCGCTCGTGATGACCGCTTTATTGTGCCAACAACATTAAGAAATCGTTACATTAATGCCATTCAAGTGCAACGACAGCTCCGTGAGGTGCGAGGAGTGGCTATTAGTCAGTGGATAGTAAGACGAAGACTGCAGGAAAATAACCTGACCCCTAAAAAACCTGCGATTGGTCCAAAACTTACTCCAGCGCATCGGCAAGCACGCATGCGTTTTGCACAGGATCATCTGAATTGGACGTTGCAACAATGGGGATCTGTTCTGTTCTCAGATGAGTCCAGAATATGCCTCCATGGTAGCGACCGAAAAAGGAAAGTTTGCCGAAGACCACCTCCATAAGCACTCCGCTCTTCAAAGCAGCAATAGCGATTTACAGATTGCTGCTTTGAAGAGCGGAGTGCTTATGGAGGTGGTTCCTGCATGATCTGGGGTGCAATTTACAGTGGGCCGATTTCTATGCACGCAAGTGTATATTCAGGTCAATATAGCTTTTACGTTTCTTTTCAATTGCCAGTTTAGCCTAAAATTACGTAAACTTTTTTGTAGCTTTTTTTAAAACCTGACAAAATTAAAAAGGCACTACATGATTTTGTAGAGAACTGGACCGAAGACAGTTGGTAACAGATCAAATTGATATACAATTCTAGGGAGTTCCTATACTTTTGCCTGATACTGTATATAAAACGGTAATAATAATAATTGTTATACATAGTAAAAAATAATAATAAAATATATAATATTAATAATAAAAAATAACAATAGGTTAAATTCGTTTGTATGGCCGTAGCAGTTGTTAATTTAATTGTGACTTTGTTGATTGGTAAATAAAAAAAAATAATAAAAAAAAACACATTTATGTTTGGCTTTTGTTGCAGATAATCTTCCGAAGCCATGGGCGTCCCACAGCCCAAAGTGTTCAGCCAAAACAGCTTGAAAAACATCCTTGCTGAGGACAATTTGAACAACAACTTTTTGCATAATCCAGATGTTACTATGAATAATATTTCGGAATTTTATGCAAATACGAAAGTTTTTATAACGGGCTCCACTGGTAAGTCTTAAAAAAATAACAGGGAAATTTCTAAAAATTGTTTACAGTGTCGTTCGGGAAACATAAAATCCACCATTTTATCCAAATTATTTAAATTATAAATATGGTTTTGGACTAAATTTATAAATAAATTATTTCTATTACGATTCTTTCTTTTTCTGTTAACAATAATACATTTTATAAATAACTCTCTTTTTTTGTTAAGGGCTAAAAATATACTGTTATGATGCTATTTTTCGCACTTTTTGCTTTTTTTTTTAGTTTTTTTCTATTTTTTGGAAGCTTTTTAGTTTTGAAGTTTTTTAGGTTTTTTCTTTTTATCCCTGATCAGTCACTTTTCGTTCCGTTTTTTTGCTTTTTATCCCTGATATGTCCCTTTTCATCCCGACTTTTTACTTTTTATCCCTGATTTGTGACTGTTTGTGTAACACAACTTTTAGTTTTTGCTCGAATTTTAAAAGGGTGGCGGAACAAAGATCGTATAACAAAAGATCGAAAAGACAAAAGATCGAAATACAAAAGGTCGAAAAGACAAAAGATCGAAACCACAAAATATCGAAAAATAAAAGATTGAAACTACAAAAGATCGAAAGAAAATAGATCGAAAGACAAAAGATCGAAAGTACAGAAGATCGAAAAAAAAAGATGGAAAGACAAAAGATCAAAATAGCGCGTATCAAAATAGCGCGTTTCAAAATATCGCTATTACATAGTTAAAAAAAAAAACTTTCCTGACATGTTTCCCGGGATCCTACAGGGTGTAAAACCAAACCGGTTCTGTTCGGTTTGGTTACACATCCTCTAGGATCCCGGAAAAGAAATTAGGATTTTTTTTTTCATAAAATTGATTGAAAAAGAGACCGTTTGATGGAACTATATGATTTGTGTTGTAATTTTACCTTAGCTGACCTCGCCTAAACTTTTGCAAACATAATACGCGTCATTTTGTATATTTCGATCTTATTTACTTGTGATTTTTTTTGATCTTTTGTCATCTGATATTTTGTTTTTTGATCTTTTGCATTTGGATCTTTTGTGTTTCGATCTTTTGTACTTTCGATCTTCTGTATTTTCGATCTTTTGGTTTTCAATCTTTTGTTTTTCGATCTTTTGTATTTTCGATCTTTTGCCTTTTCGATCTTTTGTTTTTCGATCTTCTGTATTTTCGATCTTTTGTCTTTTAATCTTTTGTTTTTCGATCTTTTGTATTTTCGATCTTTTGCCTTTTCGATGTTTTGTTTTTTGATCTTTTGTATTCGATCATTGTTACGCAACCATTTAAAATACTCTGCCAATATATGGGCCCCTAAGCTCACACTAGGTACTATAGTTATAGTGTACGTGTAAGCTAATATAACTGAAAACTGAAATATATTTTATTCAACTCCACACTAAATTACCTGTTGTTTGATACCACACAAGCCATGTTTTGACTTAAACTCAAATTTTTGAAATCCACGCCCACCCTTAAAAAAAAACAAAAACTAAAATGTATTTTGTTAAACTCCGGACTCAATTACCTTTCGTTTGATATCACACACGCCATATTTTCACTTAAACTCTAATTTTTTAAATATACCCCCACCCTTTTTTTTTAAATAAATTAAAATGTATTTTTTTTAACTCCAGACTCAATTACCTTTCGTTTGATATCACACACGCCATATTTTCACATAAACTCTAATTTTTGAAATCTATCCCCACCCTTTTATTTGGTTTGTGTTCGGTGGATTTTGTTCATTTTTAAATGGGACCATCTCGACCCAAGACACAGCCTAGGTATCAAATTTCATTGAAATCGGCCAAGCGGTTTAGTTAGTTAGTAGTTATGCGCGTTGGTCGTCAGACAGACAGACAGACAGACAGACAGACAGACAGACAGACAGACAGACAGACAGACAGACAGACAGACAGACAGACAGACAGACAGACAGACAGACAGACAGACAGACAGACAGACAGACAGACAGACAGACAGACAGACAGACAGACAGACAGACAGACAGACAGACAGACAGACAGACAGACAGACAGACAGACAGACAGACAGACAGACAGACAGACAGACAGACAGACAGACAGACAGACAGACAGACAGACAGACAGACAGACAGACAGACAGACAGACAGACAGACAGACAGACAGACAGACAGACAGACAGACAGACAGACAGACAGACAGACAGACAGACAGACAGACAGACAGACAGACAGACAGACAGACAGACAGACAGACAGACAGACAGACAGACAGACAGACAGACAGACAGACAGACAGACAGACAGACAGACAGACAGACAGACAGACAGACAGACAGACAGACAGACAGACAGACAGACAGACAGACAGACAGACAGACAGACAGACAGACAGACAGACAGACAGACAGACAGACAGACAGACAGACAGACAGACAGACAGACAGACAGACAGACAGACAGACAGACAGACAGACAGACAGACAGACAGACAGACAGACAGACAGACAGACAGACAGACAGACAGACAGACAGACAGACAGACAGACAGACAGACAGACAGACAGACAGACAGACAGACAGACAGACAGACAGACAGACAGACAGACAGACAGACAGACAGACAGACAGACAGACAGACAGACAGACAGACAGACAGACAGACAGACAGACAGACAGACAGACAGACAGACAGACAGACAGACAGACAGACAGACAGACAGACAGACAGACAGACAGACAGACAGACAGACAGACAGACAGACAGACAGACAGACAGACAGACAGACAGACAGACAGACAGACAGACAGACAGACAGACAGACAGACAGACAGACAGACAGACAGACAGACAGACAGACAGACAGACAGACGCAACAAAAAAGTTTCAAAATCATCTGAAACGCAAAGATATATAAAATTTTTTGAAATCGGAGCAACTTTTTTTTTTCGAAAAAATTAGGATCACCATAGCTCACACCACAATAGTATAATATATGTGTGAGCTAAAATTCCTGTGGATAAAAGTATAATTTCGATACTTTTATCAGGGATACCCGGTATATGACAAAAAAAACAAATATAAATACACCATAAGACAGTGAGTTTAATTTAAGGTTTTATATTAAAAAAAATAATTTTTGTGTTTTGTTTTTAGGGTTTGTGGGAAAAGTTCTGGTTGAGAAGCTGCTAAGATCCTGTGAAAAAATTGACGCAATATTTTTGTTGATGCGACCGAAAAAAGGAAAGGCTATTGAGCTTCGCATGAAGGAACTGTTTAAAAGTCCTGTAAGTGCACCATAAACAATAGGGTATTTGCCAAATTTTAAAAAAGAGTTTAGAATGATACATAGATCCCTAATTTGCTACGCAAAATTATTAAAATAGTATATTTTATTATGACTACATTTAAAATCAAATTTTCTAATTTCCGTTTTGAATTTGCCGCTAAAACGCTCATTTCTAGCATGACGTTGTAATGACGTCACAGCGCAGTAAACTCGCGGACAGATACACGGCATTCAAGGGTTTATTTGTTTTTTGTCTGTGTTTTTACTGTTTTTTATGTAAAAAAATATCCTATAAGTGGTGTATAGTGCCTCAGTGTTCGAATACTAGCATAAAAACACCTGAAAAACTATTTATTCATGTGCCTACAGCAGTAAAAGAATGGAAAAAGTGGCTAGAACTTGCTCGAAGAGACCCAAGGGCCTTATCTAATACATCTTCACTTTACATTTGTCAAGATCACTTTGATGTGAGTATAACTAAATTGTTTTTATTAATTTTTATCACATTGTCAATAATATATATAACTATTTCGTAAATGACGATGAAATTTTTGAGGTTATGTTTATTACAAGGGGTATATAAGAATATCGTAAAAAAAACTTTCAGTTATATACAAAGCAACTCATCAAATACTTACATCAACATTTTAACGTTTCTTAATTCCACAGAACAAAAATCACTGTTGTTGGCAAAGAAGCCTGCCACCATAAAGAAATTCAGCATTGGCAAGTTGGAGTTATTAGCTTTGGAGAATCCGTTTTTTTTTTAAATGTTTTTTATAAGCAAAACACAAAATAAAATCCAATTTAGAACGATAATTCGCACTTTAAACCAAAGCAAACATTACCACCCATAAGAAAATAACACAGAAAATAGGTTCGAACGAGGCGTCTACTGTTTTGTGACGTCACTCGCAGCTGATTGGTAGATCGCCTTTTTTGAATCACGTGGCTAATTGTTTTAATTCAATGAATTTATTTAATTAAAAGAACTATGAATTTGAGAAAAAAATTAAACAAAAAAGTTTGTTTTTAGCATTCCCAAGACCTAAAGAGATATCTAAAAATAAATATCTATATATATTTTTTACTACTGTCAAACACCCTAAGTGTACTCCTGCTTAGAGACCCTGTTTGTATGACATATTTTAAAGAAATAAAGAGGCGACAAACTTATCAAAGTCAAATTTATTTAAGTCAAAATCAAAGAAGGAAAATATCGGTCCTCTATACTCTAGCCTTGTTTAGAGAGAGGCGCATCTTCCGTCCTTGTTAATTCATAGGCCCACCCCATCCTAATACGCTTGTTTTCCTTAAGGAGTGGTTTCCAAATGTTTGGTATTTTCGTGCTTGGTTGACTAAAAACTTCTTTATTGTGCATTATAAACGGAGCTTCAATAAACTCTCGTTTTCGACTTATGCAAAACTTTAGCTTCTGATCATTGAATCCTCTGATCATTTGACCATGGATGATCCTCTAGACCGGATTTTTAGTAGTACTTTTTAGATGTTTATTTACTCGAACCTGAAGAGGGCGTTTCGTTTCACCTACATATAATTTACCACACTCACACGGCATTTGGTAAATACATTCCTTATTATTTGAGGGATTTTATGTGTGTTTATGGTGTTGTTTTAGTTACAAAACTCCTTATCGTATTTCCCGATAAAAATACTGTTTTTATATTATACTGTTTGGCTATTCGTCTTATGTTTTCTGAAATCCCTTGCACATAATAATATGGAACATTAATAACACCCAATGGTTTATTAATTTGAGAATTTGTTACATTTGATTTGTTTTTAATTTTAAAGATCGTTGAGTATATTAATTTCTCGGAATAACCATTCTATTCTAAGTCCTTTTTAATCTTTTTAATTTCTGTGGTTAATTCTTCATTATTACTACAAATATTCCGGCTCTTAAATACAAACTTCTTTTATCGCCTTGTTTTGTAGCAACAGAATGATTAGACTTAAAATTTAGGTAATGTCCCGTGTGTGTAGGTTTCTTACATACAGTGGTTTGAATGTTTCTGTCTAATCGTTTGACAAGAACATCCAAAAAAGGTAAGTCCAAATCTTTTTCAATTTTAATGTCCTTTGTGAATTTTTTGAATGTTCTTGTCAAACGATTAGACAGAAAGCTTCACACACCGAATAGTACCTAAATTTTAGGCCCTTCTTATTCTAAGGTTTTGTTAAAAAGCAAAGGATTATACTTTGCAAAAAATGAATGGTTTCATATGGCATTTAGTAATTCTTTACAATATTTTTTGCAGGTTTTTAGCAGAATCCAAGAGAAAAACCCAGACGCTTTCGAAAAAATAAAAGTTATCTCTGGTGACGTATCCCAACCCAACCTAGGCCTTTCCGAAATCGATCAAAAGTTTTTGATTGACAATATCGATATTGTGTTTCACTCAGCAGCAACAGTCAAGTAAGTCAAGTTATGAATAAAAACGATAAGATGTTACACTTCTCAACATTACCATCAAACTTGGTAAAGTACTCAATTAAAGGATAAAAAAGTGCTAGCTAGATTAATACAAACGTCACTCTAATTTCTGGTATTTTTTTTAGGTTCAATGAAAGTCTTAAAAATGCCGTTATCTTAAATACATTTGGAACTAAAAGAGTTTTAGAGATTTGCAAACAAATGAGGAAACTAAAGGTACTTAAAAAAACACTAAGATAAAATTTCTAGGATAAAAATATATAAGATAAAATACTAAGGTACAAATGCCTAAGATAAAATTCCCAAGATAAAATATCTAGGATAAAATATTTAAGATAAAATATCGAAGATAAAATATCTAAGATAAAATATCTAAGATAAAATATCTGAGATAAAATATCTAAGATAAAATATCTAAGATGAAATATCTAAGATAAAATATCTAAGATAAAATATCTAAGATAAAATATCTAAGATAAAATATCTAAGATAAAATTTCTAGGATAAAAATACCTAAGATAAAATACTAAGATAAAAATGAGTGGATATTTTTGACATTATAGATAATTATCACTATTTTAATTATAATAAAAAACGCGTATTTTTAAAGAACTCCATCTGAAAGGCGTCTTGAAGTCCCTTTTGATTACAGTTTAAGCCAAAAAAATTTAAAATATATATATTTTTTTAGAGCTTTGTACATGTATCCACCGCTTTTTGCAATTCAGACAAAAGTTTAGTAGAAGAAACCGTCTATACACCAACTTATGACGCTTATGCCATTATGAACATGGTTGAAAATTTACCAGAAGACGTTATTGAAAGTATTTCAAAAAGACTTGTGGTAAGTACAAAAATTGTATTTTGTGCACGCCATTTTTTTAACACAAATATCAAATATATACATGTTTTTTTTAAAGTTTTGGTAGTTTTCAATGAAATAATTTTTAAATGTAAAGATTTTACATGTCTTTTTTTTGCATTTCCTAAAATTTGAGTTTTTTATATACAGGGTGTCCCATAACTTAGGGGCTTAGTGCAGCAGGTGATAGAGGAGGTTATTTCCGAGAAAAAAGTTTATATAACATAGGGTTTTAAAGTTAGAGGAGTGGGGGAAAAAGAGTTTTACAAAAAAAATAAAATCTGTGACAGCCAGCTGAATACTCAGCTAGTTGTGATTCGAAAATATGACATTCCTTTTTTTGATAAAATTACAAGTTGAGGAAATACAGGCTGTCAAAATAACCTCCAAAAATGTATAAAAAATAATCATTTTTTTAAAAAATTAATTTTTGCTTACTTATTCTTTTAAAAAATATTAATAGTATTTTATTATTGTGTCTCGCTAGAGCCTTGTTTTTATTAGTAATAAATATTAAAAAAAACATTGCGTTCAATATGGCATTTATAAAAGTTTATACTAAAAATATTGTTTTTTCTAAAAAAAGTTGACCGACTAATTTTTTTCAAAATAATTTTTACTTCAGTTTATTGATCTTGTTCTAGTACAAGACTTTACCCAATTTCATATTTTTACTGCGTTTTTTTAAAAAGTAATGACCTCCTCTATCACCTGTTGGCCTATGGCCTCTAAGTTATGGGACACCCTGTATTTATTTTTCTTAATTTTGTGAAAAATCCATTTTTTCGCACGAAAATCCCGTTGACAGAAGGATGAGAAGCGAGTTTGGTTAGGAAATAGTCAAACAATGTGGCTAATCGGGTAAAATAAGGGTTTTTTGTTTCTCTCGTATTTTCCCCTGGGTAGCTCGAAAACTAGGAAATAGGTTTCAGCAAGTGTCAGAAACAATTGTTTTTTCTACGAGTGTCAGGAAAACATTAAAAATAATAAAATTAAAAAATCCAATATTAAAAATCTCATACAGTATGGTAAGCTTCAGAACTATAGATTTTTCAAAATTTTTATCGGTGCGGAAAAAGGATTTTTCGCACTAAAAATAGTGTGGAAAATATGATTTTCCGCGTGCTCGTAGGAAATAAAATTATTTTTTATTTATATAAAAAAGAAATATGCATCCATACAATAGGGTATTTGACAAATTTTAGAAAAGTGTTTAGAATGATACATAGGTCCCTAAATTGGTACGCAAAATTATTAAAATTCCATATTTTATCATTACTACATTTAAAATCAAGTTTTCTAATTTTCGATTTGAATTTTCCGCTAAAACGCTCATTTCTAGCACGGCGTTGCAATGACGTCACAGCGCAGTAAACTCGCGGACAGATACATGGCATTCAAGTGTTTTTTTTAATTTGTTTTTGGTCTGTGTTTTTACTGTTTTTTTATGTAAAAAATGTCCTATAAGTGGTGTGTAGTGCCTCAGTGTTTGAATACTAGCATAAAAACACCTGAAAAACTATTTATTCATGTGCCTACAGCAGTAAAAGAACGGAAAAATTGGCTAGAACTTGCTTGAAGAGACCCAAGGGCCTTATCTAATACATCTTCACTTTACATTTGTGAAGATCACTTTGATGTGAGTATAACTAAATTGTTTCTATTAATTTTTCTCACGTTGTCTATAATATATATATAACTATTTCGTAAATGACGATGAAATTTTTGAGGTTATGTTTATTACAAGAGGTGAATAACTATAATAGGCAGAAAGGTGTACAAAACAATTAGGCGGTGCTAGGCAGTTATTAAGCAGGACTAGGGAGTACCTCTAAATGCAGGATTAGGCAGTGCACATGCAGGCCAAATATAGGACTAAGCAGTGCATGGACTAGGGAGTACCGGTGTACAAATTTTTAGGCGGTGCTAGGCAGTTATTAAGCAGGACTAGGGAGTACCTCTAAATGCAGGATTAGGCAGTGCACATGCAGGCCAAATATAGGACTAAGCAGTGCATGGACTAGGGAGTACCGGTGTACAAATTTTTAGGCGGTGCTAGGCAGTTATTAAGCAGGACTAGGGAGTACCTCTAAATGCAGGATTAGGCAGTGCACATGCAGGCCAAATATAGGACTAAGCAGTGCATATGCAAGACTAGGCATTGCATAGGCAGTACCTACGCAGGACTATGCAGTGTAACCTATGCAGTACTTCAAGTATTGCTGGTCATTGTATACTTTTTGCCTACCTGTCCTGCCATTTTTGATTGTTTCTTAATGCTTAAAATAATAATGATTGGGTATTTAATTGAATCTATTATAAGTGGCATATTAGACAAAAAAGCAAAACATATCCCCTAACCTCAAAATCTAAATGAGTAAAAGTAGGTGAAGAATATCGTAAAAAAATTTCAGTTATATACAAAACAACTCATCGAATACTTACATCAACATTTTAACATTTCTAAATTCCGCAGAACAAAAATTATTGTTGTTGGCAAACAAGCCTGCCACCATAAACGAATTCAGCATTGGCAAGTTAAAGCTATCGGCTTTGGAGAATCCGTTTTCTATTGAAAATGTTTTTTTATAAGCAAAACACAAAATAAAATCTAATTTAGGACGATAATTCGCACTTTAAACCAAAGCAAACATTACCATCCATAAGAAAATAACACAGAAAATAGGTTTGTTCGAGGCGTTTACTGTTTTGTGACGTCACTCGCAGCTGATTGGTAGACCGCCTGTTTTGAATCACGTGGCTAATTGTTTTAATTCAAAGAATTTATTTAATTAAAAGAACTATGAATTTGAGAAAAAATTAAACAAAAAAGTTTGTTTTTAGCATTCCCAAGACCTAAAGAGATATTTAAAAATAAATATATATTTATTTTTTGCTACTGTCAAACACCCTATTGCGTTGCATAAGTAACTTTAATTTTTAGGGTAAACATCCAAACACATACACATTTACAAAAGCATTGGCAGAACAATTAGTAATGGAATATTCTTCACACATACCACTGTGCATTGTCAGACCATCAATAAGTAAGTTTTTAAATTCATCTACTAAAATAAAATAAAAATTCAAAAAGCACCTTTGAAAAAAAATAATTGCAATAGGATATAGATAACAAACTTCCAGTCCAAAATAAATAATAAATGAACATTAAAAAAAAAATTAATAAAATAGCTAACCTAAAATAACTTATTTATGTATAATATACGAGGTATGACAATAAAATTATAAGACTGTTATAAAAAATCTACTTTATTTAAATATTAATACAATTTAATGATGTTCCACATCAATGTTGTCCCCTTCTCTATCGACGCAACGTTGTTTTCCAATGTTGGAAGCAATTTTAGAAATCATCAGAAGAGAGGCTGTTAAGAAGTCTTGCCGTTTTTCTGTATTTCAAAACGGGTTCCTTTTAACGATTTTTTCATTTTCGGAAACAGGTTGAGGTCGCAAGGGGTCGAGTCTGTTGAATATGGTGGGTGTTAAAGACGGGGCTCTTCTTATTATCTAAAAATTGCTTAATGGATAGGGCATTGTGGGTAAGTGCATTGTCCTGGTAGAGCAGCCACGCGTTGTTCTTCCACAAATCTGGACGTTTTTTCCTTACACGTTGCCTTAGCTACATAAATACTTCCAAATATAAATGTTGGTTCACTGTTTGACCCTCACGCGCCCATTCAATAAGAATAACACCCCTAATATCGAAAAATAAAAGAATGAGCATCGCTGTTATGGATGTGCTGGAGCGCCCTTTTCGTTCATCATCTTTAACTTCTTCAAAACCCTCAAAAAAGCTTTTATGCCACATAAAAATCATTGCTCGAGACATACACTGCTTTCCGTAGACATCTTTTAGCATTTGAAATTATTCAGTAGCCGTTTTTTTAAGTTTTACTTTAAATTAATGTTGTTTTTTCGTTTTGTCATAGTTCCGGCAAATGAGCTACGCACGATCCTCTTCAAACCATTGCGTAAGCCAAACTAATAGAGGAAAAGCGACAAGATTGCGCGCGGTAGTAGAACTTACATCAAGGTGAATAACTCTAACCGCCCGAGGCGTGGAGATTTAAAACCTGTTAGTACGGGGGCCAGTCTTAAAATTTAATTGTCACACCTCGTAGTTTCGTTGTTCTTAAGGTTATTAATTTTTCTTTAAATATTTTTGCTTTTATTTATTAATATTATTTATTTCTTTATTTACTATAAACTCTATGTTATTATTTTTTAAATTTTAGTAACAGCCGCATGGAAAGAGCCATTTGTGGGATGGGTGGATAACGTCAGTGGAATTACAGGTCAGTCATTTTGGGAGGGGGTAGATAACTTTTTTATTTGTGAAAATTTCATTTTGACGTAAATTGCTTTTTTATAAAGAATCCAACTGTAGGTATTACATAAAGTTGGCATTGTATTATGGAATGACACTTTTTACATTTGATTTTTCAAATCAGCGTAAAATTCGCTCTAAAATTATGTATCACACTGAATATTTTATTTTTCAACTTGTCCTATTGATGTTCATATTTTGATTTTGTAATTACATCTTTATTTTTGATTCATTCATGAGTAACATTCTAGTTTTACAGAAATTTCAAAATAAAGTATTAAGAAACATTGTGAATGCACCTTGGTACGTTCGAAATAGTGACCTTCATCGAGATCTAAAAATCGAAACTGTAGCAGAGACTATAAAAAAGTACGCAAAAAGCCATGAAGATAGACTCCATCGGCATGTGAATGTGGAAGCAATTCAGCTTCTAGACAATACTATGCTAGTTCGAAGACTAAAAAGAGTGAAGCCGTTTGAGCTAGTAAACTAAGTGAATTATATTAAACTAAATAATGCTATAAACACAACACAATTGTGAGTTACAGACTAAACAAAGCGGGGAGAACTGTTGAGTGAACCCTAAGTTTAAATCTGACTTTTCTAGTAAATTAAGTTAAAACAAAATTGCTAATTAGTCTTGCTGACTAAATTGTAATACAATAAACACAGTGTGTTTGACAAATAAAAAAAAAATGATAAAAATATTTTAAAACCAGTTTAAAAATAATAGAAAAATACAAAGAATATAAACAAATAAAGGGGTCATTTAGTAATGAAATAACAATATTATGTAATATCTCAAAAACGGCAGATGAAATTCAATTTGAAAGTTGAATTCTTTATAAAAAAATCTATACAAAAAAATAAATTTTTTATTTTTAAATTTCTTTTATTATTCACTTGCGATATCCCAAAGCTAAATAAATTGGTAAAAATTTATTATTTTTTAATTTTTAGTGCATTTTATAAAAGCTTGTGACTTAAAAAAAATGTTTTACCAATTTATTTTCTACTTTTTAGTCTCAGCTATCTACTCTATTAAATGAAAATATTTGTTCAATAACAGAACAGAAGAGTTTATTCTAGATTATATGAAATCGCTGATCGTGAGTTGTTTGAAAACTCATTTTTCTATTGGGGGAAGGAAAGGGTGGGGGTAGAGGTAGAAATATATTTTTTGTTTGGGCTGTATTGCCATCGGACCTTTATGCATATACCAAATTTTATAAAAGTCATTTGAAGTGAAGTGTGTCAAAAACGCATTTTTTATGGAAGGGGGTGGGGGGTAGGGGTGGGAGGACATTTTTTCATTATTGTTGTATTATCATCGGACCACTATGTGAATACCAAATTTCATCCAAATCGGATAATGGGAAGTGTGTCAAAAACTCATTTTTCTATGAAAGGGGGTGGTGGTGGGGGTGTGAGGATATTTTTTTCTTAATATTGTATTGTCATCGGATCACTATATATACCAAATTTCATCCAAATCGGATAACGGGATGTGTCTCAAAAACAAATTTTTCTATGGAAGGGGGTGGGGGTAGGGTTGGGAGGATATTTTTTTCTTTTTGTTGTATTATCATCGGACCACTTGGTGTATACCAAATTTTATCCAAATCGGATAACGAAAAGTGTGTCAAAAACACATTTTTCTATAGAAGGGGTGGGGGTAGGGGTGGGAGGATATTTTTTTCTTAATGTTGTATTGTCATGGGACCACTATGTGTGTACTATATTTTATCCAAATCGGATAATGGGAAGTGTGTCAAAAACGCTTCACAAGATTTGATAGATAGTTAGATAGTTAGTCAGATAGTTAGATAGTTCAATAGTTAGACAGAACATCTGAAGCTAATTAAAAGCTTGTAAAAATTGTCACTTAGCAACATTAGCCGATGTTACTAGTTTATTAACGGTAGCAAAATAAGCTATATACTTTGTGGTTGTACTAAAGAGAGTACTATTCATAGACGAATGACAAAGATAGACCAGACACTTACACAGTGGGAGTTGTATTACTAAATTGGCGCAGTATACCGGGGTGTCGTGCACGAATCAGCGCCTCTCGAACTTTGTATTCCGTACTAAACATTTACAGGGGGATTTGAAACAATATAATGCTTGCGCAGTTTGTCTCTAAGCTACAGGATGGCTTTTCAAATTATTGTATACCGGATGCTCATAGCCATCAATGAAATCGTTCTCCAATCACTTCATTTTTCATTTTCAAACGTCTTATAATATAGTGTTTTGAACAGTCCTTATCAAATTAAATTTTAACACCAAAAAACTCATTCTACTCGTCAATTACATAGTTTTAAATTTAAACGATGCGCGCTGATAAGAATGAGTTATTTTGTGTAAAAGCTCAATTTGCTTAAAAAGACTCTATAAACACCAATCAATAAGGAAGCTTAATCAAAGAATGTTTAAATTAATTACTACTAGCAATAAAAAAAGGAAAGTTAAATTTTTATTCAATCTATAAGGTTTAAAAGTTTGTTTCCCATTCATTTAGGTACATAAATTTCCTTGAAAGGCTAATTTTCTAGTTAAAAATAGACTGGGCTCTTTGACGAATGTTATGCAGTAAATTCCTTTTTATTAGTGCATAGAAAATATCTACATATTCTACATTAACTTAAATTAATAATGTATACTTTTACAATGCTTTATACATAATAATGTTGCAAATATAGGTTATGTTTCTATAAACGGAAACTTTTTTAATTGTTTTTTCATGAAAAATAAGAACTAATAGATTTGGAAAATTTTGTTAGTATTAGCTAGGTGATGTAAAAATGTATTTAAATTAAACATAATATAAATTTACACTCTTAACCTATATTAACTAGGTATTAATGGGTGTTTAAAAAAAATGTAACGTAAGCCTTTTAAAGTAAAGTGAATATTGCCGGTTATTCATTTAATTAAACAGGGTCCGGCATAATGATCTCCCACATTTTGCACTGCCACTGTGCCTGAATCACTGAAGAGAGGGGAAGTTTAGCGTAGTTGGTTGGTAGCTCGCGGCTTGCCGTTTCCTTGCCATCGTGCCTTCGTTATCGAGATATTAATCAAAAGTAGGTAACGAATCTGTGATTACGACACAAAGAACTTTTCGTACTTACGTCGCACTTGGTAGACATGCTTTAGTTCCAGATACTTTGGGAATATTTGAACACTATTCCCGAACCATTGACGAATTGAAAGCAGCAATACACCAAGAAATTACAGGAATATCGCTTTAGAGTTACTGTACGAGTGAAACTTTCAGAAATCAGCTTCGGCTGTGTACCGAAAAAAATGGCCGCCACATGGACTCTGTAATTTTCAAAACTTAATAAAAACAAATGGTATAATACGATTACAGTTAAAAAAAATTAAATATAAATAGCATTTACAATGGCGCTTTTAATGTGGGAGATCATTCTGCCGGACCCTGTATATAAGTATAGTGAAATAATCTATGTTTTTTTTCAAAATATTAAAATTTAAAACTAAACATTTAAAACTTCGTACAGGTTCAACGTGTCCATCACACACTATATATTTAACGTTAATTTCGTCTTTCGTCAAAGTTAGTTTTTTTTGGCGAAGTATTTTTAGCCACCCAGGCTTCAGGTTCCGTTTGGGAATGCGATCGCCCTTGCTAACATAGTCTTCGCACCCACAAACACAAAATTGTTTTCTTTTAAATTTCTTAAAAACCGATAGGCCACAATTTAGCAAAATACACTTTTAAAAGCAAGGTAAAAAGTTTAAAAATCACGAAAAACTGCAACCACAAATGAAAAATGCCGAATTACATTACCGTCATATTTTTATCTATTTTGCCAATGCCAGTCATAATCAAAAACATATACCGAGAGTAGCGGTTAATGTCCATGGCGACAGCACAGGAGTCTGTACATAATATTTTTATACCAGGGGTGACGGTCTGTAATAAGCGCCTCTCGAACTTTGTATTCCGAACTAATGTATACAGGGGGTATGTATAACAGTATAATGACAAGACCGGGGTGCTTTCCTTACTATAAATAATTAGTATACTGTGGTACTATTCTACTTTTAAAGAGATTTCAAAATAAATTATTAAGACACATTGTTAATGCACCTTCGTACGTTCGAAATAGTGACCTTCATCGGGACCTAAAAATCGAAACTGTAGCAGAGACTATAAAAGAGTTCGCAAGAAGCCATGAAGATAGATTCCATCGACATGTGAATCTGAAAGCCATTCTGCTTCTAGACAATACTATGCTAGATCGAAGACTAAAAAGAGTGAAGCCGTTTAAGCTAATGAACTAAATGAATTATATAAAAAAAATAATGCTATAAACACAACACAATTGCGAGTTACAGACGATGCAAAGCGAGGAGATTTGTTGAGTGAACCATAAATTTAAATCTAACTTTTCTAGCAAACTAAGTTAAAACAAAAATGCTAATTGGTCTTATTGACTAGATTGTAATACAATAAACACAGTGTGTTTAACAAATAAAAAAAAATCATTTTCAAGAATTTTTGCATAGGAAAAAGCATGTGCTGTCGGCAAAATAAAGCTATGCACAAAAATTCAGCCTGTTAGTTATCACTTAAAAAAAAGACCGACTTACTGTGGACTAAAATATTTTTACTGTTTAGGAATACTCATGGAATGCGGAAGGGGCACTATCAAAACAATTTTATGCGATAACCGTTGCAGGATGGACTTAATACCAGTAGACGTCGTTGTGAACACCATAATTACTTCCGCTTGGCATACTGTAGCTTACAGGTAAAAACAATTACTTATTTTCTCTACAAGGTGTTATTTTAAAATGGGTAAAAAAAATTAGGGTCAAAATTAAAATTTTTAAATCCACTTTCAAAAGAAATCATGGTTACCAAAGGCTTAAGACAAGAATGTTATATCTATCCAACTCTTTTTAAAATATATATCGCGGTAGCTCTAAAAAACTGAAAATGTAAAGTACACGGCATGAGAATACAACTTAACGACCGATTTACCATATACACACTACAGTTTGCTGACGACCAAGTAATTGTAGCTAATGATGAAGAAGACATGGAGTATATGATGAGAAAGTTGCCGGAAGAATACCAAAAGTGTTAACAGTGAACGTGGACAAGACACAGTACTTATGTATTGAACTATGCAATGAGTATGTATACTTGGGTGTAACATTTGATAAGATAGGAACAGACTGTAAAAAACTAGAAAAATGAATAGTAAAAGCAAAAAAGGTTATTGGATATCTCAACAGTATTTTATGGAGCAGAGAGATAAAAAATAATGTATATATGAAACAATGGTGAAAAGCACGCTGTTGTATGTTATTCGAGGGTTTTTTTCCAAAAACTTAAAAATAAACACCCTGTATGATGTGTAATTTTTAGGTCAAATACAAGCCGAGTATACAACTGTACAAGCAGCAAAATCAACCCTGTCACATGGACAGAATTCGGAAAATACACGCACAAGCACGCAGTCGATTGGCCTAGCAAATATGTAACCTGGTAAGCAGTCCAAGGGATTGAGCAAACGTAAAACTATTTAAACTATAACCTTAGACTGTGTTATTTTCGAAAATCACAAACAAAACTCTTCCGCGATAAACAAGTGTCTCATCTCCTCCTATTATCAAAAAACCAACCACTACCACCTTCCCCTAGCTTCTATTAGCAAAAAACCAACTACTACCACCTTCTTCTAGTTTCTACCAGTAAAAACATCAACTACTACCACCTCCCCTACCTTCCACCATTAAAAAACTAAGTACTACCATCCCTTAGCTTCTACCATCAAAAAACTAACGAGTACCATCTTCCCCTAGCTTCTACCACCAAAAAACCAACTACTTCCACCTGCCCTAGCTTTTTGTGACAGAAGCTAGGGGACTTGAAGGTAGTAGTAGTTGGTTTTTTATCTTAGAAGCAAAAAAAAGTAGTTCGTTTTTTGGCTGGCACCAATATATTTTTCAAAATTGTTTTATTTTTAATTCATTATTTTACTAGGTACCCTGGGTTCACATACAGAACTAGCAGAACCATGCACAATATCTGCGCTACAGTGTACCATTTTATACCGTCCGCCATTTTGGATTTGTATTTGTATGTGACAGGAAAAAAACCCATGTAAGAAATTTTTTTTTATGGTGATTTCGAAAATTTTTATATATCTTTGCGAAGATTTTGAAACTTTTTTGTTGCGCCGTCTGTCTGTCTGTATGTCTGTCTGTCTGTATGTCTGTCTGTAACGACCAACGCGCATAACTCAAAAACCGCTTGGCCGATTTTAATGAAATTCGGTACCTAGGCTGGTTCTTGGGTCGAGATGGTCCCATTTAAAAATGAACAAAATCCACCGAACACAAACCAAATAAAAGGGTGGGGGTAGATTTCAAAAATTAGAAAGATAAAATATGGCGTGTGTGATATCAAACGAAAGGTAATTGAGTCCGGAGTTTAACAAAATACATTTCAGTTTTTGTTTTTGTTAAGGGTGGGAGTAGATTTTAAAAATTTGAGTTTAAGTCAAAACATGGCTTGTGTGGTATCAAACAAAAGGTAATTTAGTCTGGAGTTGAATAAAATATATTTCAGTTTTTAGTTATATTAGCTCACACGTACACTATAACTATAGTACCTAGTGTGAGCTTAGGGGCCCATATATTGGCAGAGTGTTTTAAAATGCTAACACTTTTTAACGGAGCATCGTATCAATATGCGGTTTTCGGAATATAGTAGACAACATTTTGCTCAATAATTTGTGTTGTAAGCAAAATCTTTGTAAGAGCTTTAGTTTCTGAGATATTTACAAAAAACTGTTTTCAGGGCTGATATATCATGGCTTCACTTGAAGTGTGCTAATAGCCATGAATTTTTTTGTAAAGGAACGATAAATAAATAGTGATATTATTTTTGTAGGATGTGGAAGATAAGTAAGAAATTCTACCAAGCGCTCGAGGCTGGCAGTTTTTTTTCAAGCAACGAATGGGATTTTGGGTTAGTGACCATGCGCAGTCTTGTACAGGCCGTGCAGTACGCTGAGGACGGTAAGAACAACTCGTCAGACTAAGAATTACCCCCCTCCACTGATTTTAAACTTGTTTAAAATGTCAAAAACCTACGTCACGGATATGTATAACTTTATAATAATAAAATAAATAAAATTGTCTGAATTTTAGGTTCA
Source organism: Aspidapion aeneum (assembly GCA_963576565.1). NCBI lineage: Eukaryota > Metazoa > Arthropoda > Insecta > Coleoptera > Brentidae > Aspidapion > Aspidapion aeneum. Next base: position 61,821,776 of record OY755046.1, on the reverse strand, counting down.
AATTTTGAAATAGACCTAAGACCAGAAAATGGGTTCAACTGGGACACTTACGTCAGAGATTTCTTACTTGGAATTAGACAGTACGTTCTTAAAGATGACTTAAAAAGTTTGCCAGAGGCCAAAACAAAATTAAACAGGTATATTTTTCTATATAAAATAATGCGTTTTTGTCCGTGTTTTAACCGGACTAGCCCATTCTCACTCTGGAATCAATTTTCGAGGCCCAGTCCATTCGTATTATAGGTCTATGATAAAAACTCATACAACCTCATAATTTTGGGCTTTTTACGGGGTTTGCTATTACTTTTGTTGCCCTATACAGAAACGAAAATAGAAAAAACACGCCAAAACACAATGAAAAAAGTAGGGTTTAATGTTTGATCAAAACCGTTAATCCGTCTGGCTCGAAGGACCAAATGTTTGGAATGGTGCTAAATCGGTTAAAAGAAATGAAGGATGACCCTATATTCGGTCAATAGGGAGACCAAAACACTAATTAATAAATGGATTACAAAAAAATTTAGATCGTATGGCGTCAAAATTGACCCTGGCTTACCTTAAAATTTGTAGTCTCTCCACCTCGTGTGTACAGCGTGTCCCATTTTCGATGGGATTAAATGAGAAACTCGGTTATTATTAAAGATATTGATTTTCTGATTGCACCTTACCGTGCTCTTTTTTTGAGCCCTTAAAAATGGCGTAATCAGATTTTTGCTATACCCCGTGGTTTCGCTAATACAGGGAGTTTTTGAAAAAATTGCATTTTAATTAATTCCTTGTATCTCGCTTATTTTGCAAGATATTTTTATTCTGTAAAAACCTTTCTATGGCAACTTTTTTAGAGCAAAATAATGTCGTTGTCAATTTTTTAAAATATTGTTTAATTTTTGAGATATGGTATTTATCATAAAAAAATTAAATACGGACCTGGATTTTTTTATTACTACTTTGATTATTTCCATGCTATTATTACCTTAAAATGATAAAACTTTAATATTTTTTTGATTTAAGGTTAAAAGAAACTATTTAATATTTGAAAAAAAAATTATAGTCCGAACCTGGAAATTATAAATTAAAAATTGCAAGACCTAGTGTGTCTTGAACGATTTTTAGTTTATCTGTTTTGAAATGATAATTAAAATATTTATAAATAAAGTAAAAAACGTTAAAAAGTTACAAAAAAAATATCATACTAATTATTTGATAACCGAACAGCAGGTCGTGAAATTTACAAAACAAAAGCGTGGAATTGACATTGTCATTTTATTTGTTTGAAACTCGTAGACAATGATTGTGTAGAAATAAAATTTCGGACTTCCATTGTCTTTATTTATTTTAAAACACGACGTTTCGGTTAGTAAGTATCTCTAACCGTTATCAAGTGTAAACTAAACAATCTAGTCCGAATTGAAAAAGATTCGGCCTTACCTTTTTTGGATGTTCTTGTCAAACGATTAGACAGAAACATTCAAACCTCTGTATATAGGAAACCTACACACACGGGACAGTACCTAAATTTTAAGTCTAATCATTCTGTTGCAACAAAACAAGGAATTATAAGAAGTTTGTATTTAAGAGCCGTAAATATTTGTAGTAATAATGAAGAATTAACCACAGAAATTAACAACATTAAAAAGGACTTACAACAGAATGGTTATTCCGAGAAATTAATAAACTCAACGATATTTAAAATTAAAAACAAACTAAATGTACCAAATTCTCAAAATAATAATCCGTTAAGTGTTATTAACATTCCATATGTTCAAGGGATTTCAGAAAACATAAGACGAATAGCTAAACACTATAATATAAAAACAGTATTTTCTTCGGGAAATACGATAAGAAGTTTTGTAACTAAAACAAAACCAGACAATCCCTCAAATAATAAGGAATGTATTTACCAAATCCCGTGTGAGTGTGGTAAATCATATGTAGGTGAAACGAAACGCCCTCTTCAGGTTAGAGTAAATGAACATCTAAAAAGTACCCAATTAGGGGATATTGAAAAATCCGGTTTAGCAGATCATGCATGGTCAAATGATCACAGGATTCAGTGGTCAGAAGCTAAAGTTTTACATAAGGAGTCGCATTGGCGAAAACGAAAGTTTATTGAAGCTGCGTATATAATGCAGAATAAAGAAGTTTTCAGTCAACCAAGCACGGACATACCAAACATATGGAAACCACTCCTTAAGGAAAACAGGCGTCTTAGGATTAAAAAAGGGGGCGGGCCGTCACACATGACTGCTCACCAAGTAGTATAAGTAGTAGCCTAGAGACTAGATTGTTTAGTTTACACTTGATAACGGTTAGAGATACTTACTAACCGAAACGTCGTGTTTTAAAATAAATAAAGACAATGGAAGTCCGAAATTTTATTTCTATTGTCATTTTACTTGTCATTTTTGTGAATGGCTTACAATTATTTTAAACTGGCTAGAAATCGACCATATCCAGATTTTGAAAAATGTGATATGTTTGACTGCTTCATTCAAGCAACAAAATCCCAATAGTTAAATGGCAGAAATATTTTTATGCAAAATGCGTTTAGAAAAATTACTCAAAAATGCCAACAATGTCTTACACATAATGGTAATCAGAAAAATTAGTTATTTTTTATAATTTGTTTTTTTTTTGTATTTTTCGTAGACTTTGTTTTAAATAAATCTGTAAATTGATGTAAAACCATTTTAATATGCTAAGTATCAAAACAGTTAAACTAAAAATTGTTTAACTAGCAATTTTTAGTTTATATTTATGTTGGAAATATCCAGGTTCAGACAAATTTTTTTTTTTAAATATTAAATATTTTTTTTTTACCTTAAAACAAAAACTTTTTAACTTTTTATTATTTTATGATAATACTACCATGAAACCAATCAAAATAGTAATAAAAAAAATCCAGGTCCGTATTTAATTTTTTTATGATAAATACCATATCTCAAAAACTAAACAATATTTTAAAAAATTGACAACGTCATTATTTTCTTTTAAAAAAGTTGCCATAAAAATGTTTTTACAGAATAAAAGTATCTCGCAAAATAAGCGAGATACAAGAGATTATTAAAAATACAATTTTTTCAAAAACTCCCTGTATTAGCGAAACTACGGGGTATATCAAAAATCTGATTACGCCATTTTTAAGGGCTCAAAAAAAGAGCACGGTAAGGTGCAATCAGAAAATCAATATCTTTAATAATAACCGAGTTTCCCATTTAATCCCATCGAAAATGGGACACGCTGTGCACCTTTCTTGTTGGATTCGAACAGAAGAACGATAGTGCCGTTAATCGTCACCTTATGGCGGGGGTGGCGCGCAGGTGTCATCAAAACGATGACTGCCATTTTGCGCGTGCAATTCAAATATTTAAATCGAACAAAAAAAAAATGTTGATTCTGAATACAAAATAATCTTTTGGAAAATATTGTTCCCCAATTCCAAACAGCCTCAGGACTGAGAACAAGCGAGATCGATCCGCCCGAGATTTGGGAGCAAGTGTTTTGCTTAATCGAACAAACAAATCTCTGCAGGAGCGAAGCGACGTTTAAATCAAACAGACAAATCTTTTCGAGACTGATCTTCGATTTTTAATCGTAGATCGAAAAAAGAAAGAAATTTGTAACAAAAAAACATAAAAAATCAAACAAGTTTCGTGGCTAATCCGGTGAAAAGGAGTTTTTGTTTCTCTCATATTTTTCCGTGGGTAGTTTGAAAGCTTAACCTAACGGGAGTCCAAGATCTAATAAACGCCTAATAAGTGTTGACAGTTAATTGTTTCGTCCTTATGGGACTTCTCAGAACACTGCTTGGTCAATGTGACACTCTTGCGAAGTTAATTGGACGGTTTTGTCTCTAATTCTATAGTGAGAAAACTCTCGCAAGAAGCGCCATCTACCGAGATACGAGAGAAACCAGAACAAGAGCAGGCGAAAATAAAAAGAAACAAACTAATCCGTGACCTACGACAGCTCTTCTGTCTTTCAGGCCAGATCAACGCTTATTGCGTTTTTACCCATCAGACACGTGAGCGTCAGTCAGCGGAATTTTTAAACCAAATAATACTTGTTTAATTCTTTAAATTCACGGGTACTAAATTTCACGTTTGTTAGTATTATTTGTCGATCGACTTTAGATGATCTCTTTTGTATAACCCATGTTATTGAAAAGAAAATGGCATACGGACAAGAGCTCCATCTGCTTTACGTAGATTTGCAGAAGGCATATGATAGTATACCACTAAATCTACTTTGGAAAGCGTTGGAAAACACAAACATAAGCGTACAACTAATTAAGGCCATCAAAGAGTTATACCGCAATGGTAAGGCAAAAGTTAAAATAAAAGCAAAACTAACCAAAGGCTTTCAAGTAAATAAAGGTCTTAAACAAGGTTGCTGTATCTCGCCTACGCTCTTCAAGATATATTTGGAATAGGTCCTTAAAGTCTGGAAGAGAAAATGCCAAAACATGGGAATTCCGTTGGATGAAACCACCTTGTATACTTTATGTTTCGCCGATGATCAGATAGTAATAGTAAATAGAAGAGTACAATAAGTGGGGACTAGAGGACTTATCAATAAGATAGAGTATATGTGTATTGGTGGAACGAAACAGGATCTAATCTTAAATACTGGGCAGCGAATTCAGTCCTGTGATGAGTATAAATACTTGGGTCTAAAAATTACAGCTGACGGAACACTAGACAAAGCTATAAAAGATAGAAACGTACAAGGAAGAAAAGCAATAACTTTATTAAATGGAATAATTTGGGACCAGAGTATATCAAAACATAACAAAAAGCTTATATATAACACCATTGTTAAAAGTATTATTACATACGGCTCAGAAGTATGGCCAATCAAAGATAGAACAGAAAAAATGCTTTCCGCTACGGAGATGGACTATTGGAGAAGAGCAGCAGGGAAATCAAAAAGACAAAGAATTACAAATCAAAGAATAAGAGAAATTATGACAGTGGGTGAACGTACTTTAGTGGATGATATAAGAACAAAACAACTGGTGTGGTACGGACATATACAAAGAATGAATGATGAAAGACTACCTAAACAAATACTACAATGGAAACCAACTGGCCGAAGAAAACGAGGACGGCCAAGGAGAAGCTGGAGAGAAGGAATAGACAGTGAAATAAGAATAAGAGGCCTAGATGATGAATTATGGGCAAACAGAAACGAGTGGAGATTGGGTATCGGAAGACGTAGAACGTTGTGAAACCGATAAATATATATATATAGTATTATTTGGGCAAAAAAACATATTTTCTTTTTTTTTAGATTGTATTGGTTTCAAAGAATATTCCAACTAATAACAATGTACTTGGCTTGGAGACTGGTGATGTCATATTTTTAAGCAAAAAAAATGTAGTTCAGAAATTGACCAAAACAATGTACTTGACATGGGGACTGGTGATGTCATGTTTTTAAACAAAAAGTCCAACAAAGTGCACTTCAGAAATTAACGAAGACACATTTTTTAATTTAAGAGTCGAAAAACAGATACTCAAATCTACTTTTATTTATTTATTATTATATTTAGTTTTAAAACGAATAACATTATTTAGTGAATATATAGTTAAACTTTAGAACTATTATATAAACAACTTTTTTATATATAATTTGGTTTGATTTTTCAAAAATTTTATTACGCAATTCGTAACGTAGAATAAAATCATATTTTTATCTTTTAGGTAATTCTAACTTATCTTAAACAAAGTTTAGTAGTGTTTTTCATTACAAATAAAGTTATGGTTAGTTCTATACTGGACTGTACAGGGTGTCCCAAATTGGGCACTTTTAGGGGGTTTAAGGTACTTCTAGGGGAGACAGAGAAAAACTGACCACGTATTGCGAGGCTCAAATTTTAAGAGAAGACTTATAGTGAAAACCGCATTTTGAAATATCGTCTCGTCTTTGAGCTACGGGGGCTTTTTGAAAAGTCTGCATTTTGGAAGGGGCTCTATAACTTCGTTATTAGTGGAAATTTTGATTTAGAGTAAATTGCAATTTTATAGACTTTGTCGCGAGCAATTCACCCGCTAAATTAAATTTTAACAGTCACTTTTAGTTTTTGAGATATGACATAAAGTTGCAGGTCTTCTTATGAATTCTATATTTTAATTAATTTTAGAATTCGTCATTGAATTCATGTTATAGTTTGATTGAGCGGTTTCGGAGATAATTAAAGTTTTTTTATTTTTGTCTAGTGTGCGTTGAATGACGTCATGCGCCATTGACATGAAAGCCTTATAGCTCCTATAGTTTTGTTGTCTTATACTATGCAAATCAAGTTGACCTTGCGTCTTGGCGTTTTGTCATTGTTCTCAATTGTTTAAACAATTTGGCATTACGCTTTAATATGAAATTAAGTTACAATAGTTATATAGTAGGTTGGTGTTCTCAATTGTTTAAACAATTTGGCATTACGCTTTAATATGAAATTAAGTTACTATAGTTATATAGTAGGTTGGTGGTTATTTTTTCTGTTGATCTATGACGCAATGTTTATTGATAATTTTTAATAATATCGAATTTCTATTGAGTCTGTAATTTTTGTTTCTTTTTATAACTAGGCTTTGAGGGCCGTCAGCTAAATTATAATTGTTCCAAACCAGGCTTACTATATTTTTGACTGTGTAAAATAATAAATATACTGGAGTGCCTTGACCTGCATCAGCAGGAAATCATAGCGCACTCGAAATAAGTGAAAAAGCTGAATATCTCCTAAACCGCTCAATCAAACTATGACATATGATACATCATTTTGAAAATAATTTAATGACGAATTCGAAAATTAATATAAATATAGGCCATTCTATAAGAAAAAATGCAACTTTATGTCAGATCTCAAAAACTAAAAGTGACAGTTAAAATTCAATTTAGCGAGCGAATTTCTCGTGACAAAGTCTATAAAATTCCAATTTATTCTAAATCAAAATTTCCACTAATAACAAAGTTATAGACCCCCTCCCAAAATGCAGATTTTTCAAAAAGCCCCCGTAGCTCAAAGACGAGACGATATTTCAAAATGCGGTTTTCACTATAAGTCTTCTCTTGAAATTTGAGCCTCGCAATACGTGGTCAGTTTTTCTCTGTCTCCCCTAGAAGCACCTTAAACCCCCTAAAAGTGCCCAATTTGGGACACCCTGTACGCTAAAATTATATTGATTTTGGCCATATAACTTTATATAATAGGCACTAATTGAAATAACGCCAAGCAGTAATAGTGCCGGGCACTATTCTGACAGTTTTCCAATGAACTGACAATTTATCTTTCAAAATTGACATACCAAAGTCGAATTTATAAATCTAATCGTTTATTTTTCATTAATAATGGCGGCACCATTAATTGTTATAAGTCACAAAGGCCCAATTTTGTGTGGTGTTCATATAATGCAAAAGTGTCAGAATAGTACCCGGCACAATTAATGCCTGGCTTTATTGCAATAAGTCCCTAATGAAGAGAATTTAGTGACATAAGGGCAAGGGATAAATAAAAAAGATAATAAAATAAAGATTTTACCCCAGGCTGGATTTAAACCAGCGACCTTTCGCTAAACAGACAAATGCTCTTTCAACTAAGCTACCGAGGCACTGATTCAAAATCCGCCTGTTCGGAAACCGTTTCGTCATCTCTACTTTTTATTTCTTAGTATAGGTGTGTACTCTCAAGCTTCCTGTAGCTCCGAGAACACGGTAGGTATTATATGGGGATGGGAAAGTGATACACATTCACCATTGTTAGTTAGACCAATTTTTCAAATAACGATAGCTTCTGGTATACCGCCGGATCCAAAATGCCATCAGGCGTTGGATCTGGAGTTGTTAGTATTCAAGAAAAAGTCGAGATTAAACATAGTCTCGGCCAAGGCCAACACAAAAATAGAGGCCTCGACCCTGAAAAAATCAGCTGTTCTCCCGGGGCTGAATTTTACATTGGGTCTTATGGGAGGTCAGACGTTTTTTTATGATATTTTCAAAATGGCACTACAGATTTCCGCAAAATTTCAGTGAAATATTCTCAGACACCATCCCGATATTCCACCAAAGGTTTGTAAGGAAGCAACATGATTAAAACGTTAAAATCTTCAAGATTTAGCATTCTTTATTTTGAATTCAAATTACCCGCCATGTACCACATGCCAACTGTTGTATTTGACATGTATTTGACTTTGTCATATGTGATTGTCACATTCGCTTCTGCTTTAAACTTAATTTTTGTGTGAGGTAATGAAGCGGCTATGAAAAATTAGGGCTTACTATACATTTAAAAAAAATTGTTCTGCCAGAATAAAGTAAAAACAATCTCAAAAACGGCTTTATTTAACAAAAAATCAAATATCCATGAACCGTCATTCCAACTTCAAAATTTTAAAGACAATCAGCTGTGTCGTAACGTGACCATCAAAAAAAATCAGCCCCGGATGTGACGTCAACAAAGTGGAGGATCGTGGCCCGTCCATTTTGATGGCCCTGTCTCGGCCAATTGGCTACTATATTTTAGAGTCCCTGTATGTTGACATATTTAATATATCCAAATATGTCAACATACAGAAACTCTACTATATTTCAGGCCGAACTCGTAGCCATTGAACTGTATGCCCGGTGGATTACTGACCACGAATGGACCAACAGGACAATAAAAACCTTCTCCGACAGTCAAGGCTCGCTTGATTCCTATATGGTCTCATCGAGAACAGTGAGGAGCTGCAGGGATTCGCTGAATGCGCTTGGTAGCGCTAATAAGGTGTCATTAGTATGGATTCCAGGGTATTCTGGGCACGCGGGAAATGAGGACGCAGACCAGGCAGCGAGGAAAGCGGCATCTGCCGAATTTTTGGGCCCCAAACCAGCCCTGGGGATATCATACAATGCTGCTAAATTAACCATATTGAGATGGAAGGAGAACAGCTTCCAACAATACTGGATGAATATACCAGAACTGGATCACTCTAAAGAGTTCATTAAAGGACCTTGTCAAAAGAGAGCCAGGAATATCATTGAACTTACCAGACAGGAGATCCGTATAGTGACTGAACTTTTTACGGGTCACTGTCGACTAAGAGTGCCCCTGCACAGAATGGGAATAACAGAAGAGACCGAATGTAGACTCTGTATGGAGGAAGACGAAACAGTTAGACATGTACAGCGTGTCCCATTTTCGATGGGATTAAATGGGAAACTCGGTTATTATTAAAGATATTAATTTTCTGAGTACACCTTACCGTGCTCTTTTTTTAAGCCCTTTAAAATGGTGTAATTAGATTTTTGCTATACCCCGTAGTTTCGCTAATACAGGGAGTTTTTGAAAAAATTGCATTTTTAATAATTCCTTGTATCTCGCTTATTTTGCGAGATATTTTTATTCTGTAAAAACCTTTTTATGGCAACTTTCATAAAGGAAAATAACGACGTTGTCAGTTTTTTTAAATATCATTTAGTTTTTGAGATATGATATTTATCATAAAAAAATTAAATACGGACCTTGATTTTTTTTATTAATATTTTGATTGGTTTCATGCTATTATTATCACAGAATAATAAAAATTTAATATTTTTTTGTTTTATGGTTAAAAAAAATATATTATATATATTTTTAATAAAAATTTAGTCAGAACCTGGAAATTTCCAACATAAATATAAATTAAAAGTTGCTAGTTGAACGATTTTTAGTTTAACTGTTTTAATACTTAGCAAATTAAAATGGTTTTAATAAAAAATTTATTTGAAACAAAGTCTACGACAAATCCAAAAAAAAATAACGAATTACAAAAAATAATAACTAATGTTTGTTTAATGATATAAATGTTCAAACCATTATGTGTGAGACATTGTTGGCATTTTTGAGTAATTTTTCTTAACACATTTTGCATCCAAATATTTCTGCCGTTTGAATATTGGGATTTTGTTGCATGAATAAAGCAGTCAAAGATATATTACATTTTTCAAAATCTGGGTCTGGTCGATTTCTAGCCATTTTAGAATAATTTTGAGTGATTTATTCACTAAATATGATAAGTAAAATGACAATGTCAATTCCACGCTTTTGTTTTTCCATGTTGAAGTAAATTTCATGAGTTGCTGTGCTACCATCAAATAATTACTATAATTTTAATTATGTAACTTTTTAACGTTTTTTACTTTATTTATAATATAACAGATAAACTAAAAATCGTTCAACTAGTGTGTCTTGCAATTTTTAATTTATATTTACGTTGAAAATTTTCAGGTTCGGACTAATTTTTCTTTTAAATAATAAATGTTTTTTAAAACCTTAAATCAAAAAAATATTAAAGTTTTATCATTTTAAGATAATAATAGCATGAAACCAATCAAAATAGTAACATAAAAAATCCAGGTCCGTATTTAATTTTTTTATGATAAATACCATATCTCAAAAACTAAACAATATTTTAAAAAATTGACAACGTCATTATTTTGCCCTAAAAAAGTTGCCATAGAAAGGTTTTTACAGAATAAAAATATCTTGCAAAATATGCGAGATACAAGGAATTAATAAGCATGCAATTTTTTCAAAAACTCCCTATATTAGCTAAACCACGGGGTATAGCAAAAATCTGATTACACCATTTTTAAGGGCTCAAAAAAAGAGCACGGTAAGGTGCAATCAGAAAATCGATATCTTTAATAATAACCGAGTTTCCCATTTAATCCCATCGAAAATGGGACACGCTGTACTGTGGGAATGTCCGGCTATTGCACGTTTACGTCAAAACACTTTCGGTAAATCTCAAATTGATTTAGAACATCTGAACAGTGTCTCAACCAAACTGATAGCTAACCTTTTTGGAGGATTAGGCATACAGTAGTGAGAAACCACTCAAAAGTGAGCAACAATAGACCCACTAGTGGTCACAGTGGAAGGGCTGCAAGGCACATATGAATCATCATAATTGTTAGTTAGTAGTATGAAACCCTATTTTAATCTAAAATCATTTTATTATCTTATTTTTCTTATTTATCTCGTGCTTTTATGCCACTAAATTCTCCTCGTTATATAATTTATACCTAGGGAGCTAAAACTAACCTTTGTTAGTAACTTTGTTTAGCATCGAGATCAGAAAGATTCTCCCAGGCGTAAACAAATCAAGTAGGTACCTAAAATACAGTAGTGGAAAAAAATTTAGTAACCACTTAAAACTGTAACATCTGAGCGTACAGGGTTTTCCCGTATATTTTTACACAATATCTAAAACGTTTATTTAAATAGATATTAAAATACGATAATATTTTAGGGAGTTTAAGAATATTTGTGTTAAAATATCAAATTTGACAGGCCGATGGTTTTTTTAAATGGAACATCCTGTATATTATTTTAGAATTTTATAGATCTTTTCGTTCTAAATAACATTTTTACTACAAGATCTGCCTGCAAAACACCAAAGCTATTTTCTTGGTAGTTAACGCAGCCCAAGAGAAAGACCGGCCCGGGCGCGGAAATATCACGTGACCGTAGGAGTCCCACAAAAAAACGCCTCACGGCCCGCTGTCATTATAAAACATGTGTGTGTTCTGTTTTGGTATGTTTGTTTACGTCGATTTTTTTTTAATTCGGGCACGAATTTTATGTGAATTTTATCAAAGTTATTAAAATAACGCAGCCCACGAAAACTGTAGTGGGCTGCGTTAAAATAATTAATGGCTAATGAGTAAATTATAAAGAAAATACCTATAAGATAAACAATGCCGCGAACGTGTAATTAGTGTTGTTCCTTGTCGGTCCAACAATAAAACTGAAACCTAATATGTTGCAAACGGGAAAGAAGTGGTAAAAGATAAGATCTTGGATAAGATTGATCAAATAATAGACATCCTTAGTGACATTTTCGATGGTGAGAGTGAAAATGTGTTCAGTTGTCATTTCTTATTGAACAATTAGGTCTCTTGAAAAGGTAACCTGAGAATCGAAGATATATATGGTGGATACACTTTAATGTTGGCTTCATCTTTGTTTATCCAGTTATCCAGTGCATACACGTCAATTTACAATTCTAAAGTAATATGTCTTCCGCACCCTCGCAATATTAAAAAACTGATTTGTAAAATATTGTTAACAGATAGTAATCTCTCTGGTAGTGTGAAATATTTAAAAAGTAAGATACAGCTTTTAGAAGAACATGAGAGTTGGTAGTTAACTTACACTTTAATGAAATAGATATTAAACTTTGTGCTGGGTAATTTTTCAAAAAATTATTGACGACCACTACATTCAGTTCATTGAATGGGAAAACCATCTCACTTATTCACAAAATCACTTGTTTCTTTTTAATAAATTATTGTGAAATGTTTTATTTTGAAAATTTTTCTTCAGATAACTCTAGCGAGTGTTTTTGTGGAGAAAAACTATTGTCAAAGCTTGAAAAAATTAGTTTAAGGGCATGTAAAGTTTTTTAAAATAATTTTATTAAAAAGCACAATGATTTAGTGTCTGCTAATAAATCTTTGAATAAGAACTCAAAGATGATGACAGTCAAAGAAGAATTAAAAAACTAAAAGCTTAGGTTTGATATGTCCAATTTTGAAAGACTTGTATAGATTTGAAGTTACTAACGATATTATGTACCTGAAGATATTAGAGTGCAAATTTTGTTTAATTTTTTATTTTATAGATTCAGTTCTTTTATCCATAATAAACACATATATCAGCAAAATATTTTTTTCAAATTTTTCCTATAAAAGAACAAAAATTTTTTATTAATTTATTTAAATTGTGTAAAAACATATAATATATTAAGCAATACAAGAAGAATCCTGGAAGTCCTAAGATCACGTGACCGCCGACTTGCTTATCGATTTTGTTTGCAAGGGGAACACTTTTTCGCTTTCTTGAAATTTTTGTAGCACGAACCCTCTTCGAGGGGTATACTTTACCCCTATATTTTGAATAGGGAAAGTGGGTCTAGTGACCTTGTTTGAAGGCCTTTTGAATGTCCTTACCACCGTGTAAAAATTTCAAAAAACTATTTATTAGTTTATTGCCTTCAAACTTTCAAATTGAACATGGACTGATAAAATAAAAATTTAATTAGAATTTTATATTTTTCGGATTTAATTTTTATTTTATTATTCCAAAATATCTAAAAAACTAATTAATGGATTTTCGAAATTTTTACACGGTTGTAAAGATATTCAAGAGAGCTTCAAAACAAGGTATAACTAGACCCACTTTCCCTTTTCAAAATTTAGTAATATATTATAATATAATAAATACCCAAAAAGGGCTTTGTTTCGATGTTCGTGAAACACCATGTACAGTCGGGGACTTTTTAAATTGCCGCCCTCGAAAATAAAAAACATTCATATTTGAAATTCGGAAAAGTAGTTTGAACCAAAACAAGAAAATTGTGAACCTTACATCTGTCTGTATTCATACATATGTAAAAATTAATTTTTTTTGATTTCTTTAAATGATTAATTTTGACAGCAAAAAAATACAACGGCAATTTAAAAACTCCCCGATGTTACAATCACTTATTGAGGCGATAGAGTACCTTCGAGGTACTAGCGCCTTTTATGAAGTAAGACTGGACCAAGGCCAACACAAAAATAGAGGCCACGACCCTGAAAAAATCAGCTGTTCTCCCGGGGCTGAATTTTACATTGGGTCTTATGGGAGGTCAGACGTTTTTTTATGATATTTTTAAAATGGCACTACAGATTTCCGCAAAATTTCAGTGAAATATTCTCAGACACCATCCCGATATTCCACCAAAGGTTTGTAAGGAAGCAACTTGATTAAAAGGTTAAAATCTTCAAGATTTAGCCTTCCTTATTTTGAATTCAAATTACCCGCCATGTACCACATCCCAACTGTTATATGTGACTTGTCATCTGTGATTGTCACATTCGCTTCTGCTTTAAACTTAATTTTTGTGTGAGCTAATGAAGCGGCTATGAAAAATTAGGATTACTATACATTTAAAAAAAATTGCCCTGCCAGAATAAAGTAAAAACAATCTCAAAAACGGCTTTATTTAAAAAAAAATCAAATATTCATGAACCGTCATTCCAACTTCAATATTTTAAAGACAATCAGCTGTGTCGTTACGTGACCATCAAAAAAAAATCAGCCCCGGATGTGACGTCAACAAAGTGGAGGATCGTGGCCCGTTCATTTTGATAGCCCTGACTGGACATTCGTAGGGCTGTCCCTGATGCGCTAGTGCAGAATCTGTTTTAGTTGTTGCTAAATTTTTAGCCACTACTGTTAATTGTTCGATTTGATTTGAGCCCTCCCTATCCTAAACTAAAATAATAAGAAGAAAATTATAAACACACAATAAGCAAGATGACATACCAGCTTATTTTTTTTGGGAGTTATCCAGGTTTCTTACCCTCCTAAACTCGTCCATATCTTTCATCATTTGAATGATTTCTTCATGGGTTTTTTTTGTATTTACTTTCAAAAGCCACTCGTTGTATTCTTTTTGGTATTTTAAATCGGCACCACTTTCTTCCATTTCTTTATTCCTTTCTTCCACGAATTTTAGATGATCCTCCCTCATTTGAGCTGAAATAATCAAAATATTATTGCCACTTTTTTTGAACAAACATAATTATAACAAAAACGAGAATAGATTAAAATAATGAGGGTTACAAAGATTATTACTACAACCACAAAAGTGGGTGATTCTTCTGTGCTACAACTATGTCAGTTTAGAACGTTTTTCTACGTTGTCCGACGCCTATTCTCCGCCTCCTTCGATCCTGACAATCATTTTCGGTCAGGTTTTTTTGACTCATTGATCTTTGGATTGACTGACTTCCAGTTTGGGACATTCTGCGCCCTATTGGCTGCCATTCTCATCCGTTGTACATGGCCGTACCATATCAGTTGTCTCTTAGTGATGTCATCCGTTATGCTTCCCCCGAGTCTCATTCTTTATTTTATGGTCTCATTTCTTATATGATCTGTTCTAGATATTCTAATTTATCTCTTTCTTATATATATATACAGGGTGGGGAAAAAAGACCGGAACCCCTAAATAAAAATAAATAATTCTTGTCAATTTGATTCTGATTTAAAAGGGTACTAATTTAGATATATACGTGAAAAATTTCTGTCACTGCTTTGTTGACACTTCAGTACATCATCAGGATACTGATCTCCACATTTTTAAGGTCACTAAAGAGTAAAATAAAAATTATTACTTTTTCTATGAAATGACAGGTAGATGTCAAATATCATAATGGATGTAAACGTACATTTTACCTGGCAACAAATGGAAATACAAAAAACAAGGAGGTTCCATTTAAAATTTTAAAGTTACCTCTGAAAAATCCTTTGAAACTACGTCAAAGTCAATGTGACAGCTAAATAGAATAAATTAAGCCTTACAACTTATATTTGAAACATTTTTTGATATATGTCTTAGTTTTTGAGATATTTAGGGGTTCCGGTCTTTTTTCCCCACCCTGTATATATTTATCGGTTTCACAAGGTTCTACGTCTTCCGATACCCAATCTCCACTCATTTCTGTTTGCCCATAATTCATCATCTAGGCCTCTTATTCTTATTTCACTGTCTATTCTTTCTCTCCAGCTTCTCCTTGGCCGTCCTCGTTTCCTTCGGCCAGTTGGTTTCCATTGTAGTATTTGTTTAGGTAGTCTTTCATCATTCATTCTTTGTATATGTCCGTACCATACCAGTTGCTTTGTTCTTATATCATCCACTAAAGTACGTTCCCCCACTGTCATAATTTCTCTTATTCTTTGATTTGTAACTCTTTCTCTTTTGGATTTCCCTGCTGCTCTTCTCCAATAGTCCATCTCCGTGGCGGAAAGCATTTTTTCTGTTCTATCCTTGATTGGCCATACTTCTGAGTCGTATGTAATAATACTTTTTAGAATGGTGTTATATATAAGTTTTTTGTTATGTTTTGATATACTTTGGTCCCAAATTATTCCATTTAATAAAGTTATTGCTTTTCTTCCTTGTACGTTTAGATCTTTTATAGCTTTGTCGATTGTTCCGTCAGCTGTAATTTTTTGACCTAAGTAATTATACTCATCACAGGACTGAATTCACTGCCCGGTATTTAAGATTAGATCCTGTTTCATTCCACCGATACACATATACTCTGTCTTATTGAGATTAACCTCTAGTCCCCACTTATTGTACTCTTCTATTAGTTTTCGTGTCATATATTCGAGGTCGTCATAATCCTGAGCCACTACTATCTGATCATCGGCGAAACATAAAGTATACAAGGTGGTTTCGTCCAACGGAATTCCCATGTTTTGGCATTTTCTCTTCCATACTTTAAGGACTTGTTCCAAGTATATCTTGAAGAGCGTAGACGAGATATAGCAACTTTGTTTAAGACCTTTATTTACTTGAAAGCCTTTGGTTAGTTTTGCTTTTATTTTAACTTTTGCCTTACTATTGCGGTATAACTCTTTGATGGCCTTAATCAGTTGTACGCTTATGTTTGTGTTTTCCAACGCTTTCCAAAGTAGATTTACTGGTATACTATCATATGCCTTCTGCAAATCGACGTAAAGCAGATGCAGCTTTTGTCCGTATGCCATTTTCTTTTCAATAACTTGGGTTATACAAAAGAGATGATCTGAATTCGATCTCGATTTCTTTTTCTTCTATGTATGAATGTAATTTTCATTTTAATTCCTTTTATGTTTACTGCGACGTCGAAAAAAAAATCATTTAACCTTACCTATCCATTTCTTCATTTCCTTGTCGCTTCTCTTTCTTCTCAATATTTCTTCGTCAGACTCGATCTCTGTATCACTGGAGGAGCCAGTATCTTCGCACACTGTTGCCTTTTTCACTTCTTTTAAGGCAGCAGATTTTAAATTTTGAGTAAGGGCCCTAATAAAAAACAACGTTTGACAGACAGTACACATACAGGGTGACCCGATCTTAAGAGACCAAACTTTACCAGCGTGTTGGGCGTTCAAAAATAATTAAAAAAAGTCAATACAACATAGGTCGAAAAATGTTTTGTAAAGAAAATACAGGGTGTCAAAGTTTTCTTAAAAAAAAAGAAAAAAGTATTATCTAGAAAACTACATTGGACAACAACTTTAAATTTGGTACAGAATAAAGGTTAATAGAGCTGCATACTTTTCTTTATAAAGCAACAATGTAGGCCCGCCACGGGCGTGCGCACGGGTGGTGACTTTTAGAATTTTTGAAGAAAAAAATGATACGCCAATGGATTTTTTTAAATTTTAAATTATTTTTGAGTTCACTGTCCAATTTAAGTAAAAAAATGTCACCTTACTTTTTTTCGTACAATGCTTCATTGTGGAGAAAAAAATTGAAAATGTTTAAATTTGTTGCAAAAAAAATAAAATAATTAAGTCAATAAAATTTTTAAATTAAAGAAACTACACAAATGAATGGATTATTATTTATTAATTTAAAAACGCTTCAAAATGGTTGCCCCTCACTTCAATGCATTTAGTACATCTTCGTCGAACTGCTTGGTACCGTCTGTCTAACGACCAACGCGCATAACTCAAAAACCGCTTGCCCGATTTCAATGAAATTTGGTACCTAGGCTGGATCTGGGCTCGAGATGGTCCCATTTAAAAATGAACAAAATCCACCGAACACAAGCCAAATAAAAGGGTGGGGGTAGACTTCAAAAATTAGAGTTTATGTGAAAATATGGCGTGTGTGATATCAAACGAAAGGTAATTGAGTCTAGAACTAAACAAAATAAATTTTAGTTAAAAAAAAGGTGGGGGTAGATTTCAAAAATTTGAGTTTACATAAAAATATGGCGTGTGTGATATCAAACGAAAGGTAATTGAGTCCGGAGTTAAACAAAATACAAATTGGTTTTTGTTTTTTTTAAGGGTGGGAGTATATTTTAAAAAATTGAGTTAAGTCAAAACATGGCTTGTGTGGTATCAAACGAAAGGTAATTTAGTATGGAGTTGAATAAAATATAATTCAGTTTTTAGTTATATTAGCTCACACCTACACTATAACTATAGTCCTAGTGTGAGCTTAGGGGCCCATATATTGGCAGAGTATTTTATAGGTAACAGTGGCTTTTAATGTAATGCCTCTGTTACCTTAAAAAAAACACCCTGTAGAAATTGAGCCGCAGGTAAATTTTGTAAGAAATTGTGGTTTATACATACAAGTATGTTATTTTTTACCAAAACTGAAACATGTAATTAATATCTATCTCATTATCTGTCTTAAAATTTAAAACATAAAATATGGCTTACTTAAAGTCGCGTCCACGCCATACTTCAGAAAGGGCAGCACAAAAGCCGTTGTTCTTCTCTCCTTCCTCCTTATCTTGAAGCACAATACTTGCTTCTTCATAATCAACGTCCAAATCTAAAAATTTCTCCACAGGATCTTCAAATATGTTCATGCCGAATCTGCGAACTGCAATAAGAAATTAGTATTAGAGTGTTTTAGCCGGTACAGGGTGTCGTTTTTGGGGGGTTTCAGGTGTTTCTAGGGGAGATAGAAAAATACTGACCCCCCACTTTTGAGCCTCAAAAGATGATAAAAGGTAAAAAGCGCTAGATATAAAGCTCCAAATGTTCTAAAAATCAGTTTTTTGCATTTTCTCCAAAATTCTATACTACAATTTTAAAAAATACCTAACCTAACATTTTAGAAAATATATTTTAAGCCCAAAAACTAAGAAACTTTCATTGATCGATATTGTATAGCAGTGTTTTTCCCTGCTTTTGGTTTTTTGTTTCTCTCGTATCTCGGTAGATGGCGCCTCTGCTATAGTTCGCTCACTAATTACATTTAATTAGAGACAAAACCGTCTGATTAACTTCGCAAGATTTGTCACTTGACCAGCAGTGTTCTGAGGCGTCCCATAAGGACGAAACGGTTAACTGTCAACACTTATTAGGTGTCCATTAGATCTTGGACCCCCGTGAGGTTAAGCTTGCAAGCTACCCACGGAAAAATATAAGGGAAACAAAAAACTCCTTTTTGCCCGATTAGCCTTGAAACTTGTTTGATTTTTAAATTCACGGGTATGAAATTTCACGTTTGTTAGTATTATTTGGCTTAAAAATTCCGTTGATTGACGCTCACTGTCTTGATGACGGGTAAAATGCAAAATGCGTTGATCCGGCCTGAAAAGACAAAGAGCTGTCGTAGGTCACGGACTATAGTTGTTTTTTTTTTATTTGCATTCGATCTTTTCATTGATCGATATTGTATAGCAGTGTTTTTCCCTGCTTTTGGTTTTTTGTTTCTATCGTATCTCGGTAGATGGCGCCTCTTGCTATAGTTCGCTCACTAATTACATTTAATTAGAGACAAAACCGTCTGATTAACTTCGCAAGATTTGTCACTTGACCAGCAGTGTTCTGAGGAGTCCCATAAGGACGAAACGGTTAACTGTCAACACTTATTAGGTGTCCATTAGATCTTGGACCCCCGTGAGGTTAAGCTTTCAAGCTACCCACGGAAAAATATAAGGGAAACAAAAAACTCCTTTTTGCCCGATTAGCCATGAAACTTGTTTGATTTTTAAATTCACGGGTATGAAATTTCACGTTTGTTAAACTAATTATAGGTAACTATCAAATCGGAATAATTCTGTTCAAATATGGAAAAAAGCAGTAGCTAGCAAAAAATCCGAAATGCTTCTTGGTAGGAATTATAGCAAATAATATTTAATATTTTGTTCCCAATTCAACACAAAATAGAAACAGTTTTTTACTTCATTATTTCTAGATATTGATAAAACATATACTCCTTTCTGTAAAAACTAAACTTGTTCTAGTTAAGCATGATTTTTCACATATTTGCAAGTTTGCTAGTTGGCAGAACTTTTTTTATTCAATCAATACACACGACACACAGAGGGGCAAAATCAAGAAAACATGCGATTTAGTGCAGAACTCATTTATCTAATATGGGAGATATTTTTACTGAAAACTATTTATTAATAATCGCTTTACCATAGCAAGTTAGCTTCGGATAGTCAAACGTCATACAAATGAATAAAACACCTTGTTAAAGTTAGCGTGTTTTGAAAACTGACGTTGCGTAGTTGTTTTAAGAAAACAAATGAATCAACTTTGCCACAATTTTTAATGTTGATCAAGTTTGGTTAAAATAATTTTAATTATGTCAGATAGTCACTATTGTGAGTAGATTATTCTCGTATAAAAAAAATCAAAATTTTTTGTTGTTTTTCTTTAAACTGCCATTTTTGTAAAATCTTTCAAAAATTTATTATTTTTTTTAATTTTAAAGATATACGTGGACACAAAGTAACTTGTCGCCCGCGACAGCGGGCGAGTTTTCACATGTCATTTTTTATTGAACCTTCCTTTTTAAAATGATGCCACATTTAGCTGCTAGTTTTTGCTAATAAGGCCGGAATTAATTTTTAAATATTAACATTTTTCTCCAAACTTAGCGAAATATGTGTTTAAATTGTAGTATAGATATTTAAAATATAACGTACTAAATACATATACATCTACACATACTGTTATTATACTCATTATATATTAAGGAATAAAAGTCACACCTTATCCCGAAGCAAAAAGTTTGTAGCCTGAGCGTAGCGAGGTATATAATTGGCCAATAGCTAACAAGACACTAATTACGACTTTTAGGAGATATTTTTTAAACTTTTGGATTTTTGTGCCCTAAAATTAAATTATAATTATAATTATGTGGTTTTCAGCTACTTTACTAAAGACATAATGTCTGATAGAGCCTTTATTTTGAATTTTAAGAATAAAAAGTGACAGTTTTATCGCTAAAATAAGGATTAAAGAGGGCCCTGTTCTTATAATATATACTAAGAGATAAAAAGTGCTACTTTTTATTCCAAGGTAAAAAGTTTTTAGCACGAGCGAAGCGAAAGCTACAATTCGCTAAAGGATAAAAATACTCTTTTATAACGAGGTTTATACGTTAATTTTACGCTTACAGACCGATCTTTTTTTTAACTTATTATTTGATTTATTAATATAGTTAAATTATTTTTTGTTCTGTTCGGTTCGGTTCTGAGATCCGTATATGAGGCCGTATTTTATGCTCTTTTATGTTTGTATTCATGAAATATGTGGAAAATATCTAGAAAAATCTTAGCTTCGGGAGTGCCCCGGCCCCCCCTTATATATGCCACTGAAAGCTTCTGTCAAGTCGTTTTAAAAATGGCGAAAGTCAGACCGAAGAAAAGTGTGTAAAAATTTAATGTTGGTTCTGTAATGTTTTTTTGGGGGGGTTTAGGTGTTTTCATTTTTCAGGGGGACGATTAGTTATTGGGGAGGGGGCAAACTTGGCCTTTCCGTTTCTGTAGGGTCGACAACATAATATAACATTTTATAAACATTGCCGTCGATTGCCGTCGTACATAGTATTTTAGGAAATATTTTGAAGCTTATTCGACCACTTATACCTCGACTAACAGCTCGGGGTCAATTTTTTTTTTTTTGGATCACTAAGTAATTAATTTAGACATTCCTGATCACAAACGAATACATCCATTGCACTGTGGGACTTTATCGCACCTTTTTGTGCTTCTGCCCCACTGTGCGACATGCGAACAATCCACGCGATGCCTCCGTGTCCTTTCTCTCTTATTCTTACAGCGCCAGCAGAATACAACGTCTTTCGAAAATCGAAAAAGGCACAGCCTTTAAGAGCAATAATAAAAACAAATCATACAGCCTTCACGAAAGTCATATGGAGCATCTATTAAAAAAATATTAGATGAGAAATGCGCGATATTGCAGTATATGCAATTAATCGAAATATGTCTTACGCAATCTTTAGAATAAAAATTAACGAAAAAATGCTTATGCGTATAAATATAAATATTTTTGTTCAATATGTCATGAGGTAAGTTATTTAAAACATGATTCGAATTTTATCTAGGGTTGGCCTAACGCCCTTCCGCCTACATGAATTTCACCACCCTGTACATTAAAAGAGTAGAGTTAACGTACCATTTTCAGCAGTGACTTTTTTCTCAATCGGTAAAGTATCCCATATCGGCTTAAGTTTATCTTTGCGTCTTCTGATACGTTCAGCTTTCGTTAATTTTTGTTGTTTTTCTCCAATATCTGCTCGTTGGGTTGCTTCAGCTTCCTTTTCTAAAAAAAATACTCTGCCAATATATGGGCCCCCAAGCTCACACTAGGTACTATAGTTATAGTGTACGTGTGAGCTAGTATAACTAAAAACTGAAATATATTTTATTCAACTCCACACTAAATTACCTTTTGTTTGATACCACACAAGCCATGTTTTAACTTAAACTCAAATTTTTGAAATCCACCCCCACCCTTAAAAAAAACAAAAACTAAAATGTATTTTGTTAAACTCCGGACTCAATTACCTTTCGTTTGATATCACACACGCCATATTTTCACTTAAACTCTAATTTTTGAAATATACCCCCACCCTTTTTTTAAAGTAAATTAAAATGTATTTTGTTTAACTCCAGACTTAATTACCTTTCGTTTGATATCACACACGCCATATTTTCACATAAACTCTAATTTTTGAAATCTATCCCCACCCTTTTTTTGGTTTGTGTTCGGTGGATTTTGTTCATTTTTAAATGGGACCATCTCGACCCAAGACCCAGTCTAGGCACCAAATTTCATTGAAATCGGTCAAGCCGTTTTTGAGTTATGCGCGTTGGTCGTTACAAACAGACAGACAGACAGACAGACAGACAGACAGACAGACAGACAGACAGACAGACAGACAGACGGCGCAACAAAAAAGTTTAAAAATCATCTGAAACGCAAAGATATATAAAAATTTTTGAAATCGGAGCAACTTTTTTTTTCTCGAAAAAATTAGGATCACCATAGCTCACACTACTATAGTATAGTATATGTGTGAGCTAAAACTAAGAAATCAGATAGTTTAACATATTGGATAACGAAAGAAAAACTTGTGGCCTATTGAAACTTGTGTTACTTAACTTAAAGCATTTTGTTTTTTCTGTTTTTTTAGGGTAAGGAGCTTTTCCCACCTTCAAAAATATTCTAGTTATCTTTTGGAAGGCTTTAAAAAAGCTATGCAAAAAGGATTTAGCTCACACTACTACTATACTATAGTAGTGTGAGCTATAGTGATCCTAATTTTTTCGAGAAAAAAAAAGTTGCTCCGATTTCAAAAATTTTTATATATCTTTGCGTTTCAGATGATTTTGAAACTTTTTTGTTGTGTTGTCTGTCTGTCTGTCTGTCTGTCTGTCTGTCTGTCTGTCTGTCTGTCTGTCTGTCTGTCTGTATGTCTGTCTGTAACGACCAACGCGCATAACTCAAAAACCGCTAGCCCGATTCTAATGAAATTTGGTACCTAAGCTGGGTTTTGGCTCGAGATGGTCCCATTTAAAAATGAACCAAATCCACCAAATACAAGCCAAATAAAAGGGTGGGGGTAGATTTCAAAAATTAAGTTTATGTAAAAATATGGCTTGTGTGATATCAAACGAAAGGTAATTGAGTCTGGAGTTAAACAAAATACATTTTAGTTTATTTAACAAAAAAAGGGTGGGGGTAAATTTCAAAAATTTGAATTTATGTGAAAATATGGCATGTGTGATATCAAACGAAAGGTAATTGAGTCTGGAGTTAAACAAAATACATTTTAGTTTTTTTTTTAAGTGGGGGTAGATTTCACAAATTTGAGTTTAAGTAATAACATGGCTTGTGTAGTATCAAACGACAGGTAATTGAGTCTAGAGTTGAATAAAATATATTTTAGTTTTTAGTTATATTAGCTCACACGTACACTATAAATATAGTATCTAGTGTGAGCTTAAGTGCCCATAAATTGGCAGAGTATTTTCTGTGTGTTAGATATGGATGATTCTACAAAAATGGTGCTGTGGAGTGGGAATGCATATTTTTCAAACACAGACTGCAAATGAAGCATGGTTTTAGTTATAAGATTTAAAACGAAATGTTTTCTTTATGGAGCATTTAAGTTTAATGTATAAAAAAAATTGCAAGTTTATAATTTTTTTTATTACAAAGCAAATACCTCATTCCTCTGGTGTAGTCCCAAACCAAATATTAAAAACTCAGATTGAAAAAAATATCCTAATAAATAATATTTAACCAAGTCTTAACTATTTATTAAAAAATTGATAAAACTTAAGTTTGCAGTCATATTTTTGAAAATCCGAATTTACATCTTCCCGGAAAATTTTACAATTTTAAACGTGCTCCATTTTTTAATAACACAATATTTGTGAATACCACCGGTTAATTTCTAGAGAAAGAGACGGCCCTGGATATCTAATTTACTCGTGAGGGTGACAAGTTGTGACAGATAATGTCAACTTTAGTTTGGTTTAAGTTATAGATCTTTTTATTTTCGGCAGAAAATTAGTTTTTTTCGGAGAAATCAAAAAAGAACGCTTCAATTATCATTCCTCTGGTAAGTAAATATTCGACTGATATCAATAGTATAATTTTTTTGTTGATTGTTTTAAAATTATAAGTATAGGAAGTTTGTTTATATAAAACTTAAGTTAAGTAGTTTAAATAGATTTTGATTTAAATTGGAAAATCATTAAAAAACTCATTCCTCTGGTACTCATCCCTCTGGCATTTTTATGCAATAATTCCTAAAATTCGGGAAAATAAATGTTTCTTAGCTTACACCTAATTAGTTACATAAATATAACAAAACAAAATTATTTACTGTGCTGTACTGTTATTTAAAGGCAATGACCAAAAATGATATCCATATAGCCCACTTTTGGTAGAATCATCCATATACAGGGTGTCCCAGATAAAAGCAACTACATTGGGATTTCGGAAACAGTAAGAGATACGAGTTTGTTTAAATGAGAAAAAAGTTGCGCTATTCTAAGCACAATCAGGTGCTGTATCAATATTAAAGATATCTACAGGGGTTACTAAAATATCGAGCAAAAACTAAAAATTGTGTTTTTTGAAAAATTGAAGTATCGCCGCCATCTTGCAAATAAATGAAATGAAATTTGGTAGTTTTGTATAAGCAACTACGGTTAATCGAATGACGTTAACAAATTTTTTCTAGGCCTTCTAGTTTTTTCGAAACCATAGCCAACTTTGTTATTTCTTATGACCGCCATATTGAATTTATACGTCAATAAATAGAGCATTAAAAGAGCTTTTCAACCATGTATAATAAACCTATCTTTGAATGACGGAAAATGTGAATTTTTTAAAAAACTGTTTTTCCTTGGTTGGCTGTGAAACAAAGGCCGTAGTTGCGATTATTGTCATACCTACGTAACTATCTGTCAAAACTTTGTCATTTATTTGATTTATATGCAAACTTTAAAACTACGACAAATTTTATTTGTAAGATATGTTTTTTACATTTGTTCTATATCTAAAAATAAACGAATAAAACAGCAAAAAAATTCGAAAATAAAAATGATTTTAATACACACTTTAATAAAATAAGTATGAACACACCATTACCTTCAGTTTTATCCCAACCAAACAGCGACATACCCCCATCATTTCCCTTTTCAAAAATGCCCATCAAACTTTCTGGCAAAATGACGTTATGTATGTCATATTTCTTGATTTCCATATTTAAACTAATAGGACCTGCTTTGTTTGCAGTGGGTTCTCTCATTTCCAGTAAACTTTTAACGTGGTTTTCTTCATATTCATCCTTTTTTGATGTACTAGCAACCGGTTCAATTGCATCTGCAAGTTTAATAAGGTTAAACAGTAGATTGGAAAGATGTGAAAATCAAATAAAAAGAATTATCATAACAAAAACATTTCATGTAAAAAAAGTCCAGTACGCGAAAATGGTATTCGGTAAAAAAAATTGAGATAAAAGTAAACCAAGTTCTCCAATATAAATTACTGGTTTGGAAATGTTTTTTTTAAACTTGCTATTACAGCCAAACTTTTTTATGTTCAATTTAACACTGTGCCTAAGAGTCATTTGCAGCCGTAATAGCCAAGTTTAGAAAAATATTTCCAAACCAGTAAGAACCTCTCATTTTAAAATTTGTATTGAAGAACTTGAGTTTACTTTTATCTCAATCCTTTTTACGGAATACCATTTTCGCGTACTTGACTTTTTTTTCATAAAATGTTTTGTTATAATTTTACTCCTTTTTTAAAGAACTTGGATAATATTTAAGTTTTAAGGTAGTAAGACATGCGGAATGGAAGAAATAATATTTTTTTATGGTTTTATCATAGTTCCTATTAGTCTTCTCAAGCCCAGCTCTCTAGCGTTTCTGGAAGAGGGCAATGTTACTTTAACATAATTTTACATTTATAGGGGAGGGAAGCAAATAAAAATTTTGAGGTTGTAAAATAAATTCCTATAGTTTTATCATATTTCCTATCAGTCTTCCAAAGCTCATCCTTCTAGCGCTTCTACAAGTGGGCAATGTTACATACTGTTACATAACTTTACATGTATATACTCTCTCCCCTATGGCAGGGGAGTAAAATGTTGGTTTTTCAAACAAGATAACACTAAATAGGGTTCTTGCTTTCAAAAAATAAAAACCACGAGGCTGAAAGGGAAAAAGATTAGAGAAATTGCTACCAAAATCGTATATCCACACTGGCAATTCAGGATCCTGCTCGAAGGACCATTTAATGAACGCAACTGTTCACTAAACACATTTATTTATTACTAAAAATTCACTAAAAACCCTTATAATCCCATTTACCCTACTCTATGCCCTACAAAAAGTGCTCAACTCACCCATTATCCAACAAATCTCGGCACATGAGACGAGGGCGTCGGAGCTCCGGGCCGCGTGTGGTCTCGATGATAGTCAAAGATGGAAAGGGGCGAATATCTCGCCTTTTTTAGCGTTTTTGATGTATGTCACGTCAACACATGACACTGGGCATAGAATCAAAAATACAACAATTTCAATTTGGACCCCTATTCCTGAGAAATCTATGACCCACACTTTGTTTGAACACACATTCTTAAAATTAAAATCGAACAATAACAAACTTGTTAATTTTGACAGAAACTAGAAAAATTAGGTTTGGCAGTCCATAGCTTTTAAAAGATTTGACGTAGACAATCGACAGTTATACCAAAATGTTGGTTTTTTAAAGACATTTGAAACAAGGTGTCACTCGATAGGGGTTAGAATTTAAAAATTTTAAGTTGACCGCCCCTATGCCACCCCCTAATGGAGGGGCAACACACCCGCCCTTCTATAAAAAAAAACACTCTAGATGTTATCGATCACTGCCAAATATGGTTCAGTTATTTTCAATACTTCAGAAAATATTTGGGTGGACTCGGACTTTTGGGACACCCTGTATATTTTTAAGTTCGATATAAAATGGTGGGGTGATTACTAAAGCTTCTAAAAACGTTAAGAAATAATCTACTGAATAAAATTTAAAAAAAAATCAAACAGTGGATAACCTAAACAAACAGAATATGTATACATAATTTATTCAGAATTGTAATTAAACAAAAATATGTTTATGTTTGGTATCTTAAAAAAAAAACATTTTTCTGTATGTATAATTTTATATTCTCAATAGTAAATATAAAAGTATTGAAAATTGTGACAATAATCCCGTCTTGGACAAAAAACTCTAAATCGTGATAAAAAAAGTAAAATATATATATAGTAAATCTCTAGGAAAAAATGTACCTTTTCTGTTTGCCGTAACAAACTATTCATTTTGCTTCAGGTTCAAATTGTTAATTTATCTTTATTTATATTCAAAATTGTAATAAGATGTTTTGATTGATAAATAAACTGATTTATTATTATTATTATTATTATTACCCCCAGAAACATCGAAGTTGGGACACCCTGTAAAATTTAATACAATACATTTTTTAACTTACCTACAACAGGTTGAATTTCATTCTTTGAACCACCGGAAACTTCGATACTTTTATATTTCTTATACTTTTTCAAAGATCTTGGAGAATTGCGAACTGCAGATCTTCTGCAAAAATCCCCACTATTATCTGCATCACCAGTGAACCTGCTTAAATTTGAGTAAGTTCTTCTGATATCCATAAAACTACTCGACTGTTTATCTTGAGTTACGATATTTTCAGTTACCAATGGTAACATTTCAATGTCCATATTTTCTATATCAAAAGGTGCTTCTACATCTTCACCGATTTTAAAATTATCAGCATCGGTTTTGTTAACTTTTTGTCCACTTTCGATATCAATTTGATCAATAAAGTTGTTTATAGAATCCTTTTTTAATGCATCAGTTGCAACACCATAAATTTCAGCCATTGTAACTATATTTTGAACTGGGCTTTCGACGATTGTACTATTATATGTACCAGGTATGGTATTGGTATTAATTTCTGAATTTTTTGGAACTGAATCAATGGGAAAATCTTTATTTGGTCCCTGAACAACACTACTATAGGTTCCAGGTATTGTATTATTACAACCAGACGCAGCATTTTGTGTACCATGTATTTCGTTTGTAAATGTGCCGTTTGTTGTATTGCTTTTCATTCCTGAGCTTTGTGCATTCACTATAGTACTAGCAGTACCAGGTATAGTATTTTCATACAAAAATAAATTTACAGCAGTAAAGTTTCTTTTGGTTGGTGTTGTATTGACTTGGGTTACTTTTTTTAAAAATGTATTTGGTGTATCAAGGTTGGGCTTGGCTAGAACCAGTTGACTTTGGGAACCTGAGATTACAGGAACATCTGAGGATTTTTCTTTAAAATTCTCATTAAAATGTTGAAATGACTCTTCGAATTGTTGATATTTAACAACATTTTTTTGATTTTTGGGCAATTTTAACCTGGAAGTCTTTGAAATACTAAGGGTTTGAATATCATTCACCAAATTATTGTTTAACTTGCTAAGGTTTTGAAGGTTCTCTTGGTCATTATGTTTGGTGGGGTTTTCATGTGTCTGATAAATAATATTCTCTGACTCAAATTCCTCGTTTTCCTCAGTATTTTGATCTGGAAAAGCTTGAGAAAAGGTGATTGGCTGGGA
This sequence comes from Aspidapion aeneum, assembly GCA_963576565.1. Classification (NCBI taxonomy): domain Eukaryota; kingdom Metazoa; phylum Arthropoda; class Insecta; order Coleoptera; family Brentidae; genus Aspidapion; species Aspidapion aeneum. Next base: position 61,792,799 of record OY755046.1, on the reverse strand, counting down.
TGGTTCTGTTTCGTCTTTGGAATTTTTTAACTTGGTTTCTAAAAGATAAGAAAGTACAGGTCAAAAAAATGATGACAGCTTAAAACAAAAAGAACAGAAAAAATTAGATCAAGAATACTAAACAAATTAGCTTACCGGCCAAATTATTTCCGTGAAATCGGTTCACAGCTTGCGAAAATCCCATTGTGTTCACAGTATTGGTAAAATCAGCATTTGTCAAAAGACTTAGTGGAAAAACTACGGTACTAGCCAAAGATTTTTGACTCATTTTGTCTAAAGGCTTAGAAAGTTCTACATTTGCTTTGGAAGTTTTTGTATCATCTGTCGCAGAGGATTGTTTATCGGTTGGCTGCTTATACAACTTATAGCTGAGCGGAGAAATGAAAGGGCTATCGAAAACGACTTGACTAATTTGTTTTGGAGGCTCCGAAAGTTTCCTGTTTAATGCAGAGGGTTGATTGTTCAAATAGGCATTGGTTTGTGCTTTATCTAATTTGAGCAATACTTTTTCCAAAATAATGTTTGCACGTTTGGCACTTTGTTTCTCGGATGACGTTAAATTTGTTAAACTATTTAATTTTGTAAATAATTTATTAATTTCTGAACGTGAAATATGAGTGCTATTTACAAGATGAAAATATAGTTTTTTGTGGAGGTTCAAAATTATGTTAGTGTTGGTTTCATTGACTTCAATGTCAGGATTTTTAAAACAAGATGTCTTTTTGACACGAGCATCATCTAACTGTGGGGTATGTTGACCCGAACTCTCAAGCATATTTTCACAATATGTTTTGGTAGAATTGAAAAAGTCTTTATTTGTCAAAAGCTCTGACGGAAAACTTTTAATTTCTGATGTCTGTTGTGATTCTTTCCCACTCAATTTTTCGTGCAAAGCTAGTGATTCCTTAGAAAACATGTCAGATGATTTTTTTGTAGAAACGTGTGGATTCTTTTCACTTTTTGTGGCTTCTTGTGGCTTTTTGATAACAGTTTTTAAAGAGACCGGGTTTCCTTGACATAACTGACTTAAAAAATGATCAGCTTCAGTCAGATCTTCAAAATATTCCTTTTTTTCTTCTTGTAAGGTGTTCTGGATATCATTTTGAGCTTTAAAGTTGTTGTGTGTCAAAAAATCAATAGTACTATCCGTTTTTTCTTTTTGAATTGGATTTCCATGACATAACAGATTTAAGAAATGATCACTTTCGGTCTGATCTTTAAAATTTTCATTATTCTGGTTTACCAGGGTATCTTCACTACTATTTTGAGTTTTAAAATTATCGTTTGTCAAAAAATCCATAGGTATATCAATGGTTTTAAAATTCAGAGTTACTTCTGTGTTCAAATCAGTTTGGTTTAGGCATTTATAGGCGTTTTTATTTTGAAAATGGAAAGATTCTTTGGTTGAAAACATATCTGAAGATATTTTTGTAGGAATTATTGTAGAAGGGCCAATATAATTTTCCTTTTTTTTGGTAGTTTGTGAGTTTTTAGAGATGCATTTTAGAGGATCTCTTCCTTTGAAGGATTTTCTTTGAGATGTGCTTTTTCTAAAGGATATTGACCTAAAATCATATAATATAAAAATATTTTAAAAAATCAGAATTTTTTTATGCTATAGGTAAAGCGTTTTAGAATTTTGATAGTTAGGCTTGATTCCCACTTGTTGTAAATTAAATTAAATTTTCCTTTTTTAAAGACCAACAACATTAAATAAATAAGTTTTTTATATACGCTTTTTTTTTCTCGTACAGTTTATGAAGCCTAATATTATAAACTATCAACATTTTAAAACAAGTTACCTGCAGGGTGAGAAAAAAAATTAAAAAAGTAACACAAGTATTTACTAAAAGGTCTACAGTGCTAAGTGCTATAATCTTAGATCTACAAGTCTAGATTTTGGTTGAAGGTTTAAGTTATTTTTCCCTTGAATGCAATAGTTTTTAATATTTATATAAATTGTTCATAAATACCATGCGATATGGGTCATCTTTTTTCGTCGTAACAAAGACATTATTTTCACACAAAGGTTGGAAATAAATAAAAATAATATAATATTTTGGTTTAAAAATGGTAGCCATATTAAAACCTCCAAACTTCACCAGGAGATGTTTAAAATAAACGGTGTAAGTCAGTGTCAGCTAGTTAGCGATGATTAAACTGATGTTCAATTGTTTTGGTGGATGTGTAATTGAAAACGGAGTCTAATATATCTTGGGCTTTTCACATTATTTAAATATTGATACGTATTTAATACGGTAGTGCATCTACAGACATAGTTTTATGTTATTTATGTATTATTTAGATTTGTTTTTTTTTATAAGTTTTTTTATCAATCATGGATTATTTCTATTTTTTCTCGAACTTTAAACCACCCTCAGGGGTGGTAATACAATTTCAGACTATTTTTAACGGGAATTTTACGACTGCACGGACTAAATTTCCAAAAAATTACATTTTGTCACAAATCTTTTATATGGTTTTCTTTAATTCTAAAGTTAATTTGACTTTATATGAGATTAGGGTTACCAGATGAAAACGTCTCTAACCAGGACCAGCCGTCAAGAAAATCCGGACAAAATCCGGACGTCAAAATTTTTTCGATGCCACACACAAAAAATCAACTTTGTTTTTTATTGAAACAATAACTAATAAATAACATAATATACCTACTATTTTATAGGTACTTTTCACTGCTTTGTATTTTATTCAACAGCGTTGATTTTTTAGGCAGAAGTACAAAATCGTAAAATTCTGAGCAGCTCATATTTCTTAAATTGTATGAAGTCATGAGTTTACAGAAGATAAAAGCAGCCTATTTTTTTCCTTGGTCCACTGGGTAGAAATACTTGCATTAAAATATTTTGCCCATTTTTCGTGGGTAGGCAGATTGTGGTCATCAGAAGTAAAATTGTCTGATATGTACTTTTTTAGATTACAAACTTCATCAAAAAAAATTGTGTGTGCTTAAGACCACACGGCAGAAGTGTAATTCAACAAGGCGAAATTAATAATACTACTTTAAGCGGGGTCTTAACATAACGTTTTACCTTACGTCTTGCCTGTCAGTCAAAAGGGTCAAGTATGACGGTTGAAAGACTAGCGTAGACACTTGATAGTTTTAACGTACGTTTTTAGATCAGTTTTTGATACAAAACGATGGTTTTATTGTAAAACAATGCGTGATCCGGTCAGTTCTCTAGGCGGTCTTCCGTCTTAAATCAATTTAAGTAAAACGTCCGTTTTTCCGTCTACACACAAAGTTTTACTTGATGCGTTTTGACTGAACAGGCAAGATGTAAGGTAAAATGTTATGTGAAGACCCCGCTTAAAGGTGAATTCACACTGCTAAATTTATCGACGATTATTGTTTAATTACATTTTTTGAAACTAGTTTATTTTGCATTATTTGATGTTTATAAAGGCGGCTACTTTAAAATCCGGACGTTTATGAAAAATCCGCCCGGACCCACCCGGACGAAGTAAAAATCCGGACATGTCCGGATTAATCCGGACGTCTGGTAACCCTATATGAGATGAAACATATTAAAGTGAACCGAATCTTGTAGTTATTTGACCTGTGAGTATTAAAAAATACACTTAAACCGGTCGGTATCTCTATAGACTTGGTACTTAAACAAGGTCTAAAGTGCTAAGTTTTAAGGTCTTCGTAAATACTGATGTAAGTTTTTTAAATATCTATGGTTTAGCGTATTTTTTATTTCTGTACTTTTTTAAAAAAGTTATTCGTTTTCTAGAAAATTGCAAAAACGAATTTTGAGAACCCTTACGGCCTTATATCTAGCGAAACTCAAAGTGGAATTTGGCGGAGAATATGTCGGGACATGCTTAGGAATAACTATACAGGGTGTCCTATACAGCGGCGTAGCGTGCCCGAAAGGGCGGGGGGGGGGGGCGACAGCTAAAAAGGGCGCCTCTGAAAACTGATGAAAAATCTTGTGACAAAAAAAAACAAAAAGGTCAAAGGCTTCTCACAAATCTTGCGACCAAACAAAAAAAAACGGTCATCATGTGTGAGGGGGCGGCCGATAAGTCACAAGGGCGCCTCTCACGCATCTTGCGACCAAAAAAAAAAACAAAAAAAAAAAAAAAAGGTCTTCATGTCGTTAGTTTCCTTTGGCACCCACTCAATTGGCCGTTACCGGCCCGACTTAATAAAGCTGAGGGCGCTTCGGCCACCTATGGGGCGCCACTACCCTCGGGGCGGGGGGGGGGGGGACGAACCCCCCCCCACGCTACGCCGCTGGTCCTATAACTTAGGGGCCATAGGCCAACAGGTGTTAGAGGTCATGTCTGATAAAAAAGTTCCTATAATGCATGAGTCAAAACTCTTTCTGGCAATTTTTTTAACTTTTTTAATAATAACTTTTTTAAAAAAAAGCATTAAAAATATGAAATTGGGTAAAGTCGTGTACTAGAACAAGAGTAATAAACTGAAAAAAAAATTATTTAAAAAAAAAATAGTCGGTCAATTGTTTTTTTAAAAACTATTTTTTTGGTATAAACTTTTATAAATGCCATATTAAACGCAATGTTTTTTTTATATTTTTTGTTAATAAAAACAAGTGTCTAGCGATATATAATAATAGAATATTACTGATATTTTTAAAAGAATAAGTAAGCAAAAATTAATTTTTTAAATACATTTTTGGAGGTTATTTTGACAGCCTCTATCTCCTCAACTTGTTATTTTATCAAAAAAAGGAATACCACATTTTTTAATCACAATTAGCTTAGTATTCAGCTGGATGTGACAGATTTTCCTTTTTTTGTAAAACCCTTTTCCCCCACTCCTCTTACTTTAATAATCCTATATCTTAAAAACAGATGTGTATTAACACCTATGTTATATAAACTTTTTTCTCAGAAATAACCTCCTCTATCACCTGCTGTACAGCGTGTCCCATTTTCGATGGGATTAAATGGGAAACTCGGTTATTATTAAAGATATTGATTTTCTGATTGCACCTTACCGTGCTCTTTTTTTGAGCCCTTAAAAATGGCGTAATCAGATTTTTGCTATACCCCGTAGTTTCGCTGATACAGGGAGTTTTTGAAAAAATTGTATTTTTAATAATCCCTTGTATCTCGCTTATTTTGCGAGATACTTTTATTCTGTAAAAACATTTTTATGGCAACTTTTTTAGAAGAAAATAATGACGTTGTCAATTTTTTAAAATATTGTTTAGTTTTTGAGATATGGTATTTATCATAAAAAAATAAATACGGACCTGGATTTTTTTTATTACTATTTTGATTGGTTTCATGCTAGTATTATCATAAAATAATAAAAATTAAAAAAAAATTTTTTTGAGGCAGAAAAAAAATATTTAATATTTAAAAAAAAATAGTGCGAACCTGGATATTTCCAACATAAATATAAACTAAAAATTGCTAGTTAAACAATTTTTAGTTTAACTGTTTTGATACTTAGCATATTAAAATTCTTTTACGTTAATTTACAGATTTATTTGAAACAAAGTCTACGAAAAATACAAAAAAAAATTATAAAAAATAACTAATTTTTCTGATTACCATTATGTGTAAGACATTGTTGGCATTTTTGAGTAATTTTCCTTAACGCATTTTGCATAAAAATATTTCTGCCATTTAAATATTGGGATTTTGTTGCTTGAATGAAGCAGTCAAACATATCACATTTTTAAAAATCTGGATATGGTCGATTTCTAGCCAGTTTAAAATAATTGTAAGCCATTCACAAAAATGACAAGTAAAATGACCATGTCAATTCCACGCTTTTGTTTTGTAAATTTCACGACCTGCTGTTCGGTTATCAAATAATTAGTATGATATTATTTTTGTAACTTTTTAACGCTTTTTACTTTATTTATAAATCTTTTCAAAACAGATAAACTAAAAATCGTTCAACTAGTGTGTATTGCAATTTTTAAATTATAATTATGTTGGAAATTTCCAGGTTCAGACTATAATTTTTTTTTTCACATAATAAATAGTTTTTTTTTCCTTAAATCAAAAAAATATTAAAGTTTTATCATTTTAAGGTAATAATAGCATGGAACTAATCAAAGTAGTAATAAAAAAAATCCAGGTCCGTATTTAATTTTTTTATGATAAATACCATATCTCAAAAACTAAACAATATTTTTAAAAATTGACAACGTCATTATTTTGCTCTAAAAAAGTTGCCATAGAAAGGTTTTTACAGAATAAAAATATCTTGCAAAATAAGCGAGATACAAGGAATTAATTAAAATGCATTTTTTTCAAAAACTCCCTGTATTAGCGAAACCACGGGGTATAGCAAAAATCTGATTACACCATTTTTAAGGGCTTCAAAAAAGAGCACGGTAAGGTGTAATCAGAAAATCGATATCTTTACTAATAACCGAGTTTCCCATTTAATCCCATCGAAAATGGGACACGCTGTACTATGCCCCTAAGTTATGAGACACCCTGTATAAAAACCCAGCTTGCACCGATTTTTTTAGAGACTTTTCACCTAAAATAACTGGACTAAAAGATAGTTTTAAATTTACCTTTTGGGTTTTTCACAAAAATTATCCAAAATCTTTTCCAAAAGCCTTTTGGCACCCCGAACGCTATACTGCTGCCTAGCGCTTAAATATTTTAATTTTTCGAGTTTTTTAATTAAGGGTCTGATCTCTGACTTGGGAATATACTCCTTATCTTGAAGATGGAGAGAAATTCTATTTTGAATATCGTGAATAATATCATGGGCTTCCTCTTTCTGAAGACTATAAAAAATAAAAAAAACTTGAAATGGACTATACAAGGTGTCCCAGATTTAATAAAATGTGGTAGTGTTGTATAAAGGAGGATCGAATAAAGTTCACGAATTTTTTCTAGGCCTACTTTTCTTAGAAACAGTTTCCGAAATCCCCATGTGGTTATATATTTTTATACACCCTGTATTCTATTGAAATTTGTCCAAGGCCAACACAAAAATAGAGGCCACGACCCTGAAAAAATCAGCTGTTCTCCCGGGGCTGAATTTTACATTGGGTCTTATGGGAGTTCAGACGTTTTTTTATGATATTATCAAAATGGCACTACAGATTTCCGCAAAATTTCACTGAAATATTCTCAGACACCATCCCGATATTCCACCAAAGGTTTGTAAGGAAGCAACATGATTAAAAGGTTAAAATCTTCAAGATTTAGCATCCCATATTTTGAATTCAAATTACCCGCCATGTACCACATGCCAACTGTTATATTTGACATGTATTTGACTTTGTCATATGTGATTGTCACATTCGCTTCTGCTTTAAACTTAATTTTTGTGTGAGCTAATGAAGCGGTTATGAAAAATTAGGGCTTACTATACATTTTAAAAAAATTGTTCTGCCAGAATAAAGTCAAAACCATCTCAAAAACGGATTTATTAAAAAAAAAATCAAATATCCATGAAACGTCATTCCAACTTCAATATTTTAAAGACAATCAGCTGTGTCGTAACGTGACCATCAAAAAAAAAATCAGCCCCGGATGTGACTTCAACAAAGTGGAGGATCGTGGCCCGTCCATTTTGATAGCCCTGATTTGTCTTCCAAATGATACTTCGCAAGTCACGTTTTGTCTGAAATTGTAATATTTAAAAACTACCCCCACTTTTTTTTATGAATTTTGTATGGGGTAGATAATTTGCTATATGACAACCAATTTAGGAAAAAAAAAACTCAAAGAAATATCAATGAGAAACCACATTGCTGAAAAAAATTAAGCTTACCTTTTTACAATATCCAGTCCGAATATTATCGATTTTTTTGACGAATTGGTTTCGCTGTTGTCAGAGGTATTAGAATCCTCACTTCTCATTTGGTAATTCAAGTTTTCGTTATTCGAAATGTAGGTTTCATCATCTGATGATGATGCTTCACAAATCGTTCGGCTATTTGACATTTTTCCTTGAAGAAAAACCTTATTAAAAAAACAAGCGGCCATATTGAAAAAATTATTTGATTGATCCATCCACCACGACTTAGGGCGATGTTTGTTTACGATTGATGGCGAGTATTTTTGAAGCGAAAAAAGTGTTTTAGATTGGATTTTTTATTCATTTTTTAAAGGAAATATGTACCCAAGAGCTTGCGTCATTGATTAAAAGCATTTTCAGGTAATGGTGATTACTTACCTTGTCGGTTTTTGTGATTTTTCAGTGCTTAGTCATAGGGGTTGTAAATGGACTATGTGATCACTTTAACGGTGCATTTATAGTGAATCTTGGGATTCTTGGGGTATTGTCGGGTAATTACATAGTGTAGTGATACGATAGCCAGGGGAATAGTGGGTTTAGGTTTGGTTCGGTTCCGACCTTAAGTGAATTCTAAAGTATTGTTCATACTCGTCTTAGTCTTTTGTTTTTGATTAGTCTTTGTCCTTTGATTAGTCTTAGCTGTCTTAAACAAAATCGGCTGTTCATACTCGTCTTTTGTTTTTGATTAGTCTTAGTCATAACCCACTGAAAAAAAAATCAATTTCAATAAAAAAGCCCCTTTTCAAAAGTCATTTTCTACACAAAACAATCTTATTTAACCTAATTTGTGCACGAAACACGAAAGAACAAAAGCGAAAAAGAAAATAAAAACAAATAAAATTTTGAGGTTATGTTGAGATTTTCTGTTAAAAACATGATTAATGGCGGTAAATTCAAAATTTCGGCCGCGCGCTTGCGCTCTTCGGACGCCCTGTAAAAAAAACAACAAATATCAGCTGATGTCTGTCACTCGTCTTAGTCGTTGTCCTAAGGATTGAAAGTTGGCAACTCTTAAAGTATTGTTCATACTCGTCTTAGTCTTTTGTTTTTGATTAGTCTTTCTCCTTTGATTAGTCTTAGCTGTCTTAAACAAAATCGGCTGTTCATACTCGTCTTTTGTTTTTGATTAGTCTTAGTCATAACCCACTGAAAAAAAAATCAATTTCAATAAAAAGGCCCTTTCAAAAGTAATTTTCTACACAAAACAATCTTATTTAAGCTAATCTGTGCACGAAACACAGACACGAAAGAACAAAAGCGAAAAATAAAAAAACAAAAGCATAAGCATTGTATGAACACTCCCATAAGAAACAGTGGTTTTAACTTTCTTATGACAAGACATATGACTAAACCAAGACAAAAGACTAGACAAAAGACGAGTATGAACGATCCATTACAAAGACTAATCAAAAACAAAAGCAAAAGCACTGTTTGAACACTCCCATAAGAAACAGTGGTTTTAACTTTAACTTTTAACTTTTAACAAGACATATGACTAAACCAAGACAAAAGACTAGACAAAAGACGAGTATGAACGATCCATAAGTTCTATTTTTTAAAAAAATTCGGTTCAAATACCTTGTAATTGAGGTTATTTTATATAAGTGCTGGAATTTATGGCTCAGAAAATTGTGTTCCTATTTTTTTAGAGATGCCAGGTCGCTGCGCCGTTCCAAATTGCAAAACCAATTAGAGTAATCAAGGAAAAAGATACTCAAATGAAAACATGCTATCAAGCGGGAAGATTTTGTCCCAACCAAGTGGTCAATGGTATAAATATATTAGATTGTGTTTTTTACCTTCCTAGCCCGAGCAGCAAAGGCTAGAGAAGGTATTATTTTTTTTTTGAGATAACGCGGTAAATATTTTATTTGGGTGTATTAAGTGGCGGATCCAGGGGTGGGAGAGCAGAGGGGCTCGGGCACTTAAACCGATTTTCATAAAATTTTTAGGTAAAATAGTGTTATCCATTGATGCTAACAGTTTTTGGGCAATTAACATTCTAACTTTTTAACGGAGCATCACATCAATATGCGGTTTTCGGAATGTAGTAGACTATTTCTCTCAATAATTTGTCTAAAAGCTTCGTATGAGCTTTCGCTTTTGAGATATTAACAAAAAAGTATTTTCAATGCTGATATATCATGGAGTTCACTGTGTGTGTGTGTGCTAATCTAAAAGCTATCTAGGAATGTATCAGATCCGTCATGGATCCATTTATTTTTTAATATACTCGTAATGTTATTTTTTCCAAAATTGTTAGGTGTATGAATTGTACTTTAAAAGTGAGGAAGTTGAGCGTTCCATAAAATATTTCACAAACACAGGAGAAGTATTAGATGTGCCACTAAATAAACAAAGACTTAAAAAAGGTAAGTCAAAGAGGTGACCCGAGCTGACCCAAATAATGTACAGGGTATATTTTACAAATGTTCACATGTATTTTAAAGTGTTGGTGACAAACAATTTTTTTTGGTAATAGTTGGTAAAAGAGGCGAAATTCCATTCCTATCAGAGGTTTAGGTTTTTTAAATTTTTAGCTGCAGTTCCTACCAAATTTCCTGACTGTCCAAAATATATGAACAAAGAAGAACATTTCAGGGAAAGTCCAAAATCTAAGACAAAGCGTTTGGAATATGATTTAATACGCCAAGCTATTGAAGAAAGCCTGAAGACTTCAGCTGCTTATTTGCAAGAGCAAGAACACAAATTTTGATGACATAACTTTAAAATTCAAACCAAAGAAAAAACTTCCAATCTGGACGTTTCTCCAAACCACGAACTCTATAACCTTTATGACAATTACTTATAGCATATATATTATCTTCATTGTTTTCTTAAGCTTAAAAAACTATAATAACCCTTAATTCCGAACCGAACTCTCACTTTTAATCCCACCTCCCTCTTTTTTCCCTTCTCCTGGTTTTAAGAGAAAAAATGTCTGTGTCCATTAATAAATAGTATTGTTTATGAATAGCTACATATATTGATAAAGTAATTACCAAAAATCCATAAAATTTCAATCGTTTAAATATTCTTGCCACTGCAAAATACATTATTTGTATTTATTTGCAGTTTAAATCGTATAAATTCATCAATTTCAACCAATTATACCTAACCGAACGTGTGGTGGAATTGCCCTCATCAGCGGCCATCTTGGATTCGATACCAGGCCTCAGTGGAGAAGGGTGGTGATCCATCTGTTTTAGAAATTGCTATCAAAGGGCGTCCCCAATTTTAATAAGTAGGCGTTATAAAGTCCTTTGAAATACGATAAAAGATTTAAATAAGACCGCAACTTATTTAAATGTCTACTTACGATAGGAAAAATATAGATGTATCGATTATTATTAAATTAAAAAAAAAACTATCAACAAATTTGTTGAAAACTAAAAAGTTAATTTAAAAAAATTTGAAACACTTTATCACAAGCCACGTTTGGCAGCCATACTGAATTATGTTTATTTGTTAAACGCGTTTCTGTCAATATAAAATATCAAATGTTTTCGTTTGGTTAACCATGGAAACTTGGAAATGTTCGACAATTAAATAAACGCAACTTATTCACCTACTTATTTACCAATTAAAAATGGGCGTAACATTAAAAAAAGAAAACTTACCAATATTATGATAAATTAAATTAAACACATTAACACAAGCGACACTTCGCGGCCATATTGAATCCACACTGGCATGTGTTTTGTCTTCGGCCACGCCATGAACTTCCTTTTCTAGGAGGCCATGGAAAATATTTAAAAAGCTTTTGTTTTTTATGTCAAATATAAAGCCCCCTTTCCACATGCAAGATTAGGAGATATTTAGGAGCTAGCAAAAAAATATTTTTTAACTATAAATTTTTTAAAAAAAATGAACGGGTATAATACAAACATAACATACATAATTTTTGTCCATAATTTGAATGCCCAATTGTAAAGTTATGTTTATATTTCTGTACATATTAAGTCCAAAAGTTTTATAAAATGTATACCGTATATTCTTTTGTCAATCAAACATATTATTTACAATCTCACTAGCTTGGAAAAATTTATTAACCAAAATAAAGATTCAAATGTCACATCGGTTTTCTTAAGTAAAATTAAAATTATTAAAATAAATAAAAAAATTAGAAAAAAGTGCACTAAAATTGTACTTAAATCTAATTTCAAAAACCTTTTTAAAACAAGGTTTTAATTCAGTCATTGTTTTTTATTTTCACTATATTTGTCACCATTTTTAGTATTTTTTTTTGTAACTTTTTTACAACCAAGGGTGCCATGCAGGATCCATCCTGCAAAGGTTGTCAGGAATAATAGCCGCCTGCACCAACGTTGCAACCTACCGAAAAAAAAAAGAAAACATTTTGTATGACCAAAACAGTGTGACATTTTTTTAAAGAATTTACTTTATTTAAAGTCATTTGCAACAACCTATCCCCCTAGACCAGGAATAGCTATGTGACACCTAAGTGTTAGGGGCACACCTAAGATGAAATGGTGTGCACCGGCCTTAAGGAAATCAAAAATACAGTCATCTTACGTCAATGGAGATTACGTTATCATCAGTTTTTTTATAAATAGATTCAAATATAAATATAATTAAGTAATGTATTAACATTTAAATACTCTGCCAATATATGGGCCCCTAAGCTCACACTAGGTACTATAGTTATAGTGTACGTGTGAGCTAATATAACTAAAAACTGAAATATATTTTATTCAACTCCAGACTAAATTACCTGTTGTTTGATACCACACAAGCCACGTTTTGACTTAAATTCAAATTTTTGCAATCTGCCCTCACCCTTTAAAAAAACAAAAACCAAAATGTATTTTGTTAAACTCCGGACTCAATTACCTTTCGTTTGATATCACACACGCCATATTTTCACTTAAACCCTAATTTTTAAAATATACCCCCACCCTTTTTTTTAAATAAATTAAAATGTATTTTGTTTAACTGCAGACTCAATTACCTTTCGCTTGATATCACACACGCCATATTTTCACATAAACTCTAATTTTTGAAATCTACCCCCACTCTTTTATTTGGTTTGTGTTCGGTGGATTTTGTTAATTTTTAAATGGGACCATCTCGACCCAAGACCCAGCCTAGGTACCAAATTTCATTAAAATCGGCCAAGCGGTTTTTGAGTTATGCGCGTTGGTCGTTACAGACAGACATAGACAGACAGACAGACAGACAGACAGACATACAGACATACAGACATACAGACATACAGACATACAGACATACAGACATACCGACATACAGACATACAGACATACAGACATATAGACATACAGACATACAGACATACAGACATACAGACATACAGACATACAGACATACAGACATACAGACATACAGACATACAGACATACAGGCATACAGGCATACAGACATACAGACATACAGACATACAGACATACAGACATACAGACATACAGACATACAGACATACAGACATACAGACATACAGACATACAGACATACAGACATACAGACATACAGACATACAGACATACAGACATAGACATACAGACATACAGACATACAGACATACAGACATACAGACATACAGACATACAGACATACAGACATACAGACATACAGACATACAGACATACAGACATACAGACATACAGACATACAGACATACAGACATACAGACATACAGACATACAGACATACAGACATACAGACATACAGACATACAGACATACAGACATACAGACATACAGACATACAGACATACAGACATACAGACATACAGACATACAGACATACAGACATACAGACATACAGACATACAGACATACAGACATACAGACATACAGACATACAGACATACAGACATACAGACATACAGACATACAGACATACAGACATACAGACATACAGACATACAGACATACAGACATACAGACATACAGACAGACAGACAGACGGCGCAACAAAAAAGTTTCAAAATCATCTGAAACGCAAAGATATATAAAAAATTTTGAATTCGGAGCAACTTTTTTTTTCTCGAAAAAATTAGGATCACCATAGCTAACACATATAACATCTATTTCTTCGATGCCATAGCTCACACTACTATAGTATAGTATATGTGTGAGCTAAAATTAGCTGAAGAAATTCTAAAAGTGCATAACCAGGGTTCCCACGGGAATTTAATTGTTTTTTGCAGGTATGTTCCAGAACATTTATCGAAAAATGTAGGATAGTTTTATTTTTAAATTGAAGATAGCTAATTTTGTAGAAAAACAAATGTGTTACAATATAGCCTTGATCTTCTTACAAATTTCATTTGAACATAATTAAATTCTGATGTTTAGTTTGTTCTTGTCGTTTTTACACCCTATGCATACCCATCCCGATTCAAAAAACGCATCAGGTGACGCTGCATTTAAAACCGGTGCAAATCCATGGGCCATTACGTGATGCGTTTTTGAATCGGGGTGGGCAAGCATTGGTGGAAACAGGGTATTAGAATGAATCGAAGAGCAAACAAAACCAACCAAGTTTTTCACTGTGCAAGTAATGGTCGATGTCTACTCTCCCTTAAGTGCTAAAATCTTAAGCCGAGTTTACATTGGTATAGTTACTTGTATCAGATATTGGTACAAGCATATACATAATATTCCAATACCCACGGTAACTGCCCATTCATGATGCAAACATGAGGGCCTTGGGTTTCTTAAGCAAAAAAGACCTGATTGGTTGCTTTCAAAGACATATGCATATTATTTCCATATACTACGTATTATTGCAATACCTACGGTACCTTACGATGCAGAATGCAAACATATTTGAATTAGCAATATTAATGGGTATAAGTCTATCATTTTTGCGGTCCTTAAGATAAAATGTCCTGATTGGTTATACGTTTACGCATGAATATTATTTTATTCTTGTATTCGTTACGTCAAATCATCGGCGTACAGTTGACAAAAACTCTATCTGTGTGAATTTGGTATCTGTGCATTTTTCGTATCTTTATTCTGAATGTTTGCATCAAACGCCAACCATTGAGTAAATAGGTAACAGGGAGTATTGGAATATTACGTATATGGGTACAAGTGACTCACTGTCGAATTCTTCAAGTCACTGGTGGTCCAGCTGATTTTTGTAAACAAAAGTTAGATATGATATGAACAACTAATATTTTTTGAATTTTTTGAAAACCAAGGCAGTTTTCCAACTGTTTTTTTGTACATCTTTATAAAATAATATTTTTTAGACGTATTGTAGTAATTTTTGTTAGCCCGCTTTATTTTTCATTACACAAAACTTAAAATATAAGTCAAACTGAATGTGATCGTTTAGTATCAAAGGTAAACCAAGGACTTGGAAAGTAAACAAAGGTGTAGGTTAGCGGATTACTGTTGAAGCTGAAACGAAAACATTATTTTCTTCGAATTTTAATTTTGGTGTAAAGAAAAATGAAGCGGGCTAAAAAAAATAACGATTGTAAGTCTAAAAAATATTATTTTAAAAGAATATACTAAAAAATAGTAGGAAAGTTGCCTTGGTTTTCCAAAAATTCAAAAAATATTAGTTGTTCATTAAAGAGATATTCTATTTCACTTTTGTTTACAAAAATCGGTTGGGCCACCCACCAGTGACGTAAACATGTGACGTAAATATATTAGATCCGTAAACCGGTCAAATAGGAAGATAACAAGTAGGAAATGCATAATCAAAGTCAAAAAATGGTACAAAATTAAAGCCAAAAGAACAAAACTAACGCAAACTAAACATAGAGAGACGTCACTGACGAAAAGTGGTACAAAACCAAAGATTTAAAAAAAACAAGGGCTCCAAGTGGCCAAGAGTCAGATTATCTTGGAGTCCACCGATATAGCGACTGGCGAAGTGTCTCAAAAAGAGACAGTGCCAAAAATTAACGAGAGAGAGAGAGAGAGAGAGAGAGAAAGAATGAGAGAGAGAGAGTGAGAGAGAGAGAAAGAGAGAAGAGGAGAAAGAGAGAAAGAGAGAAAGAGAGAAAGAGGAGAAAGAGAGAAAGAGAGAAAGAGAGAAAGAGAGAAAGAGAGAAAGAGGAGAAAGAGAAGAAAGAGAGATAGAGAGAAAGAGAGAAAGAGAGAAAGAGAGAAAGAGAGAAGAGAGAGAAGAGGAAGGGAGAGAAAGAGAGAAAGAGAGAGAGAAGAGAGAGAGAAGAGGAGAGAGAGAAGAAAGAGAGAGAGAGAGAAAGAGAGAGAGAGAGAGAGTAAACCGGTCTACAGGGCTCTCAACAGATAAACAGCAAAATAATATGAAAAATATGAACTTTTTTAATAAAATTATGAAAAATATGAAATTAAGAAAACAAAATATGAAGGAAATATGAATAAAACTTGAGTTTTTTTTGGATCCTCTACCAAATGGCTTGTTATGTCAAACCCAACTGTTTTTAGGAAAACTCATTTACTCATCAAAAATATATATTTCTTGATTTTATTTATTAAGAAAAGTATTAGCAAACATTTTGAAGTTGAATTAGGCCTGGATCCCATCCAAACAACTATGGCCAAACAAAACCAAAGCACATTTTTAAAGCATATTTTACAACAAGTTATAAGGTGTTTCCGTATTTTTAAACCAAGGTCTACTGCAATTATTCAAAGAAATAGAAAAAAAATTATAAATGCAAAAGTTGTAGGCTTTATCCAATTCCATCAAAAAAAGTTATAAAAAAACACAAACATTGGAAATCTCTTACGGAACATCCTACAAATTAATATGTTAATGATTTAACTTAAAAAAATAGATATTTTCTTTCTAAACTCAAAAATATATGATAAACTGCCATTTGATAAAGCCACTGTTAAAATATTAGTATCTACAATTTCTAGCGGTTTGGGACTACATTTTTTGAAAATAGGTACCCTATTTTCTATCTCTTGAAATAAGTTGCAGTAGACCTTTGTGGAAATATACCAAAACACTCTCTACATCTAGAAACACAGAAAACTTAAGTATACTCGATGATATAATTGGTATACTTTAAATACCTATTCCGAGCTCAAACATTTTAAAAAAGTCAACATTACAGAGTAAAAGAATAAAATTCATGAAAAAGCCCTGCTCAATTAGACTTTTTCAGAACTAACCATGGATGACCAAAACAACTAATTACATAAGAAAATGCAACAAACATAAGAATAATAAAACAAAAGGCAAAAAAGCCCTACTTTATTCAGACTTTCTCAGAGGCAACAAATTAATAATAAACTAAAAGGAACTCAAAATTCAAGACTAGGAAAAATATTGAAAATTTCCACACTTATTCTATGACTGAAGTTTCATCATTGGGGAAAATATGAAAAATATGAAGGTTTTGCTAAAAATATGAAGTTTTATGAAGTCTGAAAAAGAATATGAACATTTTCATAAAATATGAAGGTGCTGAGAGCCCTGGGTCTATTCTAGGGACCGGGGCTCGATATGATGTTTTACTAAGAGTTTAGTTCAACGCTGTCGCCTTTCGAATCGTGTCAAGAACTTGATTTTAAAAAACATTAAATCAATAACTTACCTTACTATCAACACCTTCAAATTGCGCCAAGTTATTCAACCTCTGCTGTATCGAATTGACAGCTCGCGTCACCATGTTGATAATCTGCTCAGCTTCCGCCATTTTGTCTTGGTTGTTGATGTCTTCTGGTTTTTTGGCACGCGAGAGGATCATTTCGTCACGCAGAATCGGTTTTAGGATACTCAGTACCTACGGAAGAATTCATTATAGCTTTATAAAACTAGAAAATTTTCATAAATTCTAGAAAATTCTGTATATGGTGTCCTGAATTCGATTTTGGGGGATTTTAGGTGTTTCTAGCGGAAACACTCACACTTGCAAGGCTGGAATTTCAAAAAACCTTTACACCAGTATTTTAATATTTATATAAATTGTTCATAAATACCTTGCGATATGGGTCATCTTTTTTTATTGTATTTTGAAAATTTTCATAAATTCTAGAAAATTCTGTATATGGTGTCCTGAATTCGATTTTGGGGGATTTTAGGTGTTTCTAGCGGAAACACTCACACTTGCAAGGCTTGAATTTCCAAAAACCTTTACACCAGTATTTTAATATTTATATAAATTGTTCATAAGTACCTTGCGATATGGGTCATCTTTTTTTATTGTATTTTGAAAATTTTCATAAATTCTAGAAAATTCTGTATATGGTGTCCTGAATTCGATTTTGGGGGATTTTAGGTGTTTCTAGCGGAAACACTCACACCTGCAAGGCTTGAATTTCAAAAAACCTTTACACCACTATTTTAATATTTATATAAATTGTTCATAAATACCTTGCGATATGGGTCATCTTTTTTTATTGTAACAAAGACATTGTTTCCACACAAATGTTAGAAATAAATAAAAATAATACAATATTTTGGTTTAAAAATGGTAGCCATATTTAAACCTCTGAACGTCACTAGAAAATGTCGAATAAAAACGGTGTATGTCAGTGTCAGCTGTCCGCTATATTTTACATGTTAATTTTTTAGACAAGTTATCGATGATTCGATTGTTTTGGTGAATGTATAATGGAAAACGGATTGTAATATATCTTGTGCTTTTTACAGTAATTAAATATTTAAACGTATTTAATACGGTAATGCATTTATAGATATAGTTTTAAGTTATTTATGTATTATTTAGCTTTGAAAATTTTTGTATATAAGTTTTTTTTTATCAATCATAGATTATTTCTACTGTTTTTTGAACTTTAAACCACCCCTCAGCGATGTATCAAAATAGCGATGTATCAAAATAGCGATGTATGAAAATAGCGATGTGTCAAAATGGCGATGTATCAAAATACCGAATCAAACTAAACCGAATCGAATCAAACCAATCCAAACCAAAACGAACCGAAATGCGCTATTATATCCTGCGGTATTTTGACTATTGGTACCAGCTTATTTTTTCAAAAAAAAAACTTCCCTGATTCTTTTCGGGGATCCTAGAGGGTTTGAATCCGAACCGAACCGATCTGAACCGAATTCGGTTCGGTTTGGATTCATACTCTCTAGTATTCCGGAAAAGAAGTCTGGAGAGTTTTTTTTGAAAAAATATGCTGGTTCGGTTTTGTTCGGTTCGATTCGGTTCGGATTGACACCCTCTAGGATCCCGGAAAAGAACTCAGGAAGGTTTTTTTTTTGAAAAAATTTCTTAGAAGGAAACCCTTCGCTATTTTGATAGTC
This sequence comes from Aspidapion aeneum, assembly GCA_963576565.1. Lineage (NCBI taxonomy): Eukaryota > Metazoa > Arthropoda > Insecta > Coleoptera > Brentidae > Aspidapion > Aspidapion aeneum. The sequence continues at coordinate 61,773,802 of OY755046.1, read as the reverse complement.
GCTATTTTGTTACATCGCTACTTTGATAGTCGCTATTTTGTTACATCGCTATTTTGTTACATCGCTATTTCGTTACAATCGCTATTTTGTTACATCGCTATTTTGTTACATCGCTATTTTGATAGTCGCCCTTTCATTACATCGCTATTTTGATTGTCGCTATTTCGATACCGCTATTTTGAACATCGCTATTTTGTTACAGAGCCCCCCTCAGGGGTGGTACTACAATTTGATAGTATTTTTAACGAGAATCCTATGGCTGCAGGGACTAAATTTCCAAAAAATGACATTTCGTTACAAATTTTTTATATGGCTTTTCAATATTTTTAAAGTTAATTTAAATTTGTATGAGATGAAACTCACTGATAAATGCTTACTATCATATTGCACATTAGGGTGAACCAAATATTTGCAGCTATTTGACTTGTGAGTATTAAAAAAATACACTTAAACCGGTCGATATCAAGTCTATAGACTTGATACTTAAACCTGCTGGTGCTAATGTCAAACAGATTGGATTTAACCAAAGTTAGGCCTTATCCGCAGTTTCACTTCTTGCCGCTCACTTCTGTTTCCCTCGTTGTCGAATAGAAAGAGATAAATATACAATTTATCTCTCCACCTTTTTCTATTAGAGAAAGAGGGAAATATAAGTGAGCTGCAAGACGTGAAACTGTGGATCAGGCCTTAAAGTAGCAAATCCAAAACTAAAAACAGTTTCTTTGTTGAAAAATTAAAATATTGTCGCCGGTTTGCAAATAAAATTATTAAAATTTGGTTGTTTGGTATTAGCACAGCCTTCGTAAACTAACGAGCCACGAACCAGAAGAAACGGCAACACAGCGTGGAGGCCAGTCATTTTCGTCCACGTGCGTCGCCCACCACGCTATTTACTGGCCGTTTCCGCGCAGATAATGTTTTTTTTTAACTGTTAGTATATTTCAAATCGCGTTACCAAATAAAACAACTGTTCTGGTTTTAGTGAGATGTGTGGTGAACTTAAAATTATATTACCTACTTAATAAAAGCTGTGTAAAAAAGACCTTTTGTACACCGGTAATAAGTGAGTGAGTTAGATGTTTGTTTTTGTTTGGAATTTTTGGTCTGTTTTTTCTTTTTAAATTTTAAACATGCCGCGAAAGTGTTGGGCACCCGGTTGCAAAAGTAACGATGCATCTATGATTAATGAAGAGGGTCACAAAACAACCTTTAGCAAAGAAAATGACCTAAAAAATGCTTGGCTTCAGGCCATACACAGAGAAGATTATGTTGTGACTGCATCCAGAGTACACCAATTTAGTAATCTGTGACTGCATCTTCAGTGGTTTGTTGGAAACATTTTGACATAAGTGGCGTTGTTAGAACCGAGATAATTAGGGATAAAGAGGAAGTACAAAAGGAGGTGCCACTAACATTCCCTAAGTTAAACAATGGGGCAATACCTCGGCTATTTGAATCTCAACCCGAGTATATGTCAAACTCCAAACCTCCAGTAAGAGAAAATCCTGACGACAGGCGAAAAAAAATTGAAGAAAGGGAGGGTATGGAAATATATATAAATATATATTGCGTTTATAGACTTCGAAAAAGCTTTTGATAGCATTGAGCACTGGGCAGTAAAAGATCTTTAATTAATAGCCGAATAGATCACAGATATACAGACTTAATAGACAATATATATAGTGAAGCAACAACATTAATCAAAATCCACAGAGGAACCAAGCCAATCCGCATAAGAAGAGGTGTCAGTGTGACACAATATTCCCTAAATTATTTAACCAGGCCCTAGAAGATGTTTTTAAAAGCTTAGATTGGGAAGAAATAGGCATCAAAGTAAACGGACAATTCTGAACCACCAAGATATGCTGATAATATCAATCAATCTAAAAGAAAATAGAACAAGAAGAGGAATATATAGGACCTGGCACAAATTATTAAACTGAAAAAAGAAAAGCAAACAGCTGAAATCAAGAGACGAGTAAGATTGGCCTGGGCAGCATTCGGTAAATTAAGCAACATATTAAGAAATAAAAAATATCCTCAGTACCTCAAAACGGAAGTGTATAACCAATGTATCATTCCTGTACTTACCTATGAATCCCAGACCTGGACACTTACAAAATCAAACATGGATAAGGCAAGAAAAGTCCAAAGATCAATGGAAAGACAAATGTTACATGTAAAGCTAACAGGTAGAAAAAAGAATGAATTGATAAGAAATAAAACAAAAGTAAGGGATGTCAGAGCAGAACTAGCAAAATTAAAATGGAAATTTGCCGGTCATATTATCAGACAGAAAGACGATTGATGGAACAAATGTATTGTAAACTGGAGAACTTGGCCAAAGATGGATTGACGAAGGCTAAATAGAATAGATAGAAAAAAACGTAAGTTCATTTAAAGTTTAAATTAACATGTTACCACTTAAACTAGATTCATAGTTCTGTAAAGTAAGCAGTCAGACATAAGAAACTATCCCACAAACATCCTGTTGTTCAAACTTGACAGTAATACCTTAGCAGTAAGAAAGGAACCATTTTTATTTCTTACTGCTCACTTCATACAGCTTACTTCACGGTACTATGAATCGAACTTTAGGGTTGTTCTCACAAATTGTTTAAAAGTAATTTATCTTCTGTTTATTCTAGGTTTTGTTACATATTTTTTAACATGATTAATGACCACTGATATTTATTTCCAAATGTTCTGTTTGTTTTAAAAATTAAATGTAACACGCCTAAACACAGTTTATTAGTTTTTACAAAAAAAAATACAAAATTGCCAAACTACAATCAAAACAAATAGCAGATGTTTATATCTCCCATGTATATATCGGCCCACCAGCCGGCCAATTTGCGATGTTGCCTTTTCTGGCTCGTGGCTCGTTAGTTTACGAAGGCAGGGCTATCAAAATGGACGGGCCACGATCCTCCACTTTGTTGACATCACATCCGGGGCTGATTTTTTTTTTGATGGTCATGTTACGACACAGCTGATTGTCTTTAACATATTGAAGTTGGAATGACGGTTCATGGATATTTGATTTTTTTTTAAATAAAGCCGTTTTTGAGATTGTTTTTACTATATTCTCGCAGAACATTTTTTTTAAAATGTATAGTAAGCCCTAATTTTTCATAGCCGCTTCATTAACTCACACAAAAATTAAGTTTAAAGTAGAAGCGAATGTGACAATCACATATGACAAAGTCAAATACATGTCAAATATAACAGTTGGCATGTGGTACATGGCGGGTAATTTGAATTCAAAATAAGGAATGCTAAATCTTGAAGATTTAAACCTTTTAATCATGTTGCTTCCTTACAAACCTTTGGTGGAATATCGGGATGGTGTCTGAGAATATTTCACTGAAATTTTGCGGAAATCTGTAGTGCCATTTTGAAAATATCATAAAAAAACGTCTGACCTCCCATAAGACCCAATGTAAAATTCAGCCCCGGGAGAACAGCTGATTTTTTCAGGGTCGTGGCCTCTATTTTTGTGTTGGCCTTGACGAAGGCTGCGGTATTAGCAAATCCGGCCAATCGAATTACGTTAAGAATTTTTTTCTAGGCCTTCCACTTTGTTTTAGAGAGTGTTAGTTAGTTACTTTTATCTGGCACACCCTGTATAGAGATAGATATGTTGTCAGTAAGGACACTCATCGTAAAGGCAAGCTTTATAGGAAGCGAAGCAAACGTCAGGCTTTCTATTTTTTGGTTATCATTTTTGACATAATTTCCTCGGTTTCGCATCGGCGGTTCTGTTTTATTTTGAAAATGTTGTTTTACACAGTATGAAGGTACCTAAACTATAAATCTTTATGTAATTAGAATTAAAAAGTTATGCTGCAAACTATCTTGAAACTGTATCATTATTAAATAATTATTAATTATTAAATTATTAGACTGTATTAAAACCACATTTTTAAAATAAGAACGAGTTGCCAATGCGAAACCGAGAAAAACATGTCAAAAATTATAACCAAATATAGAAAATCAGAGTTAGGCTTCGCTACCTGTAAAACTTGCTTGACGATGAGTGACCTTAGTTGTCAGGTGTTTGACTTAAGGACACTCATCGTAAAGGCAAGCTTTATAGGAAGCGAAGCAAACGTCAGGCTTTCTATTTTTTGGTTATTATTTTTGACATATTTTCCTCGGTTTCGCATTGCCGGTTCTGTTTTATTTTGAAAATGTTGTTTTACACAGTATGAAGGTACCTAAACTATATATCTTTATGTAATTAGAATTAAAAAGTTATGCTGCAAACTATCTTGAAACTGTATCATTATTAAATAGATCTTTAGACTGTGTTAAAACCATATTTTTAAAATAAGAACGAGCCGCCAATGCGAAACCGAGGAAAACATATCAAAAATTATAACCAAAAAATATAAAATCAGAGTTAGGCTTCGCTACCTGTAAAGCTTGCTTGACGACGAGTGACCTTAGTTGTCAGGTGTTTGACTTACCTTGAAGTTAGGATACACAAAGCATCTAGCCGTAGCAATCATAGCAGCTGTCAAAGGGCCACTAATGCCGACAGTTGACAGGTATTCAACGATGTTTGGTGTTAATCTGAAGGGCACTGCTCTGGTTTGGTCTAATTCACCTGATTTGGGCAAAAAATTCAGTATAAGCATTATAAAACCCTAAAAATATATCTACGAGGGTGATCAAATATTCCCTCGGAGTAGTTGTTTCTGTTGGTTTCACAAAACTTATGCTCTACACGGAGCTATCGCCTACATTCACCTGAGGATGGCCCAAAAGGTCGAAACCGGTCCGGTCGTGGATTGGCATGGATCACTTGTACAAGGTGATTTTTTTATAATTACAAGATCGCTATAACTCGGTTATTATTGGGAGTAGAAAGTTCAAGCAAAAACTATTCGGTTTGGTAAATTATGGCCACTTTAGGCCCACCATTAGTATTTTTTTATAGGTTCAATCAGATCAATTTTTTTAAAGGGAACATCCTATATATTTTTGTATTTTTAAGTTCCGCAAAAAATTAGCTTTACAGATATATGTAACACTATGGCTCTATCTTTGTTAGTTTTCGAGATATTGACGATTGAAATTCCGAAAATTAGCAAATTTTAAATACGGTGCTGAGTATTTACTGTGACAAGTCACAAACAATATTAAGATGTGTGGATACCTAATGACATTATCAGTGCCAAATTTTAAATATTTATCAACAATGTTGCTTTATTCCAATGCAGAAAAGCAAGAGATACTTTTATTATATGCGAAAAATAAAAAAAATGCCACTGCTACTGCGAGAGAATATCGAGAACTGTATCCAGCCCGACAATGTCCTAATATATCCACAATTCTTAGGATATATAGAAAATTTCGTGAAACATCGTCTGTGGAACGAAAAAAACGAGTTGTTCGTCCAAACGAAGAGGCTAATTTAAATATTTTACTACGTATACCTATTTAAAATTTCCTAATTTTCGGAATTTCAATCGTCAATATCTCGAAAACTAACAAAGATAAGTGTGAAGTGTTACATATATCTGTAAAGCTAATTTTTTGCGGAACTTAAAAATACAAAAATATATAGGGTGTTCCCTTTAAAAAAATTGATCTGATTGTCGCCCCCTGTATATTATAACCTATAAAAAAATACTAATGGTGGGTCTAAAGTGGCCATAATTTACCAAACCGAACAGTTTTTGTTTGAACTTTCTACTCCCAATAATAACCGAGTTATAGCGATCTTGCAATTATAAAAAATCACCCTGTACCTGACTATCAGGACGTGTTCCAGACGGGGATCACTCGTATCATTGTGATCGACGTTGGAGATAGTGAAAACCAAACAGTTCCCAACGAAAGCATTAAGCCATCAGTATAATTCAATGCTGGTAGGGGTATTTTCCCTCGGAGTAGTTGTTTCTGTTGGTTTCACAAAACATAAACAAGCCTTTGTTTATAAACTAGTTATTTAGAAACATGACACAAAACAGAAATTTTTTCTATTTTGCTACACATCCCCCTTCACTGTTAATACACTTTTCTTAACGGCTTGACAGTTTCTTAATCCCGTTTTCACAAAAGGAACCTAGGCGGGTATCTAACCAGTTGCGCACGAATGCCTTCACCTCTTCATTGGTCTGAAATTGCTCGCCTGCCAGTGAATCTTTAAGTGGGTCAAACATATGAAAATCGCAAGATAACAAATCTGGACTGTATGGAGGGTATTCCAACACAGTCCAGTGCATTTCATTGATTTTGGCCTGTGTTAAAGCTGCCGTATTAGGTCTAGCGTTGTCATGCAGGAGCAACACGTCTTGGAATGGGTGTGCTCTCCTCTTTTGGCGATAATCAAGCATTACCTGGTCGAGTAGGTTAGGTTAGGTTAGGTTTGATTATGAGTGGTGCGATTGTCGCCCCTCCACTGCGACTCAGGTGGTCTATTGTGGCTCATCCTAACTTAAATACCACCAATACCTATCTCCTTTATGAAGCAGATCAGTTTGTTTGGTGATATTTCCTCAAGATCTTGAGGCTCTATCTGTCCAGGTCCGAATATTTTCGCCCCAGTTCTTTGTCTTGCTACGCAGTGGCAGATTAGATGAAGTGGCGTTTCCTCAACACCACAGAACCTACACGCTGGTGTGTTGCTTACTCCCAGTCTGTTTATGTGTTTGTTGAGTCGGCATTGGCCTGTGTATAGCCCTGTGATTATTCTTAGGCTATTCCTGTTTAATTCCAGGAGTTGGTTCGTTCTGTGTTTGTCTGGCTTGCTTAGAAAGGTTTTGGAGTGTTGTTGTCTCGGGGTTGCCTGCCAGTTTTGAGTCCCCTTTCTAACAACCCACTCTCCTATTTCTTTTGTGACTGTGGCCTTAGGTAAGCCGAAGTAAGGCTCCGGTCCAACCAGCGCGGATTCTGCTCCCGCCCTGGCTAGTGCGTCTGCTTTTTCATTTCCCTCAACTCCCGTGTGGCTTGGCACCCAGACAAGGTCGAGTAAGTTGCAGTAGTAAGCCAGTAGTAACATCCCTACTCCAAAATTATAACGGCCACGTTCATCTTGAATGACTTTTCCGTTAGTAAGTTTAAAAGGCTTGTTTATATTTGATCCACCCTCGTATTTTGTCATATGAAGAGCTTATGGAATTTCCTAGAGGCACTTGATAAATTTTGATAGTTGTTTTATACAACAGTTCTATCTTTGACAGTTGTTGGGAATTTTTGTTTTAATCAATGATTGGCACCTTTAAACACTTTCCAAAATCATATTTGTCACAAATTAGAGAATTATTGAAATAAAGCGAGGCTATAATAGTGCCAGGCACAATTTTGACACCTTCACATTGTAATATCAGCTGTGATCTTTCAACACACGGCCTTTGTTTACTATATGAACCGGAATAAATAGTGCCTTCTTTTATTAATTGAAAATAAACGACGAAAGTTTTAAATTCGACTTTGGTATGTCAATTTTGAAGGATCAACTGTCAGTTTTCAATGTGAATGTGTCAAAATAGTGCCTGCACAATTATAGCCTGGCTGTATTTTAATAATTCTCTATTTACCTGTTCCGTCATCAACGTCAAATTTGAAATACGATATATTCACCAGACCAGAATCTTGATGAACATACATCATGTCAGGATTCAGCCGTGTCAAATGAAACACGTACTCTGCAAAACATGCCAGTGACAGTTGAAGAGTAAACATTTTCCTGGCAACAAAAAAATCGGTAAGGTCATGTATCACAGCAAAGGTAGAGACCCTGTATGTATGACATATTTTAAAGAAATAGAGACACGACAAACTTATCAAAGTCAAATTTATTTAAGTCAAAATCAAAGGAGGGAAATATCGGTCCTGTTCTAGCCTTGTTTAGAGAGAGAGACGAACCTTTTGTCCTTGTTAATTCATAAGGGTCGGAAAATAAAAATAAACGATTTTTGACAAACATTTACAGGGGAGTGACAGACAAACGTGTTTATTTATACAGGGCTATCAAAATGGACGGGCCACGATCCTCCACTCAGGGCTATCAAAATGGACGGGCCACGATCCTCCACTTTGTTGACGTCACATCCGGGGCTGATTTTTTTTTTGATGGTCACGTTACGACACAGCTGATTGTCTTTAAAATTTTGAAGTTGGAATGACGGTTCATGGATATTTGATTTTTTGTTAAATAAAGCCGTTTTTGAGATTGTTTTTACTTTATTCTGGCAGAACAATTTTTTTTAAATGTATAGTAAGCCCTAATTTTTCATAGCCGCTTCATTAGCTCACACAAAAATTAAGTTTAAAGCAGAAGCGAATGTGACAATCACATATGACAAAGTCAAATACATGTCAAATATAACAGTTGGCATGTGGTACATGGCGGGTAATTTGAATTCAAAATAAGGAATGCTAAATCTTGAAGATTTTAACCTTTTAATCATGTTGCTTCCTTACAAACCTTTGGTGGAATATCGGGATGGTGTCTGAGAATATTTCACTGAAATTTTGCGGAAATCTGTAGTGCCATTTTGAAAATATCATAAAAAAACGTCTGACCTCCCATAAGACCCAATGTAAAATTCAGCCCCGGGAGAACAGCTGATTTTTTCAGGGTCGTGGCCTCTATTTTTGTGTTGGCCTTGCTCCACTTTGTTGACGTCACATCCGGGGCTGATTTTTTTTTGATGGTCACGTTACGACACAGCTGATTGTCTTTAAAATATTGAAGTTGGAATGACGTTTCATGGATATTTGATTTTTTTTTTAATGAAGCCGTTTTTGAGATTGTTTTTACTTTATTCTGGCAGAACAATTTTTTTAAAATGTATAGTAAGCCCTAATTTTTCATAGCCGCTTCATTAGCTCACACAAAAATTAAGTTTAAAGCAGAAGCGAATGTGACAATCACATATGACAAAGTCAAATACATGTCAAATATAACAATTGGCATGTGGTACATGGCGGGTAATTTGAATTCAAAATAAGGAATGCTAAATCTTGAAGATTTTAACCTTTTAATCATGTTGCTTCCTTACAAACCTTTGGTGGAATATCGGGATGGTGTCTGAGAATATTTCACTGAAATTTTGCGGAAATCTGTAGTGCCATTTTGAAAATATCATAAAAAAACGTCTGACCTCCCATAAGACCCAATGTAAAATTCAGCCCCGGGAGAACAGCTGATTTTTTCAGGGTCATGGCCTCTATTTTTGTGTTGGCCTTGCTCCACTTTGTTGACGTCACATCCGGGGCTGATTTTTTTTTGATGGTCACGTTACGACACAGCTGATTGTCTTTAAAATATTGAAGTTGGAATGACGTTTCATGGATATTTGATTTTTTTTTAATGAAGCCGTTTTTGAGATTGTTTTTACTTTATTCTGGCAGAACAATTTTTTTTAAATGTATAGTAAGCCCTAATTTTTCATAGCCGCTTCATTAGCTCACACAAAAATTAAGTTTAAAGCAGAAGCGAATGTGACAATCACATATGACAAAGTCAAATACATGTCAAATATAACAATTGGCATGTGGTACATGGCGGGTAATTTGAATTCAAAATAAGGAATGCTAAATCTTGAAGATTTTAACCTTTTAATCATGTTGCTTCCTTACAAACCTTTCGTGGAATATCGGGATGGTGTCTGAGAATATTTCACTGAAATTTTGCGGAAATCTGTAGTGCCATTTTGAAAATATCATAAAAAAACGTCTGACCTCCCATAAGACCCAATGTAAAATTCAGCCCCGGGTTTTTGTGTTGGCCTTGATTTATATTCTGCATAATTGATGTCACTCACCACTGACAACATAAATTATTTTAGTGAAACACCAATAAACTTGGTAAGCAAATAACATAACCAAAAAATGTGAGTTTGAGTGAGAACGGAATGATTCCATTGCCAGCTGAAAATTATTAGAAAACCGAAAATGTTTGCAAAATCTACATTTACATCCATAAATTTGACAAAGGTAAAAGTTTTCATGCCATGAGGATGGCCCAATAAAGGGCCGAAACGTCGGTGTAGAAACAAAAAGATTTCTTGTTTAACTTGACCCCTTCCAACCAATCAACACTATAATAATTAAATTGGGTCGAAAAAACGTCACTTTGTACCTAATTATTATCTAAACCATGCATTTGTGTCAAACATTGAAATATGTCCAAAGGGTAGATAGGTGCGTTTCTACAAACATTGAGTAAAGGTAGGAGTGGGGAGAGGGAGAAGTAAAATGGTGTTGAAAAAAATCTTAAAGTGTGTGCAGAAAGAAACAGTGGTCATTTTTATCGTTAAGATGTCTATTTTTAGATGATTTTTTTTTAAATTATATTGCAGAAATGTCAAATTCATCGATATTTACATTATTTAAAAATAGACGTTCAACAAAAAAAGACTACTGTTTTTTTCCACAAAACTGCTTAAAGAACTTGGGTATATTTGAATTAAATGGGGTTTTATTTTAGGTTTAAAATTAAAATAAAATAGGTCTAGTTTGAAAACCATTTCGCCCTTATAACTCGGATCGAGTCTTTTTTTACCTCAATTAAATTGAAATTATTTTACCTGAAATGCCAATAATCAGTCGCAGACGGAAAAGTCTGCAACGCCCACTGTTTAAAGACGGTCTTCGGCACCATCTTGTCCTGGACGTTCTTGAATATGTCCCGATAGATTTGATGTCCCTTGACACCCCTGCTTTGCACGTAAGCTAGCCGTTCATAGTAGTACTGAATGGGATCGTCATGGTCAATACCTGAATAAGAAATCATGCATAACATCGATTAACTTAAATAACCAATGCACTTTTGTGTCATAACCTCACAATTTTTGCCACGAAAATCTTTAACCAAAAAATTAAATTTGTTTATTTTTTTAAATTTAAATTCTAAGGCTTGAAAAAGCAGAAATAAAACTGCGAAACGTCGCCAAAGAAAAATTGTTTTTCTTTAGATCCATCCCTACACCCAAGAAAACTTCAGGAAACTTAAATTGCAGAAAACGATCTCAGTAATAAGATGCAAAAAAGCCTTAACAATTATCGACCCATTGCATTTATTGTTGGTCCTTCGTGCCGGATCGAAGTGTGCATGCGCCAAAAAAACTCTGATATAAAAAACATTTTATTATTTTTAAAAACAGATGTTAACGGTGAGCTGTGAGAAAAATGGCGTTTAATTTCGCTTACCTTTGTTCCCTAATTTGGCACAGCCCTTCTTAAAAATGTCCAAATATGAAATGGACGCCGGATTATCTTCGACTAGTCTGATTTGTTGCGACATAGCAACCACCCTGGGAACCTAAGAACAACAATAGTCAATAAAGTTATTTTTATTTTGTCAGAGGTTGTTTAAAAACATTAGGTTTGTGTGTAGATTTTTAAAAATCTTGTTACAACTAACAGTTCAACTGTTGAAAAAGAACTACTAAAATAAATAACCCAACATTCAAATATAATCGGAGGGTCGTTTTACTCACAGTAAAGTGCAAAAACCTTCTAGCCGTTTCCTTTTGCTTGCCTAAAAACACATTTAGCATCCGAAGCATTTGCAAGACCCTTTCCTCTCTCCTAGCATCTGCTAAGCCAGAATCGTTGACTACCAAATAAGGGTAGATTTTCCCGTTGTGACCTCGAATGTAGAGCCTTCGCACTACTGCGTTGTGCTTTTGAACTACATCGACTCGTGGCATGAACCTAAAAAGCATTGTAGTTCATCTACCTATACAAAGTGTATGCTTGAGCAGGGCTATCAAAATGGACAGGCCACGATCCTCCACTTTGTTTACGTCACATCCGGGGCTGATTTTTTTTTGATGGTCACGTTACGACACAGCTGATTGTCTTTAAAATATTGAAGTTGGAATGACGGTTCATGGATATTTGATTTTTTTTAAATAAAGCCGTTTTTGAGATTGTTTTTAATTTATTCTGGCAGAACAATTTTTTTTAAATGTATATTAAGCCCTAATTTTTCATAGCCGCTTCATTAGCTCACACAAAAATTAAGTTTAAAGCAGAAGCGAATGTGACAATCACATATGTCAAAGTCAAATACATGTCAAATATAACAGTTGGCATGTGGTATATGGCGGGTAATTTGAATTCAAAATAAGAAATGCTAAATCTTGAAGATTTTAACCTTTTAATCATGTTGCTTCCTTACAAACCTTTGGTGGAATATCGGGATGGTATCTGAGAATATTTCACTGAAATTTTGCGGAAATCTGTAGTGCCATTTTGAAAATATCATAAAAAAAACCTCTGACCTCCCATAAGACCCAATGTAAAATTCAGCCCCGGGAGAACAGCTGATTTTTTCAGGGTCGTGGCCTTTATTTTTGTGTTGGCCTTGCCTTGGCGTGAGAAAATCGGCCAACATAAAAATAAAATCAAGCAACCTTTCCTTCACAACTGCGCATATGTCAGACGAGTCTGCTGCAAGGGCAACCACTGTAATTGGTTGTAATGTTATAACATGCGTTTTCGCGCTTGTTACTTTGGGAACCTATATTTCCTTCCTATTTATATACAATATATAAACAAACTATAAACTAAAAAATGTTTCGTTCCATACCTGGTAATTCTGACAAAGTAGTGATTATGCTTTGGCAATAAAAATTCCCCAGGTAGTTCAACTTCAGCAGTTTTCAAAGTAAAATTCGACAAGAATCGACATTTTTCTTCGATCAAAAACGACTGAAGCAGCATCTTTGAACGATTGTCAAGGATTTTGATCCACTTCTTCAGCTTGAAGATCAGCGTGTGAAGACGCATCGAGTTTGACTGGGAGAAGTCGAAGTCTTTTTTGAAGTCCTGTTTCATTTCTTGGAATACTGGGTCCTGCAAACATAAAAGCTTTTTTCTACAACCACTTAAGAAAATAGCAAAATTTTCACTCTTTTCTATTTTAAAAAAGAGCATACGAAGTATGACAATAACAACTTAATGATTTTCCTCATCAATGTAGTCCCCTTCTTTATCGACGCGGCGTTGCATGCTTTTTTTTCCGATGTTGGAAGCAATTTTAGAAATCATCAGAATAGAGGGTGCTAAGAAGTCTTGCCGTTTTTCCTTGTCGTGTTCTAATATTTCAAAACCGGTTCCTTTTAACGATTTCCTTACTTTCGGAAACAGGTAGAAGTAGCAAGGGGCCAAGTCTGGTGAATATGGTGGGTGGTTAACGAGAAGGATCTTCTTATTAGCTAAAAACTGCGTAATGGATAGGGTATTAGGTGGCCATACACACAAAGGTTGATCCGTCGGTTTGGAACGGCACAGATAAATCTGACCGTTTTGTCTGCAACGGTTTAAAACTGCTGCAGTCCACTAACACAAAAAAAATCTTTCGAATCGATCCTTCATATCGGTCTGTGGCAGACATAACTGCGCGTTAGTGGGCGAAAACTCAAGATTTATCTGCCGGTTCAACCAAAACTGTGGAATTTCGTCAAGTCGAAAGTTTTATGCGGCATGGTATTTTAAGCATAGTGTATGTAAAATGTTTTGTGCTAAAAAGAAGCAGGCTCTGTGTATGGGAATGATTATTAATATGAAAATAATGCACAGTGGTGTAAAAAAGAGACGTTCGAAGTGGGTTAGGAGTTATTTGCTTAAGAGGAAACTATTTAGCCATGACCTTCTATTAAAAGAGTTAAGAGAAAATGATCCAGACGATTTTAAAAATTATTTAAGAATGGATATTAACACGTATGACCTTTTATTAAATTTGGTAAGAGAGGATCTTACGAAACAAGATACCCAAATGAGAGATGCCATTGGACCAGAACAGCGATTAAATGCTGCCCTTTGTTTCCTTGCCACGGGAAAATCATATGAAGATCTGAAATTTTCAGTGGGAATTTCTGCACAGGCTCTTGGTTATATCATTCCGGAAACATGTGCCATAATATTCAACTAATAAATTAAAATATGACCGGTATGTTATTCCTGGCACAGTGCAAACCGACAGACAAGTCTGCGCCGGTTAAAATATCGAGCGCGGCACCCACAAGTTTCGCCCGCCGGTCTGAACTCACAGATAAATCTATACCGGCTATAACTGGCGCGTGGAATGTCCACTAATTGAAAGACAAATCCGCCAGTTTGAACCACGCCGTTCCAAACCGGCGGATCAACCTCTGTGTGTATGGCCAGCTATTGTGGGCCGATGCATAGTCCTGGTAGAGTAACCGCGCATTGTTCTTCCACAAATCTGGACGTTTTTTCCTTACATGTTCCCTTAACTACATCAATACTTCCAAATATAAATGTTGGTTGACTGTTTGACTATCACACACCCATTCAATAAGAATCAACACCCCTAATATCGAAAAAAACAATGACCATCGCTGCTTTGGATGTGCTGGAGCGCCCTTCTTGTTCATCGTCTTTAACTTCTTCACGACCCTCGAAAAAGCTTTTTACCACATTAAAATCATTGCACGAGACATAAACTACTCTACGTAGACATCTTTTAACATTTGAAAGCATTTACTAGCGGTTTTTTGAGTTTTACTACCATAAATTAAGACGTTGCTCATTTTTTTCGATTGTCATAAATGTCCGGTAAATGAGCTATGCACCATCCGCTTCAAACAACGGAGTAAGCCAAACTAGTAGAGGAAAGGTGACAAGATTGCCCGCGGTAGTAGAACGCACATCAAGGTAAACAACTCCAACCGCCCGAGGCGTGGAGATTTCAAACCTGTTAGTAGGGTGGCCAGTCTTAAAATTTAATTGTCATACCTCGTATTTCATATTCATATTGATTATTATTTTTGTCTTGAGAGACAAAAATATTTTCATATCTAGAAAGGAAACTGAGTTGAAGTCCTATAACCTGGCTAATGCCATAGTCAATATCAAAACCCAATGTTTTGACATACATATTTTGCTCTCGAGAGAAGAAAATACTTTTGTCTCTAGGGACGGTTGCTATTGCTGCTCGGGATAGGAACAGTGTTGCCGTTTCAGTAAAATTGTACTGAATTCAGTACGAAAACTGTTGATTCAGTAGGCAAGTACTACATTTTAAAAATTGACCCATTTTCAGTAAGAAATTGAATACCAGACATCATAATAGGTATTACACAAACGAAAATAAATTTTTAAAATAAATAAGAAACTGTTCAAATAATTTTATTGGCAAAACTTCTGTTAAAAAATAATAGTTGTTTTGATTCGCAACCCTGTAAATCCCTTATTAATTTTCAAAGAAAATTACTTTAAAATTGACCCTTAGTAAAGATCAAATATCATAATAATATAATTTTAGCCTAGGTAAGTGGATTTCAAATGTTTAAAAAAAAAGTTATATGAAATATTTTTTATTTAAAATATGTTTTATTACCGCTTAAGCATTTTGCAAAACTTTTTTGAATTGGCTTATGCATGGTAAGAAACCTAATTTCAAAGTGAACCAATTTATTTGCAACCAAAAAGTATATTTTGATGAACTTCAGTACATTTTCAGAAAATTTTCAGTAAGTTTTTAAAACTTCCTGCGGCAACACTGGATAGGAAGGTAAAAATTATAAACCTTAAGACGGTTGTCGCTAGAGGTCGTACCTGGTAAGTCGCCTCAGCCCTACGGGCCAGACTCTCACTAGCGGCCGAGTTGAAAGTTGCATTGGCAGAACTGGTGATGTTTTCGACTCCTATTCCAAACGTCGACATCAAAATCTTGACAAAGTTCAAAATGTGGGGTGTGATCTTTGCTTCGTTGACTGTGTCCTTGTTCTCGAACGCTATCGCGTAACACTTGGCTAGGCCTTGTCTAAGTTGCCTTAATACCTAAAATAAAAAGATCCATGAGTGTTAAAGACAGTTTTTTGTAAATATCTCAGAAATAAAAGCTCCTACAAAGTTTTTGGTTATAACACAAATTATTGAGAAAAAGGTGTTCTACTATATATTTCGAAAACTGCATAGTGATTACCGACAAACACCGACAAACACACGAATTTAAATTTCCCGCGCCGTGACAAAGTGTTAGTGACGTAGGCAATATGGCCGCGCGGCTGACCAATGAGAAAGCAGCGTTGGAGTGACGTCACATGGGACTACCTCTCGTTACGGAACTATTTTACGGTCTATACGTATTTTATAGTAAGTCTGTTCTCATCCATGAATATTTGCGCAATCATAAATAATTACGCGGCTTAAACAACATAAATATTACAATGGCGACGAGGATGAGATAGGTTCAGAACATTCTAGAAGCCCAATATCAGAGTTGCTAGGATTTGAAAGCCCAGTATCGGAGTTGCTAGGTTTTAATTATAGCTCAGAAGAGTCCCGAAGGTCAGAGGTGGCCGGGAATAGGAGCTACGGTGAAGAGCAAGAAGAAGACCAGGTGAGCCAGAAAGATGAAACCAGTTTTGAAAACCCAGAAAACTCAAGGATAGAAGAAATAACTTTTACCACTCCAAACACAAGTCTGGAGGAACCCAGCACATCCTTCTCCAAGAACAAGAAGGATACAATACCAAACAAAGCTGATACAAACCCTAAAATTGGGGTAAACACGAAAAAGCCTTCTACAGCTTTGGTTTGCAAGGACTCATCAGTCCAGGGTAAAGGACAGCCTAAGACTCACAAGAGCCAAAGTAAGAACATAAATACTGACCTGTCAGAGGACAGAAGAACTACCCGTAGTCTGGCTAGAATGACACAAAATAGACCTCCCTAGTCCTGCCACACATCAATGATTTTAAACTATTTGTTTGTCTCAAAGTATGTGTGTAATTGTATATGTCTACATAGTCATAGTTAATGCATATAGAATTGTAAGGGTAATTCTCGTGGAGCGAGACAATTTTATAGGAACTTGAGTATAGTGAACTTTAAGAGAAGTGGTGAAAAACAGTCTTAGTGCGGAGGGATGTAGTGTTTGCGTATAAGTGAAACGACAAACACACGAATTTAAATTTCCCGCGCCGTGACAAAGTGTTAGTGACGTAGGCAATATGGCCGCGCGGCTGACCAATGAGAAAGCAGCGTTGGAGTGACGTCACATGGGACTGCCTCTCGTTACGGCACCATTTTACGGTCTATACATATTTTATAGCAAGTCTGTTTTCATCCATGAATATTTGCGCAATCATAAATAATTACGCGGCTTAAACAACATAAATATTACAATGGCGACGAGGATGAGATAGGTTCAGAACATTCTAGAAGCCCAATATCAGAGTTGCTAGGATTTGAAAGCACAGTATCGGAGTTGCTAGGTTTTAATTATAGCTCAGAAGAGTCCAGAAGGTCAGAGATGGCCGCGAATAGGAGCTACGGTAAAGAGCAAGAAAAAGATCAGGTGAGTCAGAAAGATGAAACCAGTTTTGAAAACCCAGACAACTCAAGGATAGAAGAAATGACTTTCACCACTCCAAACACAAGTCTGGAGGAACCCAGCACATCCTTCTCCAATAACAAGAAGGATACAATACAAAACAAAGCTGATACAAACCCTAAAATTGGGGTAAACACGAAAAAGGCTTCTACAGCTTTAGTTTGCAAGGACTCATCAGTCCAGGTTAAACGACAGCCTAAGACTCACAAGAGCCAAAGTAAGAAAATAAATACTGACCTGTCAGAGGACAGAAGAACTACCCGTAGTCTGGCTAGAATGACACAAAATAGACCTCCCTAGTCCTGTCACACATCAATGATTTTAAACTGTTTGTTTGTCTCAAAGTATGTGTGTAATTGTATATGTCTACATAGTCATAGTTAATGCATATAGAATTGTAAGGGTAATTCTCGTGGAGCGTGACAATTTTATAGGGACTTGAGTAAAGTGAACTTTAAGAGAAGTGGTGAAAAACAGTCTTAGTGCGGAGGGATGTAGTGTTTGCATATAAGTGAAACGACAAACACACAAATTTAAATTTCCCGCGCCGTGACAAAGTGTTAGTGACGTAGGCAATATGGCCGCGCGGCTGACCGATGAGAAAGCAGCGTTTGAGTGACGTCACATGGGACTGCCTCTCGTTACGGACCTATTTTACGGTCTATAAGTATTTTATAGTAAGTCTGTTCTCATCCATGAATATTTGCGCAATCATAAATAATTACGCGGCTTAAACAACATAAATATTACAATGGCGACGAGGATGAGATATGTTCAGAACATTCTAGAAGCCCAATATCAGAGTTGCTAGGATTTGAAAGCCCAGTATCGGAGTTGCTAGGTTTTAATTATAGCTCAGAAGAGTCCAGAAGGTCAGAGGTGGCCGCGAATAGGAGCTACGGTGAAGAGCAAGAAGAAGACCAGGTGAGTCAGAAAGATGAAACCACTATTGAAAACCCAGACAACTCAAGGATAGAAGAAATAACTTTTACCACTCCAAACACAAGTCTGGAGGAACCCAGCACATCCTTCTCCAATAACAAGAAGGATACAATACAAAACAAAGCTGATACAAACCCTAAATTGGGGTAAACACGAAAAAGGCTTCTACAGCTTTAGTTTGCAAGGACTCATCAGTCCAGGTTAAAGGACAGCCTAAGACTCACAAGAGCCAAAGTAAGAAAATAAATACTGACCTGTCAGAGGACAGAAGAACTACCCGTAGTCTGGCTAGAATGACACAAAATAGACCTCCCTAGTCCTGTCACATATCAATGATTTTAAACTGTTTGTTTGTCTCAAAGTATGTGTGTAATTGTATATGTCTACATAGTCATAGTTAATGCATATAGAATTGTAAGGGTAATTCTCGTGGAGCGTGACAATTTTATAGGGACTTGAGTATAGTGAACTTTAAGAGAAGTGGTGAAAAACAGTCTTAGTGCGGAGGGATGTAGTGTTTGCGTATAAGTGAAACGACAAACACACGAATTTAAATTTCCCGCGCCGTGAGAAAGTGTTAGTGACGTAGGCAATATGGCCGCGCGGCTGACCAATGAGAAAGCAGCGTTGGAGTGACGTCACATGGGACTGCCTTTCGTTACGGCACCATTTTACGGTCTATACATATTTTATAGCAAGTCTGTTTTCATCCATGAATATTTGCGCAATCATAAATAATTACGCGGCTTAAACAACATAAATATTACAATGGCGACGAGGATGAGATAGGTTCAACATTCTAGAAGCCCAATATCAGAGTTGCTAGGATTTGAAAGCCCAGTATCGGATTTGCTAGGTTTTAATTATAGCTCAGAAGGGTCCAGAAGGTCAGAGGTCGCCGGGAATAGGAGCTACGGTGAAGAGCAAGAAGAAGACCAGGTGAGTCAGAAAGATGAAACCAGTTTTGAAAACCCAGACAACTCAAGGATAGAAGAAATAACTTTTACCACTCCAAACACAACTCTGGAGGAACCCAGCACATCCTTCTCCAATAACAAGAAGCATACAATACAAAACAAAGCTGATACAAACCCTAAAATTGGTAGGTGGAGGGAGAAAATATAAAAAATGGTCAAAGAGAAAAAACGCACATACTTGAAATGGCTCAGTTCTAAAGAGCAAAGAGAGAAATCTACAGGGAAACCAGAAGACAGCTAAGAAATTTGATACGTACAGAAAAAATGAAATGTTCGAGCGCAAATGCCACGTTATAAATACACACGTAGGAGGTAGGCAGAGTTCTGAAGTATGGAAATTCATTTTTACAGTAAAAAACCCAACAAAAGAAAAAGTAAACATCCAGATCATCAAACCAGAACAATGTACAGAACACTACAAGGGACTGTTGCAGGAGACGAGACCCGAATATCTGGCAGCCTCTCCGAGGAGAGACATAGAAGTACATGGAGAAGAAGTAATCATCGAAAAAGAAATGATAAAGAATAGTATTAAAAAGCTTAAATCCGGAAAAGCTAGCGGACCTGGGGGAATATATGCTGAAATACTCAAATATGGATCAGAGAAACTACTCGAAAATCTCACATATTATCAATCAATGCATAAACGGGCATCCACTACCTAATGATTGGAAAATTGCATTCATATCTTCAATACATAAAAAAGGAAACAAGCTGGATTGCAACAATTACAGAGGAATTTCAGTAACAAGTACTCTAAGTAGATTGTACGGTAGGATTCTTAGAGACTTAATAGAGAATGATTTTCATGACCAAGAAGAAGAAGAGCAAAGTGGGTTTCGTGCAGGCAGATCTTGTAGTAATAATGTTTTTTGTCTTAAACAAGTAATTGAGAAAAGGAGTGCCAGAAATATAGAGACCCATGTTACCTTTGTGGACCTACAAAAAGCATATGATACCATTCCAGTAGAAAAATTATGGACAGTGTTAGAACAAACTAATATCAATCATACATATATAAAAGCGATAAAAGAACTTTACAAAGGGTCAAAATCTAAAATTAAAATTGGAAATCGACTTTCAAGGGAATTCCAGGTAACAAAAGGCTTAAAACAGGGATGTTGTATCTCTCCAACTCTTTTTAAAATATATATCGCAGTAGCTCTAAAAAACTGGAAACGTAAAGTACATGGCATGAGAACAACTTGACGACTAATTTACCATATACACACTACAGTTTGCTGATGACCAAGTAATTGGAGCTAATGATAAAATAGACATGGAGTGTATGAAGGGAAAGTTAATGGAAGAATACCAAAAGTGGGTGTTAACAGTGAACATGGATAAGATGTATTGGAAACGAATCAAGTGAGTTAGAACTAGATGATGGACAAACAATATCTCCATGCAATGAATATGTGGGTATCACATTTGATAAGACAGGAACAGATTGTAAAGAACTCGAAAAAAAAAGAAAAGCAAAAAAGGTTATTAGATGTCTTAACAGTATTTTATGGAGCAGAGAAATAAAAAAGAATGTAAAATGTAACATATATGAATTAATGGTGAAAAGCACGCTGTTTTATGAAATAGAGACTTGTCGCGTAACAGAAAAATACAAAACAAAAATGGAAAGTGTGGAAATGAATGGATGGAGATCAATGAAAATATCTAGAACAGATCATATAAGAAATGAGACCTTAAAAGATAGAATGGGAATCGAGGAAAGCATAACGGATCACGGATCATTAAAAGACAACTGATATGGTACGGCCATGTACAACGCATGATCGACTAAAGATAATCAAAGCAGGTCCTAGAATGGCAACCAATAGGGCGCAGAAAAAGAAGGCGTCCTAAACTGGAATGGCAACAGTCAATCCAAAGATCAATGAGTCAAAAAAACAGGATCGAAGGAGGTGGAGAATAGGCGTCGGACAACGTAGAAAAACGTTCTAAACCGACATAGTAGTAAATACCTGTTGGATTTTGGATAAATTTAATAAAATTATTCCTTATCTAGGGATACATGATAAAATTTTACCTTTTATGTTTTTTGCCGATTCGGTAATAAGTTATAATTAAAATTTATTATTATTACATTTTTTCGCTTTATTGTAATATACTGCTATGTATGTGAGCCTTTGGGTGCCTTTGTTGGCCGCAGTTTTCGCGAATGGTCGCGTATGCTTCTCTCACTCTGATACTATGGAGAGAAGATCAAGAGCGAGGGAAACTGTCCTGGGCTCGTTCTATTTCGATTTTCGACTTCAGCATATAAGGTAGGCCAATATTTTACTAGCTTGAAGGTTCACCGCGGAAATTATTTTTCCGATTTTCGAACCGGTCTATTTGTTTCACCCGCGATCCCATAAAAAGATCCAAAAGCCATTTTTGGGTTTTTTCAATACCCAAAACCTAAGTAAATCTTCATATCTTTCTTTACATGATGGATCGTATTCTAAAGCCATTATTTACCTCCTCATGCCAGTTTTCTTTAATCCACTCCATCTGATCGGCAATACCTTCTAAACTACTCAAGACACTGGTGTGAATGTCTCGTTGCATTTTCATGATTTTCGAACAACGAATCATCGCCGGGGTGGCTTTAATGGTACCAGAACCTTCGGTAGATGTCGCAGCGGTGCTTGTAGCGGTGGTGGCGCCCTCTTGAGATCCACTTTGACTGCTCTCTCCGCTCTGTTCTTGCTGTGAGGCTTGTTGCTGAGCGGTGTATGTCTTTCTGGCGGACGCTGTCCTCAATTTTAGATACAGGATCCTGCAAATAGAGTAATAAACAATCACGCTCATACAAAGTTCAATCCAGACCAAAACTGACGCATGCGCAGTAACCGAAATCGCGTGTGAGTGCATGGGTATGCCCCATATTCGCATACCTTATAGGAAAATAGACCGCCTGCGGAAACATTCGCCCCACTTGACACAGTAAATTCAAAATGACGTTCCCTTCATACTGAACCAACCAGTTAAGTAGTTGAGGTGTCCAAGGCAACCAAAGCAATGGCGGAACTCCCACCGCGTACTTGTCCAAGGCATCCATTAGGCTGTTTTTTTCGTCGTCGTAGCTTAGTAACCTAAAACCGAACCATAAGTTTAAATTTGAATTTTCTAGTAAATTAGGTTAAAACAAAGTTGCTAATTAGTCTTCCCAGATTGTTCCTTACCCAAGTAACATTATTACCACTCAAGGTTTTATTAATGTGGTTCCAAGGTTATTTAGAGGGTGCTGTTATGGCTTTTAGGATCAATTTGGCTACAAAAAGGTAATTAATATTGCCAATTACCGAAAGAGGATATAGGTTAGGATAGGAGTTATACAACCAAAAAGTGTTCTTCTGTTCCTTTTAGATACTTTTGGTTTTATTGATTTCTGATTTATAAAGATGGTCTTATAAAACCCTTTTACCTAAAGTTTTTAAAAATAAATAAATATAAACTTTGGTCTTTTAGTTTTTTTCATTACTTTAGGTCATAACAAAAGTGTTTTATAATAGAGCTAAAAGGTTACCTTATATCCTTTTGTTTGTGTAGTTACCAGTAGTTTAATAGTAAATATGATTATATAGGCGGCCATATAGAACCTAGTTTCCTTAAGGTTTTTAAGAGTGGTAAATATAAACTTTAGACTTTTGGTTTTTGCCATTACTTTTAGGCATTTTAAACAGGTTTTAAAAGGAAGGCTTCAAGGTAAACTGAATTCTTTTGTATTTATGGTTACCCATAGCTGCATATTAAATATTATTTAAATAGGCGGTCATATAAAACTTTGTTTCCTTAAGGCTTCTAACAGAAGTAAATAAATACTTTCGTATTTTAGTTTTTACTAGTACTAGTACAGATTGGTACCTACCTATTGCAAGATTGATTATTTATTATCCTCCTGGGTAGGGCACCCAAGCCTAGATAAGGCCTGTTTAAACGGCCAATATAAGAGGCTTCCCTCCAACCTGCAGGCACAACGGATATCATTGCACTGGCCCTCCTGATTGTGTGCAAATTGCACGATAAAAAACATTTAAATTTAACACAACACTTTAAAAAACAAATACAAAAAATTTAAGTGAGGTTATGTTCACTATGTTTACCTTCTCTTTTTTATTGGTTTCATAAGCGCACTCAAAAATCCTTGTTGCGATAGAGTAACAAATAAAACCAAGTGACCACTATAAAACGATAATGGCGTATATAGAATTATTTTAAAAATATTGTAAACAGAAAATATTTATCTAGTCGTTTTAGCAGTGTTTTTTAACAATAATTTTACTTTAATTTTGATTTATGTAAACCAAACAGACTTTTTTAATGGTGAATAGTGTAATTTTTTTTTTTTAAATATTTGTTATTCAGTTATCAAAAAACTATTAAAAAGTATTTGTGAGCTGGCGCGCTTGTTTTGAGAGCTTTTCAGATACGATTTTATCAGAAAAATAAGTCTGGCAGGCAATTTGATGATCCACAAAACGACAAACTCCTCATATATAGGTATATTTTTATGTGATACAATAATTTTGGGACTCTGACATTTTTGGCAATTTTATGACTTAAATTATTTTATATAGCCATTGTGAATCTAAAATATCGCTAAAGCTTTTATAGGAAAAATTCTTTACTCTAAAGGTATTATGGTATTCAACAGAATTGCCAGGATACCAAATTACCAAATCTAGTTTTATAACAGGATAGAGGACGTTTCTGAGTTGCTTTTAGAACCTGGCATAATAGCTTTAGGCTCTAAAAGGTTCTATACTGGTGGAACCGCTAGAGGGCGAAGCTAGCGTTTATTTCTTATGGTTTTATAATGAGTTTAATACATAGGTTGCCACCACCAATTGGGGAGTCCCATTTAGGAAGTCTAAGGGGTATATAAGGGTAATGGGAACGTGCTAGCGACCAAACATTGAAACTAATGGTTTTAAGGAAAGGCGCTGGCAACCTTTTAGCTTCTGCTATAAATAAAGAAATGTTACTTGGGTACTGTTTGAAAAATAAAAAAACTTACCACAAAACCTTGGCTAAGTACTTTCTAGCCTTTGGTTCATTCTGGTGTCGACATGCGTGCAAAAAACACGTCATTGCGTTCACTCCAAAGCTGATCTGCCTGGGATCCTTGATAAAAACGCTTTCAAGGTAGTCGCCGTACAGTGCCCATGCTTTTATTGACGTATCGTGCATTTGAACCTAGAACAAATGAGTACTCATGTAACCTACTGCACTGTATATCTGCACTTTAGTACTGCAATTCGGCACTTTTGGTAGCAAATGTTTAGTAAATGAAATCTGGAATAGAGGGCGCAGTAGTTTCTCTTGTAAAACTAATACTGATTAATTGGTTTCTGGGATGTTAAGTAAATGGCTATAGTCTTTGCAATAAGGCTAGTCCTTTTGTTTAATCACCCCGTAATTCTGGTAACAAAACGCACGTGTATTCTTAATTCAGTTTTAAACCACAGGTTCCTAAGGTAAATGATAATTGATGCTGCGAAACTAATTATCAGTTACCCTAATGTTAATATAATCGGTCACCACCCTTTATAATAAGGGTGGTGGATGGGTGTTTAAACTGCCATTGTTTTGACATTTCTTGCCTTGAAAGATTATCGCTTATTTTTATTTAAACTCTGATTTTGAGAAAAGGTTCTGTCCCAAAATGATTTTATGTAGTGAAAAATTTATGAACAATTGGGGTGCCCTTCCGGCAAAGTTTCTACATTGGAAGATTTTCAGTGCGACTGACCGTAGAGCTACAAACCATGAACAAACGATAAATTAATGATTATTAAATTTTTTCAAAAATGTTATTTTCTACAATGTATTTCGAGCTGGAGTTAAGCTAAGCTTTGCAATCTGTTTTAGTAAAAATTATGATTCAAATTCAAAGATTAGGCCCTATTTATACTATATTTTTTGTAAATAGAAGTTTTTAATTTATTACCAATAAACGTTAAATTATATTTGTAGTTTCCACAAATAAACTCTCGACCTTTATTAATGTAGAACATACTTATTTCTTTGTTACAATAAGTATATAAGCATTTATATTTTTTTGTTTAGGGTAAATTAAAACAGTATTTTATTATAATTTTTAATAAATAAACATTTTTTATGGTCGACACATAGATCTTTTAAAAAGTATAATAAGTTCTCAACTGATTTAACTGCAAAGGCTTTGGGAATTTCAACAAAAACGGTATTGTACAGACTCTTTCTGTGTGAATTAAAAAAAATATTTCAGACAAAATATTTAAACTAAAAATAGCTATATTGAGGCTATTACTAATTACTAAGTTTAAAATGTTGCAGTAGAACAGTAGAATTAAGTTCAAATCAAAAAATTAAAATTATTATATTAAGCTTTATTTGTATGGTTTTGTAAACCTATTTTCTTAAAATAAAACCAACCAAAAAACTGAAAATCTAAAATCCAGCTAAAAAACAAACAATGCAAAAATAATTTATTCTCATCGTCCAAAAAACTTCATCTCATAAACTGCCATCGTCAGTTCTGACGAGAGGAGCGACATCAATAGCTGTTTCATTTTCTCAGTCTTCCAAAATTAGTTTTTCGCAATGCATCATGTAATTTTAAACAATAGTTTTACAAACTTTTTGAAATAGTTTTCTAAAGTCCTTGTTTTGAATGGCATCAGAAAGTCTTCATACTTTTTGTCATTACCTATTACTGTTTCTTAAAATTTTGCTCTGTAGTTATTACGGATGGGACTGAAGATCGAAAAAAGCGTGGAATTTTCGTATGAACATTTTATCTGTCGCAATTTTTTTTTACTATTTTGACTACTTCCAAAAATTTTTTGTTTTGAAAGTTGACTTTTATTGTCAACTTAAACTTTGATAGACAGACAGGCTTGCTGCTGCAATCTGGGGCCAACAATGATTTTCGATGCTATTTTCTGTCTTTATTATAGGAGAAAAATAAAAAAGGATAGCAAAGGGACTTGGGGTATTGCAAGGACTATAGATCTGTCAAAGACAGACAGTGAGTAATAGGGGGGGGGGGGAGAGTGGCTCTAATGGTTCAGTGGATGTGCGCACGAAACCGCAAGGGAGAGAGAGACACCTTCACTTTGTACTACAAATCTTTATTGAATAAAATCTGATAAGATACTGGCGCTGCGTTCGCAGTTAGAGCGCTTGCTAGGTTTCTGGGCTGTTTAGTAGATGGCGCTTGAAAATTTTAAAGACACAGTAAATAAGAAGGAGAGAGGAATAGGCAGATAGAGAGTTAGAAAGAGAGATGTTCCTTACCGCAGCTGAAAAGGCTTTATTAGCGTCATCACTCTTGGCACTTAGATGATACATCATTCCTTTTAAAGCGTAAAATTCTGCCGTCATTTCTTTGGCGAAGTATTGCATTTTCGTGTGATTTATAACCTAAAAAAAACAAATATTAAAAATGCTTATCAGGCAACAGGAGTATGAGAGAGCTTAAAGAAGAGGCCATTAGTCATTTAAACTGTCAATGAAAAGCATATTATTAACACTTGATGGTTCAGAAAGGATTCCTCCATATAAAAGCCACTAAGTTTACTTCAGCGGCCATTTTGAAATCAGTTAGTCTTTTCGTAACATAGCGTTGTAGAGAGGGTCAGCTCTTTACCATGTTGCCAGTTCTACATGCTAGTATGAAGAGGGTCAGTTCTTTACGATGTTGCCAGTTCTACATGTTAGTATGAAATTATAGGATGTAAGCAATAAATATATTTAGGCGGGATGTTTAAATTTATATCTCCCCTGTCCTCCTTTTGGGAGGTCGAAATCGATGTTAAGGTAAGATAACCTAACCTTGGTCAATTGATCGCAAACGTATTCTAACCTAGGCGTGTCTGGACAGGTTAGGATCCGTTCGCGATCATTTAACGGTAAAGTTAACACGTCCGATTTCGACCTCGCAAAAAAATAAGCTATATTTAAAACAAAATTGTTTCCAAAATTTCGTCTTAGGATAATACGACTGGTTCAGATACAGTTACAAATTTCGACTATCTACAAGTATATGAAGTTATTTTGAACCGAAAAGTAAAGAAGAAATGTTTAAAGGCATTGGCAAGTGGCTCCATCTTTTGAAAACCCTTGCAACCGGTGCTGACGTCTGGGGCAGTGTTGTCATTTTTGAAAAGCTCACCCTCTCCTCAACGCCATGTCTTTTCGTAAAGTGCCCTGAAAGTTCTTACCTCCAATCCGCCTGCAAGTTCACTCTTGTTGTTCATGGATGCCATCTGCAGGTAACACTTGACTTGTTGTCGAACTTTCTGGAAACAGTCGACCACTGGCACACTTGATATGCTGTAGATTTTGTTCAATGAATCCAGACAGACGTTGGTCAGTTTGTGTTTGCGCGCTATCTTGCCAAAATGGATGATTGACTGCGCAGACGCGTGCATTCCTGTCAAAAAACAATTTATGAAAGCGACAAGCAGTTCCAAATTCGATGTTTTTGTTTGGCTTATGTGTTTCTGGTTTATTTTTTGGTTATGCAACATAAAAACAAACACGTGTGTTAACAATCGTTTATTTTTATTTTCTGAAGCTTATGAATTAACAAGGACAGAAGGTGCGTCTCTCTCTAAACAACGGTAGAGTATTTTCATCCTTTAAATTTGACTTAAATGAATTTGACTTTGAAGAGTTTGTTGCGTCTCTATTCTTTAAAATATATCATACATACAGGGTCACTATGTGTGTGTAGTAAGCTTGATAAGCACTGAACCGAATCAAACCTAACCTACCTAATTTCGAGTTGGCCATGGAAGTATCCCTGTTCTTCTCATAGTGTTTTACGATGACTTGATAATGATGTTGGCGCCACGTGAAGATGTCGCTCCAGTGCACAAGGTCATCGGCGATGACTGGTAATCGGTTGCGCCAGGTCTTGACTATGGCTTTCATGTCGTGAAGGGAGTTCGGGTGGCCTTGAAGGCCTAATCCTGAAAAAAATAGAGTTCTGCTTGGTGATATTTCACTTATAGAAAGTGCACTGTTTCCTACCTAGATTGCGTTAGTTTACAAAGATGCTAATTCAAGTGATTCCCCCTAGATGGCGTCCAGTAAAGGAGTTTCGAAATTGAAAGCATCTACCAGATCTACTTCCAATTTTATATATCTGATCAGCTTCCTAGATAACATTACTTTAAGAAGCTCATGGTTCAGGTGATTACCCTAAGATGGCGCTTTTTAAAAGAGGGCCGAAATACCTATTTTACAGTGTCTGCCAAAAGTAGAGCGATTCAGTAAAATCGTACCCTGTACGATTTTACTGAATCGCTCTACTTCAACAAATTGGGCACTTTTAAGTGGAAAATGGTACTTCTATGGGAGATAGAGAAAAACTAACCTCCCTTTATCAGCCTCAAATGTCAAAACAATATTTTTGGTAAAAATCGCTTTTTCAAATATCAACCCGTTTTTGCGTTACGGGGGCTTTATGGAAAGGCTGCGTTTTGGATTGGGGTCTATAACTAACTAAATTTATTTTTGGTGTAAATGATTGTAGGGTTTTTAAAAAATGCAACTATCAAACTAAATATTATCTGACACTTTTAGTTTTTGGGATTTCCTATATAGATGTTGTTCAGGTGAATGCCTCTAGATGTCGCTTTGAAAAAAACATTTTTAGGAACACTGCATCCTGGAAGCCTTCGTGATCCAGTGACCCTAAACATTTTAGAAATAGAGAGCATTTACCACATCTAGTAGTTACCTTTAACCAAGGCCTAGAAGATATTTTTAAAAACTTATATTGGGAAGGAATAGGCATCAAAGTAAGCGGACAATACTTGAACCACCTTATGACCAAAGATATTCTGATGATATCACCTTAATAACAAATAAGAAAGAAGAACTAATAAAAATGCTGGAAGAACTGGATACAACAGCTAAAAATATACGCTTGAGTATGAACTACACTGATACTAAAACAAACACAGATAAAGTTATCACGATCAGAATAAACCAAGAAAAAATAGAACAAGTAGAGGAATATATATAACTGGGACAAATTATTCAACTAAAAAGAGAAAACCAAACAGCTGAAATCAATTGGCATGTGCAGCATTCGGCAAATTAAGCTACATATTAAAAAATAAAAAATATCCTCAGTACCTCAAAACGAAAATGTAGAACCAACGTATCATTCCTGTACTTACCTATGGATCCCAGACCTGGACACTTACAAAATCAAACATAAATAAGGTAAAAAAAGCCCAAAAATCAATGCAGAGACAAATGTTACATGTAAATCTAACAGATAGACAAATGAATTAATGGATAGTAAATAAAACAAAAGTAAGGGATGTCAGAGGAGAAGTAGCATAATTAAAATGGAAATTTGCGGGCCACAATATCAGACAGAAAGACGATCGATGGAACAAATGTATTGTAAACTGGAGACCTTGGAGAAATAAAAGAAGTAGGGAAAGACCCCAAATAAGATGGGCGAACAATATATGAAACATGCGAGAACTACATGCATGAACACGGCGACAGACAAAGAAGAGTGGAAGATATTGTCAGGAATGTAAATTACTTTTGACTGTGCCACTGTGCGAAACCAGCATACAAAAACGAAAAGCACAAAACATGGTTTTGCAGAGATAAGAAAGTGGTTCGGCCTCCCTCCACTATGGTAAACGTCTAGGTGCCGCCTACCAAACAGCAGGTGGTTGATGTGAGAAAAACTACTGAAAAGTTAAGACTGGGAGTTGTAATAGTTAAGCGAAAGGAAACCTCAAGTAAAGAGAGGGTTTTCCCTTCAACGTGATTGGTTATGGAAAACCTGTGAGATAAGAAAATGTCTGTTTTTGTTTACGTTTCCTTGTTTAGCTCATTAGTTAGAAAGTAAAGTAAATTTTATCAGCAACGCCACTGACTTGGTTCCTCCAAACTCTTCAAAGAGGGGATAATGGATTACTTAGATGCAACCTACTTTCAATAAAAACCAAAACATTGAGGAGGCAAGTGGGTAGTCACATTCTAAGTTTTGTTGAACTTAAACTAAAACCTCTAAATTAATTATCAGTAAAGAAACATAAGATTTTTCTATTTAAATAATATTTTGCAGTTTGTTATTTTGGTAAGTTGTTTTTATTTTAAAATTTTTGGTATTGTTTGTTTTATAGGTCTAAGAAAAGTCTTGTAGCAATTTGTAAATTGCAACAGAGTTTTATTTTGTATTCATTAAAGTTTGTAACGTTTTTAAAAATGTTTTATATTTATTTTATACACACAAAAGATCTATTACGGTACCCTCGTTTAAGGGTTCGATTTCAAATAAAATACAATTGTCCAAAGATGGATAAAAAAAGGCTAAATAGATAGATAGACTCACCTTTATGTATCTGATATGCTTCTTGTAATTCCATAATCTGTTGCGCAGCTTGTAGATACTGCAAATGAATGTGACTGACGATGTGCGGCAGTCGGCGCCACTCGTTGATGCAAAGCGCGCTTGCGCTTTCGACGTACCGCTCGACGTATTTTAGAGGTTTACTCTCTTCTTTGCTTAACACTTCGGGTTGACAGATCAGTAGATAGCCTCCATACATCGTGATTTTCCAGGCAATTTCCTATGGAAAAATTTAACAAGAAGCTCTAAACAAATAGTACCATAACAAAAACATTTCATAAAAAAGCCAAGTACGCGAAAATAATATTCCGTAAAAAGGAAAGCCAAGTTCTCCGATACAAATTTTAAAACAAAAGGTTCTTACTAGTTTGGAAATGTTTTTTTAAACTTTGCCATTACAGCCAAACTTCTTTATGTTCAATTTAGCACTGTGCCTGAGAGTCATTTGCAGCCATAATAGCCAGAAAACACAGAAACAATTTTAAATTAAACATAGAACATTAGTGCCAAGTTTGTCAAAGTTTTTAGTTAAAATTATTATATATATATATATATATATATATATATATATATATATATATATATATATATATATATATTTATCGGTTTCACAACGTTCTACGTCTTCCGATACCCAATCTCCACTCGTTTCTGTTTGCCCATAATTCATCATCTAGGCCTCTTATTCTTATTTCACTGTCTATTCCTTCTCTCCAGCTTCTCCTTGGCCGTCCTCGTTTTCTTCGGCAAGTTGGTCTCCATTGTAGTATTTGTTTAGGTAGTCTTTCATCATTCATTCTTTGTACATGTCCGTACCACACCAGTTGTTTTGTTCTTATATCATCCACTAAAGTACGTTCACCCACTGTCATAATTCCTCTTATTCTTTGATTTGTAACTCTTTCTCTTTTTGATTTCCCTGCTGCTCTTCTCCAATAGTCCATCTCCGTAGCGGAAAGCATTTTTTCTGTTCTATCCTTGATTGGCCATACTTCTGAGCCGTATGTAATAATTCCTTTTACAATGATGTTATATATAAGCTTTTTGTTATGTTTTGATATAAGTTATTGCTTTTCTTCCTTGTACGTTTCGATCTTTTATAGCTTTGTCTAGTGTTCCATCAGCTGTAATTTTTAGACCTAGTATTTATACTCATCACAGGACTGAATTCGCTGCCCGGTATTTAAGATTAGATCCTGTTTCATTCCACCGATACACATATACTCTGTCTTATTGAG
The DNA here is from genome assembly GCA_963576565.1 of Aspidapion aeneum. Classification (NCBI taxonomy): domain Eukaryota; kingdom Metazoa; phylum Arthropoda; class Insecta; order Coleoptera; family Brentidae; genus Aspidapion; species Aspidapion aeneum. Next base: position 61,741,933 of record OY755046.1, on the reverse strand, counting down.
ATTAACCTCTAGTCCCCACTTATTGTACTCTTCTATTAGTTTTCCTGTCACATATTCGAGGTCGTCATAATCCTGAGCCACTACTATCTGATCATCGGCGAAACATAAAGTATACAAGGTGGTTTCGTCCAACGGAATTCCCATGTTTTGGCATTTTCTCTTCCATACTTTAAGGACTTGTTCCAAGTATATCTTGAAGAGCGTAGGCGAGATACAGCAACCTTGTTTAAGACCTTTATTTACTTGAAAGCCTTTGGTTAGTTTTGCTTTTATTTTAACTTTTGCCTTACAATTGCGGTATAACTTTTTTATGGCCTTAATTAGTTGTACGCTTATGTTTTCCAACACTTTCCAAAGTAGATTTAGTGGTATACTATCATATGCCTTCTGCAAATCGACGTAAAGCAGATGCATGTGATTTTCTTTTCAATAACTTGGGTTATACAAAAGAGATGATCAGAAGTCGATCTACCCACCCTGAAACCGGCTTGTTCTTCTGCGTGCATGTCTTTATATTCGCTTTCCACTTTATTTCTTATTATTTTACCGTATATTCTGCTTAGCGTACTAGTCACAGATATACCTCTACAATTGTCACATATATCTTTCCGTCCTTTTTGGTGAATTGTGGATATATATGACGTTTTCCACTCAGTTGGTACTACACTTCCATTTAAATATTTTTGGAAAAGATTCCGTAATCTCCAAAACAGGTCTTCAATGCCATATTTAATAAGTTCAGCTGGGATATTTCCGGGTCCGGCAGATTTACCGCTTTTTAAGGTTGTGCACACGTTTTTGACATCAGAGATTGTGAGAGGTACTGGAGATCCCATCGTTCTAATTATATTGTCTCTTTCTTCTTCCTTGAATTCTCTATCTTCAGTTGAAGTTTTTTATAATGCTCATCCCATTCTTTGTCTGGTATTGTTGAAATGATATCTCTGCATGTTTCTTTTTTAATCGATCTTATAGTTTTTTTTGCGTCCACGAAAGATTTTTCTTCTCACAGATCATTCTTCTCACCTTTCATTGCGCGATTTTGTATTCTTCTCTGCTTCTATTTGTCTTTTGGGATAAGTAGGTGTGATATAGTTTCCTTTTTTCCTCTATTTCTCTTTCAATCTCAGCATCCCACCAGTATGGTTTTTTCTTTTAGAAGTTTCTTCCACTAATCCTAGTGCTTCTTTTGCAGCTTGATGGATGCTTAATGTAATACATTCGTATTCCTCATTAATTCTATCAATAAATCACATAGCAACAAAACAAAAAACTTTTTACAAAAAGTTAATTTGAGTTTCTAAGTTATCTGTTACCTACCTTGGGACAAGTAAACTCCACACTAGACAAAGCTTCTTTCATGTATTCCCAATTAGGTATTCTCCAGGCGCTTTCTAATAGAAGATATGGATCGTACACACCATTTTTTGCGTACTCCATCAAAAGGTCCCATTGCTGAAGTTCTTTGGAGCATCTATGAAAAACCAAAACACAATATTTCACTCATTCATTTATTTATATAGTCTGCAACTTATTTACAGAACACACTCACATTCATACACATATAGACCCCCATGGTAGGCAATTTTTCTTTTCTCATGGAGGATTTAATTTTGCCTGATGCTCTTTGTGGAACACAGGGGTCTTTATCGCCATCTACGCTCTTAACATGAACCAACCGGCTTAACGTGACTTCCGAACCGCGGCCTTGTATTCATCATCAACTTTGCCTACTTCGTTGATGTCCAAACTTCGCCCAAGACAGGCTTTACCCCTGCTTCCGGTAAATCTATATTCACAAACGGAGAGTATGTTCGAGTTTGTAGTGGCAGGTATGGGGATCGAACCACACACCCTCTGATTGGAAAGCAAATGCACGCCCACTGAACCAATCAGGGCCACAAAACACAATATTTTAAATTTCGCAAACCAAAAAGTTTTGTAAAATTCGGATTACTGTATTAGCGGTAATAAATCTCCAAACATGAATAAACAAATCGGTTGAGTCAGTTAAATTGTGGTTTAGTTTAATCTCTTTCTTACTTCATGAGTTAGACAAAGAGAAAACCTTACCTTATATGATGATCTGTCCACAACAGTACCTCCCTCTGGTGGTTTGCAGATATCGGACCGGCGGTCGCGTCTGTTTTGTACTTGGCCATAGCCGCCTCGTATGCATTTTGCGCTTGCTCGAAAAATCCATGCTGCTCGTATGCTATTGCTATTCCTGTCTCGCGCCAGTGGGCGTGTTTCTGCCACAAACCTGTCAAAAAATATACAGGCTGTTGTGAAAAAAATGTATTGAACCCACGTACTTTTTAAATACGAGGGTGGATCAAATATAAACAAGCCTTTGTTTATAAACTAGTTATTTAGAAACATGACACAAAACAGAAATTTTTTCTACTTTTCTACACATTCCCCTTCTCTGTTAATACACTTTTCCCAACAGTTTGACAGTTTCTTAATCCCGTTTTCATAAAAGGAAACTGGGCGGGTATCTAACCAGTTGCGCACGAATGCCTCCACCTCTTCATTGGTCTGAAATTGCTCGCCTCCCAGTGAATCTTTCAGTGGGCCAAACATATGAAAATCGCAAAATGACAAATCTGGACTGTATGGAGGGTATTCCAGCACAGTCAGCTTCCGTATCAGGTCTAGCGTTGTCATGCAGGAGCAACACGTCTTGGATGGGGTGTGCTCTCCTCTTTTGGCGATAATCAAGCTTTACCTGGTCGAGTAAGTTGCAGTAGTAAGCCGCGTTTATTGTTATTCGCTCGTGCAAAAAATCGACCAACAAAACTCCTTTCCAGTCCCAGAAAACAGTCGCTAAAACTTTGCCTGCAGAAATGATGGTACGCGGACGACGTGGGTGACTCACGTTGTCGACACGCTCACGGCCGTTGTTAATTTCTTTGCACCAAGTTTTTACAGGTTCCTACGAAAGCGTCTTATTTCCGAACTGTGCTCGCAATCTGCATCGAATTTCAGCAGGTTTCACGTTTTCGCTTGTAAGAAATTTAATGATTATTCTTTGCGCAACACTCCACGGAAAAATATAAGGGAAACAAAAAACTCCTTTTTGCCTGATTAGCCATGAAACTTGTTTGATTTTTAAATTCACGGGTATGAAATTTCACGTTTGTTAGTATTATTTGGCTTAAAAATTCCGTTGATTGACGCTCACTGTCTTGATGACGGGTAAAAATGCAAAATGCGTTGATCCGGCCTGAAAAGACAAAGAGCTGTCGTAGGTCACGGACTATAGTTGTTTTCTTTTATTTGCATTCGATCTTTTCATTGATCGATATTGTATAGCAGTGTTTTTCCCTGCTTTTGGTTTTTTGTTTCTCTCGTATCTCGGTAGATGGCGCCTCTTGCTATAGTTCGCTCACTAATTACATTTAATTAGAGACAAAACCGTCTGATTAACTTCGCAAGATTTGTCACTTGACCAGCAGTGTTCTGAGGAGTCCCATAAGGACGAAACGGTTAACTGTCAACACTTATTAGGTGTCCATTAGATCTTGGACCCCCGTGAGGTTAAGCTTTCAAGCTACCCACGGAAAAATATAAGGGAAACAAAAAACTCCTTTTTGCCCGATTAGCCATGAAACTTGTTTGACTCCTGTGTACCTTCTTCTCGCTCATTGCGATTGCTTCTGGCCAATTGAGCATCGCGGCACTACCAGCCGTCTACATGCTGCTGAATATCCCTACTCCAAAATTATACCGGCCACGTTCATCCTGAATGATTTTTCCATTAGTAAGTTTAAAAGGCTTGTTTATATTTGATCCAACCTCGTATATCTATACTGGGAAAGGGCGTCCAAAAATAACTGCTACATGCGTGCCAGTATGTTGGATGTCAAATAAGCCCAAACGTATGGCTTGGATAAATTAAGGCTACTGATAATAGGTGCCCCGTTGTCAGCGCCATCTTTATTCGAAGCTTGAAAACACAGATTATCAGTAACCTAAGAAAAAATGACTTGTTTTAAAAAATGCCAAGTAAGCGGCTACGTCAAAAACTGATGTTTTAAGACCCTAAACTAGTTTTTGACAGTTATAGAATGCTTGTCAAACCTGCGTAGGCTGGAGGAAATTGAAATTTGTTATTTTTTCAGAAACTAAGCACGGTCAACTTTGACAGGCATGATTTGAAAGGCGACGGCACTGAACTAAACTCGTGGTGAGAAAGCATATGGCGCCACTGATGTCAAAGATATTTGACAGAGCGTCACTGGACATTTTCCAGGGCGACCTCTAGAGGTTGTAGCTTATACTACGCTTATAAGGTCACTGCTTTTTAAAGCCTGGGTGCGTAGTTTTCGTGATCCCTATATGTTTGTTCAACTTAACGACCTCTAGGGATAACCCCTTGTACCTAAAATCTGTGAGAAAATGGCAGCCAAAGCCAGTAGTTCCACAGTAGTAGAAGGTAAATCCAAATATTTTCTCTTCTTACCTGCCCATAGGTCTTCTTCGCATAGATTCGAGTACAACTCGCCCAGCATGTCCAAAGTTTCGCTCTGCGATTGCTCGCCTTCAAATTCGTAACAACTTCCAGGATTGTTCAGTCTATTCGTAGGGTCAAACGCAACCTATAAAAAAATAAGCCAACGATAATGCCTTATTTTATATTATCATCAAATCAACAAATCGTTCGGGGGGATTTTAAACTATGGATACAGGCATGTAGATAGCTCTTCTTTCAGGGAAGGGGGTTTGTACTCTCATAGAGAAAGTACCATGAGGTTTTGGGCAGGTGAAATGATTTTAGGGTTGCCATGCCCAATTTTCGTCAAAACGAGGTTAAAATAGTTAAAAAAGCAATAAAGTTGGGTCCCTGGTGACCAATATATTTATCATAACAAAAACATTTCATGTAAAAAAAGCCAAGTACGCGAAAATGGCATTCCGTAAAAAGAATTGAAATAAAAGTACAGCCAAGTTCTCCAATACAAATTTCAAAATGAAAGGTTCTTACTAGTTGGGAAATATTTTTTTAAACTTTGCTATTACAGCCAAACTTCTTTATGTTCAATTTAGTACTGTGCCTAAGAATTATTTACAGCCATAATAGCCAAGTTTAGAAAAATATTTCCAAACTAGTAAGAACCTTTCATTTTGAAATTTGTATTGGAGAACTTGGCTTTACTTTTATCTCAATTCTTTTTACGGAATGCCATTTTCGCGTACTTGGCTTTTTTACATGAAATGTTTTTGTTATGATTTCACTTCTTTTTTAAAGGAATTGGATAATACTTAATTTTTAAAGTAGTAAAATATGCGGAATATTGTTCAAAACTTTTGCAATGTCTTACTTAAATTTTTGCGGTTTTTTAATTTTTTTTCCATGGTTTTATAGTAGTTTCTATCAGCCTTCCAAAGCTCAGCTCTCTATCCTTTCTGAAAGTGGGTAATGTTAGTTTTACATTACTTTACATTTATAGGGGAGAAGAGTAAATGAAAATATTGGACTTTTTAAAATTTTTTCCCATGGTTTTATCATAATTTCTATCAGCATTCCAATGCTCAGCTCTCTAGCGTTTCTGGAAGTGGGCAATGTTAGTTTTATATAAATTTACAGTAGAGGGAAGTAAATTAAAATGTTGGTGTTTTTAAATTTTTTCATATAGTTTTATCATATTGTCTTTTAGTCTTAAAATGTTCAGCTCTCTAGTGTTTCTAGAAGTGGGCAGTGTTACTTTTACATAACTTTACATTTATAGGGAAGGGAAGTAAATTAGAATTTTGGGGTGTTTTAATTTTTTTCTATAACCTTATTATAGTTGTCTTCCAAAGCTCAGCTCTCTAGCATGTCTGGAAGTGGGCAATGTTACTTTTACTTAACTTTACATTTATAGGGGAGGGAAGTAAATAAGAATTTTGGGGTGTTTTAATTTTTTCCTATAGTTTTATCATAGTTCCTATCAGTCTGCCAAAGCTCAACTCTCTAGCATTTCTGAAAGTGGGCAATGCTACTTTCACATAACTTTAAATGTATAGGGGAGGGGAGTAAATTAAAATTTTGGGGTTTTTTCATTTTTTCCAGGGGTTTGGTCATAATTTATATCATACTGCCAAATTTCAGCTTTGTAGCATGTCTGGAAGTACAGTAGAATATTGATGATCTTTACATGAGTGAGTGAGTGGCAATTTCGACGTTTTTTGAAATTTTGTAACTACTGTACTACTTTATGGAATTCCATGAAACTTGGAAGGGTTGTTAACTCCATGGAGATCTACGACTGTGCAAAGTTTGAGATTCGTAGCTCATTCCGAAGTACAGTTTTAGATAGGTCAAATATCGGCTGAAATGTTTCTAGAAAAGATGGTTACGGCGCGCGAACTTGGCGAGGCACTGCCGTGCCCTCAGATTTTTAAAAATAAGAAAAATAGGACAAACGAATAAAAAACTTAAAAATGATGTTGAATACATTACATTAAATCAAACTAATTAAAATACGTCATCGTACTATCATATAGATCAAAGAAAAATAAATAGATTCGTACCTGTTCTAATGTCAAAGTCATCCGATGCCACAAATTATGACTTTTACCAAGGTACTTCATGATCGGTGGAGCCATCTGTATTGGAGGGTTGCACCTAAATAGTGCTTCCACGAAAGTATTGATGGCGCTGGGGTGGCAATCTTTTTGCAAAATGTGAGTTCCCGAGGTTATGAAGGGGATCATTTCCTGAGCGAGACTGGTGCGTTCTTCTTCGTCAATAATGGACCTGTGAAGAAATGGTTATACAGAGTGTTAATCGGTGACAGTTGTAGCTATTGCAATTATATTCGTTTTAATATCATATTATTAATAGACGTTTGTTGCCCTCTATCTGCTACTGCTTAAATCTCTTAATTTATTCGATTATTTATTTTTTCTATAAGCGTGCGAAAAAGTCCACTTTTCCGCACGCATTTTAGTGTGGAAAGTGCCACTTTTCCGCACTAGTGCGGAAATATATTTTTTCCGCACTAGTGCGGAAAAGTAAATTTGTTACGATTTTGAGGTGTTCTATAACATTTAGACCGTTCAAAATACATTTGTATCTTTCCTAGCACACGAAATATCCTAAAAATATTCAAATTGACTAAAATTCTGCTATATTTTCAATATTTTCGATAAAATAAAGTTTTCAGTAAAATAGGTTCAAATTATAAGTTTTAAACCTCCCCGGTATAAATATCGTCATTGTCAATGTCAAACAACAATGAACACTAGTGGTTTTAGATTTGGCATCTTAAATCCCCATAGCAACAAAGTACAAACAAACTGGCAAAACAAAGCCAATTTTGCAGATACAAGCGTCTTTTGAATTTTTCAGACAAAAAAATCAGATTTTCAATGGATTCTTCGGACGAAGATCTACTCCAGTCAGTTCTAGAAGCCGCTAGAATGTGAATAATAATAATTGATTTGATTAAAACGTTTTGAATATAAATAATTTTCTGATTAATTTTTAGTTTTTTCCTCACGCTTATAGAAAAAATAGTGTACCTAACTCGTGCGTAAAGTGTCTTTTCCGCACTTGATTGCTGGCCAAACTCCGCTATTGCGTCGTTTGGCCATCTGCAATCGCGTGCGGAAAAGAGGCACTTTCCGCACTAGTTAGGTAAACTACTATTGCGGGTTCTTATCACTTTTATCATAAATCAATATATGCCGGGGCCCCTGAAAAATCAATACCAATATGTTTTCACCTTTTCCTGTAGAGGTAATTGGTCAAAGCTGACGTCACGGCGTCCTGACATTTATGACCGCCAAATCATTTCTCCCTTTCCCTCAAATTGTCTTGACTTGACTAGCTTTCGAACCAAACGCTATAACGTGCGCTTGAATTTTTCGCGCCAAATACTTTTGTGCAAACTGTGCGAACCTTACAGGTTCTGGGGTTCCAAAAACTATTTCTAGTTTTTGTGACGTTTGCCTGGATCCATAGGTCCTTTTTATTGTATTTTACTATATTCTAATTTTAATTAAGTGTAGTGTTTTCCTAGTTTGCTAGTCAATTTATAAGTGACAATATTTCTTTTTTTATAGCAACGCCCTAATATTTTTATGTGATTTTAATTTTGGTTCTTAGTTTTTTTCCATAGTTTTCGTACAATATAAACCTCACTCAACCTCAAATCGACTGTGCCTTCTTTCAACTGAACCTGAAAAGCACCCACCCTAAGAGTCTCGGCCCACAGTGGAGGTTAAAATAACTTTGAATTGAATAATATGATGATATTTAAGGAGCTAATTCTTAGGTCAATTTTGAGAAAAAAAACTTGATATGATCCTTGAAAAAATAAAGAGGACTCATCAGCCGGAGCCCCATGTAAATTTTTCCTATTGTTGGCGGTCATTCCTTAAAGCTTAGAATTTAAACAACCCCCGGAGAGGGCAACACAGCCGCGTCGCGTGCATTTTCTTGTAAAAACTAAACAGCTGATTTTTCAAAATATTTTTACAAACCCAGAACTTTTTGTTTATTTTTACGTCCAAATAAGTTCTGTTTTGTAAAAATAAAATCCAACACACAGTAAAAAACACCAAAAATTCAAAACACCGACTGCGACGGACAATAAAACACTGAATTTATAACAAACACGTGTTGCTATCAGTGTCGACCTAGGAACTCAGTGTACCCTGGGCTAACCGTTCACTACTTGCGATCCACCTAATTAAACTTGTTGCCATTTTAGAAGTGAAAAAATAATGTTTTAGACTTTTATCTTATTTATTTGTTATTCACCTGACCTAGCCTGTTATTGTATCTGCCATTTTATTTTATTCTCTAATGACAAAAAAATGCAGAATTGTATTGTCACCACAAAAACACTATAAACCTACAAAGAAATTATTTGGAAAAATCTAAAACAATGTTATGAAACTTTCTTTTGGATGGTTAGTAGTGCTTCAAGTATCCAAACAGAAAAGCCGCGTATTCAAATAATAAAATAGAATATCCCTAAACCGGTTAAAATTATTGGAACGATGAGTAATAGTTTATCGTCCTCTATAATAGAATAGAGGACCCCTTTTTCCATGGGGATGTAGTCCAAAGGCAAATCCGGCCCTGCTAACACGAAATACGTAATATGATGTCATACCCCTGTTGCCACGTCTTGCGAAAATTGTGAGGAAAGGGACCGTTAATAAATTATGTTGTTCAAAAGAGATGTTATCGAACGATGTAATCTAAAATGCACAGCACAAAGCGACGCGACACGGGCTAATAAGCGCAGGACCAAATATCGCGCGAATTGAATAGCCTAACTAAACCATAGCACTATATATTTTGCAACTGGTCACAATTTAAACTTTATTTGTTATTCATAAAATTTTAGAGACAGAAGAGGCGGCAACAGCCGAATGCCTATATTGTTTACCATCAAACGAATGAATGATCGCCGAAAACGGGGACACCAGTCCTCTTTATTTTTCCTTACTCTAAGATATGCCCTAAACGTCTTTGATATAAAGGATGTTAAAGATTTTCTTAAATAAACGCTTTCTACTTATCAAGACTCAATTTTAGAGCCGGGCAAAAAATACTGAAATTATGTTTATTTTTATAAAGCTTTACATATTAGCTCACACATATACTATACTATAGTAGTGTGAGCTATGGTGATCCTAATTTTTTCGAGAAAAAAAAGTTGCTCCGATTTCAAAAATTTTTATATATCTTTGCGTTTCAGATGATTTTGAAACTTTTTTGTTGCGCCGTCTGTCTGTCTGTCTGTCTGTCTGTCTGTATGTCTGTAACGACCAACGCGCATAACTCAAAAACCGCTTGGCCGATTTTAATGAAATTTGGTACCTAGGCTGGGTCTTGGGTCGAGATGGTCCCATTTAAAAATGAACAAATCCACCGAACAGAAACCAAATAAAAGGGTGGGGGTAGATTTCAAAAATTAGAGTTTATGTGAAAATATGGCGTGTGTGATATCAAACGAAAGGTAATTGAGTCTGCAGTTAAACAAAATACATTTTAATTTATTTAAAAAAAAGGGTGGGGGTATATTTTAAAAATTAGAGTTTAAGTGAAAATATGGCGTGTGTGATATCAAACGAAAGGTAATTGAGTCCGGAGTTTAACAAAATACATTTTAGTTTTTTGTTTTTTTTAAGGGTGGGGGTAGATTTCAAAAATTTGAGTTTAAGTCAAAACATGGCTTGTGTGGTATCAAACAAAAGGTAATTTAGTCTGGAGTTAAATAAAATATATTTCAGTTTTTAGTTATATTAGCTCACACGTACACTATAACTATAGTACCTAGTGTGAGCTTAGGGGCCCATATATTGGCAGAGTATTTTTGTTAGTAACTGTATATTAAAAAGGCTTGGTTTTTTTGCTTCGTAATAAATTATGAACTCACCAAAATTTCGGAAACAAAGAAAGCCAAACTTGCTCTGCAAGACTCGTATCCATGTGACACAACTGGGCCGTAGCTAGAAGAAACTGCTCAGTAGTGATATTCCTGGACATTTCTATGAATTCGTAATGCTTATTAATCATTTTCGTAATCGTCTCAGCTCGAATCAGAGGTTTTTGTTCCTGTTCGGTTTGATTTGAGTCGACGTTGGCCAAGTCCATATCGAGCACTTCCTCTTTTATTTCCATTGAGTCATACAATTCGGGATTCGGCAATTGAGACCTAACAAAGAATGTCAACAATTCAGTTGTGTGTACAGGGTGATTCAAAGTGGGCACTTTTAAGTGGGAAATGGTACTTCTGGGGGCTTTTTAAAAAGTCTGCATTTTGGATTGGGGCCTGTAACTTTATTTATCAAAATTTCTTCTTGGTGTAAATTGCTTGTTTGAAGGGTTTTTAAAGCTTCATGAAATTGTCAAACTAAATTTTATCTGTCACTTTTAGTTTCCGAAATATAACACAAAGTTATATTTTTAGCTCACACATATACTATACTATAGTAGTGTGAGCTATGGTGATCCTAATTTTTTCGAGAAAAAGTTGCTCCGCTTTCAGAAATTTTTATATATCTTTGCGTTTCAGATGATTTTGAAACTTTTTTGTCGCGCCGTCTGTCTGTCTGTCTGTCTGTATGTCTGTCTGTAACGACCAACGCGTATAACTCAAAAACCGCTAGCCCGATTTTAATGAAATTTGGTCCTTGGGTCGAGATGGTCCCATTTAAAAATGAACAAAATCCACCGAACACAAGCCAAGTAAAAGAGTGGGGGAAGATTTCAAAAATTAGAGTTTATGTGAAAATATGGCGTGTATGATATCAAACGAAAGGTAATTGAGTATGGAGTTAAACAAAATACATTTTAGTTTTTTTTTTTCAAAAAGGGTGGGGGTAGATTTCAAAAATTAGAGTTTACGTGAAAATATGGCGTGTGTGGTATCAAACAAAAGGTAATTAAGTCCGGAGTTGAATAATATATATTTCAGGTTTTAGTTTTATTAGCTCGCACATACACTATAACTATAGTACCTAGTGTGAGCTTAGGGGCCCATATATTGGCAGAGTATTTTTACGGAATTACCATTTTTTTACTTAATTCTCGAAATCGACGTAAAATTTTCTAAAGAGCCTTAAATTCTCACCTTTTATAATTTTTATGACAAATGATTAATTTTAAGGCATGTTACCTTATTAATTTTCTTTTTTTATCTTCTTAGTATTGATTACCGAAGAAATGCAAGTCAGAAAGCGCTTTGGTGTATACAATTTTTTGATAGTTTATGACAAAGGTCCATTTTATAACAATTGTATGATTTACGCCTCAGTACTGGTCACAATTTATTGTGTAAATGTGTGTATTATTTTTAATTTTGTGACAACTTTGTGACACCAGGTAAATATGTGATGCAGTTTTTGTGACAAATTTAAGATTTTATGGCTATCGAAGAATGTTTACCTGTTTAATTCCCTCTTTTTCTCCTCAGTATTAATCACCGAAGCAATACAGGGCAAGATGGCTCCTTGGTGCGTCATTTTGATTCCCGAGTCGAATTCTCGGATAGCGGTGGGGGTAGAAGCTGTGACCAATAGCAGCTCGATGCATTGTTTGATCCAATAGTGCTGGCCAATAGCCTCCCAGTTTTGCGAGCATACTATGTAGAGGAGTCGGTCGTGTAGGCGTTTACGCATTGATTCATCAAAAACCTTTAAAAATGTCATTGTCATTTTCTTGCTGATTCCAAAAATGCAACAATATTTTAATAAATGATATAGGAGACCAAAATAAGAAATTATATTTTTTAAACTGTTCTGGGTATAACATAGTAACAAAAAAATTATGCGGTTAAATTTGTTCAAGAAAAACTATTTTTTAGTATTAAGGCATTTTTCCATATTAAACGCAAAGACTTTGTTAATGTTTTCTGATATTAAAAGGAGGCCTCTGGTAAGACATATAATAATAAGTTTCAGTAATCAAAAAAAGTTTAAAAAATTAGAATATTTTTCCAATTTTGGTTAGGGTTAGTGGGAGGTTATTTTGACAGCCTGTATATCCTTAACTTGTCAATTAATCTATAAAAGGAATTTTTGAATCATAATGAGCTACTTCAATATCTTGAAGTGTTGAACTTGTGTAAAACAAAGAATTAGGAAAATTTAGCTAATTAATAAAGAAACAAGAGTCTTACTTTGAAAAACTTGGCTCTAATATGGGGTTGTGAACACCTTAATCCGGATAAAAATGCTGGTTCAAGTTTGGAAATCAGTTCGGTTTGTTTTAGCGTCTTGTCCGTGTAAACGTAGTGTACTAGTTCGAGGAATTGGCCATTTAACTCGTTGTCATCTGGGAACCTGAATAAATTTTTTTTAAAAATAAATTAAAAAGAAGAATAAATAACACCCAACTGCTAAAATTAACCTGTACCTACTAGTCGCAGTTGGGTACAAAATTGATAGGTATACCTATAATGTAGGACATGCTTCCACTTTTCACTTTGACGCCCAAAGCGCGCTTAAGAAATTATACAGTTTTGTATTTTTGTGAATCAGGTTATTGGGTAATATTGTACCCAACTACGACTAGTAGTTACAAGTAAATTTAGCAGTTAGGTACTACATGCATTTACAATTTATTTTTTGACAAAAAGAACGTGTAGTTTTTCTACAGACGCGATCACTGTTACCTTCCATTGAGTGAAGGTGGGGGAGAGGAGCGAGAGGAGGAAACTAGTAAAATGGTGTCGAAAAAAATCGCTCTAAATTTGTGAAAGGTATAGCTACAACTATTACTAATAGGAGGATGGAGAGAAGCGAGGGCGAGGAAGGGGGAAACTAGTAAAATGATGTTGGAAAAAGTGCGTGTGCAGAAAGAATTTTTGGAATCGCCCTATATTTGTGAAAGGTATAGCTACAACTATTACTAATAAGGAGGGAGGGGAGAAAAGAGAGAGGGGAAACTGGTAAAATGATGTTAAAAAAAGTCTTCAAGCGTGTGCAGAAAGAACTTTTGAAATCGTTCTATATTTGATAAAATTATGCGAATATGGTTTTTAAATAGGGTGGGGGGAATGACAGGAAGGGAGATGGGTAGGAGCAGGGAGGACTACAAAGTAACGACAGCAAATTAGAGGACCTTTGCAGTGGGTAATCAAAGGAATTTCAATAAAATCGCCTGAAATTTAGATAATTTGTATGCTTTAAAGTCTACATCGTGTAACAAAATGGCGTCTGAAGACCGCCATGTTGACTCCTGTTTAAAAAAATATAGCCTATAGCAACTTCGGGATCAGTAGCAATTCAACGACACCTTTTTTGTCAAAATCAGTTCAGCCGTTTAGCCTCTGGCGTGACACAAACATACATATTTACTTACATGCAACAATCGAAAAACATTACCCTTCCTTTCGCCGTGCCGTTGGAAAAAAATCGAAAAATGAAGCCTGCTTTGGAAACAACGGCAAAATTAGACACGGCATTAAATATAATAAAACAAACTTGAGAAAAAGGATGATTCGTAGTTATCGTCTAAATTTTCGATATTTTATGTACGACTTCTTCGATTCTTTCGATTTCTTTAACAAACTGTTAAAAGAAAAGTTCGCTGCGCTAGGGAAAACAGTCGGTGTCTTAAATTTCCTCCCTTTACTTTACCGAAGCGCACAGAGGACAGGTATTGGCTGTGGGTCTGGCTATGGTAGTATATTGTGACGATTATCCCAAAAAGGCATTTAATATTCCTTCAAAGTTATAAATTGCATGTGGAATTTTTGGGTGACGCAGTTAATCTAAACAATTACGCAAACATCGTAATGAGTTCGTTGCTCTGGGTTCCTAGGCCAAAAACTAGGTTACGCTGACCCTGCAGAAATCGAAGTTATTTCGGGGTTTGCGTGAATTGACCAATAGAACGTTGACGTACTGGACTTTTGCGAGACGTGAAAGTGAGCTGTCACGCAAAAGGACGGACGTGGAAGCGGAACGGAGAACGTGACGGTGGCTTTTTGGGGGGTCGTGGCATTCAGTTTTTGGGGGCCAAGAAGCATGTCAAGTGGCCGAAGGCAGAAAAATCGAGAGGGCGATAAGTGTTCCTAAAGAATAGCCGAGTCAAGGAGTAAATTACCCTAATTATTATTGTGTAACCCAAAGTTAAGCATTATAACCATTTGTACTACCAATATCCTGTTTTCACTGGACGGCGTTTTTAGTCCCTGGATCTTTCGCTTTTAAGGGAACGATCCCGAAGGACCCGGTAACCGTCGCGGCTTGTGCCAACCCTGTTGACACAATCCGGTCGTTAAAAGTGGTCAGGGGGGAAAAAACAAAATTGTACGGTCTTAGAAGGCGACGGGGAATTAGCGCCCTGAAGGCTTGTAAAACCGTTAAGCGTGACAATATCATTACTTCTACTGATATAGTTACTATCTACATGTGTACAATTTACCTTTTTTCGACGTATTGCATCATTTTAACCAACAAAATCGACTTTTCTCTAGAACTAGGGGCCTGACTGAGCAAAGTCTTTTCCCTGTTGCCAGGCGTCATGGTATTCAAACCAGGCAGATGCTTGTTCTTCATCCATTCCTCCAACATCTTCGTGATGGCTTTCATCACTTTGACGTCGGTGGTTTTCTCCATTAATCCTACCAAGATGGCGCCTATAAAGGTTTTTCGAGTTTCGACTCCCATGATTTCAATCCTTCAAGATACAAATAAAGATGTAATTCAAAATTTGAATAATATAATAAATATTTGAATAAAATTGAATCAATAATTGAATAGTAGTAGTAGTTGTAGCGAGACCATTTTTGGTCTAGCGACTAGGCCCTTTTCGCAAACCCCGATTTGTCCGTAAACCATATATCAAACTGATGCACGTGCTCCTTAGGATGCAAGTTTTCTTTCTCTAAGAGAACTAAATTTTGCCTGGCACCTATTTGTTGAGAGCAGGGATCATTATACTGCGTAGCAAGTATACACAGTGGACCCACGCTTTTATACCCCTTCCGAAATGTGGTCCTACTAAGGACACTTATCGTAAAGGCAAGCTTTATAGGAAGCGAAGCTAACGTCAGGCTTTCTATTTTTTGGTTATTATTTTTGACATGTTTTCCTCGGTTTTGCATTGGCGGTTCTGTTTTATTTTGAAGATGTTGTTTTACACAGTATGAAGGTACCTAAACTATATATATTTATGTAATTAGAAATAAAAAGTTATGCTGCAAACTATCTTGAAACTGTATTATTATTAAATAGATCTTTAGACTGTGTAAAACCACATTTTTAAAATAACAACGAGCCGCCAAACGAGGAAAACATGTCAAAAATTATAACCAAAAAATAGAAAATCAGAGTTAGGCTTCGCTACCTGTAAAGCTTGCTTGACGATGAGTGACCTTAGGTCCTACTACATGTTAGACCAGGGCTATCAAAATAGACGGGCCACGATCCTCCACTTTGTTGACGTCACATCCGGGGCTGATTTTTTTTTGATGGTCACGTTACGACACAGCTGATTGTCTTTAAAATATTGAAGTTGGAATGACGGTTCATGGATATTTGATTTTTTTTTAATAAAGCCGTTTTTGAGATTGATTTTACTTTATTCTGGCAAAACATTTTTTTTTAAATGTATAGTAAGCCCTAATTTTTCATAGCCGCTTCATTAGCTCACACAAAAATTAAGTTTAAAGCAGAAGCGAATGTGACAATCACATATGACAAAGTCAAATACATGTCAAATATAACAGTTGGCATGTGGTACATGGCGGGTAATTTGAATTCAAAATAAGGAATGCTAAAACTTGAAGATTTTAACCTTTTAATCATGTTGCTTCCTTACAAACCTTTGATGGAATATCTTGATGGTGTCTGAGAATATTTCACTGAAATTTTGCGGAAATCTGTAGTGGCATTTTGAAAATATCATAAAAAAAACGTCTGACCTCCCATAAGACCCAATGTAAAATTCAGCCCCGGGAGAACAGCTGATTTTTTCAGGGTCGTGGCCTCTATTTTTGTGTTAGCCTTGGTTAGACTTGCATCTATCTAACATCGCTATCGTCCCAGCAGAACTTGGTTATTTGGACTTTTCCTTTTCAGCGCAACAATCGTGGTCGTCGTGAGTCGACTGTACCGACTATATAGCACTTATAGCAGGCTCCTTGTTATTATTCCTGGATCATCGGCTGTCTGCGTGTCAGCTCCAGGACTACACCTGCGTATATTCTCGATGTTCATGGTCAACTTATATTTTTGTTTACATCTCATCACATCTTAATTCGATGACAACTGTTGAAAGCTGAAAAGGAAGTGAGCGACAGGGTGACGGACTGTATGCCCGCAATTAGAAAAACGATTTAGAAAAACGATAACTGCAGTGGACTGTATATATTTTATTAAATGAAAGCGCGAACAAACATAAATATATTGATATGAAATCACGAAATAATCAAAGGTCCATAGGTTAATTGCTGTTACCACACAACGGAAATCACAAACAAAGTACACACCAGTTTGCAGCCAATTTCTCCACGTTCCAGGGGCCCCTTTCCGGATCTAATGATGGCACCACGTAGCTGAAGGGCTGAAGTTTCTAGTTCTAGGCTTCAGTATACCAAAATCGAGCACTTTCAAGTGTAGAAATTTGTAATAGTTGGAGAAAGAAATTAACACGCCATTTTTCTCGAGCCGGTAGAAAGGATCTCTCTGATTCTTGGTGCGCATGTCAAAAAATGCGCGAAAAATGTACTCTGTCCGTCATCCAATTGTGTGGTTTTAAAATTAAAAACAACCGCGAAATTTAGCGGGAGCTAACAACGGACTTTTTTTTTGTTTGTTTTGCATCGTTGTTCGAGACGCTATAAGAATCATTAAATCAATATGATAAATACAAATACATACGTTATAGCATAAATACATGTTAAAATAATCGAAAAGTGAAGCGCTCATAGCTGGCGCGGATGCAAATTTTAAGTGCGCATGCGTCATGTAGACACACAGCTGTTATGTTGGTGGAATATTGACATTTTGCGGTGTTTTGCGTTTGTTGTGTAAAATAATGTTTTTTCTGTGAAACCCTAAACATTTGACAATTGTCAAATAATCTAGTGACGTAACGGAGTATGTTCCAAAACCATCAAAACTGATGACTAACTGAAGGAACATTAAGAATTAAATAGGGGTCCTCGCTGCAAGCATCGCGTCTGAGAATGCATGGGTATGCCCCATATTTATGCTCTAACGTATTTGGATAAATATTAGAATTCTCACCTAGTTTTAACAAGATCCAAGCTCAAAATGAGCAATTCGCTAGTCAACGCCGACAAGTCAGTTGAAGTTGGCTGTAAGTGTTCTTTGGCCAGTCTATGAAGAACCCGCATAAAGGGCATAATGATGACGTCGATGTAGAAGTGATTGTTCGCGCAAGCCGCCTTCAGGATCATTATAGTGCCGAACAGGGTAGAGGGCGCTTTTTTTTCTTCGTAGGCGTTAAGACCTGTCAAAATATTGTACTATAATTAAGACGTCAATCAGTTTCCAAAAAAGCATTAAAAAGTTTTTTGTTTAACATGATGATTCATATGTGAGTGGGCCTTGCAGCCATTCCACTGCGACCATTAGTGTGTCTATTGTATTGTATGCCTAGTCCTTTAAAAAGGTTTCAGTGTGGGTCAGACACTGTTCAGATCTTCTGAATTAATCTGAAGTTTACCGATACCCAAGTGTCCTGACAATACGTAAACGTACAATACATACATGTTTGACTGTTTTGTTATCCTCCATACAGAGTCTACATTTAGTCTCTTTTGTTAGTCCCATTCTGCCCATGGGTACTCTTAGTCGACAGTGACCAAAAAAGTCACTATACGGATCTCCTGCCTGATAAGTCCAGTGATGTTCCTGACTCTCTCTCTACAAGGTCCTTTAATGAACTCTTTAGAGTGAGCCAGTTCTGGTATATTTATTCAGTATTGTTGAAAGCTATTCTCCATCCATTTCAATATGGTTGATTTAGCAGCATTATATGCTATCCCCTGGTTCGCCAGATGCCGCTTCCCTAGCTGTTCGGTCTGCGGCCTCATTTTCTTCGTGCCTAGAATGTCCTGGTATCTACATATACTTATGATACATTGTTAGTGCTACCAAGCACATTTAGCGAGGTCCTGCAGCTCCTCACGGTTCTCGATGAAGGGTGCTTGACTGGCGGAGAAAATTTTTATTGTCCTGTTGGTCCATTCGTGGTCAGTAATCAACCGCGTAAACAGTTCAATGGCTACGAGCCTGAAATATAGTAGCCAATTGGCCGAGACCATGTTTAATCTCGACTTTTTCTTGGATTCAACACCTGATGGCATTTTGGATCCGTCGGTATACCAGAAGCTATCATTATTTGAAAAATTGGTCGTGTTCTTTAACCAATCTACTCTCTTGTAAACGATAATGTTGTATAGCTTTCCGCTGTACACGGTGTTGAGCAAGACATACTGTGTTTAGTGCATTGGCGTAGCTAGCCTTGCTTTTCAGGGGGGGCCGTGGCCTCGGTCTATCTTGAACAAAAGGCAAACATAGGTTTTAAAGAGTCAAGCAAAGTGTGCAATGAATAAAAAAAATACGCGCATTAAATGTTCTAATATTTTAATATAACAAATTTAATAATACATTTACCAACTTATTTATACGTATACACAGGAAGTATGTAATTCAGCAATTCTACAAAGAAAGTTTTCTACGTCGCTGACTGAAAGCGTCTACCACACTGTCTAAGTCGACCTCAACATCTTTTTCTATGAATAACAATGACAAACCTGAGTGTCTCTCTTGAGTCATAGTTGTTCTAAGCCAATTAAAAACTCTCCTCATGGCAGAGAAAGACCTCTCGCAAGTTGCACTTGAAATTGGAAGAATACTCGCAACTTTAAAAAGTTGGTAGAGGTTTGGATAGGTGTTTTCTGCTATATGTTGTTTGATAGAATCATGAGCAACAGTTTGATATAACCGAAAAATACAATTCTTTAAAACGGTCATTTCTGCTCTTAGAGCAGAAGTATTAATATTAAAAATTTCCCGGTATTGCTCGACGAATTTATTCCATTTAACGACGTGGGAAAACTTAATATGAATATGGTTATGAAATTATATATCACCAAAATCGGAAAATTTCCATAAGACACTAAACGCTAACCTCAAAAAAAAGATTATTACATTGACTTCTATACCCTACGGGTAGACCCGGCATGGGCCAAAATTGCCATTATATCAAGCTTTTATCGCAATTGACCAAATACAAGTAAGAATTTAATGAGCAAAATAGGGATGAAAATAGAATTTCGGTTTGGTGAGTCCGGAAACATGCAACATCGCAAAAATATTCTATTTGCTTGTCTTGGATAAAAAAGGGCAGTGGCGGCGCAAAATAAAAATTTTGAATTCCACTAGAATTTTTTTATCAACAATTTTCTGTTTGAATAATAAATAATTCATGAATACTTACTTGTGTGTGTTTACAAAATTCTCTTCAGTAAAAAAAAAGAGTAAAAAGAATTTCTAAGCATGCTAAGTGCAGTGGATGTATTAAAATTATTGTTTTCATCTTAGAACTTTACAAATGTTGTACCTTCCAGGTAAAATATTTTATTTCTTTGAACAAGGGTCTTCTTCAACTCTTCTTTTCTTGGGTGGACTACAAGTTATGCTCGAGTCAGATGAAATTTCGGAACTAAAAATTTCAATTCGGAATGGGACAACCGGGCGCCGGGCCAACTCGGCGCCGCCAACAGGGCGCCACGCCGGGCCTAATGGGCGCCGGGCCAACTCAGCGCCGGACTATTTTTTTTTCGATAAAATGTGCAGATAAAAACAAAATAAATATGTTATTTATACAAAACTTTCAACATCTATTAAGTCGAGTGTTGAAATTTGGTAAGTGTAGTGTTCTGCGACTTGAAACACCGCCAAGTTCCATATTCGATACATATCGATGCATAAATAAGAAAGTCCGCCATTTTGGATGCGCCATTTTAATTTTTTTAAGTTTGTTTTTCATCTGCACATTTTATCAAGAAAAAATATTTTAGTCCGGCGCCCAGTTGGCTCGGCGTTAAGTTGGCCCGGCGCCCAGTTGGCCTGCCGCCCAGTTGGTGGCGCCGAGTTGGCGGCGCCCAGTTGTCCTAGACTGCAACACATTTCAGGGGTCTGGTACGTTTTACCACCTTTCTTAAAACTACGAAGTTTTTTGAAAAATGATAATTTTAGACCATTTTATAGTGATTTCTAAAAAAAAAATTGCGGACTATCGTTGATTTTGTTAAAAAAATTGAAATTGAAACATTCTTAAAACCCCATTAAAACCCATACAAATTGCTACAAAAGAAGCATTTTCTCATTTCAAACTGAAACAAAACGGTCCCTGACGTCTATCAGCTGTCAACAAAAACTTGAAATAACTACGGTCACTGATCGAAATCGGGTCAGTTTTTTTGGTCCTTTTATGAAAATGCACAATTTTTAAAAAAGCATGAAATTCAAAACAAAATCAAGAAAACTATGATTCCTACATTTTTACAAATAAAAATTAGTTTAATTGAACATTATATCAATTTTTATTCCGTAAAACACTACAAATTAATAATTATTTACTTTTTTAAAATTTATCGAAGGTCTAACTGAACAAAAGCAAACTGAACCCATCCGTATCGAAATGAACCAAATCAAACCGAATCTAACGGTTCGGTTTGGTTCGGTTCGATTTGCTTAAACTGAACCGAACCTAACCGAATATAGCTAAACCTAACCTAAACAATCCTAGCGGAACCTAACCGAACATACTCAAATTGAACCAACCTAACCCAACCCAACCCAACCTAACCCAACCTAACCCAACCTAACCCAACCTAACCCAACCTAACCCAACCTAACCCAACCTAACCCAACCTAACCCAACCTAACCCAACCTAACCCAACCTAACCCAACCTAACCCAACCTAACCCAACCTAACCCAACCTAACCCAACCTAACCCAACCTAACCCAACCTAACCCAACCTAACCCAACCTAACCCAACCTAACCCAACCTAACCCAACCTAACCCAACCTAACCCAACCTAACCCAACCTAACCCAACCTAACCCAACCTAACCCAACCTAACCCAACCTAACCCAACCTAACCCAACCTAACCCAACCTAACCCAACCTAACCCAACCTAACCCAACCTAACCCAACATAACCCAACCTAACCCAACCTAACCCAACCTAACCCAACCTAACCCAACCTAACCCAACCCAGCCCAACCTAACCCAACCTAACCCAACCTAACCCAACCTAACCCAACCTAACCCAACCTAACCAAACCTAACCTACCTATTGTTAATAAATATAGTAAAAGTTGTTAGGTTTATGTCCAGGGGGTAACCATTGTCCATAATCGTCGGAAATCGAGTTAGGATTAGTGTATGCGACCATAAACATTGAGTGGCGAGTGAGTGTTTGGTCTTCAATTTTTTTAGGGAAATTTTTCAAAATCTTTTTTTGCGCACTCTGGGCACCCTAATAAACCGTAATCTAGTCACCCTAATCCATCGCAATCAAAGAAAATGGGTAATCGAAGTGTCACAAATTTTTTGTTGGTTTCTATTCTTCTTTTATATTATGTAGGACAAAATTATTAATTAAACTAAGTGACCTTATTAAGTAAGACAGCATGATAGTCAAATGACATTAGAAGGACATAAACATATGATACCGGCCTGTAGACCGGTCGCGGTGGTCATATAATAATAAATATATACTTTCGCGATGAAAGACCAAAATTTAACTTAAAATTACTGTAAAGTCCGCAAAAAACATTAAATTTATCGAAATTTATAAAAACATAGATCAGTGTGTGTAACAATTCATCAAGATGTATGAAACTCGACCGTGACATGTCAAAAGTTTGGTTCGAAAAAACAAAAACAACTGGATAAAAATCGGTATGTAAGCATTTAAAAAGAAATCATTTTTAAGAAAATCAAATACTTTTTGTTAATTTTCATGCAATGCAAAAAAAAAGTGCGGGGAAGTGACACTTTCTGAATCAAAATGTGTGAGGGTAAAATCGCACGGTCGCAGAAAAAACTATCTATCGTGACGCTACTGAACTTTCTCGTGTTTTAGGAAAAACTATCCGTCAAGACGACTTACCCATGAAATGTTGTTTTTTTATGGATTTTTTTTCTTCTTTTGCACAAAAAACAATTTTGGACCAGTTTAAACTCAAATAGTTACTTCTAAACTTGTTTTTAAACGTTTTAAGATTTCTTTTTGTAATTTTCCCGCACAAAATTAAAAAAAAATCATTTCCGTACATAGACAACATTGTCTATCAGTTTTCCCTGTATACACGGACTAACAGGTAGAATCACTCAAAATACGGCAGGTGGATTAAAGGTAGCCAGCTGCTTTTCTGTCGCACTTGTGCCGTCAGTGTGAAAGAGATAAAAGTACCCTTATATTATCTAGGGTATTATTAGCATGCAAAATCACCCTATCTTTGTCCGTTTCACATGTTCAATAATGTCTATCTCTGTTTTTATTGTAAAAGAAATACCCGACCATAGGAACCAAATTGGATAGGGTCAATAAAAAATGCCTTGTCTTTCCGTCTCTAACGCCCTTTTAGGGCGTTATACAACTCAATGGATTATTATATATATTTTAGAAAAACAGTTTAAAAAGGTCTTTTATAACCTTACGACATCTACAACCCGATTTCGGAAACAGAGGGGCAAAGGTCGCTGTCTTTATTAAATGCGAAATTTAACTTACACTTCTATAATATTTTACAAGATGTCGCCAATATGTATGAAATATTCAATATGCATAATTATGTTTAAATTTAAAAAATATTTTCGGGAAATTGCATAAGTGCAGAAAAGTTACTGATAATTTAAAGAGAAAAAGCCTAATTCCACAAGACAAGGGCTTTTTCCTGAAGTGTAAACATTATCTGAATGATTTTAAATTTTAATGCACCTATTTTATTTGAATTTTTCCCGAATAATAATAGAAAATTATGTATTTTCAGCGTCATGTTCTTTTACTAGTAATCGGTAGGGGAGGCCTAAAATATCTTAGGGGGGCCTGAGGGACTTCAGGGGGGGCCTGAGGGACTTCAGGGGGGGGGGGCAGCCCCCCCCCCGCTAGCTACGCCAATGGTTTAGTGTATTAGAATCTAGTCAGTAAGACTAATAGCAATTTTGTTTTAACTTAATTTACTAGAAACGTTAAACTTAAACTCAAGGTTTACTCAATAGTTCTCTCCGCTTTGTGTCAACAGAAAATTACAGTTTCGTTATGTTTATAGCATTATTGTGTGTGTTAGTTCATTTAGTTTCCTAGCTCAAACAGTTTGTCTCTTTTTAGTCTTCGAACTAGCATAGTATTGTCTTGTCGCTTTGATATTCACATATCGATCTTCATGGCTTTTTGCATACTTTTTTATAGTCTCTGTTATAGTTTCGATTTTTAGGCACCAAGCACATGTTTGGACATACCAAGATTAACAATGTTTGTGAGTCCTTATTCATTATCTTGAAAAATCTGTACAAGTAGTATGTAGTAGTACTTTATTTTGTACAACCCCAAAGTTATATAACGTATGTCTACATTGGTTTCGATATTTATTTATAGGTAAAGCGGTAACTTGTTAGCATCAGTGTCATACCGAGATATTTTTCTTGAATTGAATGTGGTATGGGTTTACATTTAATTTTATTCACCATTTTTTTATCCAATTGTGAACTTTGGTGAAGTTTTTTATTGATTCTGTAATTAATTTTTCTGCTGCCAATAAACCACTATGATCGGAAATTGCTGCTATAAAATTTTGTTTTTGGGATATCATAAATAATTAATAAATATTATAAATTAAAAAGTAAGTGAGTTTATGCTGACCAAGCTGGAAAAAATCTCTTAATTTTCAAAATTTTTGTTGGTATTTTAAAAAAGCTTATAATAAAGCCCAAATCTTTGGGAGCTAAAAATTTTTTATTAGAGGGATTTTTTAATATAATTTTAAAAAGGGTCCAAATTTTAAGAGATTTCTTAAAAATTCGAATGAATGGTCACCGTGATATTTTTGTTTAATATGTTTAATTTCTTACCTTTAAGAATTACTGTATACACTTTTCAATAAAACATCTTAAATTCTTCTTAAGTTGGGCGGAAATATGCCAAACAGTTTCATCGGAATATAAGAATAGGAATATACTGAATAGATATTTTGGTTTAATATGTTAAATTTCTTACCTCCGAGAATCACTGTATCCACTTTTAAATAAAACGTCTTCAATTCTTCGTATGTTTTCTCCCTGTCAGGCGGAAATATGGCGAACAGTTTCATCAACATATTATGCATTAAATTGATGATCTTCATATTGTTCGACTCGATGCACTTGCAGAGACCATCGTTCAGCTGCTTGAAGTTGACCAATACCTGCTCTCGTTTCAGAACTGTCAACAGAAACGTCAACAGTTCCAAGGCTGTGCAGACGTTGGCGATATTAGCGTTCGGCACGTCGACTAACTGCAGGATCTTGTCAAAAAAACCTAAAATACAAAATTAATTACAGTGAAGTCCGCTTATAACGAAGCCGTTTATAGCGAACTTCTGGTTAATACGAACCTTTTTTCTTTATACGAAAAGCCGTCCATAAATACTCATGTATTGTTTTACTGGTTATAACGATCCCGCTTATAGCGAACTTCCGGATATAGCGAACCTAATTTTAATAATCTAGAATATGTATTTTTCTTTTAAAACGAACTTTATATAAGCAGACAATGGGCGTTTTCACACTAGACGATACGGCAACGACACGAATGGTTGCAAAGACATGCACAAGACCCAGAATATGATCACGAGTATGAATTCGATAATGATATGCTTGATTTAGTAGAAGAACAAGCTAAGAGAAAAATGTGTGACTTCGATTTTAACGATTATGTGACTATTGATAAAGACATTGTAGCAAGAGAAACGATGACTGATGAGCAAATTATAATCTCTCCGTAACCTAAAACATGGTTTCAAGTGATAATGACAAGAATAA
This sequence comes from Aspidapion aeneum, assembly GCA_963576565.1. Classification (NCBI taxonomy): domain Eukaryota; kingdom Metazoa; phylum Arthropoda; class Insecta; order Coleoptera; family Brentidae; genus Aspidapion; species Aspidapion aeneum. Next base: position 61,716,404 of record OY755046.1, on the reverse strand, counting down.
TGATGATCCTGTTCAAGACAATTCTGTTGAAGTCACTAAGGTTTTCGTTCCAACCATTCGTGAAATAGAAAACAAAATTTCGGAAACTTTTTGGAATCACGCCAAGTTCCTGATAAAATATGGGCATCATTTTGTAACCTTGAAAGCTATATAAACAGGGAATATTTTTCAAGTAGAAATGTACAAACAAAAATTATGGATTTCATAATAATAAAAAAAAAAGATTTAGGCTTCTGTTATGTAGCATTACATACCACCATATTATGTACTTTACATATTAATATGTATAACAATAATAATAAACGTCTTTATTCGTATATATTCTGCCTTTTTCTAAAAATATAAAAATTTATAGTATTTTTTGTAATATTTTTAGTTTTCTTAAACTTGGATACTATTAAAAAAGAAACACAAAAAATTAAACAAAATTTATTTATTACTGTTTATAACGAACCTCGGATATAACGAACCGTATTTAGTTCATTTTTGAGGTTCGTTATATCCGGACTTCACTGTATATACAAAGTAACTAGAAAGGACACGGCAATTTATATTAGCTATAAGATCACCTGGTATTCTCATAAATTGGCTTAAAAAGGTTACGTTTTGAAACTCAAAGCGAAACGCACAGCTAGCGCAATCTACTCTCTTAACACGGGATCAAACGCGTAATGTGACTTCCGAACCACGGCCTTGTATTGATCATCAACTTTGCCTACTTTGTTGATGCCCAAACTCCGCCCAAGAGATGCGTTACATCTACCGCCGGTGAATCTGTATTCCCAAACGGATGATGATGATCCATATGTGAGTGGGCCTTGCAGCCCTTCCACTGCGACCACCAGTGGTTCTATTGTGGCTCCCTTTTAAGTGCTTTCTCACCACTATATGCCTAATCCTCCAAAAAGTTTAGCTAGCTGTTTGGGTGAGACACTGTTTAGATCTTCTGAATCAATCTGAGGTTTACCGAAAGTGTTCTGACATAAACGTGCAATAGCCGGACATTCCCACAGTACATGCTTGACTGTTTCGTCATCCTCCATACAGGGTAAATTCGGTCTCTTCTGTTAGTCCCATTCTGTGCATGTGTACTCCTAATCAACAGTGACTCGTAAAAAGTCCAGTCACCATACGGATCTCGTCTGCTAAGTCCAATGATGGTCCTGGCTCTCCCTCTACAAGGCTCTTTAATGAACTCTTTACAGTAAGCAAGTTCTGGTATATTTATCCAGTATTGTTGGAAACTGTTCTCCATCCATTTTAATATTAATGATTTAGTAGCATTGTATGATATCCCCAGGGCTGGGTTGGGGTCGAAAAACTCAACAGATGGCGCTTCCCTCACTGATTGCTCTGCGGCCTTATTTTCCTCGTGTCTAGAAGGCCCTGGCATTCAGCGAACCGCTGCAGCTCCTCACGGTTCTCGATGACACAAACGGATAATAGGTTCGAGATTGTACTGTGGCAAAACCTTTTTCCTAGTGTATACTATTGAATATTTTGTTTTATAAAGCAGCATTGGATTGACCGTTAAAATTGAAATGTGAGAAAAGTCTGGTTAGGTTTGGGCGTGCTGCTTGTTTCACATCCGTTACTTAGTAATGATAATTTGTGCGAACCCTTTGGGTTAATTCTTCCAAGAAGAAAAAATTCTTTTTGGAGCACCGGTCGTGCCGGTAGGCAGTGTTCTTTTTGTCATATTGTCACGAGGGGGTTTTATCGTGACGAACACAGTTTAAGTTAGGTGTAATGGTTTTTATTATAATACTTATATTTACTACTTACATTGTACTTAAATACATCTTGTCTACAAATCTTCTTGATACGCTTAACTTCTTATACTTGACTATCGTACTACTTGTTCACTATTAACTAAGCCTGGGCGTTAGGTTCTCAGCGTACAACTAACTGCTAAACTCTTTTGGAGATGCTTTTATTACAAACCGTTTGCCATTGATAGAATATCGAGATGTGTTTTGTTTCCTGTATAAACATCATCGAAATCCCATTAACCGCGTTGTTTATAATAATTCTGTATACAATTTATTACACGCTTAATACAATTTGAACTATATACAGAAGTTCATTTCCTTAGAATGTTTAGTAGGGTTAATGTGCACTTGCTTATAAACGTAACTTGTGTCACTTACTTAATAGGACATTATTTTCTATCCTGACAATATTAACTTTAATGATTCTTATTTTCTGTTGTTGGTTTGTAACTTATAAATTTGTCTGCAGTTGTCATTACCAAAGTATTATTACAAGACCTTCAATTAACCCCCTGAGCTAACGAGTTTTGTATATTGTGTATATTTGAGTATTGACAGGCATGGGAATCAAACTGAACCATCAGAGCCATTAAAATAAGATTCTTACCCAGTTTAAGATCCACAGAGTCAGGCCATAGTTCTGGTTTTAAAGCGTTGCGCAGTAAAATGACACAGCGACGTGACAGTAGCTCACCAGGAGTACTGGTTCCAGGATTGGCGGGATTTTGGGGCGTTATGTCGTTCACCTGACAAAAATAAGGTTTATTAGTGCAAAAATATAATAAGGATTTCATTTTATAAATATTTTAAAAAAGACCGGCCCGGCCCGGGCGCGGAAATATCACGTGACCGTAGGAGGGTCACAAAAGAACGCCTCCCGGCCAGCTGTCATTATAAAACATGTGTGTTTGTAGTTTTGGTATGTTTGTTTACGTCAACTTTTTTTTATTTCGGGCATGAATTTTATGTGAATTTTATCAAAGTTATTAAAATAACGCAGCCCACGAAAAAGACAACAATGCCGCGAACGTGTAGTGTTGTTGGTTGTCGGTCCAACTATAAAACTGAAACCGAATATGTGTCAACTTTTAATTTGCCAGGGGATAAACAAACGCATAAAATTTGGTTGCGAAAAATTCCTAATGATTTAAGTATCTTAAAACGTCCACAAGTTTCCATCAAACATTTTCCTAACGAGCAGGTTATTTGGTTTGATAAGTGTGTTGTAAATGGAGAGTGTTGAAAATGTTCCGAAATACCTAAGTAGACAACCTGTATCTACTGTCCGATTAGCTGATGTCGAGAGGCAACTACTGAAAATTGCAATACAATAAAGTCTTGAAACACTTTGAGCTCATAAGAAATCAAAAGTTTTATCAAATATTGAGGACATTTTAAAATTTTATTGTTCTAATACTAAAATAAACAAAAATTGGACCCAAGAACGTGACACAGTCTGCCTGTGCCTGATGACATTTTTGAATAACAATCCATCACTGTTAGCATCTCTAGTTGTTGAGGGAAATCTGTCATTTCTTGTAAATGTGAAAAATGTGTCCATACCAAAAAACAAACTGCCAAAAAAGTTGAAGTTTTATTTTTGGACAGCACCGATACACTTGAAGAGCTAATGCAGTTTATTGAAATGAAAGTTGCAAACGGGAAAGAAGTGGTAAAAAATAAGATTGATCAAGTAATAGACATCCTTAGTGACATTTTCGATAGTGAGTAGGAGTAGTAGGAGGTCCGGTGTATAGAACAAAAAATAAAATAAAATTAAAAAACATATAACTAAGAAAAACATACTTTTAACAAGTCCCTATATCATAAACCTATATTTTAGTTTAATATCTTCATCTACGTATAATCTCACCTGACATGCAAGTCTAAGCAAGAAATTGAGTACGTTGTCAGTATGTCGTTTATCGATGTGATCTTGAACAGTGCCTTCGACTTTGATTGGTACCGCCACTGGAGTACTGCTTGTCCCCGCTTGGAGCGCCAACTTTTTTCGAGCGTTCTCAACCGCTTCGTCGACGCTTATCAGTTTTTTCCCATCTTGATTCACTTCTGCCGAGCTCTCATCTTTAATTCCTAAGAAAAAAGCAAGGTGTTGAAAAGAAAAAGAAAATTGTGTACAGGGTGGGACAAGTTTGATGTTTTTGGGGGGGTTTTAGGTATTTCTAGCCGAGATAGATAAAAATACTAGACATTGGTTCGTTTTCACGCCTTTAGTTACATTTTTTGAACTAAAAAACATCTCGATGTGCGTCCTTGTTTCACACACCTGATATTCCGTTTACCCATTTCCTCTCAACTGATCTATTTAAAATATCTACCCTGAATGGAGTGAACAAGCGAGAAATTGATATGAAAACAACAAAAAGAGAGTGTTCAGTTAGTGTGCATTTTTAAGGGAGAAAAGGAGATACCATGTAACCATACCGCCAATGGATGCATGGCAAAAGGACGGGGTTGCATTCCTTAGCAATGCCACGGTCTGCTATACAGACGGATCAAGGCTGACAGACCGGAATTCGACCGGTGCAGGAGCGTACGTGGAAAGCAAGGGTATTGGAAAAAGCAATTCGTTGGGATCCAATGCAACAGTCTTCCAGGCGGAGGTTTATGCTATACTGGCGGTAACATGGGAGGAAGAAATTAGGAACGAAACAGGAAAGGACCTCTGCATCTGTTCAGACAGTCAAGCTGCACTGAAAGCACTGTGCAGACCAACCATGTCCGCGGGTTTGGTGCAGGAGTGTGCGAATGCACTTCGGGAGTTGGTCAGAGTAAGAGAGGTGGAGCTCGTATGGGTCGCAGGCCACATTAGAGCCCTAGGAAACGAGAAAGCGGATGAACTTGCCAGGGGTGGATCCCGGCAGAAATGCGTCGGGTCAGATCCTTTCGTGTGGTTCACAAGAGGACAAATGAAGTCGGCCCGAACAGAGTGGACCCAGAAAGAGATACAAAAGGAATGGACCAACATAGGAAACGCCAGAGAGGCGAAGGAGTATATGACTGGATACAACAAGTCCCCCCCGTAGGTACTGGCTGCTTCGTAGAACACGAAGAGAGGTGGGAGCCATAGTGGGAGTCCTACCCCTACACTTGGCGAAAATGAGAGTGAAGGAGGACGCGAGCGATCATCATGTGAAGCATACAACGAGGCAAGAAGAGAGGTATTCGAAGAGGAAGCCTTTGAGACGGAAGACCTTCTGAATCTGAGGTGGCTCGATATTTTGGCCCTTGTACAAAAGACGGGTAGATTCTTTAGCGAAGGAAGGACGCAGTAGGGGGGATGCCCGGGGGTTGGCAAAACGGACGCTTCATGTGCCTAGTCGCTAGACCTAGAGCCTATCACACACTACTACTACTAGTGGGCATTCAACGTTGTTTTTACCCAGTCAAACGCATACTCAATTTCCAAAACCGCCCTTGCCAAACTAAAACTACCTTATTTATTTATTTAATTAGTGTTAAACTGAACCCAATTAAAAACTAAATCATTAAGCCGCGATCGCGCAGAACTTAACAGTGCCTTAAAAATAACAAAGTTTCGTTAAAACATAAAACTTTAGTGAATCTAAAAAAGAATTAAGACCGCTCAAAGAAGACAAACCACAATCGAATTAGTCCATCTCCATGTTAGCCTTTTCCTTGTAAAGAAAACCATCGAGGTAAGTATTATTTTCCACGATAACTTTCTTTAGCTCCGTTTCTTTCGTTTTAGTACCCATTCAGGGTCGTTGCCCACCTCACTGCGTCAGCCTAAATTACTCTCTGCTGTTCTCGCCTCCCTATTGTTTACAGTAGGTGCCCGATTGAGTGGTAGATTTATAGCTCCTCAGCAAAGAAGCTATTACGAACTCGGCCCGTTTCAGACATGTCCTGTATCAAAACATAAGCCTTGAAGTTTTTCAGCTATGAAGAGATTTTAAAAAGTCCGTATTTAGCGAGAAGGCCTATATTTTTTTAACTTCATGGCCCACGCAGCAATGGCTAGAAAGGTATTGCCAGGCAAGAAAGGTCAAAATAAGTTAATTATTATTTTTTAATTTAAATCTACAAAGAATTCGGTTCTTACCATGTAACTCCCACTTAATGATAACTTCAGCCAGCTCAACAGCTAACTTCCGGTGCTCCAAAGTAGCTGAAGGACTGAATCCTAGCCTCTGAATTGAACTGACCATGTGCTGAACTAGGTCATGTCTCACAGGATAATACACCTAAAGAAAGAATAACAAAACTACATATTTCACATGAAACTTAACCTAAAAACAGTTATGTCTTATACACAATTCTTAACTTGAAAATTCCTCTGGAAAATTTTATTTCTAAAGCGTTAATTTTCCACAAATCTTACCTTGTAATGTTTGACAACTAGCTGCAAAATGTGGAACAGCTGTTGCATAGAATGTCCTTCGTCCATAAGTATTTTTTTAGTCCAGTGCGTTAACATATCATAACCTAAAAGAATATTAAAATGTCAAGAATTGATTCAAAGGAATTCGCCACCTAGTAGTGACAAAGTGTACTAGCATGAAATAACTTAGTTATCATAACGTACCAGCTGATACTCGAAGGAAAGTTTCACATAATTAATTTTAAATTTCACTTGGGTAAATTCGATGTATATAAAAACAACACTGAAAAATAAATCGAAACTAACGTTAATACCTTTTTCCATTCTAAACGGCATAGATGGCGTGAGGATCTCCAAAGCTTGACGTACAACATTTCTAGCTTCGACCGCGTGGGCCTTCAGAAGACTGTGAAAAACTTGTAGCACGATTTTTCTATGGATCGCAAACTTGTCGATTATGTGGGACAAGAGCAGATGGCCGTGATATCTGTCAATAATAATATACTTTTGATTTATATACATATTTTGGGAAGCATACTTAGTGGCAGGTCCATCCCATAGTTAGCTTAAAATTTATATTTGAATAAAAATTGAAACACTGTAATGACTGTAAAATAAAATAAGAAAATCACCTGACCTGGGCAGCATTCGGTAAATTAAGCTACAAATTAAAAAATATCCTCAGTACCTTAAAACGAAAGTATGTAACGAATGTATCCTTCCTGTACTCACCTATGAATCACAGACCTGGACACTTACAAAATCAAACATGGATATATTAAACAAAAGCCCAAAGATCAATGGAAAAACAAATGTTACATGTAAAGCTAACAGATAGACCAAGGAATGAATGAATAAAAAATAAGACAAAAAAAAGGGATAAAAGAGGATAGTTAGCAAAATTAAAATGGAAATAATATCAGACAAAAAGAGGATTAATGGAACAAATGTATTGTAAACTGGAGACCTTGGGGTAATAAAAGAAGTAGGGGAAAGAAGACCCCGAATGAGACGGGCGGACAATTTAAAGAAACATACGGCGACAGACAGAGAAGGGTGAAAGATATAGGGAAAGTCCTATGTCCAAAGATGGATCGAAGAAGGCTAAATAGATAGATAGGTAGCTAGATTGAATATGAAAGGTTACTAGCATGATTCCATGTAACATCATTAACGTATTAACCGGAGGAGACCAGGAACCGCGGCAAAAATTCATTCATCAAAACAATTCGATTTGACCCCTAGATGCTTCAATAAGTTGGAAAAGAATAGAAATATTTTTTGGAAAGACGATGGCAACGCTGTGCGACACACAGTAGACGTATGTTTATTCTTTATGGTCGATCGATTTACCAGTGACGGCGGCAAAATATTTATTTATTAAAAGTAAATACCTAACTTATTAAAACAAGCAATTTAATTTAGTTTACAGCTGACTAGATACTCATTGACAATTAGATGTTTGATTAGGATGCTTTTAGCTTGGTGTATTTTATTTTAGGTTAGACAACGTTAAAAATTCAGGGTAGGTAAAAAGGACTAACCCAACCTAAAAAATTGCCTCAATCCAAATCTAAAAAAACTGTTTACACAAAAAAACGGTTAAATAAAAAAGATATACAAAAAAGAATTACTTTCCATATTAATAAGATACCTTTTTTACCTTATCTGTTGAAAATCAAGGCTCAAATCAACTTGGGACACCCTGTACATTTTTAACTAAACTTATGTTTAAACACTTTTAACAAATAAATAATTATTTATATAATACCCAAAAATTTTTTTTTCTGATTTTATATTGATTTCTACGGCACTGGTCTTTGTTTTGTTTTGAAGGTCAAACAAGTTATTTAACTTACTTGTAAAACGAAACTTCTGGATTAAGATGGTCGAGATTTTAGCACAAAATACACTCCCACACCATTTTAAAGTCTTTTAACATTAATTTTGAGTCCAGATCGAAAATATATTTTAAGAAAAAACACGAAAACAATTCCGAACCGTAAAGAGACAGGTCAAAAACGCCGCATTGACCCTTTACAAAATACTAATGGGTCCAAAGGGACTACCTTCTAATCAAGAATAGTTTTGTCTCTTTTTCTCGCATCAGTTTAACAAAGAGGAACAAAATAAGATACTTTACGCGGGCCTAGACGATTGCGGCATCTTTCTAATTCCTATGTTTTAGTGAGGGACTGTAATCGAGAATAGTTTTGTTTTTTTCTCTCGCACTGGTTTAATAAAGGAAAACGAAGGAGTAGCAAAATAAATGCTGGAAGCACAAGTTAAAGTGATCACCGCTTATTATATATCCATATTTGGTCGTGTATAATTAATCTGGTAAGGGTTTGTAAGAAGAACAGTTTCGTCTTTTTTCGGTGCATTGGTTTAAAAAAGAAATAAAAGTAAAGGAAAGATCGGATAATTTTGGTGATTCTTAAAGAGAAAGAAAATAGAGTTTTCTATGGACCAAACAAAAATAGTCGATGAGTTCTTTTCTGCAGAAGTACGTTTTTTAAAACAAATTGTTTATCTAGACGGCCGATTTTTTTGTTTATTTCCTAGTCTCCTCCGGTTAATACGTTAATGATGTAACATAGAGTAAGCAACTGGTGTCAAAAAAATAAACGAGCAATAAACTGGGAGATATATAAAGAAAGAGCGAAACATTTACCTTGTTGCCGGATCTACGCAATTCTCCACCAACAAACAGGGCCAAGCGAATGTCATAAGTCTTCTCAGCTTAAAACCTTGGGTTTTATTGTTTGCGTCGTGATCATGAATATGAGGACTCGCTTGTTCAACCTAAAATACAAATTATAACAGCTTTTCTATTTACATAAATATGTAAAGAACAGCGTGTCCCATTTTCGATGGGATTAAATGGGAAACTCGGTTATTATTAAAGATATTGATTTTCTGATTGCACCTTACCGTGCTCTTTTTTTGAGCCCTTAAAAATGGCGTAATCAGATTTTTGTTATACCCCGTAGTTTCGCTAATACAGGGAGTTTTTGAAAAAATTGCATTTTAATTAATTCCTTGTATCTCGCTTATTTTGCAAGATATTTTTATTCTGTAAAAACTTTTCTATGGCAACTCTTTTAGAGCAAAATAATGACGTTGTCAATTTTTAAAAATATTGTTTAGTTTTTGAGATATGGTATTTATCATAAAAAAAATAAATACGGACCTGGATTTTTTTTATTACTACTTTGATTAGTTCCATGCTATTATTACCTTAAAATGATAAAACTTTAATATTTTTTTGATTTAAGTTTAAAAAAAACTATTTAATAATTGAAAAAAAAATTATAGTCCAAACCTGGAAATTTCCAACGTAATTATAAATTAAAAATTGCAAGACACACTAGTTGAACGATTTTTAGTTTATCTGTTTTGAAATGATAATTAAAAGATTTATAAATAAAGTAAAAAACGTTAAAAAGTTACAAAAATAATATCATATTAATTATTTGATAACCGAACAGCAGGTCGTGAAATTTACAAAACAAAAGCGTGGAATTGACATTGTCATTTTTGTGAATGGCTTACAATTATTTTAAACTGGCTAGAAATCGACCATATCCAGATTTTGAAAAATGTGATATGTTTGACTGCTTCATTCAAGCAAGAAAATCCCAATATTTAAATGGCAGAAATATTTTTATGCAAAATGCGTTAAGAAAAATTACTCAAAAATGCCAAAAATGTCTTACACATAATGGTAATTAGAAAAATTAGTTCTTTTTTATAATTTGTTTTTTTTTTGTATTTTTCGTAGACTTTGTTTCAAATAAATGTGTAAATTAACGTAAAACCATTTTAATATGCTAAGTATCAAAACGGTTAAACTAAAAATTGTTTAACTAGAAATTTTTAGTTTATATTTATGTTGGAAATATCCAGGTTCGGACTATTTTTTTTTAATTTTAAATATTTTTTTTTACCTTAAAACAAAAAATTTTAAAATTTTTATTATTTTATGATAATACTAGCATGAAACCAATCAAAATAATAATAAAAAAAATCCAGGTCCGTATTTAATTTTTTTTTGATAAATATCATATCTGAAAAACTAAACAACATTTAAAAAAATTGACAACGGCATTACTTTCTTCTAAAAAAGTTGCCATAATAATGTTTTTACAGAATAAAAGTATCTCGCAAAATAAGCGAGATACAAGGGATTATTAAAAATACAATTTTTTCAAAAACTCCCTGTATTAGCGAAACTACGGGGTATAGCAAAAATCTGATTACGCCATTTTTAAGGGCTCAAAAAAAGAGCACGGTAAGGTGCAATCAGAAAATCAATATCTTTAATAATAACCGAGTTTCCCATTTAATCCCATCGAAAATGGGACACGCTGTACATACTCGTAAGACAATTTTGCAACATACCAATAAACAAGAAAATTGTAGTAAAGAAATTCGCACGCAGTCGGCTGTGGGACTATCGGGATCTATCAGAGTGTTGATGAATACCGATACCACATTTTCTGTGCTGTCTTGGTAAGGTGTTGGAGGGCCACCTACAAAAATAAAATAAAAAATAATTTTTTAAATAATTTTTTTTTGTGATTGCTTTAACAGTACGAAAATTGTGCAATCGTAGTATTATGTCAAATATTAAACGAAAAAGCTGCTTAAAGCTTCACTGACGTTATTCTTGTTTGTCTGTGTTTATTACCTATGAGTTTGTTAGTTTCTTGCCTCTCAAAACTGACAGCAAAACAAGGGATCAGGATTAGTTGCAGGACCTAAATGAAAAAAAAATTGATCTTTATTTGTTTATCGTGTAAAAGAGAAAAAGACAACAACTGCGTATCAAAAACGATACTCCTTAAAAGCTGGACTTCGCAAAAATGTAACAAAAATCGGAATTAAATTAAAACTTTTTCAGTCATAGATAAAAGAGAAACATTATTACCCGGGCTTTAAGTTCTTGCGACATCTCTTGAGAGGGGAATAACTCAACAAATCTGAAGAATGCCGAACGTTTCCACTCGACAGTGTAATTTTGTGCTACGGTGTTCTCCAAAAAATCTCTTAGGAACTGAAATTCTGGAATAAACCTAAAAGCAAGAATATACATTATTTTTAGCTCACACATATACTATACTATAGTAGTGTGAGCTATGGTGATCCTAATTTAAAAAAAAAAAAAAGTTGCTCCGATTTCAAAATTTTTTATATATCTTTGCATTTCAGATGATTTTGAAACTTTTTTGTCGCGCCGTCTGTCTGTCTGTCTGTAACGACCAACGCGCATAACTCAAAAACCGCTTGCCCGATTTCAATGAAATTTGGTACCTAGGCTGGGTCTTGGGTCGAGATGGTCCCATTTAAAAATGAACAAAATCCACCGAACACAAGCCAAATACAAGGGTGGGTGTAGACTTCAAAAATTAGAGTTTATGTGAAAATATGGCGTATGTGATATCAAACGAAAGGTAATTGAGTCTGGAGTTAAACAAAATAGATTTTTGTTAAAAAAAAGGGTGGGGGTAGATTAAAAAAATTAGAGTTTACGTAAAAATATGGCGTGTGTGATATCAAACGAAATGTAATTGAGTTCGGAGTTAAACAAAATACATTTTAATTTTTGTTTTTTTTAAGGGTTGGGGTAGATTTCAAAAATTTCAGTTGAAGTAAAAACATGGCTTGTGTGGTATCAAACGAAAGGTAATTTAGTGTGGAGTTGAATAAAATATATTTCAGTTTTTAGTTATATTAGCTCACACGTACACTATAACTATAGTACCTAGTGTGAGCTTAGGGGCCCATATATTGGCAGAGTATTTAAGAAACAGACAAAAAATGGTGTTTCTAAAAAGAAATACTGACCTTTCTGTGGTCGCCCTTAAGAGTTGAAACAGCAAGTCTATGTTGTTGGGATGGTGACAGAAATAATGCAGCAAAATTTTCACCAAAAGTTTTGGTTCTTTCCAATGGGTATATTCTAAAAAGTAAATATGTATATTGAAAATTTCCTGATCTAACATTCTACAGAATAGAATAAAACAGGATCTACTAACCTAGCTGTTCGACATTTTTATGTCTCTCCTGATAACTGTCATCGCACCATATGTTCTTGAGGGCATCCACAAGTTCTTGCTGAGTTGATAACCATTGGTCATCAAATTTAATCAACAAAGATATGATTCTAATACCTAGAAATGGTAAAATGTCATGAAAAAAAAATTATCTGACTTAAATGATGTTTTGATAGACAAAAATGCTAAGAGACCTTTAAAATAATGCAAAACCATGTAATAATCAGTCAGGGTCGATTTCTTCAACTATCTCAAATTATATCACATTTAGTTCGCCACCGTAACATAGATGGCGTCAGTAAAATTTTTAGAAGATAAAAAAAATGTGTTTTATATCAAGTTGTTGTCTTTTTTAGTCAATCTTATTACCTTGGTATTGTAGTTCGTTTCTTTCCGGTAGAGTCAGAGCTGGATTTAAATAATTAGCTTGCACCATTGCTATAAGTCGTTTAACTAGGTGTGTTTGAATGTATTCCCTGGAAAATAGAAATACCTAGTTTTAAAAAAAAATCACATTCAAAGGAAAAAATTTTAAGGAATTAAAATGATTTAAAAACATTACAAAATTGGCTTTAAACGAACCATTAATTAAAAAAAATCATTTTATATGATTATTGATGGAACGAAAATTTCAAATAAACAAAAAAATACAATTAAAGAAAACAATACCAAAGTATATAAAAATTCAATAACATTTTTGGGAATTCAGATAAATGAAAATTTAACGTGGAAATAACACAAGTTGCAAAATAAAATTATTAAATGTGTTCACAAACTTCCATTTTTGGAACCAACAGTTAATTTGTATGAAGTACTTGGTTATCTAAACTTATGTAACTTGTATAATTTAAAATATCAATATTTATTCACTCAATATTATCAAAACAAAAAATATCAAATTTAAATATTCAAAGAAATGATTGTCATGATCATACAACTTGCCAAAATAAAAATTTGAAATTAATACAGTTTAAAACTAATATTGGCAAAAAATGTTTATTATATTCAGATATTACCATTTACAAAAACATTAAACCTCTTTATTTATTTAAAAAAATATACAAAACCATATTTTCTTAAATTAAAATAATATGATAGTTTGACTACTGGATTTTATTTGGATTCAGTTGTTTATATTATTTTTATTATGAAATTATTTTTATTTTTATTATTATGATTAATAGACATTAAATTTGTTGGGAAATAAATTGAATTAAAAAAAATAATGTTATAATTATGTGCTAAAATTATATCTAGTGATTGCATACATAAAAAATTACGTTACGGGCATTACACATATTGTCTGGCATTCTCAATAAAAGTTTGTTCTGCAGTCTTTCTAGATGTAGCACAAGGATTTGACAAAGTGTGCCATAAAAGCCTTAATTTTAAACTAAATCGTTTTCTGCCAAAAAAATATTCTGATATTTTGAAATCATCCATCTGATAGACGTTTTAGAGTAAAACAAGATTTATACTCAAATTTGAAAGAAATTCAAGCAGGTGTACCCCAGAGTAGCGTACTAGGCCCTTATTTATACTAATTATTCACTTGCGATATCCCAAAGCCAGGAAATTGTCACTTAATACTGGTTTATTGACGGTAGAAAAATCTATCATCGAAGTTGGCGAATAAAATTAAATGAAACAAAATCAATTCATCATGCTTTCCAATTTAACAATGCATAACAAGTTACTGCCTTATAAAGATATACTAAAACCATTATGGACATATTGTATTTCACTATGGGGTGGTACTAAAGAGAGTAACATTCTAGTTTTACAGAGATTTCAAAATAAAGTATTAAGAAACATTGTAAATGCACCATGGTACGTTCGAAATAGTGACCTTCATTGGAACCTAAAAATCGAATCTATGCTAGATCTAAGACTAAAAAGAGTGAAGCCGTTTGAGCTAGTGAAGCAAATGAAATATATAAAACAAAATAATCCCATAAACACAACACAATTAAGAGTTACAGATGAAGCAAAACTGGAAAAACTGTTAAGTGAACCCTAAGTTTAAATCTAACTTTTCTAGTAAGTTAAAACAAAATTGCTAATTAGTCTTATTGACTAGATTGTAATGGAATAAACACAGTCACAGCCCCCTTAAATTATAAGACCTGATCCTACTTTAAATGGCAATAGTTTCGAAGGCAAGGCCAACAGATCTACAATTTTGACTATTTCGAAAACAAAAAAATATAGACTGACAAGAAAATAATGGAAATGTGAGCCTTCGACAGTGTTGTATACTCCATATCATAATTTTTGAGATAAATTTTTGACAGTTATCAGCTGTTTACCATAACAAATAGCATGGGCCTAGAAAAAAAAGTTGTAAAAAGTTGTCTCAAAAATAAAGATATGAACTTTATTTCAAAGAAGGACCGTGCTTGTTAATTTGAGGAGGCTGTGACACAATGTTTGACAAATAAAAAAATATATTTAGACGTACCTAAACGGTTTACCATCCTTGTGTTTAACAATGTACTCCAAATATCTGCTAAACTGTTTATCCTTAATGTAGGTATCGTCCAAAAAGAGATTGAGCGTTTCAGATGGGTACCTAAGCATAAAAAAGAAAGAGTTAAACCGTTTTCGATCAACGATCAAAAACCGCTCCCGAGCGATCCGAGATCAATCTCAAAAAGATTGGCCTGTTCGATTTAAGCTCCCGCTGAGACTTCTTTGTTCGATTAGGCAAAACACTTGCTCCCAAATCTCCTGCGGGTCAATCTCACTTGCTCTTAGTCCTGAGACGAATCAACGGGTTTCGATCAAAACAATAAACATCACCCTATTTTTACCCAACTGCAGCACGGCGCAAGGAAGGGTAATGTTTTTCGCTTGGGATATGTATGTATGTAAATATGTATGTTTGTGTCGCGCTAGAGGCTAAACGGCTGAACCGATTTTGACAAAAAAGGTGTCGTTGAATTGCTACTGATCCCGAAGGTGCTATATGCTATATTTTTTTAAACAGGAATCAACATCGCGGTCGCCAGACATACAAATTCCCTAAATTTCAGGCGATTTTAATGAAATTCCTTTGATCACCCATTGCAAATGTCCTTTGATTTGCTATAATTACTTTGTAGTCCTCCCTGCCCCATCTATCTCTCCTGTCATTCCCCCCTCCATTAACAAATATAGGGCAATTTCAAAAATTCTTTCTGCACACCCTTTAAGATTTTTTCAATATCATTTTACTGTTTCCTCCCTCCCTTATCCTCACTCCACCCCGCCCTCCTTATTAGTAACAGTTGTAGCTATTAAGGTCACTCATCGTCAAGCTTGCTTGACGATGAGTGACCTTAGTAGCTATAACTTTCACAAATATAGAGCGACAGGTTGACTGTCAAGCATATATCAGCAAAACTGCACAAGAAACGAAACAAACAAAATATACTCTAAATATACGAATTGTGGGGCATAAGGAAAAAAAAACACAGCAGTCTTTTAGGTATTACCTTAGTAAAAACTTAATCAAAACACTTCTGAAGGGACTACTGGCCTCGATCACCATAGTCTGTTCAGCTTGTAAGATTTGCTGACACAACTGTGCAATAAACTTGCTGTGAGCCACAGGAGTCTGATGGAAAATATGGATGATTGTCACGATTTTTTGTTCGTCTTCAGTTTTTTTGGGAAGACAGGCACCATTACCTAAAAAAATATATTTGTAGGTCTTAGAAATAACCTCCAACACCTTTCTGCAAGTTTCTTTTTCTTTCTATCGCTCTTTCTTGTTATATAAGTGTGTTTTTCTCCAAGTGTTTCTCAGTCTCTTTCAATTTTTCATTTCCTCAGACTCTCTTAGAATCTTTGTGTGACACATGAAGCTTCAATAAGCTTTCGTTTTCGTCAATGCGACTCCTTATGCAAAACCAGCTTCAGACCATTGAATCCTGTGATCATTTAACTATGCATGATCTGCTAAAGCGGATTTTTAAATATCCCCTAATTGGGTACTTGGATGATGTTCATTTACTCTAACCTGAAGAGGGCATTGCGTTTCACCTACATATGATTCACCACAGTCGCACGGGATTTGGTAAATGCGTTCCTTATTATTTGAGGGATTTGCTGGTTTTGTTTTAGTTACAAAACTGCTTATCGTATTTCTCGATGAAAATACTGTCTTAATATTAAAGTGTTTGGCTTTTTGTCTTGTTTTCTGAGATCCCTTGAACATATGGGATTATTATTTTGAGAATTTGCTATATTTGATTTGTTTTTAATTTTAGAGATCGTTGAGTTTATTACATTAACGTATTAACCGGAGGAGACTAGATAAACAATTTGTTTTAAAAAACGTACTTCTGCAGAAAAGAACTCATCGACTATTTTTGTTTGGTCCATAGAAAACTCTATTTTCTTTCTCTTTAAGAATCACCAAAATTATCCGATCTTTCCTTTACTTTTATTTCTTTTTTAAACCAATGCACCGGAAAAAGACGAAACTGTTCTTCTTACAAACCCTTACCAGATTAATTATACACGACCAAATATGGATATATAACAAGCGGTGATCACTTTAACTTGTGCTTCCAGCATTTATTTTGCTACTCCTTCGTTTTCCATTATTAAACCAGTGCGAGAGAAAAAAACAAAACTATTCTCGATTACAGTCCCTCACTAAAACAAAGGAATTAGAAAGATGCCGCAATCGTCTAGGCCCGCGTAAAGTATCTTATTTTGTTCCTCTTTTGTTAAACTGATGCGAGAAAAAGAGACTATTCTATTCTATTCTTGATTAGAAGGTAGTCCCTTTGGACCCATTAGTATTTTGTAAAGGGTCAATGCGGCGTTTTTGACATGTCTCTTTACGGTTCGGAATTGTTTTCGTGTTTTTTCTTAAAATATATTTTCGATCTGGACTCAAAATTAATCTTGAAAGACTTTAAAATGGTGTGGGAGTGTATTTTGTGCTAAAATCTCGACCATCTTAATCCAGAAGTTTCGTTTTACAAGTAAGTTAAATAACTTGTTTGACCTTCAAAACAAAACAAAGACCAGTGCCGTAGAAATCAATATAAAATCAGAAAAAATTTTTTGGGTATTATATAAATAATTATTTACAGTCGAACCTCTCTAACTCGAACCTCTATAACTCGAACCCCTCTATAACTCGAACCTTTAAAGCGGTCCCTGCACTTTTGACATGTATTTTAACCTATGTAACTCGAGTTTCTATAACTCGAACTCTCCATAACTCGAACTGTTTTGGTTGTCCCTTCAGGTTCGAGTTATAGAGGTTCGACTGTATTTGTTAAAACTGTTTAAACATAAGTTTAGTTAAAAATGTACAGGGTGTCCCAAGTTTTGGTGTTTTGATACTTTTAACTGAACTACGAGCCTTGATTTTCAACAGATAAGGTAAAAAAGGTATCTTATTAATATGGAAAGTAATTTTTTTATGTATACCTTTTTTATTTAACCGTTTTTTTTGTGTAAACAGTTTTTTTAGATTTGGATTGAGGCAATTTTTTAGGTTGGGTTAGTCCTTTTTACCTACTCTGAATTTTTAACGTTGTCTAACCTAAAATAAAATACACCAAGCTAAAAGCATCCTAATCAAACATCTAATTGTCAATGGGTATCTATTCAGCTGTAAACTAAATTAAATTGCTTGTTTTAATAAGTTAGGTATTTACTTTTAATAAATAAATATTTTGCCGCCGTCACTGGTAAATCGATCGACCATAAAGAATAAACATACGTCTACTGTGTGTCGCACAGCGTTGCCATCGTCTTTCCAAAAAATATTTATATTCTTTTCCAACTTATTGAAGCATCTAGGGGTCAAATCGAATTGTTTTGATGAATGAATTTTTACCGCGGTTCCTGGTCTCCTCCGGTTAATACGTTAATGGTTTATTATTTTCTCGAAATAACCATTGTGGTAAGTCGTTTTTAATGTTGTGGATTTGTGTAGTTAGTTTTTCATTAATACTACAAATGTTTTCGGCTCTTAAATACAAACTTCTTGTAACTTATTGTTTTGTAGCAACAGAATGATTAGACCTAACACTTAGGTACTGTTCCGTACATGTAGGTTTCCTATATACAGTGGTTTGAATATTTCTGTTTATTTGTTTAACAAGAACATCCCAAAAAGGTAAGGCCGAATCTTTTTCAATTTCCATTGTGCATTCGATTGTTGGTTGAAAACCGTTAAGATGGAGTAGAAAATTCCGCCCTTTGTCACCATTTTCCGGCCATATAATAAAAAAAAATCTTAGAACTTATCTCAGTATTTCTTAGTCCCCCCTAATATTCCTAAGTATCATTCTCATCAAATCTTACCCAGCACTGTAGTAGGCAGCGGGGCGGCTTTCATATTCTGAAGAATAAGCATGATGATTCCCAGCAGTTGCTCGCAGAACTTTTCATTGAATACATGCGGAAACAGCTGGGTTAGATATGACAGCATCTTGAGACCTAAGATAAATAAAGACACATATTATGTTTGCCCGCAGGTAGAAAAACGATAACTGCAATGGACTGTATATATTTTAATTAATGAAAGCGCGAACAAACATAAATATATTGATATGAAATCACGAAATTGTTGGTACCACACAACGGAAATCAGAAACAAAGCACTCACCAGTTTGCAGCCAATTTCTCCACGTTCCAAGGGGCCCCTGTCTTGATCTAATGATGGCACCACGTAGCTGAAGGGCTGAAGTTTCTAGTTCTATGCTTCAGTACACCAAAATCGAGCACTTTTAAGTGTAGAAATTTGAAATAGTTGGAGAAAGAAATTACCACGCCATTTTCTCGAGGCGGTCGAAAAAGGATCTCACTGTTTCTTGGTGAGCATGTCCAAATGCGCGAAAAATGCACTCTGTCCGTCATCCAATTGTGTGGTTTTTAAAATTTACAAACAACCGCGAAATTTAGCGGGAGCTAACATATTATATTAATTATAAGCAAGCTATCATTGCTACACTTTTCGATTTTTTAAAACAGTCAATGAGTTTCAAGTTACAGCCTACAAGATCAAATCTGATATGAGAATATCTTAGGACATCAATGAGACTAGCGCCAATTGCCAATAGTGGTAATAATCGAAACTAAAAGACATAACCTTGACAGCTGTCATGACAGGATCAGATACGCATTTTAATACTTACCGTTTAATGTGACGTTGTTGATGTCAACTAATGTCATCAACAGAGGTCGCACGGTCTGATGTACAAGATATTTTTCAATCGAATATCCCGAAATAAACTTCTTGATGCACTCAAAAGCCGTTTCTTGAAGCTCTGGGTTTGGTTTTTCTAATGCCTTGTACAGAACCTAGTGACAAAACACACAGTAAAACATAAACTTGAGCATAAATTAAAACAAAAATACAGTTCTTCAATATTTGGTATAAGACATTATTCGCTCACTAGAAATTTATTTATTGTGATTTAGAAATCTACACACAGTCTGATAGCTCAGCTCTCCTTTAATGTTAATTTTTAACTGGCATATATCTTGTACGTTTCAAAATAATCATCATCATGCCATCTAGGGGTTTCTGTTTAAATAATCACCGGGAAGAAAAAAAATAGACCTAGAAATCTACAGGGAAACCAGAAGACAGCTAAGAAATTTGATACGCACAGAAAAAAATGAACTGTTCGAGCGCAAATGCCACGATATCAATACACACGTAGGAGGTAGGCAGAGTTCTGAAGTATGGAAATTCATTTGTACAGTAAAAAACCCAACAAAAGAAAAAGTAAACATCCATCATCAAACCAGAACAATGGACAGAACACTACAAGGGACTGCTGCAGGAAACGAGACCCGAATATCTGGCAGCCTCTCCGAGGAGAGACATAGAAGTACACGGAGAGGAAGTAATCATCGAAAAAGAAATGATAAAAAATAGCATTAAAAAGCTTAAATCCAGAAAAGCTAGCGGACCTGGAGGAATATATGCTGAAATGCTCAAATATGGATCAGAAAAACTAATCGAAAATCTCACATATATTATCAATCAATGCATAAACGGACATCCAGTACCTGATGATTGGAAAATTGCATTCATATCCTCAATACACAAAAAAGGAAACAAGCTGGATTGCAACAATTACAGAGGAATTTCAGTAACCAGTACTCTCAGTACGGTAGAGTTCTTAGAGATCTAATAGAGAAGGATTTTCATGAACAAGAAGAAGAAGAGCAAAGTGGGTTTCGTGCTGGCAGATCTTGTAGTGATAATGGTTTTTATCTTAAACAAGTAATTGAGAAAAGGAGCGCCAGAAATATAGAGACTCATGTTACCTTTGTGGACCTACAAAAATCATATGATACCGTTCCAGTAGACAAACTATGGACAGTGCTAGAGCAGACTAATATCAATCATACATACATAAAAGCGATAAAAGAACTATACAAAGGGTCAAAATCTAAAATTAAAATTGGAAATCGACTTTTAAAAGAATTCCTGGTAACAAAAGGCTTAAGACAGGGATGTTGTATTTCTCCAACTCTTTTTAAAATATATATCGCAGTAGCTCTAAAAAACTGGAAACGGAAAGTGCACGGCATGGGAATACAACTTAACGACCGATTTACCATATACACACTACAATTTGCTGACGACCAAGTAATTGTAGCTAATGATAAAGAGGATATGGAGTATATGATGAGATGAGAAAGTTAATGGAAGAATACCAAAAGTGGGGATTAACAGTGAACGTGGACAAGACACAGTACTTATGTATTGGAAACGAATCCAGTGAGTTAGAACTAGACAATGGACAAGTAATATCTCCAAGCAATGAGTATGTATACCTGGGTGTCACATTTGATAAGACAGGAACAGACTGTAAAGAACTGGAAAAAAGAATAGTAAAAGCAAAAAAGGTTATTGGATGTCTTAACAGTATTTTATGGAGCAGAGAGATAAAAAAGGATGTAAAATTTAACATATATGAAACAATGGTGAAAAGCAGGCTGTTATATGGAATAGAGACTTGTCGCGTAACAGAAAAATACAAAACAAAAATGGAAAGTGTCGCAATGGATGCAATTAGAAGATCAATGAGAATATCTAGAACAGATCACATAAGAAATGAGATCATAAAAGAAAGAATGGGAATCGAAGGAAGCATAACGGATGACATCACTAAAAGACAACTGATATGGTACGGCCATGTACAACGGATGAACGACGAAAGATTACCAAAGCAGGTCCTAGAATGGCAACCAATAGGGCGCAGAAAAAGAGGGCGTCCTAAACTAGAATGGCAACAGTCAATCCAAAGATCAATGAGTCAAAAAAATCTGACAGAAGATGATTGTCAGGATCGAAGGAGGTGGAGAATAGGCGTCGGACAACGTAGAAAAACCTTCTAAACCGACTAAATAAAAAAATAATAATAATAAATAAAAAAAATAAAACAAAGTGAACTATTCTCACCTTAAAAATTTGTTCTCTCTTTTCCACTAAGTAATAACAGGCAGCAAGTACTCTCAAAGCACTTTGTCTGAGTGGAGTGAAATTGGTAATCGATTTGTAACAAGACGAAGCGTTAAGTTTGGCATCTTCAGTGTCACACAATGACAGCAGGTCTTCTATGAACAGGTTGTGCTCTCGACACTCAAGGTTGATTGTGAACAGTCTGAAAACATAAAAAACAAATAGTAAATTAACCAAAAGTTTTAGTTTTGATTAAAATAGATTGAAAGGGATATTGTTTTTTGTCTTAAACAAGTAAGTGAGAAAAGGAGTGCCAGAAATATAGAGACTACCATATACACATTACAGTTTGCTGACGACCAAGTAATTGTAGCTAATGATAAAGAACACATGGAATATATGATGAGAAAGTTAACGGAAGAATACCAAAAGCTGGGGTTACCAGTGAAGTGAAAAGAATAAAGTGAGTTAGAACTAAACGATAGACAAACAATATCTCTATGCAATGAGTATGTGTATACTTGGGTGTCACATTTGTTAAGACAGGAACAGACTGTAAGCAACTTGAAAAAAGAATAGTAAAAGCAAAAAAGAGGGCATTCTAAACTGAAATGGCAACAGGCAATCAAATGAGTCAAAAAAACATGACAGAAGATGATTGTCAGGATCGAAGGAGGTGGATAGTAGGCGTCGGACAACGTAGAAAACGTTCTAAACCGACATAGTAGTAGTATGGAGAAACAAAACAAACTATAGCATTTAGGTTTAAATAAATCGGTGACAGTTGTTCAAATTAGTTTTAGGACAAATTAGGATTTTAGGACAATTATGAGGCCTGATAATACCTTGGATTTAGCGTCGTACAAAACATAGTCCCATCCATCAATCCCATTTGAGCAATGGCCGGTTGATGCTTGAGCAAATGCTTCATAGGGGGCACCATATCCGCAAGAACTTCTTTAAAAGGTTCCATGACAGCTGTCACCGTCTTGTTTTGCTCCTTCGCCAAAAGTCTAAGTGACGCCATAGACTGTTCTCTGACCATAGTGTGAGGACTGGTCACTTGTCGCACAAGTTCGTGTGTGACAGTGTGTAGGGCATCATTTTGAAGGGTTTTTGTTTCTGCGTCGCTATTTTCAGATGGTGATGCGACTAGGACTAACAGCATTTTTTGGAGGTTGTCTTTTGCCATGTCTAGGGCGCCGCTGGATACCTAGTAAAGACAAAACGGAGAATAAGCCAAGTTCAATGCTTTAAAAAAATCACTGCTGAACATATAAAAATACTGTGCCAATTTATGGGACCTAAGCTAACACGGTTCTCCCCCACCTTTTTTTGGCTTATGTCCAAAACTCAACCCAAGTACCAAATTTTATGAAAATCAGCTTTTGAGTTATGCACGGTGAGAGACAGACATACAGATAGACGTACAGACAGACAGACGGCGCGACAAAAAAGTTTCAAAATCATCCAAAAAATATACATAAAAATTATTTTAAATAGAACATATATTTTTTTAAAATGGAAGCATCTTCTTTTCTTATTTTTGACATGATTACCATAGCTCACACTAGTAAAGCTAACCTATACATGTAAGCTAAAAAGGAACTTAACTTACCTCTCCCGTTAAATCCATCATGACAAACAGCAACGCTTTCAAGAAAGTGAACATGTGTTCGTAGACCCATTTGGTGGCACATTTTTCGAACATAAACTTAATCGCCAGACAACCACCAAGCTTTGCATACCAAGCGCGCTCGTAGCACAAAGCACACATTTTTTCCGACATGTATTCGATCAGTGGCAAGCGGCAAGCCATTTCCTTGCTCCCTGAAATAAAAAATCAATTTTTTGTCGCTTTTCACACTAACCATAGAACCAGATACCTGGGGTCCTGGCTTCAAGCATTCGTGTGTAAGGTATTTGCTTAGCATCAACCAATTTTTATTAGTTCTTAAGTGTAAAAAAATTGTCAAAACATCTTCGATATTTGGAATAGGAAATGTATTATTCATTAAAACCTTGTTAAATGTCAAAACGAATTTTATACTTCACACAAAGGTATGTGTGCCTAACTTGCGAGTGTCAGAAGGAGAAGGAAGAGTTGATTTTGGTTGTTTTCCTACTTACACAAGGTTGCATCTCTAGACGTGCGTTTCTGTGTGTTTCACGTCATCAGTAGAGAACAGCAAACCCAGGTAAGCCAATTTTAACCAAAACCAACTCCTACATATGAGATACTCTTCCTTCTCCTTCTGACACTCGCAAGTTAGGCACACATACCTTTGTGTGAAGTATAAAATTCTTTTGATTTTTATCGATCCACACACAGCACGTTTTCCATCTTTCTTCTTTGCATATGCTTCGGGCAGTATGGCCTTTTAGTTGCTACGTGATTACGTGGTTTTAATACCACATCAATGGACGAAACTTGTCATAGATGGCGCTTCTGCGTCTCAGACAAGACGATGCCAGTGTGCTTAAACTTTCGAGTGCTCGAGCCAGTTCGCTAGATGGCGCTACACCTTGGAGTTTACTCGCATTGCACTGACGCGAGTATCTCATATATAGGAGTTGGTTTTGGTTAAAATTGGCTTACCTGGGTTTGCTGTTCTCTACTGATGACGTGAAACACACAGAAACGTACGTCTAGAGATGCAACCTTGTGTAAGTAGGAAAACAACCAAAATCAACTCTTCCTTCTCCTTCTGACACTCGCAAGTTAGGCACACATACCTTTGTGTGAAGTATAAAATTCGTTTTGATTTTTATCGATCCACACACAGCACGTTTTCCATCTTTCTTCTTTGCACTTGTTAAATGTGTTAGAATGTGTTATAATGTGTCATAATCCACACAAAGTCTGACATTTCAATCATTTTCTATTTACTAGGTAAACCTAACGCACATAAAAATAATAATTAGTTCTTAAGCGATGTCCACAAAAATAATTTTACCTAAAAAAGTACTGGCCGTGTTTACAGTAACGATAACAACAACCTGAAGTAATCATTTTTATTATGTTTCTTGAATGTCAAAAGTGTAAAAATATGTTTTGATATATTTGGAAAAGGAAATCCCTCGTTAATCAAGACCTTGTTTAATGGTGTTTTAGAATCTACACAGAGTCTGAAAGTTCAATCTGTTTTCATCTAATAGGTAAACCTAAGATGTCCAATCACACAAAGAGAATAAAAAATAATTTCTAACAGGGATATAACCAGTAAATAAGTCAAACGAAAAAATATTTACCTAACAAAGTACTGGCCGTGTCCACAATCAGCATTAACCCCAAATGGCCAGGTTTGCAGAGTTCTCGTTCTTCATGACCCATAATGACAGCCAGGGCATCAATAAGGACCAAGGGATCAAGATCAACCTAAATAAATGAAACAGAAATAACAGACAAGAATGAAAGGTTGGAATGATTAACGAGGGCTCTTAGAGTAAACGGACTACAATTTTTTTTTTCTAAAAATATTTTAATAGTTTCTACTGTAACTAATACACAAAAATCCATAGAAAATACAAGCATTTACAAAATATAACCTTAACAATTATTTTCCCAAAATCTTCGACCTCTTAATCATATTTAACCCTAACAAAAGGTTGATGATAGATATTTCACCCGGTCTTCCTGGAAATTCATTTCAAATTATCGCCAGAAAAGATTCTTTAATAAAGCACATGTAAGAATGACACAAAAGAAAACAAGTGATTTTTATTGATCAGGTTAGCCTTGGAAAATGTTAGAACTTAGAACTCACCTGTTTGTTGGGATGCGGTGAATAACCGAACGCTCCTGATTGTTGAGCCACCGCCACCATTGTGTAATGACGTACCAAAGACACAAAAGCCCGCACCGCCGGTTCTCGCAGCTCTTTAATCGCCGCGCCAATGAACATGCCTGTGTAAAAAGATTTAAAAAAAAAATAAAGCCTTGTGCTCATTTGCAAGTAACCGTTGGAAAAGAGTGATACGCCGTAGTTGTACATACCTGTCAAAGCCATCTGGTGGGTATCCCGCGACATCTTATAAATCGATTTATAGTTGGACCCTTTGATGTTCTTGATTGTCTCGGCGCTCTGGAAACTGGGATGCAGAAACAGGTTAATCAGCGCATGTTTGCTATCTGTCAAATCTCTGGACGCCGTTAGATAACAGTTGATTACTTCCCAGGCCTGCTTGCGGTAGAAGGGATCGGTCCCGCTTTGTTTCAGAGCGTTAAAAGCGGTTTCTATTACCTGTCAAAAATGTAAAGGTATATTGATGTTATTAGATAAGTAAGATAGTGATAAATATTCAAAAATTGTGTCTACGAAACGAACAGTTTTCTGTCCTGAAAAATTGGTTTAGTCAGGTGAGGTCTTACCTTAGCAACAGGAAACTCAACGGAGTGTTCATAAACATCAAACTTAGTCACAATGGCTGGCGGGTCAAATTCAGAATCGATATGGTCCAATCTTTGAGGCTCGATCATCATTTTTCGATTGCCCCCTCCGAATTTTCCCAAAACTTTGAAGGCTACTTGCGCCACCTAGAGGAAAAAAACAAAATACAGGGTGATATATGGAAAACCGATGTTTTTAGAATGACTAGTACACAGTTAGTAGAGATGCAGTTCAGATTATGCGCATCAAGTTGGCTTGGCTAGCTGTTCTAAAAATATCCGCATCCGAAATTGAAATATGGCAAGCCGACATTTTTGGAATTACTGGTCTACGGCTAGTAAAGAAATGCGCCATATGTTTTCACGGAATCACTGATTTCTAACCTAAGATAGACGCTAGAGTATACATATGTCCCTATACTACCCATTCTAAAAACGTTTACCTCCCTATATTATAGGTTTTTTCCCCAGAATCATTGAATTTCAACCGAATGTCACAAAATCCCTTGATAAAAATTCATTTTCCACTTTTCAAAATTGTGTTACCTGGTCATTATTCCTTAGCGTTCTCCATAAGGCCTGCATTAATTCTGCTCGCACTGGTTGAATATGTTCGTACAAGAAATCGTGTTGTAGATTGTCAACGCAAAGCTCTAACGTTCTCAGGCCTTGGCTTATCAGTAGGTGCGATCCTAATTAAAAATAAAAAAAATGTAGTTGGAGTGTTCCTAAATGTCATGTATAAACAAGGAGAGGTGATTCTGTGGCCTAAAGGTTTCTATAATCATACATACAGTATCAGCCAACAGTAGAGCAACTCCCTAAAACACATCCTACATCAATTGAACAAATGATAATAATTTTTGCGTCTATTTTAAATGGTAATTGTCATTTTTGCTTAAAATTAAACAGAAAATAAAGTAGTTTAGTAGTAGCACAACACCTTTGTTCTTCGATAGTTGATTCAAGATCAGATTTATATACAATTTTAGAAAGTTGTTCTAGTACATAACGAACTACAGTGTTGGCAAAAGAAAGCAAGAAAACCTTACCGTTAAGAGCAGAAACTAATGGATCCATCAGCATGGGCAAATAGGGCAGCAAAGAACTTAATCTGACAGGAACTGTCAAACATAGTTCTACGAATATATCTTTCATTTGCTGCTTGTGAAGTCCGCTTTGAAGGCGGTTCAGACCTTCGAGAAGATTCGGAAGTAAGGGTAAGAACTCCTAAAATATATTAAGAAATTAGTGGTAAAAAAAGGAGAAACAAAATATTCACAAAATTCATTTTTTGCTTTGCATTTGTCTATTAGGACAAAAATACCTTCAAACTGTCCACTTTTTGGAAAAATAGTAAAAAGTAACAAAAAAGAAGATAATTTATGCCCGTGTGTACTACTTGCCCTTACATCTTAAACCTGTGTAGGCGCAGCTTGAGGGTTACCCTTCAGATTTAGTTGGTTTGCATTAGCTACGATTATGTTTCTCTTGGAAAAAAAAACAAGGAAATTATTGGCAACATGGTGATTCTCTAGTTACTTTTTTGTCTGTTGTCTGTCAGCAGTGTTAAGTCAGCTGTTAAATACAGGTTATAGAGTGGCATTTTTTAGAAATTGACACAAGCTACTTTTATGTTTATGTCTGTCATCCGTCAGCAGTATTGAGTCAGCTGATAAATACAGGTTATATAGTAGCATTATTTAGAAAGTGATCCAAGTTACTATTATGTTTTTGTGTATCATGTGTCAGCAGTACTGAGTCAGCTGTTAAATATAGATTATAGAGTGGCATTATTTAAAAAGTGATCCAAGCGACTTTTATGTTTATGTGTGTCATCTGTCAGCAGTATTGGGTGAGCTGTGAAATACAGTTTATAGAGTGGCATTATTTAAAAAGTAATCCAAGCTACTTTTATGTTTATGTGTGTCATCTGTAAGCAGTATTGAGTCAGCTGTTAAATACAGGTTATAATATAATAGCTTTATTTAGAAAGTGATTCAAGCTACTTTTATGTTTATGTCTGTCATCTGTCAGCAGTATTGAGTCAGCTGTTAAATACAGGTTAAAGAGTGGCATTATTAAGAAAGTGATCCAAACCACTTTTATGTTTATGTCTGTCATCTGTCAGCAGTATTGAGGCAGCTGTGTAATACGGGTTAAAAAGTGGCATTATTTAGAAACTGATGCAAGCTAATTTTATGTTTATGTTTCATCTGTCAGCAGTATTGAGTCAGCTGTTAAATACAGGTTATAAAGTGGTATTATTTAGAAAGTGATCCAAGCCAGGTTAATGTTTATGTCTGTAATCTGTCAGCAGTATTGAGTCAGCTGTTAAATACAGGTTATTTATTGGCAATCTTTAGAAAGTGATCCAAGCTACTTTTATGTTTATGTCTGTCATCTGTCACCAGTATTCAGTCCGCTGTTAAATACAGGTTATAGACTGGCATTATTTAGAAAGTGATCCAAGCTACTTTTATGTTTATGTTTGTCATCTGTCAGCAGTATTGAGTCAGCTGTTAAATACAGGTTATAGAGTGGCATTATTTAAAAAGTAATCCAAGCTACTTCTATGTTTATGTCTGTCATCTGTAAGCAGTATTGAGTCAGCTGTTAAATACAGGTTATAATATAATAGCATTATTTAGAAAGTGATCCAAGCTACTTATATGTTTATGTCTGTCATCTGTCAGCAGTATTGAGTCAGCTGTTAAATACAGGTTAAAGAGTGGCAGCTGTGTAATACAGGTTATAAAGTGGCATTATTTAGAAAGTGATGCAAGCTACTTTTATGTTTATGTCTCATCTGTCAGCAGTATTGAGTCAGCTGTTAAATACAGGTTATAAAGTTGTATTATTTAGAAAGTGATCCAAGCCAGGTTAATGTTTATGTCTGTAATCTGTCAGCAGTATTGAGTCAGCTGTTAAATACAGGTTATTTATTGGCAATCTTTGGAAAGTGATCCAAGCTACTTATATGTTTATGTCTGTCATCTGTCACCAGTATTCAGTGCGCTGTTAAATACAGGTTATAGACTGGCATTATTTAGAAAGTGATCCAAGCTACTTTTATCTTTATGTTTGTCATCTGTCAGCAGTATTGAGTCAGCTGTTAAATACAGGTTATAGAGTGGCATTATTTAAAAAGTAATCCAAGCTACTTCTATGTTTATGTCTGTCATCTGTAAGCAGTATGGAGTCAGCTGTTAAATACAGGTGATAATATAATAGCATTATTTAGAAAGTGATCCAAGCTACTTATATGTTTATGTCTGTCATCTGTCAGCAGTATTGAGTCAGCTGTTAAATACAGGTTAAAGAGTGGCAGCTGTGTAATACAGGTTATAAAGTGGCATTATTTAGAAAGTGATGCAAGCTACTTTTATGTTTATGTCTCATCTGTCAGCAGTATTGAGTCAGCTGTTAAATACAGGTTATAAAGTGATATTATTTAGAAAGTGATCCAAGCCAGGTTAATGTTTATGTCTGTAATCTGTCAGCAGTATTGAGTCAGCTGTTAAATACAGGTTATTTATTGGCAATCTTTAGAAAGTGATCCAAGCTACTTTTATGTTTATGTCTGTCATCTGTCACCAGTATTCAGACCGCTGTTAAATACAGGTTATAGACTGGCATTATTTAGAAAGTGATCCAAGCTACTTTTATGTTTAAGTCTGTCATCTGTCAGCAGTATTGGGTCAGCTGTTAAATACCGGTTATAGAGTGGCATTATTTGGAAGTAGATCCAAAGTAAGGTAGTAATAGTTTATTGTCTTCATTGTGAGATTAAAAAAGTGAGATAGACGTGTAAATCTACGAACCTGGTATAACAAGTCATGACTTCCGCCTCCTATTGATCTAAACAGGGCTCGTAGCAGGAGAAAATAGTTGAAAGGTTCAACAGCCGTCATTGCTAGCTCCATAGAGCGGTTAACTATTTGGTGTAGATGAGGCCTAAAACAAAAAAAAGCATAGGAGTGGAGTTTCGCTACGCTTTGTATTGTTTAACATTTGCTTCGCAAATTTAATTTAATATCAAATTTGCTTTGCAAACTTTATTTAATATCCAACACTTTTAAAATCTCCCATTTGCGATCAGAAATTTTAACACACGAAAAGGTGATCTCATGCTTTCAGACGTTGATTCTTTACGTCTAATTTGAGTTATCATACCTTTGACAGTGGGAAAGAAGAATTAAATAAATCAGTTGGATGACTTGGTCGAGTTAATACCCTGAGAGTTCTTTTATTGTCGTTCTTTTATTGAGACACCGCAGCCTGCATAGATGGAAGTTTTCCGAAAATTTATGTATGGCTTCGGTAGTTCAATGTTTAGAATGTTTGCCTAGAGAGCAAGAGATCCCGGGTTCGAGTCCCGGCCGAAGCAGAAAATTTTTTCTTATTTTTCTTTCTTTAATTTCACTTGTTGTTTATACTTTTAAAACTGTTGAAGCATTGAGTTTCGCTAAAATTCTCGCCTGCAATGAAATATTGTGTTTAAATAATTACAAAAAGATTACTAACAAAAAATCAGCCTGTACCTTAGCATATTTTCATTTTCTTGAGGAAAAAGCGACACACTGCCAAAGACCAGCTTGAAAAGCCTTAGATACAAGTTACTTCTGTCCAGATTTGAGCCCATTTCTTCCATTCTTTCTAGAAGATATTCCACCAGGACCGTAGCGAAAATCGGGCTGGTTGCTGGGTTAGCCAGCAGGGTATTAGGGATAGTCTGAAGGGTAGGGTTTTCGTAGACCTACA
This sequence comes from Aspidapion aeneum, assembly GCA_963576565.1. NCBI lineage: Eukaryota > Metazoa > Arthropoda > Insecta > Coleoptera > Brentidae > Aspidapion > Aspidapion aeneum. Next base: position 61,685,620 of record OY755046.1, on the reverse strand, counting down.
ATAAAAATACAAGTTGTGAAAAAAACCAAGAAGTACGAGGTAAGTTCCATAAGTTTCCGGCCTAACATAGAAGGAAACGGAAAATTAAAACAAGTTGGTCATTGTTCAACACACCTGTTACAACGCTTTGGTGGCAATTCTATACCATTCAAAAAATAATTTTTATCCTTCGAAGCACAATGGGCCGCCACAGCTGCATGAATTTCTTCATCGGTGTTAAAATTTTTCCCTGTAAGTCAGATTTCAATTTTGAGACACGATAATAGTCACTAGGGGCTAAGTCTGGGCTGTAGGGTGGATGGCGAATTTTCTGGAATCCACAGGCCTGCACAGCGGTCTTCGCAGCAACGGCTGTGTACACAGGAGCATTATCGTGAAGCAACCGAACACCACGTGCCAATTTTCCTCCCCTTTTTTCTTAAATAGCCTCTCGCAAGCGATGTAGCAGAGCCGTATACTACTGTCCATTAGATTCCTTGGAAGTCCCAAAATATCGTGGCCATAACCTTTTTGGTCGATTGGGTGACTTATGCTTTTCGAGGGGATGCTTCTCCCGGTTTTCTCCATTCCATGGACTCTCTTTTGGATAAGGGGTCATAGTAAAGAACCATTGTCTCATCCCCAGTGATAATTGACCCCAAAAAGTCCTTAAGGTTAAGGTTGTACTCCTCCAAAAACTCCCGGTAATAATCTACTCGTTCCCGCTATTGGGCAACAGAAAGAATTCTGGGGACTCATCTAGCACTGGCAGCCTCGCTGCAATCTTCTTAGTCTTCAGTCTTCACTTTTAATATTCTCTGGCGTGGCCACTTCCACTGGTCGACCCGGTCGAGGATCATCTTCAAGGGTTTCACGCCCCAGTTTAGGTATAAGCCTTTCTTTTACTAAAAATTTAATGAATGCGCGGTACTCAATTTTACACATCGCAAGAAAACCACTATATATATATTTATCGGTTTCACAACGTTCTACGTCTTCCGATACCCAATCTCCACTCGTTTCTGTTTGCCCATAATTCATCATCTAGGCCTCTTATTCTTATTTCACTGTCTATTCCTTCTCTCCAGCTTCTCCTTGGCCGTCCTCGTTTTCTTCGGCCAGTTAGTTTCCATTGTAGTATTTGTTTAGGTAGTCTTTCGTCATTCATTCTTTGTACATATCCGTACCACACCAGTTGTTTTGTTCTTATATCATCCACTAAAGTACGTTCACCCACTGTCATAATTTCTCTTATTCTTTGATTTGTAACTCTTTCTCATTTTGATTTCCCTGCTGCTCTTCTCCAATAGTCCATTTCCGTAGCGGAAAGCATTTTTTCTGTTCTATCCTTGATTGGCCATACTTGTGAGCTGTATGTAATAATACTTTTTACAATGGTGTTATATAAAGCTTTTTGTTATGTTTTGATATACTTTGGTCCCAAATTATTCCATTTAATAAAATTATTGCTTTCCTTCCTTGTACGTTTCCATCTTTTATAGCTTTGTCTAGTGTTCCGTCAGCTGTAATTTTTAGACCTAAGTATTTATACTCATCACAGGACTGAATTCGCTGTCCGGTATTTAAGATTAGATCCTGTTTCGTTCCACCGATACACATATACTCTGTCTTATTGAGATTAACCTCCAGTCCCCACTTATTGTACTATTCTATTAGTTTTCGTGTCATATATTCGAGGTCGTCATAATCCTGAGCCACTACTATCTGATCATCGGCGAAACATAAAGTATACAAGGTGGTTTCGTCCAACGGAATTCCCATGTTTTGACATTTTCTCTTCCATACTTTAAGGACTTGTTCCAAGTATATCTTGAAGAGCGTAGGCGAGATACAGCAATCTTGTTTAAGACCTTTATTTCCTTGAAAGCCTTTGGTTAGTTTTGCTTTTATTTTAACTTTTGCCTTACTATTGCGGTATAACTCTTTGATGGCCTTAATTAGTGTAGAAAACCAACGCCCTATTTCAATCAAAGCTAGCAGCGAACTAATAGGCGGGAACGGAGTAGGACAGTGTCAACAATCAAATCAGATGCCCCGCTATAAAATACCAGGGTTGTATTCAGATTTATCAAGTGGAAGTGGGTCAGGTCGGAAACTTATGGAACTTATCTCGTAGATTAACACCCTAAATCTGTGTGAAACCAACAGAAACAAATATTCCGAGGGAAGATACCCCTACCGGCATTGAATTCTACTGATGGTTTGATGTTTTCGTTGGCAACTTGTTAAAACTATGTGGTTTTTACGAGGGGTGATCAGCTGCCCACAGTAGGTGTACAAATTTTTCTACAGAAACCCACTGGACTATACAGGACTTCCACAGGACTAGACAGGACCCCGAGGGTACTGGCCTCTAAGGGGTGCCCTAAGCATGATTACGTACTAAGGCCGGCAAAGGCAAATCGGCTCTCTAAGAAAAAAACCAAAGTTAAGATATCCTATTTTGTTTTTTTGCTAGTGAATTTTTTATGGACGCCTTTTCAGTCACAGGACTATACAGGACCCCACAGGCAGAACTATACAGGACTTGCACAGGACTATACAGGACATGTACAGGACTATACAGGACCAAAAATTTATTAAAGTCCTGTAGGACAGTGTACAAATTTGGTTCAGCTGATCAACGCTCGGGTTTTTACTTGCTCCAACGTCAATTACATATGAATCATCCTTGTTTGAAACACGTCCTGACAATCTGCAGGAACAGTGATTCATGGCAATCCACGACGGGTTTATATATAATTTAAGACTGTAAGCAAATGTAATACATTAGAGTTCTATAACACTCTGTATACTAACTGTAGTGTTTGCATATTAGTGAAACGACAAACACACAAATTTAAATTTCCTGCGCCGTGACAAAGTGCTAGTGACGTAGGCAATATGGCCGCGCGGCTGACCTATGAGAAAGCAGCATTGGAGTGGCGTCACATGGGACGCCCTCTCGTTACGGAACCATTTTCAGGTCTACACGTATTTTATCGTAAGTCTGTTTTCTTCCATAAATATTTGCGCAATCATAAAGAATTACGCGGCTTAAACATCATAAATATATCACTAACCCTTTCTACTAAATATTCGATAGTGGTTGAGAAGATCTCGTGGAAAGTTTGGGCGTTCATCATTGAAAAAACACCGCTAAAGTGCTCCAAAACATCTTTTTCTTCTTTTGTTCGGACGTTCTGATTCAAACGTTGGATTGGAGGAGAGCCTACAAAAAAATACTCTGATAATTTATGGGCACCTAAACTCACACGATTAATGTATATATATAATCGCCTGGAAGTACGTTCAAGAATTCATTTGACACTGAAAGAAACTTACCTGGCTGTGGTCCCACGTTCAAAGTGTAAATGTCAAGCGCTTTTAATGCCCATTTGACAAGTCTGACAAACACCAACGTCTCATGCGGCTGAAAGCTGATGGTGCTCTTGTCAAGGGCTTGGCCTTCACCTGGCGTCTTGCAAGGAGAACATCTGTCAAAAAATATTATACAGTCACTATTTGAAAAACGACATCGAGTTCGAAATACGTTCAATGTGATACATTTTCACAGAATTGAATTTTTACAGAAATAGAAACTGTAAACAGCGTTTTAACGTTTAGTTTTTGATTTGAGATCTAGATGTCACGACAAACCTCACACGAAACCTGTATAAAACCTTCAGTGTAGGTTATGCAATACTATAAATTGTATCCGGAACCAGAAGACATCAACAATCAAGAAAAAATGGCGGAAGTGGAGCAGATTATCCCGTGCTGTCAATTCGATACAGCAAAGGTTGAATAACTTGGCACAATTCGAAGACAAGACGCTAGCCCTACCAAGTCCACTTTCAATCTCTGACTTTGCATGCGCAGATCTACCAATATTATTTACCTCATGTATTAGAATAGATGAATACAGGGTGGTTTTCACTTGAATGATTCTAACCACATGAAAATAGAAAGTTTCAAAAACCTAACCTAACAAAACCTAATCAAATCTAACCGAACCGAACCAAAGGAAACTGAATAATTTAAAAAAAAAACCCTCCTGAATTTTTGCCCGGGATCCTAGAGGATGTGAATCCGAACCGAACCAAACCGAACCTAACTAAACTGAACCAAACCTAACCTAACCAAACTAAACTACAACACATACTGCTAATTAGGTTTAGTTGGGTAGGGTTAGGTTTGGATAGGTTCGGTTCGGTACGGTCCGGTTCGGATTCACATCCTCTAGGATCCCGGGTAGGAAGTCAGGAAAGTTTTTTTTTTGAAAAAAAATATTGGTTTAGTTTGCTTTGGTTCGGTTCGGTTAGATCTGATTAGGTTTCGTTAGGTTAGGTTTTTGAAACTTTCTATTTTCATGTGGTTAGAATCATTCAAGTGAAAAGCACCCTGTACATCTATTCTAATACATGAGGTAAATAATATTGGTAGATCTACGCATGCGAAGTCAGGGATTGGAAGTGGACTTGGTAGGGCTAGCGTCTTGTCAATTCGAAGGTGTTGATAGTAAGGTAAGTTAGATTATCTTTAAGGTTTTTTTTAAATCAGAACCCGATTTCAAAAGCGGCGGCGTTGAAATAAACTCGTGGTAAAATATCATATAGAACCACTGATCTAATTTAAAGATATTTGACAGAGCGTCACTGCTTATTTTCGACAGCGACCTCTAGGGGTGGTGACTTATACTACGCTTGTAAGGTCACTGCGTTCTGAAGGCTAGCGACGCAGTTTTCGTGATCCAGTGAGCCTATATGCTTGTTCACCACAACGACTTCTAGAGGTAACCGCTTGCGCCGCCGGCCTCTATTGGAGATTGGGGTGACCTAAGCCTGTCGTAAGAGGCGACTAAAGGAGCCTCGACCCATGGGTAAATTGGTAGTCTGGTAACGGACAAGTTTTAACCAGTATGTTATCAAAAAAAAAAATTAAAACTGGTAACCTTTGGGATCACAGCAGATCTATGGTAAACGTGGTGGGTTAATCTGGTTTTACTGAATGGATTCGGTGACCCGGCCATTCAGGAAATCACTACATGGGACAGGGTATATGGAGTGCCTATTTCGAAATAGCAGCTAGTGCGGGCACATTGTGGCTCTCTGTACCCTTTTGAATATGTCAAAAGGTTTATGACCCACCAGTGATCTAAGGCTACAACAGTGGCATTATGTGGTAGATCATGATGACTAAGTTTCTGGCCTAAAATATAATTTGAAGTCTACTGGGTTCTATTTTACTGGATAGTATTTAAATTATTATCTGAGTCGAACACAGTAGGTACGTGGTGCACAACGGGCCCAGAAAGGTGTGCCTAGGTGCCAGGTTGGATCCTTTAAGGGTGCTAACCGCCACTACCATACATTCATGGATATGGCACTGGGCCAATTATTCCTGGCGCCCATCAGATTTTGTTTATATTATAATATGCTATTCTCCTCTTTTAAACAAGCATTTTTTGTAAACGACATTTTTTTGTGAGCCTTCTGAGTAAACCAGAAATCGGCTTCAAAGTATTAACATTTTTGATATATAGATCAGTGCCATATATGGTGAACTTAACGCTACTGTATATTTCTGTAACCTTTTTCTGACAAATTGTCAAGTTTTTGATAGATCTATATACAAAGAAACATCCTACAAGTTTTAACATGTGCATTTAGAATGCAATCTGAGTAACAGTGCAAAGTACCGGGAATATTGTTTTGACAGTCAGATGGGTCAGACGGATTTTAAAAGTATTTTTAACCAATTATGGATTTGCATAAACACCACACGAAACATAACTGAAGTTCGACAAACATTCCACTTTTTTAAAGATTCCATGATACGTCTTAATTTAAAAAATCGGCTGTCATTCTCAGTCTGTCAAAAAAGTTATTTGAAACCGTTTAATTTACCAGCCAATGGAACAACTCGCCGGCTCTAACTTGTTGCGACGGATTTGCCGCCACCGCAAAGTTAAATCGCAGCTGTGTTAATTCGCCGCAGGTCAGGTTAAGTCAAATTAGTTGAGCCGAAGTTATGTTTGGAAGCAAAATTTTAACGTCCTTATACGGAGGCAAATATAATCAGTCCCAACAAATATCTCAAGCTCAAGAATATAAAATTATAAATGGAGATATTATTACGTTAAGTATAACATAACCTAGTCTTAAAACAATTTACCATTTTTTGTCTTTTTCAAACACAATGGCAATTCTGATGGGCGCCAGGAATAATGGGCCCAGTGCCATATCCTTTATGGGTCAGAGGACTAGGATTATAAAAAAATACAACTATGATCCATTCCAAGCTCAAGAATTGTTTTCAAAAAATAAAGTTTTTGACTTACCCCCAAGTGATGGTTTTGACACCACAAACCAGGGTTTTCACCAAACTCCTATAATCGGCAACATTGTAATTAGTGTTCTGAGGAAACCCAAACTTGGATTTTTCCTTTTCAATTTGTGGCCCTTGTTGGGTTATATTAGGATCCAGAGTCTCGCCGGGTTCGGTTTTCACCTAGAAATTAACGCAGGTCCTTATTTTCAACGTATGAAAGACAAGGAGATCGGACTTATACAGTAATTTTTACACGGTTTTACATTTTTTTTCTTAGTTTTGCTCTTACTAAGAAAGAAAAAGCACACTTACCTCTGTACTAGCGGTCGAAGACGTAGTATTTGGGGCAGGTTGCGCTGTTTGATTAGCTACCACCTGCTGCGCAGGTTCCGGTTTCTTCGCAGGCTCGCATTTGGATATCAGAATTGGCAGTTGAATCTTCGCGATTGTTTTAAACTTCAGCACAAACACCTCGAGCATGCGCATGAGTAGTTCTCGACCTTCTAAACTGTTGTTTTTACTTTGAACCTAACAAAAAAACCAGAAGAGCTATTCAAGTTCCGATTCTCAAAACAAAAAAAGCTTTTTTGACGTAGCAGTGTGGAAAGTAATGTTCCCCACCAATGGCAACACTGCGACAGGTGTCAGCAGCAAGAAACGGTGTTAGTTATCAAGGCCTTGAGGATACTTCCTCTTTAGCTTTCAACGCAAAATAACTTGATAATTTGTGGTAAGTATATGAATAGTGTAGCTGCATCGGCGGTATCTGCGAGGATGGGATGAAAAGTTTCCGGCCTAACATAGAACGCAACACCATAGTGACTAAATAATAATTTATTTTTCTACATAGTCCCCTTGTAAGGTAATACATTTGGTCCAACGATGTTCAACTGATTTGATGCAATCACTGAAGTCTGATTTATCTAACTCGTCAAAATATAGGCACTTCTAAATGTGAAGAAATTTTTTTCCAGCAAGAATTTTTTTTAGGTTTGGAAACAAATAAAAGTCTGACGGGGCTAGGTCTGGCGAATAAGGTGGAGAATTTAACAGTTCAAAGCCTAGCTGATGGATTTTTGCCATTACAAGAGCGGACTTGTGGCAAGGTGCATTGTCCTCTTTTTTTTTCGCTTATATTCTGCTTGAGCTGGTCCAGTAAGTCGCTGTAGTACTCTGAATTTATTGTTCTTCCTTTTTCGAGATAATCTATGAGGAGTATCCCTTTAGCGTCCCAAAAGACCGTTGCCATGACCTTTCCAGTAGACGGTACTACCTTTGCCTTCTTTGGAACTGGTTCGTCCTTTGCCGTCCATTGTTTGGACTGTTGTTTAGTTTCAGGGGTATAATGATGAACCCATGTTTCATCAACCGGAATAAATCTACGCAAAAAGTCCCCTGAATCACGTCTAAACAGTGCCAAATTCTCCTCTGAAATGGTTAGACGCACGAGCTTTTGATCTGGCGTAAGCAAACGCGGCACCCATCGGGCGGATAGCTTTCTCATACCTAAAGCTTCACATAAAATATGGTGAACTCGCTCTTTTTGATGTGCCGACAGCCTCAAGAATGGGACATGCAAAAGGTCCCTAATTTTACACTCTGCTTTTCTATAATTAGTAGTGGCTCAGGATTATGACGACCTCGAATACATGACACGAAAACTAATAGAAGAGTACAATAAGTGGGGACTAGAGGTTAATCTCAATAAGACAGAGTATATGTGTATCGGTGGAATAAAACAGGATCTAATCTTAAATACAGGGCTGCGAATTTAGTCCTGTGATGAGTATAAATACTTAGGTCCAAAAATTACAGCTGACGGAACACTAGACAAAGCTATAGAAGATCGAAACGTACAAGGAAGAAAAGCAATAACTTTATTAAATGGAATAATTTGGGACCAAAGTATATCAAAACATAACAAAAAGCTTATATATAACACCATTGTAAAAAGTATTAATACATACGGCTCAGAAGTATGGCCAATCAAGGATAGAACAGAAAAAATGCTTTCCGCTACGGAGATGGACTATTGGAGAAGAGCAGCAGGGAAATCAAAAAGAGAAAGAGTTACAAATCAAAGAATAAGAGAAATTATGATAGTGGGTGAACGTACTTTAGTGGATGATATAAGAACAAAACAACTGGTGTGGTACGGACATGTACAAAGAATGAATGATGAAAGACTACCTAAACAAATACTACAATGGAAACCAACTGGCCGAAGAAAACGAGGACGATCAAGGAGAAGCTGGAGAGAAGGAATAGATAGTGAAATAAGAATAAGAGGCCTAGATGATGAATTATGGGCAAACAGAAACGATAAATATATATATTTTCTATAATTTAATAACCATAGAATCACTTTTTATTCTAGTGCTTACCCTAATACACTCGACCAAATTCAGCAATAATTTACAAGACATCGTTTGAATCGTAGTAGCCAGACTGTCGTCGTGAACGTTCTTACTGAACAAATGAACAGCGCGCGTCAAATCCGAGAGAGGGAGTTGCTGTCGCACGTGATGAACCAAGTCGGCTAGAGTGGAGTAAGCTAGAGGGCGCAGCGATTCGTGCGTCGTCCAACCTCGACCCAGGAGCACGTCTTCGTCGAATAGGCGTTCCATGTGTGGTACAAACTCTATATAAAAAAAATTTGCTAGATAAATACAAAAAAGGGTGGATATATTAAAATAAAAAAGGGGTTTATACGCAAGATATAGTTATAATTAATACCAGATGTCGCTGTTTAACCTCGGTAGTACAGAAAGAGGAATTTCAGTACACTCAAATACGTTATCTAACGTATTTGAGTCAAGTTTCTACTATAGACTTGCTGCTACAGAAATACTTGTGGATTTTTATTAATAAAGTTCAGCAAAACTCTTAAAATTAAAATTTTGATTAAAAATAAATTACCTTTTCCCTGTAAGGGTTTTAATTTGAAATAAAAGTTAAAATACAAAAAAAAACTATTTTGAAGATTTGGCACAAAAAGTTAAAGAGGTATCTGCGGCTAAAATATGACTCGCAGCTCTGTCCTCAACGAAGCAACCTTCATGTAGCAGAGAGTTAACAAGCTCATTAATCCTTGGATCATAGTTTGCGAGTGCTGTTGAACTACTCCTTGGTATATTCTGATTATGTGAGCCAAGAATATGAGGGTTTTGATTTAAAAATAGATTTTTTTAAAGAGATTGAGCAGAGACAGGGAGATAAATACAAGGTAAAGGGTATAGATATGTATGACTTTACAGGGTTTTGATTGGAATGGGTTTTAAAGAGATTGGGCATATAGATCTAAATGAATATCCGCTAAAAGGCTATAGACATATGTAACTTTACCTTTTCATAAATCTGTTGCCAAAATATGTCTTGCGGTATAGCTCCCTCCTCAACGAGGCAATCTCCATGGGGCAGAGAGTTAATAAGCCTAACGCCACTTGGACATCATTTGCGTGTGCTGTTGAACTACTCCTTGGTATAGTCAATGATGTAAGCCAGAAATAAGGGGGTTTTGATTTAAAATTAGATTTTTTTAAAGAGATTGAGTACAAAAAAGGAAATAAATACAAGTTAAAGGGATATAGATATGTGTGAATAATAAGGCTTTGATTGAAATAATTTTTCAATAGATTCGGCACAGAGAGGTAAATGAGTATGCACTAAAAAGGTATAGGTATATGTAGCTTTACTTTTTCTTAAATCTGTGGCCAAAATATATCTCGCTGCAATCAATAGCTCCCTCGTCAACGAAGCAACTTTCATGTAGCAGAGAGTTAACAAGCTCATTATTCCTTGGATCATAGTTTGCGAGTGCTGTTGAACTACTGTTGGTATATTCTGATTATGTGAGCCAAGAATATGAGGGTTTTGATTTAAAAAAAGATTTCTTTAAAGAGATTGCGCAGAGACAGGGAGATAAATACAAGGTAAAGGGTATAGATATGTGTGACTTTACAGGGTTTGGATTGGAATGGGTTTCAAAGAGATTGGGCATATAGATCTAAATGAATATCCGCTAAAAGGGTATAGACATATGTAACTTTACCTTTTCATAAATCTGTTGCCAAAATATGTCTTGCGGAAATCAATAGCTCCCTCCTCAACGAGGCAACCTCTATGGGGCAAAGAGTTAACAAGCCCTATATTCCTTGGACCATCATTTGCAAGTGCTGTTGAACTACTCCTTGATATATTCTAATGATGTAAGCCAAGAATAGGAGGGTTCTGATTTAAAATTAGATTTTTTTAAAGAGATTGAGTACAAAAAAGGAAATAAATACAAGTTAAAGAGATATAGATATGTGTGAATTTAAGGGCTTTGATTGAAATAATTTAAAGAGATTCGGCACGGAGAGGTAAATGAGTATGCACTAAAAAGGTATAGGTATATGTAGCTTTACCTTTTCTTAAATCTGTGGCCAAAATATGTCTGGCAGCAATCAACAGCTCCCTCCTCAACGAAGCAACCTCCATGGGGCAAAGAGTTAACAAGCCTAACATTCCTTGGACCATCATTTGCGAGTGCTGTTGAACTACTCCTTGGTATATTCTAATTATGTAAGCCAGGAATGATAGGGTCTTGATTTGGGCACCCATGAAATCGACGAAGATTTCTTTGTTGAAAGTGTCCATCTGTCTCTGTTCCAGCGTCGGCTACACACAACAAAAAAAAACTATCAAATACCAAATTGTAAATAATGCAAGGACCTAAAACTATAAACAACAAGTAAAATTAAAGAAAGAAAAATGAGAAAAAAGTTTTCTGCTTCGGCCGGGGATCGAACCCGGGATCTCTTGCTATCTAGGCAAACATTCTAACCACTGAACTACCGAAGCCATACATAAATTTTCGGAAAACTTCCATCTATGCAGGTTGCGGTGTCTCAATCCAAGAACGAGAAATTCTCAGGTTATTAACTCGACCAAGTCATCCAACTGATCTCCCTAAATTCTTCTTTCCCACTGTCAAATTTGAGTTATCATACCTACAGTGGGAAAGAAGAATTTAGAGAGATCAGTTGGATGACTTGGTCGAGTTGTATTGAGACACCGCAGCCTGCATAGATGGAAGTTTTCCGAAAATTTATTTATGGCTTCGGTAGTTCAGTGGTTAGAATGTTTGCCTAGATAGCAACAGATCCCGGGTTCGATCCCCGGCCAAAGCAGAAAACTTTTTTCTTATTTTTCTCTCTTTAATTTTACTTGTTAAAAAAATACTACTTATCAACAAGGGCGGATTTCAGGGGGGATATATGCCTTTTAGTTAATAAGTATAGGGCTTAACGGATAATTACCCCCCTAGAAAAAAAAATAAATGCACAAATATTTATTTCGTCGACAATTAGCCACCCCCCCCCCCTTAGATTTATACCCAGATCCGCGCTTGGTGGGGCCATAGAGATGCGCAAAAACTACACACTGAGATAAGATTCGAAAAAACGTCATTTAGCGAATTTTAACGTAGGGAATCCTATAAGACCAAAATGGCCAAACTTTGAAAATTCATATTTCAAAAACTATACAGCTTATCAACAAAGGCCCGGAGTTGCACTATAGTGAGGCGATAGAGATGCAAAAAAACCACACACTGAGTTCAGATTCGGAAAAACGTCATTTAGCGAATTTTAGGGTAGGGAATCCCATAAAACCAAAATGGCCAAACTTTAAAAATTCACCTTTCAAAAACTATACAGTTTATCAACAACATACCTGTAGAGTAATAGTATTCATAATTAGCGGGATAAAATCGCTGACATCTTGGTGTACGTCTTGCTTGTGTAGTTGATACATTAGGACCACAATTATAGGCAGTTCTTGTAGTACTTTAAGAGAGAGAACTGCTTTTGGAATTAGGTAGTACTAAAAAGTAAACCAATAGTAAGTAGTCGTACTTATACTTGGTATTATTTAAGCAACATTTACACCCGTATTTACTAAAGGGTCTATAGTGCTAAGTGCTACAATCGTAGGTTTACAAGTCTAGATTTTGGTTGAAGGTTTAACTTATTTTTCCCATAAGTTTTTAATATTTATATACAGGGTGTCCCAGAACTAATGGTACATCGTTAAACTGTAGATTCCTTGGGTCAAAATATTACGATTTAGCCATACTTACCTTAGTCCAAAAGTTTGTATTAACAGAGATACAGGGTGTTAAACTTTATTTTTTCAATTTGATTTTCTTTAATAACTTTTTTACTAATTAATATTTTTGCAAAAACTAACCAGCCTGTGAGTTTTTTTAAAATTAGCAAGACGATTCCGTTAAAAAATTTGATGTACAATGTACAGTGTGTTCGTTGGACCACTGCCATTGCATAAAAATCAGTGTATTTTTCTTGTGCCTCGGTGTATACCAGTTTTTATGTAAAATAAGGGTTTTCCCACCCTTTTTATGTAAAAAAGTTGTACTGTTTTAAAGTCGCTCAGAGCGACGGTTTTTGAGATTTTTGCATTTAAAGTTTTTATTACATGTGAGTGATATGCCTAATTTATTTATGATACTTTTTTCAATTCTTTCTTCTAATTAATAATTTTGCACAAAAAATTGGGTTTAGTGGTTTTTCGGCATGGATAATTTAATTTTGGTAAAAAAAAATATATTATACAGGGTGTTCTCTAGGTCGGTACCGTTACATTAAAATATGTCTAACGTTTTTGTTCCGCGGTGTATACAAGATTCTATTAAAAACGTTAATTTTTTAATTTTTTTAAAGTAAAAAAGCTATAGCTTTTAGATGTCCCTTAGTGCAACGGTTTTCAAGATATTTAAATTAGAAGTTTTTATTGTATGCGTAAAAGATTTTTCATTAAATTCTTACTCCTACACTTACTTTATACATATCAATACTTTTTTATAGCATTCTAAGATTTTACGTTTTCTTAAAAAATATTAAGTGAAAAAATATACAGCGTGATTCTTGAATTATCATAAATATGTTAAAACAATTGTAAGTTATTGTCCGTTATTGCAACTATGTTTTTAATGAGGAACAAAAACCTCTTCATATTAGTTTTTTTAAAAATGGTAAGTACGTATACTTTATTAATGCAAGTATTTTTTTATTGTTTTAACGAAAATTTTCAAGATTAAAAAAATTATTATTTTATTATTTATTTAAAAAAATATAAAATTTAAGCAACTAAGTTAAAATTTTAAAATTCACAAATAGTAAATCAAACTTAAAATTGTTTATTATAGTAGGCTTATTATTAATAACTATTCAATAATTAAAATAATATTCTGTTTAAAAACCTGCTTAAGTACACACCGAGGCACAAAAAAATACACTAATGATTTTAATGCAATGGTAGTGGTCCAAAGAACACCCTGTACATTGTACATCAAATTTTTCAACGGAATCGTCTTGCAAATTTCAGAAAGACCTACACACTGGTTAGTTTGTGCAAAAATATTAATTAGTAAAAATAATTGAAGAAAGTATCATACATAAATTAGGCATATCTGTCACATGCAATAAAAACTTTAAATGCAAAAATCTCTAAAACCGCTGATCTGAGCGACTTTAAAGCAGTAGAAATTTTTTACTTAAAAATGATGGGAAAACCATTATTTTACATAAAAACTGGTATACACCGAGGCACAAAAAAAATACACTGATTTTTATGCAATGATAGTGGTCCAAGGAACACCCTCTACATTGTACATCAAAATTTTCAACGGAATCGTCTTACCAATTTCAAAAAATCTTACACGCTGGTTATTTCTTGCAAAAATATTAATTAGTAAAAAAGCTATTAAAGAAAATTGAATTGAAAAAATAAAGTTTAACACCCTGTATCTCGGTTAGTACGAACTTTTGGACTAAGATAAGTATGGCTAAATAGCAATATTTGGACCCAGGCAATCTACAGTTTAAATATATACCATTAGTTCTGGGACACCCTGTATATTGTTCGTAAATACCTTGTGATATGGGTCATCTTTTATCGTTTTAACAAAGACATTATTTCCACACAAATGTTAGAAATAAATAAAAAAAAATATAATATTCTGTTTAAAAATGGTAGCCATATTTAAACCTCTAAACGTCACTAGGAGATGTCCAATAAAAATGGTGTAAGTCAGTGTCGGCTGTCCGCAATATTTTACATGTTAATTTTTTAGACAAGTTAGCGATGATTAAACCGATGTTCAATTGTTTTGGTGGATGTGTAATTTAAAATGGATTCTGATATATCTTGTGCTTCTTACATAACTTAAATATTGATACGTATAAGTTATTTATGTATTATTTAGCTTTGAAAATTTTTATATAAAAGTTTTTTGTTAATCATGGATTATTTCTATTGTTTTTCGAACTTTAAACCACTTCTCAAGGGTAGTGCTACAATTTGAGACTATTTTTAACGGGAATCCTACGACTGCACGGACTAAATTTCCAAAAAATGACATTTCGTTACAAATATTTTATGTGGTTTTTCTTTATATTTAAAATTAATTTGAATTTATATGAGATGAAACTCACTGAGAAATGCTATGCTATAATATTGTACATTAGGGTGAACCGAAGCAGTTATTTGACCTGTGAGTATTAAAAAAATATACTTAAACCGGTCGTCGGTATCAAGTACCCGTTCTAAAGTTTTACACCAGTATTTACTAAGACCTTAAGTATATATAGACCGGGTTTAAGTATCAAGTCTATAGACTTGATACCGACCGGTTTAAGTGTATTTTTTTAATACTCACAGGTTAAATAACTGCAAAGGTTTGGTTCGCCCTAATGTGCAATATGATAGTAAGCATTTCTCAGTGAGTTTCATCTTATGTAAATTCAAATTAACTTTAGAAATAAAGAAAAAACACATAAAAATTTTGTAACGAAATGTCATTTTTTGTAAATTTTGTCCGTGCAGTCGTAGGATTCCCGTTAAAAATAGTCTCAAATTGTAGTACCACCCCTGAGGGGTGGTTTAAAGTTCGAGAAACAATAGAAATAATCGATGATTGACAAAAAAACTTATATACAAAAATATTCAAAACTAAATAATACATAAATAACTTAAAACTATATCTGTAGATGCATTCCGTATTAAATACGTATCAATATTTAAATACTGTAAAAAGCACAAGATATATTAGAATCCCTTTTCAATTACACATTTATCAAAACAATCGACCATCGGTTTAATCGTCGCTAGCTTGTCTAAAAAATTAACATGTAAAATATAGCGGACAGCTGACACTGACTTACACCGTTTTTATTCGACATTTTCTAGTGACGTTTGGAGGTTTAAATATGGCTAACATTTTTAAACCAAAATATTTTAATATTTTTATTTATTTATCACCTTTGTGTGGAAATAATGTCTTTCTTACAATGAAACAAGATGACCAATAGCGCAAGGTATTTATGAACAATTTATATAAATATTAAAAACTATTGCATTCATGGGAAAAATAAGTTAAACCTTCAACCAAAATGTAGACTTTTAAACCTAGGATTGTAGCACAGCATTGAAGTCGCCGTAAAAAACGGCGCCAGCTAGTTTTTCTAGAATGGCTATCTTTAAAAACAAGGAAGTTATGTAGTTAGTATGTAGTTAAATAAACTTCCAACTCTATTTCCCAAAACACTAGGTTTCTGCTTTGCACGGCAGATTTTGATGTGTATAGTATAATTACCGCTATTAAGGTGCCATCCTTATTCCTTTTTTCGGTCTGAATACCAGTAATTGTAAAAGTTTCTTTCAGCAGCTCCTCAATATCGACTTCACTCAATTCTTTAACTTTAATCTGAGATCTAGGCTCGAATATTTTCGGCATGTGGTTGGGCAAATTCGAATAGATCGCTTTCACAAACTCTAGGAACCTTTGGATTTCTGGACTACAAAAAAAACATTGTGTAAAAAATTGGTATCAGATTAAATTCTCTTTTCATAACACATGAAGAACAAGTCCTCATTATTTTATCTCAAGAAAAACTATAGGGCTCTTAAGAATATGACCCTGTATATTTATGCAAAACTTCATTCTGGTATACTGACGGATCCAAAATGCCATCAGGCGTTGGATCTGGATTTATTAGTATTCAAGAAAAAGTCGAGATTAAACATAGTCTCGGCCAATTGGCTACTATATTTCAGGCCGAACTCGTAGCCATTGAACTGTGTGAATGGACCAACAAAAATCTTCTCCGAGAGTCAAGCAGCCTTGAGAGCGCTTGATTCCTATACGGATCTCATCGAGACCCGTGAGGAGCTGCAGGGATTCGCCGAATGCGCATGATAGCGCTAAAAATGTGTCATTAGTATGGATACCAGGGCATTCCGGGCACGAAAGAAATGAGGTCGCAGACCAAGCAGCGAGGGAAGCGGCATCTGCCGAGTTTTTCGGTCCCGAACCAGTCCTGGGGATATCATACTAAATGTTGCTAAATCAACCATATTAAAATGGATGGAGAACTAGGGTCACTGCATCCTTAAAGCCTGGCGTCTCAGGCTTCCAGGATGCAGTGACCCTAATGGAGAACAGCGTCCAACAATACTGGATTAATATACCAGAACTTGCTTATACTCTAAATAGTTCATTAAAGATCCTTGTAGAGGGAGAGCCAGGAACATCATTGGCCTTACCAGACAAGAGATCCGTATGGTGACTGGACTTTATACGAGTCACTGTTGACTAAAAGTACCCATGCACAGAATGGGACTAACAGAAGAAACCGAATGTAGACTCTGTATAGAGTATGATGAAACAGACGTGTACTGTGCGAGTGTCCGGCTATTGCATATTTATAGTCTAAATTATACGCATTTGTAATGACGTCACCAGGTGAGAAAAAAACGTATGGCGTAGATATTTTTTTCAATTAATAAGCCTTTTTCCTCGAGGTTACTAGTCACTCATTTAAGTTACTCGAAATGACGTCACGGTTACTCGGAGTAACCGCTGTATGACGTCAGACAGTCAGCTGTGGATGACATTTCCAATTGTTTGTTTTTGTTTTTACCAGGAGCTTCCGAAATGCAGAAAATAATTCATTGTTTCCACCAATGCATGCCCACCCCGATTCAAAAAACGTATCACGGGACATGGATTTACACCAGTTTTAAATGCAGCGTTACCTGATGCGTTTTTTGAATCGGGGTGGAAACAGGGTGCTCCTTTGGTATTCTGTGGTAAGGCCGCAGTACCACAGAACACCAAATGCAGTACATTTTAAGACTAGTTGCAGTTGAATTGATATAGGACCAACTTCAACGGATGTGCTTCATTTTCTACCGTTACCAAACATAATTCGTTGGTAATATATATATTAAAATCATTGAGTTGTATAACGCCCTGTAGGGTATAGACAACATTTTGAAAAAAAAACAAAACAAAACGATCTTAACCTCAAAATATTTCAGCAACCACGTCTGCTAGGCTGGTTACACTGTGTGGTTACTCGTGACGTCATAGTTAGTGTTACTCAGCGAAGAAAAACAAAAAACGAGTAACCAGGTTACCTGGTAACTTGTAGTTACTGCGAGGAAAAAGGCTTAATGTTTTTTGATTGACAGTGACTGATACTTCACATAATCAATAACCTACCTATTTAAATCAGACACTACTTTTTTTAAAAAGTTTTTTGTCACCGCTGTTTATAATATACTAAACAAAGATAAACAAAAATGACGTCATTACAAATGGGTATAATTTGAACTATACGTCAGAACACTTTCGGTAAACCCCAGATTGATTTGAAATATCTGAACAGTGTCTTACCCAAACTGATAGCTATCTTTTTGGAGGATTAGGCATACAGTGGTGAGAAACCACTCAAAAGTGAGCCACAATAGACCCACTGGTCGTCGCAGTGGAAGAGCTGCAAGGGCCACTCACACATGAATCATCAAAACTTCATTAACAAAGGTTAAAAACATTCGTGATTTATAGCGCATCAGGACCAAAAGATAGACCGACGGAAAACACAATTCAGATCAAACATACGCCTAAGGTCTGGTCCGCAGTTTCACTTCTTGCCGCTTACTTCTATTTCCCTTTCTCTAATAGCAAAAGATGGAGATATAAATTGTATCTTGATCTCTTTCTATTAGAGAAACAAGGAAATAGAAGTGAGCGGGAAGTGAAACTGAAAACGGCTTTATATGGAAAGATTTTTTAAAAATCGAACATGCAATTGTATGTCTCATTATCAGGTCTCAAGGTCTTTATAATTTTAGACAGGTTATCTACAGAATTTGAAAGGTTCTATCTACGTCACTGGTTGTTATAGTTCAAATTATACCCATTTGTAATGATGTCATTTTTGTTTATCTTTGTTTAGTATATTATAAACAGCGGTGACAATAAACTTTTTAAAAAAAGTAGTGTCTATGATTTAAATAGGTAGGTAATTGGTTATGTGAAGTCACTGTCAATCAAAAAACATTGATTGACAAAAATATCTACGCCATACGTTTTTTTCTCACTTGGTGACGTCATTACAAATGCGTATAATTTAGACTTTAAATACACATGACTGGTCAAATTCTGTAGGCAACCTGTGTGAAAGTATAAAGACCCTGGGGCAGGCTAGACAGACGAACGGAAAAATGTATGCGAAATAAACTGACCCGAAGTTGCAAGATAAAGTATCTTTGTTTGTTGCACCAGTAATAAAAAACAAAGATGGACTTACTTGAATTGAGGTTTATACTGCTTGTGCAACTCGATTATAATCTTCAAACAAACCAAAACGTTCTCTTCGTTGTCTATTTCTAACAGTTTAAACATAAGCTGCAATATGAGTATGACGTAAGGTTTTAGATGGTCGTTTGTCGGGAGCCTGTACAAAAGCTCTAGAATTAATTTCCTAACCTAAAAAATATATTCAGCAACATTAAGATAAAGAATATAGACAGGATCATTTTACTAGGTACATAGAAAGTTATTCTCCCAATTTTCTTCTACCCCAAGCAGCTAGCTGCTAGTGCTTTGTTGTCGAGCGCATTGCTTCTCAGTCTGCCTGCATTCACGATGCGTGTTGGATGTACGTCTATTTGCAATTAATTTAAAAACACGCAAATTAATTACTCCTAGATGCACCGTAAGAAGGCCTTGCTAATCCATTCTCTCTCTTTGTTGTTTTGTATGTAAGCAACAAGGACTTAATCGCGATTAGACCCATAACCGCGCTTAAGTGCTTACGGTTAATTAATTATTTTATATGTATCTATTGTTGATGTTCTATTAAAGTGACACCGCGTCATCAAAACCTTGATGGGCGGGAAGAGAGTAGAGGGGTACATACAGTGGCACGCACTTCCTTTAATTTTTTTTATTGATATTGATTCCCAAAATGAGGCACTGCACTAATTAGTCATTACCTTACTATTTTACTTGCTTTTTATTGATGTCTTCTTCTAACCGATTTCATTAGAAAGGAACATATATACTCTTATCTGGTTGTTACGCACATATTGTTGATTTAGCCGGGCTTTGACGTTTTCTATTCGTTATTGTTTTGACTGTTTCTGTCAAACAAATTATTGCGGAACTTTTTACAAAACAAATTACCATTTTTGCAACTAAATTAATATTTGCGCACATTTTAATATAATTTTGGATCCTCTTTTATGTTTCGGATCTTTATTTATTAGGTAAGTACCTATTTGATCTCTCCTTTAAAAGGTCTTAGTGCTTTATCCCTCGAACATTAAACCCGGAGCGGCACACTGCATGTACAAAGTGAAACACAAATTTTTTAAGGCTTCTTTACTTAGATTTTGCCGCAAAATTTGGTTTACCATAGTTTCGACGCGGTGCCACTTTAATACAACATCAACTATAGTAGAATGTGCCTGTCTGTAGACCGGAATTATGCTGCTTCGTGACAATGCCAATGTCATTCCCGTACTTGTCAATTTGAAGTGTGCGTAATTAGTTAAGTGTCAAAAAGTGATAAACGGATATTAAAAAAAAAAACATTAATTGAGAAGTGAGAACAAGAGTAACATCAAGCAACCGTTCTTTGTTATACTAGTGATTAATAATGAAGACAGGAGAGTGATATACCTGTTGAATATTATATTCGGCAATAAAATGTGGTTGTCCTTCATCTAGGATCTTGACAAATATATTTACAGAGTGATCCAGAAAAGTGGGGTAATGCGCTGAGCTCAGGATCATCTAAAAAAAATACAACAGATACCCATTTGCCTATGAGATAACTAAACCAGATATACAGTGCCTAGAAAAGTTGGAACCATATGGACAACTTTTTTATTATTAATTTTAGAAAAACTAAAACATAAAATACAATCATCAGATATCAAACTTTTTATTCGTATATGAAGTTTGTAAAAAAAAATGAATTTTGCCTGAATGAGTACCTTCAGTTTTTTTTTACACGTTCTGAGGATATCGTTATAAATCAAAAAATAAAACCTGAGAAAATGAGCCATTAAGAGGCTTTACCATTTTATTATATAATAATAAAGCTTAATGTTTTATAAAAATGTATAAAAAAGGACTCAAAAGGTTATAACTAATACTTTTGAAAACATTTTTTTTTAGTTTAATGATAAAACATTTAAATAAATATACAACCATTATAAACCCTTTATAAAAAAAGCCAAAATTATAAAACTTCCTTACAACGTATTAGGGACGGTTGCAAATCAAAATCGTTAGTTTCAACTCCAACTTACTTCTTGGTAGGGGCAACATTTCACTCAGAGACATCATTTTTAACTCACACGTATACTATAAATATAGTTGTGTGAGCTACATATGGTGATGTCCAAAATAAGAAAAAAAAGGTGCTCCGATTTCAGATTTTGAAACTTTTTTGTTTTTTGCACCGTCTTTCTGTCATTAACGACCCACGCGCATAACTCAAAAACTGCTAGCTTGATTTTAATGAATAATTTAATATCTAGGTTGGCTTTTGGCTCTAGCTGGTCCCATTTAAAAATGAAGAAAATCCACAGGACATAAGCCAATAAAAGAGGTTGGGGGTTAGAGGTGTTGATTATTTGAATACTCGTCAATAATCGTTACTTGACTAATAAGTAATTATTTTATATACTCGTTACTATCGTTACTTTGATTACTGTAACTGTATTCAATTCAATCATACAATTAGTGCTAAATTCTCGGACTGTCGTTAATTCGAAGATCATTTACTAGGTTTTTGTTGTTGATATTATGGAAATATTTGGTCAAAAAAAACAAAAATAAAAAAGTACAGTCTGTATAATATGTTGATTGTAGATACTACATATTTAAAAAACATATCTTAAAATAATTTATAAATCTTGGTTGTAATGTAAAAAAATAATTATTGTTACTTTTTACAAATACAATTTAAATGCGTTAGTTACATAGACTCCCTAATTTTGGATTACCGACTTTCGAGTGATTACTGAATACTAAAATAATCGAAGGAATCAAAGTAATCAAAGTAACGAAAGTAATCATTTAATTTTCGGATCGAAAAAAATAGTCAAAAAAACATTGTTTTGAGAAAATCGCTGTTAAAGAATTTAGTTCATTAGAGAGATTCATTTTTCACTTACATGACAAATTACGAGTTAACATGTTATTTTATATCAACAGGAATCTATTAACTCAATGTAATTGGTGCAGTACGTTTCTCAGAAAAAATGATTTTTGTCGTTTTAGTAAAAAAAGACGAAAACCCGATATTGTAACACTTTTTTAGAACAAGGTATGATGACGTTGTAAATCAGGATGTCACGCAGGATGGTAAATAATATAGAAAAAGAAAACAAATAAAGAAGAAATTTTATATTTCTTTTTACAACGAGTTATAAAATGCTGAAGAACAACTGGGAATGGGATTATTCTCTAATAAATTCAAAAGATTTTTTCTTATTCTCCTTAACTCTAAGTACACTGAGCAATTAGAAAAAACAGTCATAACACAAAAATGAACAGTATTTTACTTGTTATATGGGTCAGATTTAACCAATAGTTCACACAAAAACCTTCACAACTCGAAATGTGACTCTTTTCAGGATGAAACTCCACGTTCATGCTGTTATCAAATCAGAAGTGACACTGTAAAGGAACGCATCCTAAGCTAAACTTGGCAAAATAAAAGAGTCAAATCACCATCTCGCGGTGAATTGTTGAAACATAAATGTGACGCTTTTATGGAAGAAAGTACAAGTTATTTCGATGATGGCGGCAGGTTTATCTCAATAACGGCGGTTTTTGAGTTGTGACTCTTTTTCAGCGGGTGTGCGATGTGAGCTTATAGGTGCCCATAAAATGGCAGAGTATTTTTACTTACCTCAAAATTCTTACTGATCTCCTGAATAGCCTTTAATTTGAGGACATCTTTACAGTTTGAATCCCCCAAAGTCCGGATGTAACTCATAAATTGATTCATCTGGGTGGTGTGGGGGTCTACGGAACCCCCAATTGTCGAGGTCGAAGGCTGTACTTGCATCATTTTGAAGGTGTTGGTCGAGAAACTATTTACAAAATCCTGTAGAGTTTTTGGCAAATGGTGGCATCTCTGTCAGAGATGGAGTTCTGAAAAGAAAATATTTTTTAATCAATTAATACATATATGGATAAAGAAACAGGGTTTTTTTGTTACCGCTAATCTCCGAAACTACTTAAGCGATTTTAATGAAATTTGGCATACATGTTCTCTTTGGTTAAGAAATTTTTTTACGCTACGACGCATGCAATTCGGGTAACTGGTGAAGCCGGTTATTTTTAGGCTAGTTATAATATTTATTTCTATACTATTATTTAGTCTTCTTCGATCCATCTTTGGACATAGACCTCCCCCAATATCTTCCACTGTTCTCCCTCTGCCACTGTGTTCATCCATCTAGTACCCGCATGTTTCCTCAAATCGTCCGCCTCTACTTCTATTATTTTCCCAAGGTCTCCAGTTTACAAAACATTTGTTCCATTGATCGTCGTTCTGTCTATATTATGACCGGACATCTGAGTCTGACATCCATTACTTTTGCTTTATTTCTTATACATTGATTGATCTTTGGGCTTTTGACACCTTGACCATATTTGATTTTGTAAGTGTCCAGATCTGGGATCCATATCCATATAACATTAGTTATACGCTTTCGTTTTGAGGTATGGAGGATATTTTTTATTTTTTAACATGTAGCTTAATTTACAAAATGATACCCAGGCCAATCTTACTCGTCTTTTGATTTCAGCCGTTTGGTTTTTTTGTAGTTTATTAATTTGTTCTAGATATATATATATATATATATATATATATATATATATATATATATATATATATATATATATATATATTGCTCTACTTGTTCTATTTTTTCTTGGTTTATTCTAATCGTGATATCTTCATCTGCGTTTGTTATGATTTTAGTTTTAGTGTAGTTCATACTGTATCTAGTTCTTCCAGCATTTTTATCCGTTCTTCTTTCTTATATGTTATTAAGGCGATATCGTCAGGATATCTTAGGTGGTTCAAGTATTGTCCGTTTACTTTGATGTCTATTCCTTCCCAATCTAGGTTTTTAAAATCATCTTCTAGGGCCTGGTTAAATAGTTTAGGGGATATTCTGTCACCCTGTCTGACACTTCTTATGCGGATTGCCTTGGTCCATTCGTGGATTTTGATAGATGTTGTTGCTTCGCTATATGTATTGGCTATTAATTCTGTGTATCTGTGATCTATTCGCCTATTAGATATAATATAAATGAGAATAAATACACTATTAGAAAAATAATTTAATTTTCTCAATTTTAATTTAAAGTTTCAAAATGCAATTATCCTAGTTTATAATTTCAAGTTCAAATGACTGGAGTATTGCTCGGGATTATCATAAACTTGCAAATTTACAAAGATAAAACTACAAACTCACCATAAAATCAATCTAAATAAAAATAAAAACATAGGTAAAACTTTTGAGGATACTTTCACACTCATAAAAAAGCATTTTTCTTTTAATCTGTGGGAAAGTGTTATTGCTTAGGATTATCATTAACTTGCAAATTTACAAAGATAAAACTACAAACTCACCATAAAATCAATCTAAATAAAAATAAAAACATAGGTAAAACTTTTGAGGATACTTTCACACTCATAAAAAAGCATTTTTCTTTTAATCTGTGGGAAAGTGTTATTGCTTAGGATTATCATTAACTTGCAAATTTACAAAGATAAAACTACAAACTCACCATAAAATCAATCTAAATAAAAATAAAAACATAGGTAAAACTTTTGAGGATACTTTCACACTCATAAAAAAGCATTTTTCTTTTAATCTGTGCGAAAGTGTTATTGCTTAGGGTTATCATTAATTTGCAAACTTACAAAGATAAAAACTACAAACTCACCATAAAATCAATCTAAATAAAAACAAAAACATAGGTAGAACTTTTGAGGATACTTTCATACTAATAAAAAAGCATTTTTCTTTTAATCTGTGCGATAGTGTAGTCACAAGAGTCCTTTTAAACGGAAGGAAGCAATTCGTGAATATATTGATTATTTTTGGCAAAGTTTTCAAAGTTGCCTTTCAGTTGAACTTGACTAACAAAAGCGTTTAGTCGAAATAAAGTCTATGAAAAAAAACTCTAAAACTCGACTCCTATTATTCATCAAACCAGCAAATTAAAAAGCATAAAAAAATAACTTATGACAAAAAATCAAACATAATTTTTTTGTTAAATATTGAAAAAAAAGAATAAAAAATGGATGACAGAACGATAGACTTGATTTTTGCCGGTTCATTGGAAAATCTGCCACCGGTTAGTTCAAAAATTGTGAGGATTTTTACCAGTTCAACATTTACCGGTAAGTAACCTTATATACAGGATGTTGTCTTGCTTCTTCATATCTTGATACTTTTTTTCACTTTTATTCTAATTTTAATGAGCTCGCGTCTCTCCTGAGACTTTCACATAAGTTTGATTGTAGGGGACAATCACATATCTTGACAAAACCTCCCAAAAAGCAAGTGAAGCTGCAAGAGTCGGTGAACAATATAAAAGAAAAAAGTATAAAGGGTTAGTACCCTTTGGCGTATAAACTTTGGGACCATGGGGGGAAGAGGCAAAATATTTTGTAAATGAATTATCAAAATTAATCGCACATTCTTTTCTACAACAACAAATAAGTCTTGCAATTTAACGCGGAAACACAGCATCTATAATAGGAACCATTCCAGATGATCTAGGTTTGAAAAGTGAAAAGAAAAAGTTAACTTTACTTACATTTTTTTAGTCACATATACTACTATAACATACTAAAATTATATCCAATTGCACCGAGACGAAAAAATTCCATATAACCTTTGTAAATTTTTAGATACTACAATGGAAAGAAATACGTTGATGGCTAAATGTTATCCAAAAATTAAGGACTACTGTAGAGAGAAGCATGGTCTTGAGTTTCAGGTACGACTGCATTTGCACAATCCGCCTAAACCGATTTTAACAAAAAGTTATTTTCTGATCACAAAATCATAAAAGAAGCTGTTCTCTCCTACCATCTATTTTTCAAAACAAAAACTTTGAACAAAAAGCAGTGTCTAACAAAAATCATGCAGTAGCAAAACCAGAAAAAAAAACGGGTTTATATTCTTTAAGACTTGCAAAATTTTTCTACTACTACTACTATGTCGGTTTAGAACGTTTTTCGACGTTGTCCGACGCCTATTTTCCACCTCCTTCGATCCTGACAATCATATTCTATCAGGTTTTTTTGACTCATTGATCTTTGGATTGACTATTGCCAATCCCATCTGGCACGCCCTCTTTTTCTGCGTCCTATTAGTTGCCATTCTAGGACCTGCTTTGGTAATCTTTTGTCGTTCATCCGTTGTACATGGCCGTACCTTAAAAGTTGTCTTTTAGTGATGTCATCCGTTATGCTTCCCTCGATTCCCATTCTTTCTTTTATGGTCTCATTTCTTATATGATCTGTTCTAGTTATTATTAATCTTCTTATTGCATCCATTTCGACAATTTCCATTTTTGTTTCGTATTTTTCTGTTACGCGACAAACCTATTTCATACAACAGCGTGCTTTTCACCATTATAAAAAACTAATAATAAAACACTCTTAAGACATCCAATAACCTTTTTTTGATTTTACTATTCTTTTTTCCAGTTCTTTAAAGTCTGTTCCTATCTTTTCGAGAGAAATAAATTAAGTTAGGCCTTTTTATTAAAGAAAAAAAAACTAAATTAGAACTTGTGGGTAATAAGCCTCTAGTTGTCTCCTTTTGTATACTCTATATATATATACTATACTACCTCCATAAAACATGCATAATAAAATGATGCGTCAATATTATGCGGCTTTAAAGGGTGTAATAAGGGATGGAAAATAAATAAACTATTGCCCTTGGCTCAAAAACGCGGGAAATGGTACACCATGGTACGGAAATTCATTAAAAATGACCTACAGCCATTTAAGAGGGTTGAAAATCGATATATTCTGTTTTGATATGCAGCTAAATGTACAGGATGTCCGAAATTCGATGTCTTTGTTGGGTTTCAGGTGTTTCCAGGGTCAGTTTTTTTTTCTTTCTTACCTATAAACAACTGAAACTCCCCAAAAACATCGAATTGGGGACACTCCGTAACCCCATAAGAAAAGATCTTGCCATTGAGTTGTATAAGGGGCTAGGTATAGAAGTAAATGGGATCTTGCATTAATTCTAAACAACTATAGTCCTTGCCATAGGCAGTTACACTTTTGTGACATTTCCAACCTCTTTATTTATCATATGCATACTGAGAGCAACAAAAAAAATCTTAAAAATGTCTTGAGTTTTTTTCATCTGTGCATTTTTTTTGTCAACCTACAGTCAGCATCTTTTTATTCAGAGAGAATGACAGTTTTGCCTTTAATTTTATACCATCATGACATACTTACTTTTTAATATATTTCTGGTGAGGAAATATGCTTATTTCATGTCAAAGTCACAAAAATATAACTGCCTATGGTAAGGACTATATAACAATGAATTTGTCTTTATTTTGACAGGTCGTTGACATGAGATGGGGCGTCAGAGATGAAGCGACAGATGATCACATGACGACCGAGCTTTGTATGAAGGAAATTCAAAACTGTCAAAGGTTATCAATGGGACCCAACTTTGTAGTAAGCTAAAAAATGATACACATACATTGTTACAAAATACAAACAATTTTCAGGCACAAGACGAGTTAAAACTGTTAATTTTTATCAAGATTATGCCAAAGATATATGGCAACATTGCATTGGAAAGAATAGTGAACAATCAATACAAGTATGAGATAAATTTGGCAGCATTGCATAGAAAAAAAGAGGTTTACGAATTAAGAAAACTGCTATACAAATTTCAATGTTCCATTCTATTGTCTGGCACAGTTTTCTGATGACAGTATTAACTTGTAGGTCGGGTTCAGCTCTCAACCAGAATGTGTTTACTTCTTCTATACTTAACTATTAAAAACTTAGGTACTTAGCGTACTCACTGAACTGAACCCCGACTATCCTTTCTTGTTTGGTTTTAAAGAAGCATGTGATTACAAACGTGTCTTAATCTTAAACATAAATCATTTGCACCACATACTTTCTAGATTAACGTCCTAATACCTTGACAGGTCAACCAACCAAGTTCTGGAGAGCATGCCTAAATGACATACATGACAATATAAGAGTGCGTGGGAGATATCATGCACTAAGGCAACATGGGGTTTGTCAGATGCTAAATGAGCAAAAAAGTTGCACTAGTTTTCTAAAATGAACACTGAAAATCATTCCGTACTAGTTTTTTAATCAATATTTTTGTATTTACATTGATTGAAATAATTTTTAGGTGTTTTTGGGTCAAAAATATGGCTACAGACCTATACCCACATACGTTCTTTCATCCGAACTGCAACTGATAAGAGACGAACTAGCAGCAACAGGCCATGATGCCACGTTGATCGACTTGTGGTATCGTAAGGACAGTAATGCAGTACCGCCCATTTCGGTTTTGCAACCAATCTCGTCGATTTTGATTAATTTCAACAACAAAGTAAGTCAGGTTTGCAATGTGGTATTCAAAAATACCAAATTTGATATCATAGGATAATTGCTTGATTTGTATGTGTCAATTCCCCAGTAATACGGATGCGTCAGTTATGTGGCAACGCCGCTATGCTGCCAGCCATCACCACCCAGATACATAGCCACATGGGTTGTTCTAGAGAGCCCTCGCATGTTTTGGCTAGCGGCTAACTACAGGAATGTGAACGCTTGCTCTCTCGTTTCTTCTTATGTAAATTCTTGGGTAGAAAAATACGACTACAGGATTCCCTCATCCGAACTACAAATGATAAAAGACGAACTGGATTCTGATTAATTTTAAGCACAAAGTAGGTCAGGTATTCAAAAATACTAAATTTGATACCATAGTATAATTGTTTGATTTGTATGGGCCAGTTCTCTAACATTCGTCAGTAATACTGATGCGTCAGTTATGTGGCAACGCCGCTGCGCTACCAGTCAACACCACCTACATATAAAGCCACATGGGTTGTTTTAGAGAGCTCTCCCATGTTGGCTAGCGGCTAACTACAGGAATGTGAATGCTTCCTCTCTCGTTTATTCTTATGTAAACTCTTGGGTAGAAAAATACGGCTACCGGCCATAATTCCGTGTTAATACACACATGGACAGCCACGCAGTCCTGCCAATTGCGGTTTTGCAAGCGATTTCGTCGATTTTGATCAATTTCAACAACAAAGTAGGTCAGGTTTGCAATGTGGTATTCAAAAACAATAAATTTGATATCATAGTATAATTGCTTGATTTGTATGGGTCAATTCTTTTATATTCGCCAGTAATACTGATGCGTCAGTTATGTGGCAACGCCGCCGCGCCCTAAGCCACCACCGCCCAGATACAAAGCCACATGCGCTGTTTTAGAGAGCCCTAGCATGTTGACTAGCCCGTAATTTCAGGAACGCGAACGCTTTCCCTATTTTTTCTTATTTCAATTTTAGAGTAAACATTACGTCTACAGACCCATACCGGCATACGTTCTTTCATCCGAACTCCAAATGATAACCCACCACCGGCCGCAACAAAGTAGGTTTGCAATGGGGTATTGAAAAATACTAAATTTGATATCATACTATAATTGTTTGATTTGTATGGGACAATTCATTTACATCCGCCAGTAATACTGACACGTCACCTTGATACAAAGCCATGTAAAGTGTTTTTTGTAATTCATTTGTAACGATTCTTTTTTTTTTGTTAAATAAACAAGATTTTTATTAAAAATTGAACAAAAACAAATGATTTTAGAGGATTCCAAAATTACAAGCAGAAGACCAAGCAAAATGGTGGGACACCTTGGGGAAATTCCAAAAATTGTTCAGAAAAGCAGCCGCGTCCTTAAATCAGCAAGGGAGAATGGATCACGATGCAATGCACAATTATTTTATGTCCGGTAAGAGAAAAAAATGTTTTCATTCATTATAAATAAGACCAAAACCTTTAAAGCCTTCAAAATACTCTCTTTTGACTATAGTCCACAATACAACGGTGCATTTTTAAGCGATGAGCAACAGGCTGAGTTTTGCTTCGGGGATAATTCTCAAAAGTGATTACTAACAGAGTACCTACTAGTACTTCTCCAGAAATGCGTCGGGCCAGATCCTTTCCTGGGGCTCACAAGAGGGCAAATGAAGTCGGCCCTAACAGAGTGGACCCAGAAATAGATACAAAAGGAATGGACCAACACAGGAAACGCCAGACAGGCGAAGGAGTATGTGACATGATACAGCAAGTCCCATAGGGACTGGCTGCTCCGTAGAACACGAAGAGAGGTGGGAGCCATAGTGAGAGTCCTAACCGGACACGGCGTCCTACAAGGACACTTGGCGAAGATGAGCGTGATGGAGGACGCGACGTGCGAGCGATGTTGGGCCGAGGACGAGACCTCGGCGTATTTCCTCTCATTATGTGAAGCATACAAGGAAGCAAGAAGAGAGGTATTCGAAGAGGAAGCCTTTGAGACGGAGGACCTTCTGAATCTGAGGTGGCCCGATATTCTGGCCTTTGTACAGAAGATGGCAGATTCTTTAGCGAAGGACTCAGTAGGGGGGATGCCCGGCGGTTGGCGAATAGGGCGCTTTATATGCCTAGTCGCCAGGCTCAGAGCCTACCCCACATTACTACTACTAGTATTTTCCAGTTTCACAAGAAACTTCATAAACCGTACCCTTCTTTTAGTTACGGAACGTGAGGTAATCAATGGCATTCTAAACGTCAAAAACACGAAGAATCACTGTCTAGCCTATGTGCGTTACATAAACAACATTAACCTACAAAATTTGAAAAAAGCGTCGCTGTTTGTCGACATAATCAATCGGAGTTTGGATACAGAGTCTGCAAAGTTATTGGGGAACCTGAGAGATGAGAGACTGCCTAATAAGATTGAGACTAGCAATATGCAAAAGTAAGTATATTGTATGAATTTTAGAAACATGATACCAAAGTAAGAAACACACAAACATAGTATTAAAAATTTGATAAGACGTTGCGCGACAGACCTCTTGGTCACACATGATATATCATGAAGTCACACCACTCCCTTGGCCTAAATAGAAAATTCCGGTTTATATTTTTGAAAATATATTTTTATAAGAAAAAAAAGTTTATACAATTGTATTTTTCAGATATACAGTAGAATGGATTGGACGTGAAGGTCTAGATCCAGAAACTCACGAGGAGTATCTAAAACACTTCATAACTCATTTTTACAAAAACATTATTAAATTGGTGGACAGGGCTATGAGAAAGGAAGACTCTAGTGCTCAAGGACAAATAGTTACTGAGATATTGCAACATTTACATGCTTGTAACAACTCAGTTAAGGTAATTATTTTCATAACACGGGTCAATTTAATTGCATTATAACCAGCATGATTAGAAACAAAATAAAAACACGAAACAGAGAGTTCTGCACTGACAGACTAGGTTAGTAAAAAAACAAAATTGTGACCTGGATCAACATAACCCAAAGTAATTTTGAAATATATCTGTTATCATTATATCAGTTAGGAAGACGGAAGATAAAACTTTATTCATAAATTAATAAAATAAGTAATGTTTAAAAATCTTGTCCGTAGGTTTTTTATGGCAGGGAAGAAAACCTAGAACATATTCACAGATACATGCTGGAAGATTCTGACAAGTTGTTGGTGTTATTTGGAGAAGGTCAGTTGTGAAGAAAGCACGTAGGTAGTAGATGTACCTGTAGAAGTAATATTACTGTCTGTTTAGTACATTTTTCTACGTTGTTCGACGCCTATTCTCCACCTGTTTCTGTCAGGTTTTTCTGACTTATTAATCTTTGGAATGACTGTTGCCATTCCAGTTTAGGACGCCCTCTTTTTCTGCACCCTATTGGTTTTCATTCTAGGACCTGCTTTGGTAATCTTTCGTCGTTCATCCGTTGTACATGGCCGTGCAATATCAGTTGTCTTTTAGTGATGTCATCCGTTATGGTTCCCTCGGTTCCCATTCTTCCTTTTATGGTCTAATTTCTTATATGATCTCTTCTAGATATTCTCAAACATTTAATTTTTTCCGTGCGTATCAAATTTCTTAGCTATATTTTGGTGTTGTTGTAGACTTCTAGGTCTCTTTGCTCTGTAGTACTGAGCCATTTCTAGTATGTGCGTTTTTTCTCCTTGACCATTTTTCGACGAATGTCTGAGCTTAATTAATTTCACAATAAACAAGGCTAACCTGACTTTTGAGTCATTTAATTTAATGTACGTTTAAAATAATTGACGTAAAAACTGGAGTTTTGCGATGGAAATAAAGTCAAAATGGTCTGTTTATATGTAGTTTTTAAAGCTGGAATAATAGTTTAATAAAGGTTGTGATTTTAGATTTATAAAAGTTTTTTAGAACAAAATTGATTACCTTGATTTTTCTGCCTTGGTAAGAGCAAAAATACGAAAACAAAATGCAAAAGCGAAAGAACGAGACACGGAAAAGGATAGAAAATACGACAGTTTTCAAGAAATGTCCATGCGAATTAAGTTCAGGCATTCGCCCGAGCATAGTAATAATTTTTGGTATTGCCTCTACAGATATATTTACTCCCTACGTAAAAAAAATGTAATCAGAGTACTTATCTACCAAAAAAACTATTTCCATATTTATTTGCTTAGGTGGCTGTGGAAAAACCTCTCTTCTAGCCAAAGCAGCAAGTATGTCAACAGGTTCCGCCTGGTTTGGCGGCGCCAAACCAATCAGCTTTATCAGATTCTTGGGTACCACGCCTGATTCGTCGGCTCTAACACCTACTTTGATCTCTATTTGTCAACAGGTAATTCTGTCTTTGTTTAATACATACCCATTTTCAAAGAAGATATATTTGCCATTTTATCCTTTTATCTTACACTCCTTAATTTAAGTGTATCTTTAATTTTTAGATTTCTTACAACTTTATGCTGCCATTCGAAGGAATACCGGACGATATAGTACCTTTGACAGCCCATTTCAAGCAGCTACTAACCTTGGCGACCAAAGAACAACCCCTGTTGCTATTTTTGGATTCAGTTGATCAGCTGACCGGGACTGCTGACGCTAACAAGGTTTGTAACTGTCAAATTCACTTATATATGCTGTCTAAATATCAAGGCCGCGATTGACAGTGCTGCTGTCGTCATCTAACGACATATAATTAAAGTTTGCATCGATTTACAGTGCTGCCATCTTCATTTTGCGGTACACACCTAAACTAAACATTTTCACGTTGTCACCTATGGTCCTTTCTTTCCCAATTTTATTCTGTACTATTCTATGCCAGAACTTAAAAAGTTACTCTTAGAATCTGAGTAGCTTATATGCACATAATCTGGTAGCTAATATTCATCACAAGTAGTAGCTCTGTTCAAAATTTTCCTTATGTGTTTATCTGTACACAAAATTTACAATGATTTTAGGTGTCTTGGCTACCAACCAGACTACCAAAACATTGCAAAATCATAGTATCTTGTGCATCAGAAGAATCAAATCCAGAAGTATCGAAAGAATACCATATTTTGAGACGTATGGTCGACGTAGAAGAGAATTTTATCGAGGTCAAGGCCTTGGGCGAAGAGTTGGCCATGCAGGTTATTAAGTAAGTTAAAATCTAATGCAGCTTATTGCAAATGATAAGTTTAAAGATGTACTAAACAGTCATCAGATCACAGCTGTCAAAAATTAAAGTAAACTGGACCTTATACTTATTTTTGATGTCTAGAATGTGGATGAAAACGGCCTGTCGCGACCTGACTAACTACCAATGGCGTCTAGTATCAAACGCCATCGACAAATGTAGTCTACCCATCTTTGTCAAGTTAGTGTTCGCAGAAATATGTAGATGGCGTAGTTACACGAAATCCGGGGACACCCACTTGGCTTCAACTGTTATGGACTCTATTATGATGCTGTTTGAAAGGATAGAAAAACAGGTAAGTAATTCAGCGCAGCCAACGATAAAGACCGGCCATGGCACGTTATAAGCAAGTCGGCGGTCACGTGATCTTAAGAGTTCCAGGATTCTTATTGTATTGCTTGATATATTATCTGTTTTTACACAATTTAAATAAATTGACCAAATTTTTTTGTTCTCATATAGGCAAAAATTGAAAAAATATTTTGCTGATGAATGCCAACTCATGTTCTTTTAAAAGCTGTATCTTACTTTTTAAATATTGCACATTACCGAATAGATTACTATCTGTTAACGATATTTTACAAATCAGTTTTTTAATATTGCGAGGGTGCAGAAGACATATTACCTTAGTTTTGTAAATTGACATGTATGCACTGGATGGATAAACAAAGATGTAGCCAACATTAAAGTGTATCCACAATATCTTCGATTCTCAGGTGACCTTTTCAAGAGACCTAATGTTCAATAAGAAATGACAATTCAACACATTTTTCACTCTCACTATCGAAAATGTCACTAAGGATGTCTATTACTTGATCAATCTTATCTTTTACCACTTCTTTCCCGTTTGCAACTTTCATTTCAATAAACTGCATTAGCTTTCAAGTGGATCGGGGCTGTCCAAAAATAAAACTCCTACTTTTTTTGGCAGTTTGTTTTTTGGTATGGACACATAGTTAACATTTACAAAAAATGACAGATCTCCCTCAACAACTAGAGATACTAACAGTGATGGATTGTTGTTCAAAATGTCATCAGGCACAGGCAGACTGTGTCAGGTTCTTGGGTAAAAATCCAATTTTTGTATTAGATAGAACAATAAAATTTTGAAATGTCCTCAATATTTGATAAAACTTTTGATTTCTTATGAGCTTGAAGTGTTTCAAGACTTTCTTGTATTGCAGTTTCCATTTGTTGCCTCTCGACATCAGCTAATCGAACAGTAGATACAGGTTGTCTACTTAG
The DNA here is from genome assembly GCA_963576565.1 of Aspidapion aeneum. Classification (NCBI taxonomy): domain Eukaryota; kingdom Metazoa; phylum Arthropoda; class Insecta; order Coleoptera; family Brentidae; genus Aspidapion; species Aspidapion aeneum. The sequence goes on along the minus strand of OY755046.1, from coordinate 61,650,898 downwards.
GTATTTCGGAACATTTTTAAAAATCGTAGGTATATCATTTTCTGTCTGTCCTTGTCTTTTAACATTTTTTAGCTCTCCATTTACAACAAACTTATCAAACCAAATAACCTGCTCGTTAGGAAAATGTTTGATGCAAACTTATGGACATTTTAAGATACTTAAATCATTAGGAGTTTTTCGCAACCAAATTTCATGCATTTGTTTATCCACTGGCAAATTAAAAGTTGACACATATTCGGTTTCAGTTTTATAGTTGGACCGACAACCAACAACACTACACATTCGCGGCATTGTTTATCTTATAGGTATTTTCTTTTTAATTTACTCATTAGCCATTAATTATTTTAACGCAGATCACGACAGTCTTTTTCGTGGGCTGCGTTAATTTAATAACTTTGATTAAATTCACATAAATTCGTGCCCGAATTAAAAAAAAATCAACGTAAACAAACATACCAAAACTGAAAAAACACATGTTTTATAATGACAGCTGGCCGGGAGGCGTTCTTTTGTGACGCTCCTAGGGTCACGTGATATTTCCACGCCCGGGCCGGTCTTTCTCGTGGCCTGCGGTAATTCAGATATAAAAAAGTTCGTTTTAAAATAATTTAGCATTTTTTGTTTTTCCTAGCATGGTCGAATTCTCGTGTTTCATGCTCTTGCATACATTACAGCGGCCAAAAGTGGATTATCGGAATCAGAATTGGAAGATTTGATATCTTTGGATGATAAGGTATGTACTTCCTTACATTGTAAAATTCACATGTTATTGTTACTTATACCCTTTCATAAAATGAATTGAAAAGAGATAAGAACATCACCGAAACAACTTGGATGAGTTGAATCGTCTAAACGATTAAGTATATCGCAAGAAGAGTCCTCCGCTACTCGGCAAAAAATCCTAGTAGTATATATAATTTATCATATTATTAGGTATTAGATGACGTATACCAATATCACTTACCCCCGGTAAGAAGAATACCACCATTACTTTGGACTAGAATACGCAATGATCTACCGAATTACTTGTCAGAAAGAGAAGCAGATGGGGTTAGTGTAATGAATTGGTATCACAGGTATGTAATCTATATAAAAGACCCTAAACACATTTTGAATCAAGTTTCATTCCAAGCGCTATCCGTATTCGGATTTACTTTTATATTTTTTTTCTTTGGACAGGCAGTTCAGAGATACAGCTAAGGAAAGATACTTTAAAAACATGAACATGGCGATGTACTTTCACTCGATGATCGCCGATTACTTTTTGGGCATTTGGGGAGGGGGTAAACCAAAGCCCTTTAAATATACTGAAATACAAAGGCATAGGTAAGAACTGGAAAATCAAATCTAATTTCTGATCTGAATGAAAGTTTTGAACTGTCCAAATATTTGTAGGTTCAATTTGACAGATAAAGAAGGTATAGCTGACAGAAAAGTGCCAGTTCAACCCTTGGTTTTTTATTCAAAAGATGGAAAAGTATCACGTTACAATCTCAGAAAAGTAAGTTCTGATCGTACACTTTTAAGGTAATTTATTTTTGATAATTGGCTACGTATACCCTAAAGATAACTTCATGGTAATCTCACTAATTCTTTAAATTTTAGTTCGGCGAATTGCCGTTTCACCTGGTAAGATCCAGGCGCTTTACAGATCTCTACGAAAATGTGCTTTTCAACTACGAATGGTTACATGCCAAACTATCAAGTTGTCCGTTACAGTCGGTGTTGTCAGATTATGAAGATGCTGTTGGAAATATCGATGACAAGGACTCGAAAAGGTAAATTAAATAAATATAGGCAACAATGTAAACCGATTAGATTCTGAAAACACTCCAACCATAGGCAGAGATTAGAATCTCGTTGTATTCTCATCCCTCTTTGAACGATCGTTTGTTTTGTTACTTTTAAACAAATCTTTGACGTTTGCAGGGAACTGATGTTGGTCGCAGATGCCTTGAGATTGGGTGGTGCAGTTCTAGGCCAGTACCCCAATATGTTGGCACCGCAACTCATAGGTAGGTAGTTTTTGGTTAATTATTTGCTATTATTTATGTTTAATTGTTATTCTATCATTTATCATCATAATCATAGTCCTGCGTAGGTACTGCCTAGTCCTGCCTATGCACTGCCTAGTCTTGCATAGGCACTGCTCAGTCCTACATTTAGCCTGCATGTGCACTGCCTAATCCTGCATTTAGAGGTACTTCCTAGTCCTGCCTAATCACTGCCTAAAAATTTGTACACCTTTCTGCCTATTATAGTTGTTCACCCCTTGTAATAAACATAACCTCAAAAATTTCATCGTCATTTACGAAATAGTTATATATATTATAGACAACGTGAGAAAAATTAATAGAAACAATTTAGTTATACTCACATCAAAGTGATCTTTACACTTTTTCCGTTCTTTTACTGCTGTAGGCACATGAATAAATAGTTTTTCAGGTGTTGTTATGCTAGTATTCGAACACTGAGGCACTACATACCACTTATAGGACATTTTTTTACATAAAAAACAGTAAAAACAAAGACCAAAAATAAATAAACACTTGAATGCCGTGTATCTGTCCGCGAGTTTACTGCGCTGTGACGTCATTGCAACGCCATGCTAGAAATGAGCGTTTTAGCGGCAAATTTAAATCGGAAATTAGAAAACTTGATTTTAAATGTAGTCATGATAAAATATACTTTTTAATATTTTTTCGTAGCAAATTAGGGATCTATGTATCATTCTTCTTCACTTTTCTAAAATTTGTCAAATACCCTATTCTTGCAGATTTACTGTAGTTTTATCAAATTTTTATTAATTTTAGGCCGTCTTTTGCCAGAAGTAGGTCCAAATCCAAATATAAAGATGTTATTGAACTACTGTGACGTCAAAGGACCCAACCACTGTGCCTTGCTGCCACTCTATCACTGTTTACATACACCTGGAGGACCCCTAAAGGTAAATAAGCGCCATCTATTAGGTCTTAAATGAAACATAATAGAAATCCCGATTTATACAAATTATATATTATTTCAGTATTCTCTGGAAGGACATCAATTCGCGGTATTTTCAATCTGCCTAACCTCCGACTATCGATACGTGGTGTCAGTGTCAAATCGATTCATCACATGGGACCTGTCAACCAGCGATTTGACAAGAGACGTCAACCCAAATATCGAAGGCATCATGCAACACTTGGTGTTGAGCCCAGATAACAAGTGGGCCGCCGCTTATACCAATAACAATCAGGTAAGTGAATTATAAGCACAAGGTGGTGCCATCCGGCGGTCATCGCTCGAAGCTTGCAAAGAGATCGTTAGTTAAATAATAACAATCTAAGTGAATGATAAACAGGTGCTGCCATCCTATGGCCATCGCTTGTATTATACGTGCAACGTCCATTTATTCATATATTTTATTTTAGACGGTCCTGCTAAACATGCTTTCATCGGAATACGTGGTAGTTGACAATCCCTTGGAAGAGGGCAGCACAGTGACCGGTTTATATCTTTTAAACTACAGCTTATTTATTTATGGAAACGAGCATTGGGTCATGTTCGATATGAGAGGCAATAGAGAAGCAGAGTTTAAGGGGCCTATGACTTTAGGAGAGTGGCCCATATTGGGTAAGAGTTCCCCCAAGTAACATTATTACCACTCAAGGTTTTATTAATTTGGTTCCTAGGTTATTTAGAGGGTGCTGTTATGGGTTTTAGGATCAATTTGGCTACATAAAGGTAATTTATATTGCCAATTACCTAAAGGGGTGTTATACAACCAAAAAGTAAAAGGAGTATAATAAAACTGATATTCCTTCTGTTTCTTTTAGATACTTTTGGTTTTATTGATTTCTGATTTATAAAGATGGTCTTATAAAACCATTTTACCTAAAGTTTTTATATATAAACTTTGGTCATTTAGTTTTTTTCATTAGTTTAGGTAATCACAAAAGTGTTTTATAATAGAGCTAAAAGGTTATCTTATATCCCTTTGTTTTTATAGTTACCAGTAGTTTAAAAGTAAATATGATTAGACAGGCGGCCATATAGAACCTAGTTTCCCTAAGGTTTTTAAAAGTGGTAAATATAAACTTTAGACTTTTGGTTTTTGCCATTACTTTTAGGCATTTTAAAAAGGTTTTATAGGAAGGCTTAAAGGTAAACCTAATTCTTTTCTATTTATAGTTACCCATAGCTGTATAATAAATATTATTTAAATAGGCGGCCATATAAAACCTTGTTTCCGTAAGGGTTCTAACAGAAGTAAGTAAATACTTTCGTGTTTAATTTTTTTTAGGTATTTCTGGTAAAAATAATAGATATACCTAGGTACAGATTGGTACCTACCTATTGCAAGATTGATTATTTAAAACCCAATAATTAATAATTGTTGAGTTTCCGTCCTCCTGGGTAGGACACCCAGGCCTAGATAAGGCCTGTTTAGGCGGCCAATATAAGAGGTTGCCCTCCAACCTGCAGGCACAACGAATATCATTGCACTGGCCCTCTCGATTGTGTCGAAATTGCACGATAAAAAACATTTAAAAATGTTGAATTAAACACTTTAAAAACAAATACAGAAAATTTAAGTGAGGTTATGATGACTATGTTTACATTGTTCTTTTTTGTTGGTTTCATAAGGGCACTCAAAAATCCTTGTTGCGATACAGTAACAAATAAAACCAAGTGACCACTATAAAACCATAATGCCGTATATAAATTTATTAAAAAAATATTGAGAAGAGAAAATATTTATCTAGTCGTTTTAGCAGTGTTTTTTAACAATAATTTTACTTTAATTTTGATTTATGTAAACCAAACAGACTTTTATAATGGTGAATAGTGTAAATGATTTTTTTTTTAACTTTAAATATTTGTTATTTTGTTATCAAAAAACTATTAAAAAGCATTCTTGAGCAGGCGCGCTTGTTTTAGAGCTTTTCAGATACGATTTTATCAGAAAAATAAATCTGGCAGGTAATTTGATCATCAACAAAACGACAAACTCGGTTTATTTTTATGTGATAAAATAATTTTGGGACTTTTGTGACCTAAATTATTTTATATAGCCATTGTGAATCTAAAATATCGCCATAGCTTTTCTAGGAAAACTTCTTTACTCTAAAGGTATTATGGTATTCAACAGAATCGCCAGGATACCAAATTACCAAATCTAGTTTTATAATAGGATAGAGGACGTTTCTGAGTTGCTTTTAGAACCTGGCATAATAGCTTTAGGCTCTAAAAGGTTCTATACTGGTGGAACCGCTAGAGGGCGAAGCTGGAGTTTATTTCTTATGGTTTTATAGTGAGTTTAATACATAGGTTGCCACCACCAATTGGGGAGTCCCATTTAGGAGGTCTAAGGGGTATATAAGGGTAATGGGAACGTGCTAGCGACCAAACATTGAAACTAATGGTTTAAGGAAAGGCGCTGGCTACCTTTTAGCTTCTGCTATAAATAAAGAAATGTTACTTGGGCCGGTTCTTCGACAATATGATTGTCTAATCTGGACTAATTTTTTAGCTATGGATTTTGAAAGTAAAACAGACTACAGAATAGTATTTTGGAAAAATGATTTGGACGATCCAAGAATGAAGATATATTTTAAAGCTTCGGAGGGAGAGTACCCAATATTAGATTATCATAGGTAATTTTTTTTCCTAGAAACAGGGCAAGAAATAAAACTTTTTGCAGCGTAATAGTTTAGACAAAATATGTTGCTTACCTGAAGATAGCCAATCAGTGATGCATCTTCCTGTTCAGTATCATATTAAATCAACAGTACTGTCTTGTATCATTATCTCGTTATGTTAGGGCTGATTCAGGCGCAGACGGGGAGAAATCAGATCTAAAAATTACAATAAATCATGCCTTAATAGATCGAACCGAACCTTTCTAAGATACTGGAGTTTTCTTGCTACTAACTTTTACGAAACATGACTATTTTTAGTGCAATGGTTTTTACTAAAGACAAGTCAACTGTATATGCTTGCACGACAGAAAACTTGTACTGCGTCACAAAATACGTCAAAAACAAGGAAACTCTGATGTGGGAGAAGGACAGAGACTTGCCCAGAACCAATAATGATGATTCAGAAGCAATGTTGCAGTTGAAACTTGAGAAGAATGACAAATACTTGTATGGTAAGGATATGATTGATTTTTACCTTCCAAGCCCGCACAGCAATTGAAAATGTACCGTTTTCGATGAAAAAAATAATATAAATAACGCCGAAAATGTATTATTTTGCCGTCTGACCGTATGTGTGTCTGTCCACGATAGCTCTGGAACCGCTGGACCAATTTTCATGAAACTTAGTGTTCAACACTAACGAGCTGATTAGATTTTGGTCAAACTTTTAGGTACTACTAGCAATGGCTTTGTCATTTGGGAGTTAGAAAGTGACCAGCAGATCGACAGCGAAGCCATGGTACTAACACTACCATACGGTACTAGAAATATCACCACCAAAATGCTCCAGTCGAACTCTATCATGCTCAGTGGACGCAAAAATTACGCTATTGCTGGAGTGAGGTAAGAAACTCATACGATCTCTGGCTAAGGAAACGCCATCTATATTTTATAGCCGATATAAACTATTTTCCACATTCCTTAGCGTAAAAGGTACTTGGTAAAGTATCGTGGTGACACCTATGATTTAAATAGAAAAACAACCTAAAAAATCAATATTCTGATATGAGCCATCTGTATTTTATCTAGCGAAACAAAAAAGCAAGGTAACAGATGGAAAGAAATCTACAGCTATATGGTAAAATATTAAGTGCCATTAAAGAAGTCTCGTGGCTAATCGGCCTGAAAGCTTAACCTCACGGGGGTCCAAGATCTAATGGACACCTAATAAGTGTTGACAGTTAACTGTTTCGTCCTTATGGGACTACTCAGACAATGTGACAATTCTTGCGAAGTTAATTAGACGATTTTGTCTCTACTCAAATGTAAATAGTGAGAAAACTATCGCAAGAAGCGCCATCTACCGAGATACGAGAGAAACAAAAAACAAAAGCAGGCGAAAAACTGCTAGACATATCGATCAATGAAAAGATCGAATATAAATAAAAGAAAACAAACTATAGTCCGTGACCTACGACAGCTTTTTGTCTTTCTGGCCGGATCAACGCATACTGCATTTTTACCCGTCATCGCTCACGTGTGCGTCAATCAACGGAATTTTTAAGCCAAATAATACTAACAAACGTGAAATTTCGTACCCGTGAATTTAAAAATCAAACAAGTCTCGTGGCTAATCGGGCAAAAAGGAGTTTTTGTTTCTCTCATATTTTTCCATGGGTAGCCTGAAAGCTTAACCTCACGGGGGTCCAAGCCATTGTTTAATGATTTTTCAAACACAAAATGAGTCTTTTATTTGATAGAATTATTGAATTACAAAAATAATTAATTATTTTATTTAGAAAGAACCTCTACGTATGGAGCTTGGAAACTCAAAAACTGGTCAAAATATTGGACGCTCATTTTGGCAGAATCATTCAACTAGAACCATTAACCATAGGCAACTGGAATAGTATAGTAACGTCATCTATTGATAGGACTGTCAAAGTGTGGAATATTAACAATATTTTCGAGCAAGTGCACGTGATCGATAGGCACGAACTTCAAGTTGATTCTATAAGGTTCGTGTTTTGTGGGAATAATCCACGGATAAGAAAACATTGACGGATATAATTTGTGAAATATGACTCCCTGATATAAAAAATAAAAACATTATTGAGTAATAAATAAATATATCTGTACTGGTAAAGCGTATCAAAACCATTAATGGAAAATGAGTGCTACAAGCGTTCCGCCATATTGGATAACCAGGGCTATCAAAACTGACGGGCCACGATCCTCCACTTTATTGACGTCACATCTGGGGCTGATTTTTTTTGATGGTCACGTTATGACACAGCTGATTGTCTTTAAAATATTGAATTTGGAATGACGGTTCATGAATAAAAGATTTTTTTTTAATAAACCCGGTTTTGAGATGTTTTTACTATATTCTTTCAGAACAATTTTTTTTAAATCTAAGTAATCCTTAATTTTTCAGAGCCGCTTCATTAGCTCACACAAAAATTAAGTTTCAAGCAGAAGCGAATGTGACAATCACAGATGACAAAGTCAAATACATGTCAAATATAACAGTTGGCATGTGGTACATGGCGGGTAATTTGAATTCAAAATAAAGAATGCTAAATCTTGAAGATTTTAACCTTTTAATCCTGTTGATTCCTTACAAAACTTTAGTGGAATATCGATATGGTGTCTGAGAATATTTAACTGAAATTTCGCGGAAATCTGTAGTGCCATTTTGAAAATATCATAAAAAAACATCTGACCTCCCATAAAACCCAATGTAAAATTCAGCCCCCGGAGAACAGCTGATTTTTTCAGGGTCGTGGCCTCTATTTTTGTGTGGGCCTTGCCACGGATAAGAGAACATTGACGGATATAATTTGTGAAATATGACTCCCTGATATAAAAAAATAAAAACATTATTGAGTATGACTAACATACGTCTTAAATATATCTGTACTGGTAAAGCGTATCAAAACCATTAATGGAAAATGAGTGCTACAAGCGTTCCGCCATATTGGATTCAATTGAACCCAAACGTATAGGTGCATTTCTAATCGTGTTCGCTGGCAGAGTTGCAATCCGACACGCGTGCTAGGCATATGGGAACCAAGGTAACCATTTCTAAAGACGACAACCGTGTCCGCACTGTTCTTCTTGCTTGCAAGCTGCAAACTCTGCGGACCGTGCTGGCGTCCGTGCGGCGTACCAGACATGCGCAGTTCCATCACCTAAATGATTGGTATCGGGTATAATCTCGATCGAGATCTTTTTGGCTATATCTGTCTCCTATATTAGTACAAGTAAAAGAAAGATGCACTTATATTAAAGATGCACTTGGGCGATCAAAAGAAATACGCATTCCCGAAAAATTTTATGTCTGGAATGTTTATGATCTGGAACTTTCATAAACATTCTAGATGTTTCAATTACGATATATAAAGCGGCATGCAGAGCCCACTCAGCCAGTTGTAGAAATAAAAGTGAGCTATGAACACATCAATTACGCATGCGCTAACCACAGCACGCATTAGAAATGGCCTAGTCCGTGCCGACCTCCGTGCTGGCGTTCGTGTCGGCCCGCAAACACGATTAGAAATGTAGCTTATGGCTTGGATTAAAAAAGCAAAGGCTTTCAATAAAATTTGACGATGACAATTTTTTAATCGCGGTGATTTTAACTGGTAATGGGTCTTATTTAAAAATTAATTTTTAAACTGTCAAAAAACTGTCATTAGCATTAAAGGATTTTAGCATTAATGGATTTTGATAAAAATCTAATCAGCTCTGGAAGTACCTTAAAGCCCAATAAGTGCCCAATTTAGCACCCTGTCTAAAATTTCAGTTTTCTTTTTTTATTAAATAGTTAATTATTTCTTTATGTATTTTGTTATAAACCCATACTTTTTTAGTCTCTCTGATAACCTGAGCCTGGCAGTGACCGCAACAAGAAACTGTGTGGGAGTTTGGGATCTCAGAATTGGCAAACTTATGGCGAAATTGGCTGACAGTCCTCTGGGAGCCATTGTGACACATGCCATAATCACGCCTGATGGCAAGTAAGTTGTTCCAGAAGATTATTCTCTCTCTTAAGGTCTCCAGTTTACAAAACACTTGTTCCATCGATCATCTCCCTCCCTCAATAAATGATATTAGGGCCTTATACAACTCACAATGGACCTGGTTAAATAGTTTAGGGGATATTGTGTGTCTGACATCTCTATACAGAGTGTTCGGCACATGAACCGTCAAAATTTTTTGGAATATTGTTGGGGTCATTTGCTACCTTTTCAACCTTGGAACTTGGGTCCTAAGAGTCACGGCTAAAGAGTTAATTATCTAAAATCCCACCTTTAAACCCGAGGTTTTTTATTGAAGAACATTAGTGATTTTGTGAAAGAAAATCAATTTCAAAATTAAAAATCAAAAAAAAGTATCGACAATTTAGAACTTTATTTTCTTTCAAAAACTTCTTTAGTTGATTACCTTTCTAACGGTATGCTACACATTGATAAAAAAAACATTTCTGCTTTAAAAAACGGATATTCCATCAGAAGGGCGAGACTCGTTCGGAATTGGTAAGAAAAACAATTTGATGTTTATGATCGTTTACCTACTTAAAAAAAGTTAAACTTTTAACAATAATGTATTGTGTTCTTTATTTATAATTTTTTTTCGAAACGACCATAAACATCAAATTGTTTTTCTTATCAAGTCCGAACGATTATTGCCCGCCTCACAGAATATCCGTATTTTAAAGCAGAATTGTTTTTTTTTATCAATGTGTAGCATACCGTTAGAAAGGTAATCAACTGGAGAAGTTTTTAAAAGAAAATGAAGTTCTCAAGTGTCGATACTTTTTTGAATTTTTAATTAGTTCAGGTTGTAGTTCTAAGTTTTTGTTTGGAGTTTCTTTATTTTTCCTCACGATGGTTCCCTTTTTGTTTGGTATAATTCTGTATAGAATGGTTTTGTGATATTTATAATACCCTCTTTAACGTTAGTTTCTATGCCGTTTATATCCTTTATTTTAATTTTGTCCTACCTAGAGTCAGCCTTAGACATTTCATATTTCTGTTATTTTCTATAACTCTTTCAAGTTTTATTTCTTGGCTCTTTCTTTTAGTTTCTTTTATCATTTTTCTTAAAGTTTTATTTAATTCGATGTTCTTTTCCTTTTTTCTCCAGGTTCTGCCTTTTTTCCATCAGTTTCTTTATTTCTTCTAACATACAATTTTCTGTATTTTTATCTTTTTATGCAACATCTTTTCCTACTTTGGTCATAGCTCTGGTCAGCGTATCATTTATATCATCTATACTTTCATTTTCGTATCTTAACTTTTGGGTTAGCTGTTCCTTTAGCCTTTCTATGTATATAGCTTTATTTTGTGTAAGTTTATTCATGTCAAGTTATTTATTGTTATTATAAATTTTTCTTTTCATTTCGAAATTGCGTTTAATAAACCGCTTTGAATTATGATCAATTAATCAAGGAAAACTTTAGACTTAAAATACACCAGAGATTAGCCCCTCTTAGTTTGAACGAGTCTCGCCCTTCTCATGGAATATCCGTATTTTAAAGCAGAAATGTTTTTTTATCAATGTGTAGCATACCGTTAGAAAGGTAATCAACTAGAGAAGTTTTTAAAAGAAAATGAAGTTCTCAATTGTCGATACTTTAGTTAATTTTTAATTTTGAAATTGATTTTCTTTCACAAAATCACTAATGTTCTTTAATAAAAAACCTCATATGTCCCTTTGGTACATCAATTTTAACAAATCTATTAATTAGTTGAAGAAGCATAAGATTACAGAATTATAAAAAAAAATGGTGCTTTTCCAGACATTAATAAAAATCTTACGAGGGTTTAAAGGTGGAATTTTGGGTAATTTGAGAAAAAAAAATTAAAAAATTCATATCTCTTTAGCTGTGACTCTTAGGACCCAAGTTCCAAGGTTGAAAAGGTAGCAAATGACCCCAACAATAGCCCCCCTAAATTTTGACGGTTCATGTCCCGAACACCCTGTATAGAGTTTAACAAACTAGAGGCTTACTATTACTTTAAAAAACACGATTTTTATATTAATTTCTACAACCCTAGTATTAATTTACCTTAAAAATTCTTTTTTTGTTGTTCTTTGTTGTTTTGCTCCAATCTTGTTGGTTGTCTTCTATTCCTAACTAAAAACAAAATAAATAAAAAATAATGTTAATTATTTTTTCTATAAGCGTGCGGAAAAGTCCACTTTTCCGCACGCATTTTAGTGTGGAAAGTGCCACTTTTCCGCACAAGTGCGGAAAAATATTTTTTCCGCACTAGTGCGGAAAAGTAAATTTGCTACGATTTTGAGGTGTTCTATAACATTTAGACCGTTCAAAATACATTTGTATCTTTCCTAGCACACGAAATATCCTAAAAATATTCAAATTGACTAAAATTCTGCTATATTTTCAATATTTTCGATAAAATAAAGTTTTCAGAAAAATAGGTTCAAATTATAAGTTTTAAACCTCCCCGGTATAAATATCGTCATTGTCAATGTCAAACAACAATGAACACTAGTGGTTTTAGATTTGGCATCTTAAATCACCATAGCAACAAAGTACAAACAAACTGTCAAAACAAAGCCAATTTTGCAGATACAAGCGTCTTTTGAATTTTTCAAACAAAAAAATCAGATTTTCAATGGATTCTTCGGACGAAGATCTACCCCAGTCAGTTCTAGAAGCCGCTAGAATGTGAATAATAATAATTGATTTGATTAAAACGTTTTGAATATAAATAATTTTCTGATTAATTTTTAGTTTTTTTCTCACGCTTATAGAAAAAATAGTGTACCTAACTCGTGTGTAAAGTGTCTTTTCCGCACTTGATTGCTGGCCAAACTCCGCTATCGCGTCGTTTGGCCATCTGCAATCGCGTGCGGAAAAGAGGCACTTTCCGCACTAGTTAGGTAAACTACTATTACAGATACATTATCTCAGCTGAAACGGGACACATCCTAATCTGGCTCAGACTAACCCAGCAAGTGATTTTTAAAGAAGAACAACCAGGTGTAAGGCAACTAAGTTTTATAGACAATGGCATGAAAATTTTAGCCATTTCCAAACCCAGCAACCCCCCAGGGACTGACTTTGTAAGAACAGTGGCTACTGTATGTGTCAGGGAAGTACCCAGTAAGTAATCACTTCATTTGATGACTGTTGGGTGAAGATATAGGACATGGTAACATGATACAGTTTATAATGCTGTCCAGGCCAATCTTACTCGTCTCTTATAAAATATATTAAATACAATAAAAAATACCCTCAGTACCTCAAAACGAAAGTGTATAACCAGTGTATCATTCCTGTACTTACCTATGGATCCCAGACCTGGACACTTACAAAATCAAACATGGATAAGGTAACAAAAGCCCAAATATCAATGGAAAGACAAATGTTACCTATAAAGCTAACAGATAGAGAAAGGAATGAATGGATAAGAAATAAAACAAAAGTAAGGGACTAACTACTAATGCAAAAAATCATTTTAAAAATAAAAAAATCAATAAAAACATTTCATGTAAAAAAAACCAAGTACCCGAAAATGGTATTCTGTAAAAAGAATTGAGATAAAAGTTTGGGAATGTTTTCTTTTTTATCTTTGCTATTATAGCCAAACTTCTTTATGTTCAATTTAGCACTGTGCCTAAGAGTCATTTGTAGCCGTAATAGCCAAGTTTAGAAAAACATTTTGAAATTTGTATTGTAGAACTTGCCTGTATTTTTATCTCAATTCTTTTTACAAAGTACTATTTTCGCGTACTTGGGTTTTTTTTACATGAAATGTTTTTGTTATGATTTCACTCCTTTGTTAAAGGATTTGGATTTGGAGGTTTTTCACATTTTTTCCTATGATTTCATCATAGTTCCTATCAGCCTTCTAAAGCTTAGCTCTCTGGCATCCCTGGAAGTGGGCAATGTTACTTTTACATCCATTTACATTTATAGGGAAGGGAAGTTAATTAAAATTTTGAGGTTTTTTGAATTTTTTCTATGATTTTATCATAGTTCCTATCGGCCTTCCAAAGCTCAGCTCTCTAGCGTTTCTGGAAGTGGCCAATCTTACTTCTACATAACTTTACATTTACAGGGGAGGAAAGTAAATTAAAATTTTGGAGTTTTCAAATTTTTTCCTATGATATAATAAAGCTTAGCTCTCTGGCATTCCTGGAAGTGGGCAATGTTACTTTTACATCCATTTACATTTATAGGGAAGGGAAGTTAATTAAAATTTTGAGGTTTTTTGAATTTTTTCTATGATTTTATCATAGTTCCTATCAGTCTGGCAAAGCTCAGCTCTCTAGCGTTTCTGGAAGTGGGCAATGTTACTTTTACATAATTTTACATGTATAGGCGAGGCGAGTAAATTAGAATTTTGGCATTGTTTGATTTTTTCCAAGGGTTTGGTCATAATTTCTATCAGTCTGCCAAATGTCAGCTTTGTAGCAAGTCTGGAAGTACAGTAGAATTTTGATGAGTGAGTGAGTTTCGACGGTTTTTGAAATTTCGTAACTACTTTACTACTTTATGGAACTACTATGAAGATCTACGACAGTGCAAAGTTTGAGTTCCGTAGCTCATTACGAAGTAGAGTTTTAGATAGGCCAAATATGGGCTGAAATGTTTCAGGAAAAGATTGTGCTCCCAGATTAACCAGTGCAATAGTTCCTCCTAACATGAATTTAGGACACTCTGTACATATTATTATTATATTTAAGGTGGAGACACAGTGTACTCTTTCGAGTACCCAGTGCGCAGTACGACTGGAGTACCATTCCGACCGGCTGTCATTACTTCAGACAACCAACATCTGGTACTGTCAGCTGCTGACAAAACAAACCGGGACTGCATCATAGTGCACAATGCTGTCAATGGCAGTTTAGTGCATAGGATACCTTTAAAGATGTGCTCAATAAAGGTATAAAGTAGTAGTTCGGGCCCTACTGGGTCCGATAATGCATTTAATGATAGAAGAGCAATTCCACGCCAAGTCATCCAATTTACAAAAAAAGTGTTGCCGTGACATTTAATTTTTTTCTTTAATTATGCTTAACCACTTTTGCACAATTTTAGATTTTTTTATCCAATTAGTCTGTTGTACACGCATTTGAAAAGTCTAAAAACGGGCAAAATGGGACTTTAAAGAAAAAAATCATGCTCATAGTAAACAGCACTTAAAAAAAATTAACCTATAATTTTGAAAACATGAATAAAAGTAGTTTTCAAAAAAATGTGATGTTTAGCAAAATCTTTTATACTGGCTTAATTAGAGCAATTTAGAGAATATCCAAAAAACGCAGAAATTTTCGAAGTTTTCATATTTTTTTTGGGGTATAATGTTTTCCTAAATTTTTGATACAGTGTTGGAAAGCTATACTCAAGGACTATATCTTCCTTGTATAAAACATATTTAAAAAGTAGACGTTACCTTGGAGTTCCATGAAGAAGTTAAGAATGTCTGGGAAATCCCTCAACTTTAGCATCAAAAATGACCCTGTCTATCGGGGTGCTGGTGGTAATCAAGTAGGGTAAATTTTTCACTGTATCATATACTTTTAAAAACAAGAATAAAAAATCTGGGTCTGTTATCCTTAAGGTAATATTTTTAGTGATGTTAAATTGCATCACAAATTACAGGCGTGGATCTACGGGGGGGATGCCCCCCCAAATCTGAAACTTTACTCAGTTTTGACACATAGAATACACCTCCTGGTCACTATACAAAATAGTTTTGTGAAATATTTATTATGATATTTTCCCCCAAAATAAAGTTTCTAGATCCGCCCCTGCAAATTAAGGTTTATCAGAAGGTAAAGTTTATTTATATGAGCACTGTTCAATAAATTATGATCTAAACGCTCTTCATAAGGTCAATACACAAATTTTTTAAAAGTTTATTTACTTTTTTGGTAGTTATCTACTGTCATATTTAAAAAATCGGAAAAGAAGTTGAGTTCTATAATTTCAGAAACCGAACAAATTTTTTTTCTGAGCTTGAAGTTAATTTTTCATCTATAGTTAAATCATCCAGAGGAGGGAAAGAATGGCGTCCAGTTGTTGTTTGTTTGAGATTTTAATGTAAAACAAATCGTTTCTCAGTACCTCCAAACGCATCACATGGGCTTTTACCATGCGTTAGTTTTGTACTTAGTTTTTTTTAATGCCCAGTGGCGTATGCAGAAATTTTCCAAGGGGGTTGGGAAAGGGGGCTTGAGTAAAAGCAAAGTCCTGGAAAACCATTTATTTCTTCTTTCAGAAAAATTCAATATTTAGGAGAAGTTATTTAATGGTTTTGGAAAGATTAGGCCTTCAACCCCCCCCCCCCTCCCTCCTACGTACGCCACTGTTAAACCTGAACCAATTCATTTGCCAAAGAAACAAACTAATTAATGTCCGTGTCTCACCAAAAATGTATTCTTAAAACTAAAAAAAAAAATTCCGACAGTGTACGAAGATGGGACTTGAACCCACAAACTAGGATCTCACGCAAAACAGTATGTGGCTATAAATAAGATCCCCTAACGATGATTTTTATACATAATTTTTTTCCATTTGCAACTCAATAAAAAAATTTGATTTTTTACATGCTTTAACCAAATAGCTTAAAAGTTGATGTTAAAATGACAGACCCAGATTTTTTATTTTACTTTTATTTAGACGATACATTATCAAGTAAAACAACGCACAAGCGAAGTTTTAATAGACAGACATGACAATTTTTTTAGTCAAAAGTTGCCAATTCTGAGGCTTTTGAGGTTTTTCCAATTTTAAAAAATTTAGTTTTCTAAAAGCAATAGACTTAGAAATTTTTCTATTGCCTTGTATAATAGTCAAGCCACTGAGCATTAATGTGCGTATAGACTTTTTTTTGATGGACCATATTCCGCACTGGTTTAAATAATTAAAAATCGAGAAAATCATAAAATTTACTATTTTTTTAAAACTTTTTTTTCACTTTTTTGACATGGCAAAAAGCCATGTCAAAAAAGTGAGGTTAATTTTTTTTTCTGTATAGAATTATCCAACCAATATTAAAGATTTCTTCCGTCAAATTTGTTTTTACATAGGATTTAATACAATAGAAATAAAAAAAAATAAGGCCACAACTGATTTTCTTCTTTTTTTTTACTTTTAAAGAGGCCTGTAAAATACGGGAGGCGACATTAAAAATTAAAATTTGTTAATTTGGTATTCCTAAGGACACTAATACATGTTATCAAAATTTGGATTTTTTTCGCGACATGGCATCTACCCCCATTGGATGATTTGGCGTGGAATTACTCAGAAGCAACACGCTTGGTAGGGATAGACATTAGACTCGCTCGAACATTTTACGAAAGGGAACCACCCCTCCAACCCTGGCAAGGGGGTGGTTCCCCCCCTTAAAAGTGCTTTTTGACGGTTTTTTGCACACATTGTTATTTCAAAAAAGTATTTTTGTTCAAAAATCCATTGCATACAGTTAAATTTTTAATAAGTTAGACATAACTTTTTAAAGTAGCCGCCTTGAAATAAAAATAAATGTGTTTGTAGAATTCCTCAAATCAAACAAAAATTTTGAACATTCAATTTTGTAACTCAGTAAATAATAAGGTGAGTAAAAAAATATTTATCATTAGTATTAACTTAAAACTTAATTTTTCGAGTTGAATTTATTCAAATTGGGGGAGGGACATCCCCTCTCTCGCCCGCTCAAAGTGACAGGGGTGAGAGGGGGATGCCCCCCACCCCCACTTTAAAGAAGGTCAACTAGAAAAAATCACTTTTAAGTTATTACTATCCAAAAATAATTTTTTACTCACTCTTATTATTAATTACTGAGTTACAAAAATGAATGTTCAACATTTTTGTTTGATTTAAGGATTTCTACAAACACATTTATTTTTGTTTCAAGGCGGCTATTTAAAAAAATATGTCTATTAATCAATAATTTTTTTAAAGGATATTGTGGGCTTAGTAGCGATGCCCCACAAGGGCCATCTTGTGGCAGTCATGACAACTGACAAAGGATCTGTAATTGACATCAGAAACAAAAAACACATCAGATCCATACCGAAATGGGGTGGGAGTGTAACTAAGGATGGAAAGTATGGACTTTATGCACCTCAAAGGTACAAAATAATTTATTTTTTTAAAATTACACCTAACCCTGTTATACATGGTGTTCTACGAACATCGAAACAGAGGCATTTTTGGGTATTTAGAGTGCGAATTTGGAGAAACGCTCGGACACGTCGATTTTGTTTGCGAGGAGGACACTTTTTGGCTATCTTGAAATTTTTGTGGCACGAACCCTCTTAGCGACTAGGCACACGGCGCGCCCTTTTCGCAAACCCCCTATTTGCCCGTACATCATATATCAAACTGATGCATGTACCGCTTAGGATGCAAGTTTTCTTTCTCCAAGAGGACTAAATTTTGCTTGACACCTCTTTGTAGAGGGCAGGGGTCTTTATACTGCGTAGCAAGTATACACAGTGGACCCACGCTTTTACACCTCTTCCGAAAGGTGGTCCTGCTACATGTTAGACTAGCATCTATCTAACACCGCTATCATTCCAGCAGATCTTGGTTATAGACGATAGACTTCCTTTTCAGCGCAACAGTTGTGGTCGTCATAAGTTGACTGTAGGAGATTTATGCTAGCGCCATCCGGGTTCCGACTATACAGCAGGCTCCTGGGTTATTATCCCTGGTTCCTCGGCTTGCTGCGTGTCGGCTCCTGGACTACACCTGCATATATCCTCGATGTTCAAGATCAACTTATATTTTTGCGGGCATCGCATTGCATGCTTATTCGATGACGGCTGTTTTTTTTGTTGTTTTTGCATCGTTCGAGACGCGAGCCTGGTACCTTCTGCATGTGAAGCCGACGACCAAAGCACGGCACTACCCTGCCGCCCCCTACAAGCGGTATACTTTACCCCTATATTTTGAATAGGGAAAGTGGGTCTAGTGCTACCTTGTTTCAAAGTTCTCTTGAATATCTTTAAAACTATGTAAAAATTTCTAAAATCCATCAATTAGTCTTTGAGATATTTGTGTGATATTTAACATGGAATGATAAAATCAAAATTAAATCCGAAAAATAATAAAATTCTAATTAAATTTTTATTTTGTCAGTCCATGTTAAATTTGAAAGTTTGAAGGCAACTATTTCAAAAACGTTTTACACGGTTGTAAGGACATTCAAAAGACCTTCAGAATAAGGTATCACTAGACCAACTATCCCTATTCAAAATATAGGGGTAAAGTATACCCCTCAAAGGGGGTTTCTGCTACAAAAAGTTCAAGATAGCCAAAAAATTTCCCCTTCCCAAACAAAATCGACGTGTCCGAGCGTTTCTCCAAATTCACACTCTAAATACCCAAAAAGACCTCTGTTTCAATGTTGTGGGAGACCTGTTAAAAAATATTGAAATTTAAAACTTTTAGGGGTGGTTTGGAACTGATAGAGCTCAAAAAAGGCACCACAGTAAGAACATTTATCCCAAAAGTGGCAGAGGGGGTGTTCACAATCATCTGTTTGTTCAACAAAACTGACGAGTATGTCTTGTACTATCACAGTGGCAAAAAAACCTTAAGGGTGTTTAGGTAGGTATATCTATGTATCTTTAACACCAAGTAGAAACTGTAAATAGTTTACAAAATTCTTTAGTTTCACTTTTTATTGCATGGTTGAGTTTCAGGCATAATAAGTGACTTATAAATCAAAATCAAGGGATAAAAATTACCCTAAAGTGTGAAAATAACTGCAGATTGTTTTATTTTGTAACTGGGTTCTTCTCATGTAAAGCAGTGTATCAATAAATAAAATATTATGCTATATAGGACAACAGATGCAGAAATGGTAGCCAACTACCGTGTCCAAGCAGAATTAACATCAGTTGAGTCGACTCCAGATGGGAATGCCCTTGTTTTAGGAACTGTAGATGGTTGTGTGTCAGTTCTTGCTATTTTAGACCCTTCGAAGACAGAACTGAACAGTTACTTGGCTAATATGCCATCTCGGGATCAAGAGGTAGGTTCCTTGTCTTAACAAATAGGAAAAATTTAAAATTACCTATCCAAACTACTTTCTTCATTCTCTGTTCTCATTTACTGAAAGTTTTTAAAATATTAGACAATTTATACATAAACCAGAAGGAATAGAACTAAGTTTAGCCAGACTTTGGGACTTGAGACCTTTCAAATAGAGGCAAAAAAAATTAATTTTTTTTTTTTTAAAAGCTAATTTTCTTTTAACACTAAATTCTTTTAAACATTTTTAAAATTATCCTTATTAATGTTATAGAAAAAAATGTTTTTAAGAAAGCTTGCACATTCAAATTTTTGACCTTATCTTAAGCGCCTGTATCTCAAAAACTACAAAATCCACAAACAAAAATTAAACTTACTTAAAATCTACAGTTCTTGTTTTCTATTTTCCATGCAAAGTTTTTCAAAATTTGTTACATTTTTGTGATATTTTACCAAAAAAACAAAGCATTCCATGTAAAATATGTAAAAACAACAACTAACCCTGAAAGTTCAGTCACATTGGGCTCGAATGCGCAGGCGCTTAGTCACAATTGACAGAAAACTTATGTGTCTTGGCCTTTCAGCCAAGTAAAAATAGTTTGATTTAATTGAGAGGGACATTCCACGATAAACTTAACGTAACTGTAGTTATGTTTTTGAAGGGACATTCCATTATTGTAAACTTTAATTTCTTTTTAGTGGAAAAAGAAGGTAGAGAAACAAAGAGCACAAACGAGGTTTAGAGCAATAGGAGACATAGCAAAACTGACTACATTATTTTCAAATGAAAATAACAATTCGTCCCAAATTTTAAAAGGATTTATCCAAGAAAATGGAAACGATACAAATCAGGAGATAAGTAATGGAGGAGAGAGAAAAGAAGTAAATAATAATTAAACCAATAACAATAATTGTTTTAAAAAAATAGTATTTTTTCCTCCTTTATAGCTTGAAAAAAATAGTCATTAATGATCGATCGCAATTTTAGCTGTAACAAAAGTCCTAGGGTAAAGTGGTGTAAAAGTCAGACACACTAAATCCCGTTGAAAAATGAGACACTTAAATGAAAAATACTAATAATTGAATTCCGATAGATTTTCTGTTATAAACTGAGGCACGTAGAATAACAGGGGGCTAACTCCAATTTTTTCAGAAATGCCAAATTCAATCTAAAACGCATTGCTTTAGTGATTTTATCAGAATAAAATTGCTCTATCTCTGTTTTCGATATTACTAATAGATGGCGATTTTTATTTTTTAACGCAGCCCTAGAAACCAAAAATTTTCAATGTAATAATAATAATAATGGTACAAAATTAATTAAATTCTTGGTGGAGTTAGGCCACTGTTATTCTAGGGTAGGGGACAATTCGCCGCGGCCGATTCGCCACGGGACAATTAGCCGCCGGCCGATTCACCGCGGGGACAATTCGCCGCGAGATTTTTTATTTTATGATGTTACCATTGGCAATTGTTTAAACAGTTTTATTTAGCTTGACTTCATATAATATATTTGTTTATTTATTTGATCAAAACTTTTTTGAAACTTTTCCAACTAGGTATTTGGGGTAAGTATACAATTCAACAACTTTTTCTATTAGAAAAATAAATAAAATGGCGTATTTTCCCATTTATGAACCGATTTGCATCAAACTCGGAACTTTGAGATCTTTCAGGTCGATGATTATTATTTTTAACTTAATTTAAAATATGAATATGGCGGTTCCACAATGGCGCACTTTCGTATTTATAAACCGATTTGCCTCAAACTTGAAGCATCGCGGCGCCTAAGGTATAATAAAATTTTTGATTTAAACATTAAAACCTGAAAATGGCGGATTCCTCGGGGCCTAGGCCCCCCCCCTCAAGCCTAAGATTTTTTTAGATATTTTTCACATATTTCATGAATAAAAAGATTAAAGAGTATAAAATTCGCCATCATGAGGCTTCGCCCCCCCCCCTGAGAAATCACCCCCCCCCCCATTTGATGCAAATCGGTTTATAAACAAGAAAGTGCACCATTGTGGAACTTCCATTTTGATTTTTCTAAATTTTAGTCAAAAATTGTATTAAGTTACCCTAAGCGCCATGATGTTTCAAGTTTGACGCAAATCGGTTTATAAACAAGAAAATGCGCCATTGTGAAACCGCCATTTTGATTTTTTTAAATTAAGTTAAAATAATAATCAGCGACCTGAAAGATATTAAAGTTCCGAGTTGGAAATTCCACCATTTTGGATCCACCATTTTCATTTTTTTTAATTTAAGTCAAAAATTGTTAAGCGCCGCGATGTTTCAAGTTTGAGGCAAATCCGTTCATAAATAGGAAAATCCGCCATTTTATTTATTTTTCTAATAAAAAAAATGTTGGATTGTATACTAACAACCAAATAACTAGTTGGAAAAGTTTGAAAAAGTTATGATCAAACAAATAAACTGCTTAAACAATTGCCAATGGTATAATCATAAAACAAAAAATCTCGCGGCGAATTGTCCCCGCGGCGAATCGGCCGGCGGCAAACCGGCTGCGGCGAATCGGCCGCGGCGAATTGTCCCATCCCCGTTATTCTATGCGCCTCAATTTTATCTTGGTTTACACAACGATCCGACTGTTTATCAGTGTCTCAGATTTCGCCTGACCTGTCTCATTTTTGAAGTTTTTTAAGGTTTTTTTTCTCATATTGTAGGTCAAATTTCTATGTTTTTACGTTTATATTAATATGTTTTTGATTACCGCTTATATCCTAAAAAAAATGGAAAAATCGTAAAAATATAAGTTTTAAAAAGTGTCTCATTTTTAGTACATAATTTTGGATTATTGCTGTTTTTTAAGGATCCAACATTTTTGACACTTGGCTTGACTACTGTCATAATAAAATTTAGTTAGTTAAATAACATAAGTCTGAAAACGCTTCGTAATTGATCTACAGGGTGTTTCAAGTTAAGTCCACCATTGGTAACTTTGTTATTATTAAAGATAGAAAAAAGTTTACATTAGCAAACTAGTAGAATTTGTGAGGCACTTCAAGAGGCTTGAATCAAAAAAAAATCGATCTTCGAGTTTTCAACTTTTTTTAAAGACATAAAACTAATTTTAATTAAACACCCTGTATATTATATTTTTTTCTAATATGTCTTTTAATTGTAAACAAAAATTGCGTTTTAATTTTTTTCCTTAAGTTAAAAATTACGCTTAGACTTCTTTCTACCTTCTTCGTTACTTTTAACTTTAGAAAAAAAATCAAAAGACAATTTTGGTTCAGAATGAAAAGACCTATCAGAAAAAAATATAAAATACAGGGTGTTCAATTATTATTTTTTGTTTTTTGAAAAAGTCGAAAACTCCAAAAAGCGATGCTCTATTTTTTTTTTGATTTAAGTATTTAAGTAAGAGCATCAAAAATTTAGCAATGGGAGACACTGAACTTGTAACACCATGTATAGATTGTTCAAATTTCAATTATTTTTTAAATATTTTTATAGATTTTTCAGTTTTTAAATATATTTTATGTTTATAAATATTTTTTTTTTATCAACAATAGCCAGAGACAAAATAACCACAACATATCAAAAAGTTTCTAAAGAAGACTGGACTTTTTTCTATAGTTTAGAGTCTACCATAAAAAAGGTTAACAACAAGAAAATTTGTGATCGGTAATGAAGCGTTTTCCGAACTATATGAAAGGAATTCATTATACACGGTTTCGCGAACATCGAAACAGAGGCTTTTTTGGCTATCTTGAAATTTTTGTAGCACGAACCCCCTTCGAGAGGTATACTTTACCCCTATATTTTTACTAGGGAAAGTGGGTCTAGTGATAACTTGTTTTGAAGGTCTTTTGAATGTCCTTACAACCGTGTAAAAATTTCAAAAATCTATCAAACAAACTTTCAAATTTAACATAGACTGATAAAATAAAAATTTTATTAGAATTTTATTATTTTTATTTTATCATTCCAAGATAAATTTGAAAATCTGAAAGTAAATATCTCAAAAACTAATCGATGGATTTTCGAAATTTTTACACGGTTGTAAAGATATTCAAGAGAGCTTCAAAACAAGGTCTCACTGAACCATTGACTTCTATACCCTTAGGGCGTTATACAACTCAATGCACTGAACCCACTTTCGCTGTTCAAAATATAGGGGAAAACTATACCCCTCAAAGAGGGTTCGTGCTACAAAAATTTCAAGACGGCGAAAAAGTATTCCCCTTGCATAGAAAATCGACGTGTCCGAGCGTTTCTCCAAATGTGCACTCTAAATGCCCAAAAAGGCCGCTGTTTCGATGTTCGGGAAACACCGTGGATTTAAGAATAGCATAATACCCCGCTTTTAACAAAAAACTAGATTAAAAAATAAATGTAATAAAACAATTGTAGTTAACAAAAATTATTATTTTATTTACATGTAATTTACACATTTGGCAATTTTACAAAAACAATTAGTTATGAATTCAGTTATACAAAAAATTATACACAGTTTACATTATTCCTTTTTTTTACGTATTTTATAGCGAAGTTAAAAAATATTAGGGACTTATTGGAATAAAGTCATGGAATAATAGTGTTCGGCCATATTTTGACAGATTTACATTAGAATATGACAGCTACTCTTTCAACATAAGGATTTTGTTTACTATACGAACCGAAATAAATACTGTCGACATTAATTATAGATAAATAAACAACTTGGTTTTAAAGTCGACTTTGGTATGTCAATTTTGAAAGATCAACTGTCAGCCTGCAATGTAAATCTGTCAAAATATTGTATGGCTTTATTCCAATAAGTCCCTATTAATGCGCAATGGAGAAATAAAATAAAACGTACTTAAACCTAAACGTATTGTCAGTCTCAAATAAAAAAAATAATAAAATAAAAAGCTGCTTAATTGACCGGGACCGTTTTTTCTAGATATAACTATGACTAGTCGTTTTAGTAAAAAATTAATTAAATTCGTTTTAAATTTTTACCTTATTAATTTTTTGTTCTAAAAAAATTTTACACAAAAAAAGAGCATTTTTCAATAAAGCTTTCCTTAACCTAACGCCTAACGTATACAACTTGTGTTGGCTCTATCGGTAACTTCTTCTAAAGACCCATGTGTATTAAGGTGACTAGTGACCTTAATGTGTATGACATATTTTTCCAAATATGACGTTGGCAATTTGTCAATGCGGTGATTTGACGTTGTCAAAATTTAGATTTTAATTTTTAATTTAAATTTAGGAAAGTTTTTTGGATTTTGGAACTTTTGGAAAATGATATTATTTTGAGTAGCTGCTAGAAAGAGCATTGTACCTAAGGACACTTATCGTAAAGGCAAGCTTTATGAAGCTTGCTTTACGATGAGTGACCTTAGTATCTGGTAATGAAAGTCGCATAAGGTATAGCCAAGGCCAACACAAAAATAGAGGCCACGACCCTGAAAAAATCAGCTGTTCTCCGGGGGCTGAATTTTACATTGGGTCTTATGAGAGGTCAGACGTTTTTTTATGATATTTTTAATATAATAAATCTCAGTGACACCATCCCGATATTCCACCAAAGTTTTGGAAGGAAGCAACATAATTAAAAGGTTAAAATCTTCAAGATTTAGCATTTCTTATTTTGAAATCAAATTACCCGCCATATACCACATGCCAACTGCTATATTTGACCTGTATTTGACTTTGTCATCTGTGTTTGTCACATTCGCTTCTGTTTTAAACTTAACTTTTGTGTAAGCTAATGAAGCGGCTCTGAAAAATGAAGGATTACTATCGTTAAAAAAAAATGTCCTGAAAGAATCGAGTAAAAATAATCTTAAAACCGGCTTTATTTAAAAAAAAATCAAATATTCATGAACCGTCATTCCAACTTCAATATTTTAAAGACAATCAGCTGTGTCGTAACGTGACCATCAAAAAAAAAATCAGCCCCGGATGTGACGTCAACAAAGTGGAGGATCGTGGCCCGTCCGTTTTGATAGCCCTGCCCTGGGTATAGCAATATACCTAGTTACCTAGTTACTAGTTACAATAGTTTCTATTACCCCTGTAAGTCGGATTTTTAAAGGTGGAGGTTGCCTGTTTGTAAATAGGATTTTCTCCGGTGTCCCATCGTGCCATCATTCGTTCTTTTTCGAATTTCGCGAATTCTCTTCGGTCGTGAATGGTCGTAAATAGCTTCCACATCAGTAGGATGGCCATGCCTACCAAAACAACGGCCGCTATAACGCCAAATACTATGCCCAGAACGAATATCTGAAACAGAAAGCAAAATTTAGATTTTAGATCGAGGAGTATGTATACTTGGGTGTCACATTTGATAAGATAGGAACAGACTGTAAAGAACTGGAAAAAAGAATAGTAAAAGCAAAAAAGGTTATTGGATGTCTTAACAGTATTTTATGAAGCAGATAGAAAATAATGTAAAATTTAACATATATGAAACAATGGTGAAAAGAACGCTGTTGTATGAAATAGACTCGCGCGTAACAGAAAAATACAAAACAAAAATGAAAAGTGTCGAATTGGATGCAATAAGAAGATCAATAAGAATATCTAGAACAAATCACATACGAAATGAGATCATAAAAGAAAGAATGGGAATCGAGGGAAGCATAACGGATGACATCACTAAAAAACAACTGATGTGGTACGGCCATGTACAACGGATGAACGACGAAAGATTACCAAAGAAAGTCCTAGAATGGCAACTAACAGGACACAGAAAAAGAGGGCGTCCTAAACTAGAATGGCAACAGTCAATCCAAAGATCAATGAGTCAAAAAAACCTGACAGATGTTTGTCAGGATCGAAGAAGGTGGAGAATAGGCGTCGGACAACGTAGAAAAACGTTCTAAACTGACATAGTAGTAGATCGGTCTTTTTGTTGATTATGATGATGATCATCATGGGCGTACTGAGCGAGGGGCAGGGAGGCCTCCTAAATGTTGAAAATAATTTAGGAATTTCCTAATTTCCAAACAAAAAAATCAATCAATCATGTGAGAACTTTCAACTTATTCCTATCTATATAATCATAACAAAAACATTTCATGTAAAAAAAAGCCAAGTACGCGAAAGTAGTATTCCGTAAAAAGAATTGAGATAAAAGTAAATCCAAGTTCTCCAATACAAATTTCAAAATAAAAGGTTCTTATTAGTTTGGAAATGTTTTTTTATACTTTGCTATTACAGCCAAACTTCTTTATGTTCAATTTAACACCGTGCGTAAGAGTCATTTGCAGCCGTACTAGCCAAGTTTTCATTTTGAAATTTCTATTAGAGAACTTGGCTTTATTTTTATCTCAAAGTGTTTTGAAAACTTTTCATCTTATTTTTATAAGGTTTACATTTACTTTTGAATCATGCGGTATATCGTAACTTTGTTTTCACGACTGGTAACGGCTTAAAGCAAAACTTACCTCTGGTGGACATTTTCGTTTTTCTTGGACCCTGATGTGTAGTTTTCTGTCGTCGTCGTAGTAGTAGACGTATTTATATTCGCAATTATCTTCATCGGTATACCTATAACCAATTAATTTAAAAAATAATTTTATATGTTTGTTGATAAAAAAATTTCAAATTAACAAAAAAATACAATTAAATTTGAAAACAATATCATAGTATATAAAAATTTAACAAAATTTTTATGACTTTACATAGATGAATGATTATAACGACCTCGAATATATGACACGAAAACTAATAGAAGAGTACCATAAGTGGGGACTAGCGGTTAATCTCAATAAGACATAGTATATGTGTATCCGTGGAATGAAACAGGATCTAATCTTAAATACCGGGCAGCGAATTCAGTCCTGTGATGAGTATAAATACTTAGGTCTAAAAATTACAGCTGACGGAACACTAGATAAAGCTATAAAAGATCGAAACGTACAAGGAAGAAAAGCAATAACTTTAATAAATGGAATAATTTGGGACCAAAGTATATCAAAACATAACAAAAATCTTATATATAACACCATTGTAAAAAGTATTATTACATACGGCTCAGAAGTATGGCCAATCAAGGATAGAACAGAAAATATGCTTTCCGCTACGGAGATGGACTATTGGAGAAGAGCAGCAGGGAAATCCAAAAGAGAAAGAGTTACAAATCAAGGAATAAGAGAAATTATGACAGTGGGGGAACGTACTTTAGTGGATGATATAAGAACAAAGCAACTGGTGTGGTACGGACATGTACAAAGAATGAATGATGAAAGACTACCTAAACAAATACTACAATGGAAACCAACTAGCCGAAGAAAACGAGGACGGCCAAGGAGAAGCTGGAGAGAAGGAATAGACAGTGAAATAAGAATAAGAGGCCTAGATGATGAATTATGGGCAAACAGAAACGAGTGGAGATTGGGTATCGGAAGACGTAGAACGTTGTGAAACCGATAAATATATATATATATATATATATATATATATATATATATATATATATATATATATATACATAGATGAAAATTTAACTTGGAAATTAATTATCAAGTTTATCTTGTTTAGGGGGTGTACTATTATATAAGGCAAGATATTACATTCCCTTAAAATATTTAAAAAATATTTATTACGCATTATTTCATTCAAAGATTCAATATTTAATGTCAATTTGGGGACTTACAAATAACTATTAAAACCATTAAAATACTCTGCCAATATATGGGCCCCTAAGCTCACACTAGATACTATAGTTATAGTGTACGTGTGAGCTAATATAACTAAAAACTAAAATATATTTTATTCAACTCCAGACTAAATTACCTTTTGTTTGATACCACACAAGCCATGTTTTGACTTAAACTCAAATTTTTGAAATCTACCCCCACCCTTAAAAAAAACAAAAACTAAAATGTATTTTGTTAAACTCCGGACTCAATTACCTTTCGTTTGATATCACACACGCCATATTTTCACATACTCTAATTATTGAAATATACCCCCACCCTTTTTTTTAAATAAATTAAAATGTATTTTGTTTAACTCCAGACTCAATTACCTTTCGTTTGATATCACACACGCTATATTTTCACATAAACTCTAATTTTTGAAATCTCCCCCCACCCTTTTATTTGGCTTGTGTTCAGTGGATTTTGTTCATTTTTAAATGGGACCATCTCGGCCCAAAACCCAGCCTAGGTACCAAATTTCATTGAAATCGGCCAAGCGGTTTTTGAGTTATGCGCGTTGGTCGTTACAGACAGACATGACAGACAGACAGACGGCGCGACAAAAAAGTTTCAAAATCATCTGAAACGCAAAGATATATAAAAATTTTTGAAATCGGAGCAACTTTCTTTTTCTCGAAAAAATTAGGATCACCATAGCTCACACTACTATAGTATAGTATATGTGTGAGCTAAAATTAAATTTCAAACAATACCATAGTATATAAAAATTTAACAAAATTTTTAGGACTTTACATAGATGAAAATTTAACTTGGAAATTAATTATCAAGTTTATCTTGTTTAGGGGGTGTACTATTATATAAGGCAAGATATTACATTCCCTTAAAATATTCAAAAATAATATTTATTACACATTATTTCATTCAAAGATTCAATATCTAATGTCAATTTGGGGACTTGCAAATAACTATTAAAGCCATTAAAATACTCTGCCAATATATGGGCCCCTAAGCTCACACTAGATACTATAGTTATAGTGTACGTGTGAGCTAATATAACTAAAAACTAAAATATATTTTATTCAACTCCAGACTAAATTACCTTTTGTTTGATACCACACAAGCCATGTTTTGACTTAAACTCAAATTTTTGAAATCTACCCCCACCCTTAAAAAAAACAAAAACTAAAATGTATTTTGTTAAACTCCGGACTCAATTACCTTTCGTTTGATATCACACACGCCATATTTTCACATACTCTAATTATTGAAATATACCCCCACCCTTTTTTTTAAATAAATTAAAATGTATTTTGTTTAACTCCAGACTCAATTACCTTTCGTTTGATATCACACACGCTATATTTTCACATAAACTCTAATTTTTGAAATCTCCCCCCACCCTTTTATTTGGCTTGTGTTCAGTGGATTTTGTTCATTTTTAAATGGGACCATCTCGGCCCAAAACCCAGCCTAGGTACCAAATTTCATTGAAATCGGCCAAGCGGTTTTTGAGTTATGCGCGTTGGTCGTTACAGACAGACAGACAGACATGACAGACAGACAGACGGCGCGACAAAAAAGTTTCAAAATCATCTGAAACGCAAAGATATATAAAAATTTTTGAAATCGGAGCAACTTTCTTTTTCTCGAAAAAATTAGGATCACCATAGCTCACACTACTATAGTATAGTATATGTGTGAGCTAAAATTAAATTTCAAACAATACCATAGTATATAAAAATTTAACAAAATTTTTAGGACTTTACATAGATGAAAATTTAACTTGGAAATTAATTATCAAGTTTATCTTGTTTAGGGGGTGTACTATTATATAAGGCAAGATATTACATTCCCTTAAAATATTCAAAAATAATATTTATTACACATTATTTCATTCAAAGATTCAATATCTAATGTCAATTTGGGGACTTGCAAATAACTATTAAAGCCATTAAAATACTCTGCCAATATATGGGCCCCTAAGCTCACATTAGATACTATAGTTATAGTGTACGTGTGAGCTAATATAACTAAAAACTAAAATATATTTTATTCAACTCCAGACTAAATTACCTTTTGTTTGATACCACACAAGCCATGTTTTGACTTAAACTCAAATTTTTGAAATCTACCCCCACCCTTAAAAAAACTAAAATGTATTTTGTTAAACTCCGGACTCAATTACCTTTCGTTTGATATCACACACGTCATATTTTCACATACTCTAATTTTTGAAATATACCCCCACCCTTTTTCTGAAATAAATTAAAATGTATTTTGTTTAACTCCAGACTCAATTACCTTTCGTTTGATATCACACACGCCATATTTTCCCAAATACTCTAATTTTTGAAATCTACCCCCACCCTTTTATTTGGTTTGTGTTCGGTGGATTTTGTTCATTTTGGGGACCATCTCGGCCCAAAACCCAGCCTAGGTACCAAATTTCATTAAAATCGGCCAAGCGGTTTTTGAGTTATGCGCGTTGGTCGTTACAGACAGACAGACAGACATACAGACAGACAGACAGACAGACGGCGCAACAAAAAAGTTTCAAAATCATCTGAAACGCAAAGATATATAAAAAATGTTGAAATCGGAGCAACTTTTTTTTTCTCGAAAAAATTAGGATCACCATAGCTCACACTAGTATAGTATATGTGTGAGCTAAAAGTTACAAAATAAAATTATTAAATTTATTCATAAACTTCCATTTTTAGAACCAACAGTTAATTTGTATGAACCACTTCGTCGGTTCAATGCCAAAGTCACGAATGTGCAATTTTGCAAAGCCAAAACATTACAAAAATTTAAAATTTTCAACCGACATTATTTGTTGTTTTACAAAAGTAAACCTTTCAATAGTGGTTAAGTACCACAAAATGAAATCTCTATTTTTCGCAATATCTTCAATGTTTAAAACGCGTTTTTCTCAAAACATCAATTATGCACATTCGTGACTTTGGCATTGGACCGACGACTTATCTAAATTTAAATAAATCAGTGTCAGTTGTCAAAAAACCACTCACCTGCACAAAAACTCGCTGTTTTCTTCTATAATTTCAACAGTTTCGACCGGTTCTAGTACAGGCACGTGATAGCAGTTCTGTTCGCAGGTGTCGTTCTGTGCGTACGGGCCTGTGTTGTACTGCTTACATTCCACGCATGCCCTAAATTCCTCGCATCTAAAATACAAACAAAATGGTTTTAAGCATACAAGGTGATAAAAGTAACTACATAGGAATTTCGGAAATGACTATGTTTAGTACGCTAGTACAAAACTACTAAATTTTATTATTATTTTTTTACAACACGACTAGGGATCCTTTGTTTGAAACTCATAGACAATGATTGAGTTTAATGGGATTTATAAACCATTCTTAATTTTTTCTTTTAGTCGGTTTAGAACGTTTTTCTACGTTGTCCGACGCCTATTCTCCACCTCCTTCGATCCTGACAATCATCTTCTGTCAGATTTTTTTGACTCATTGATCTTTGGATTGACTGTTGCCATTCTAGTTTAGGACGCCCTCTTTTTCTGCGCCCTATTGGTTGCCATTCTAGGACCTGCTTTGGTAATCTTTCGTCGTTCATCCGTTGTACATGGCCGTACCATATCAGTTGTCTTTTAGTGATGTCATCCGTTATACTTCCTTCGATTCCCATTCTTTCTTTTATGATCTCATTTCTTATGTGATCTCTTCTAGATATTCTCATTGATCTTCTTATTGCATCCATTTCGACACTTTCCATTTTTGTTTTGTATTTTTCTGTTACGCGACAAGTCTCTATTCCATACAACAGCGTGCTTTTCACCATTGTTTCATATATATCAAATTTTACATTCTTTTTTATCTCTCTGCTCCATAAAATACTGTTAAGACATCCAATAACCTTTTTTGCTTTTACTATTCTTTTTTCCAGTTCTTTACAGTCTGTTCCTGTCTTATCAAATGTGACACCCAAGTATACATACTCATTGCATGGAGATATTACTTGTCCATTGTCTAGTTCTAACTCAGTGGATTCGTTTCTAATACATAAGTACTGTGTCGTGTCCACGTTCACTGTTAATCCCCACTTTTGGTATTCTTCCATTAACTTTCTCATCATATACTCCATATCCTCTTTATCATTAGCTACAATTACTTGGTCGTCAGCAAACTGTAGTGTGTATATGGTAAATCGGTCGTTAAGTTGTATTCCCATGCCGTGCACTTTCCGTTTCCAGTTTTTTAGAGCTACTGCGATATATATTTTAAAAAGAGTTGGAGAAATACAACATCCCTGTCTTAAGCCTTTTGCTACCAGGAATTCTTTTGAGTCGATTTCCAATTTTAATTTTAGATTTTGACCCTTTGTATAGTTCTTTTATCGCTTTTATGTATGTATGATTGATATTAGTCTGCTCTAGCACTGTCCATAGTTTTTCTACTGGAACGGTATCATATGCTTTTTGTAGGTCCACAAAGGTAACATAAGTCTCTATGTTTCTGGCGCTCCTTTTCTCAATTACTTGTTTAAGACAAAAAAACATTATCACTACAAGATCTGCCTGCACGAAACCCACTTTGCTCTTCTTCTTCTTGTTCATGAAAATCCTTCTCTATTAGATCTCTAAGAATCCTACCGTACAATCTACTGAGAGTACTGGTTACTGAAATTCCTCTGTTATTGTTGCAATCCAGCTTGTTTCCTTTTTTGTGTATTGAGGATATGAATGCAATTTTCCAATCATCAGGTACTGGATGTCCGTTTATGCATTGATTGATAATATATGTGAGATTTTCGATTAGTTTCTCTGATCCATATTTGAGCATTTCAGCATATATTCCTCCAGGTCCGCTAGCTTTTCCGGATTTAAGCTTTTTAATACTATTTTTTATCATTTCTTTTTCGGTGATTACTTCCTCTCCGTGTACTTCTATGTCTCTTAAATTTATTAACAAATTATAGAAACTCCCTTACTTCTTCCAGACATTTTTCCACAAACCGCACATGTTATACGTGAATTATTTCCCATTTTTCACAGAAAAAAAACATAATTTTACACGACAAACGCAAAACACCGCAAAATGTTAATATGGTCTTCACCCACATAGCAGCTGTGTGTCTACATGATAAAACACACGAATGCGCACTTGAAAATTCGCATCCGCGAATTTAAATTTTCCATTGTTTCCAAAGCCAGCTATGAGTGCTTCACCTTTCGATTCCTTAAACATGTATTTATGCTATAACGTATTTGAGTACTACTGTAATCAGATCTTTTATTGTGCCGTCAAATCCGATAACTTCGTTGGATGGACGGCCACACACGATCAAATTAAATTCGATATGGTTGGACAGCGAAATCGTACAACGCTGCAGTACCGTGAGTGGGGCCCTTAAGATAAGCTTACCTGTCTGGGCATGTGGGACAGATGTTACAATAAGTCCCTGAGTATCCGGGTTCGCACTTGCAGCCCCCACACACGCAAGATCCGTGCCCGGAACAGATCGGCCCGCCATCTGGTGGGTAGCAGAGGTCGTTAGAGTCGCGACAACTGCAGTCTGGACCGCTCCAACCTGGTTCACACCTAAATCAAACAACAAACAATATTAGCCTTTTTTTGCGAGCATTTCATGCTTAAAGTAAACATTCAGATCAAACCAGAACAATGAATAGAACACTACAAGCGTTGTTTGATAGAGGATAATCTCCATCAAACAACGCTACAAGGGACTGCTGCAGGAAACGAGACTCAAATATCTGTCAGCCACTCCAAAGAGAGACATAGAAATACATGGAGATGAAGTAATCATCGAAAAAGAAATAATAAATAATAGTATTAAAAAGCTAGCGGACCTGGGGGAACATACTAGAAAATCTCACATATATTATCAATCAATGCATAAACGAACATCCAGTACCTGATGATTGGAAAATTGCATTCATATCCTCAATACATAAAAACGACACAAGCTGGATTGCAACAATTACAGAGGAATTTCACTAACCAGTACTCTAAGTAGATTGTACGGTAGGATGAACAAGAAGAAGAACAAAGTGTGTTTCGTGCAGGCAGATCTTGTAGTGATAATGTTTCTTGTCTTCAACAAGTAATTGAGAAAGGAGTGCTACAGAAATTTAGAGACTCATGTAACCTTTGTGGAACATCATAAAGCATATGATACCATTCTAGTAGGAAAATTATGGACAGTGTTAGAGCAAACTAATAGCAATCATACATACATATCATTGGCGTAGCTAGGGGGGGGGGGGGGGCCAGGGGGGGCCTGGCCCCCCCTGAAGTCCCTCAAGCCCCCCCTAAGATATTTTAGGCCTCCCCTACCGACTACTAGTAAAAGAACATGACGCTGAAAATACATACTTTTCTATTATTATTCGGGAAATATTCAAATAAAATAGGTGCATTAAAATTTAAAATCATTCAGATAATGTTTACATTTCAGGAAAAAGCCCTTGTCTTGCGGAATTAGGCTTTTTCTCTTTAAATTATCGGTAACTTTTCTGCACTTATGCAATTTCCCGAAAATATTTTTAAATTTAAACATAATTATGCATATTGAATATTTCATACATATTGGCGACATCTTGTAAAATATTATAGAAGTGTAAGTTAAATTTCGCATTTAATAAAGACAGCGACCTTTGCCCCTCTATTTCCGAAATCGGGTTGTAGATGTAAGGTTATAAAAGACCTTTTTAAACTGTTTTTCTAAAATAAATATAATAATCTTTTTAGTTTTTTTGAGGTTAGCGTTTAGTGTCTTATGGAAATTTTCCGATTTTGGTAACAATTTCATAACCATTTTCATATTAAGTTTTCCCACGTCGTTAAATGGAATAAATTCGTCGAGCAATACCGGGAAATTTTTAATATTATTACTTCTGCTCTAAGAGCAGAAATGACCGTTTTAAAGAATTGTATTTTTCGGTTAAATCAAACTGTTGGTTATTATTCTATCAAACAACATATAGCAGAAAACACCTATCCAAACCTCTAAAAACTTTTTAAAGTTGCGAGTATTCTTCCAATTTTAAGTGCAACTTGCGAGAGGTCTTTCTCTGCCATGAGGAGAGTTTTTAATTGGCTTAGAACAACTATGACTCAAAAGAGACACTTAGGTTTGTCATTGTTATTCATAGAAAAAGATGTTGAGGTCGACTTAGACAGTGTGGTAGACGCTTTCAGTCAGCGACGTAGAAAACTTTCTTTGTAGAATTGCTGAATCACATACTTCCTGTGTATACATATAAATAAGTTGGTAAATGTATTATTAAATTTGTTATATTAAAATATTAGAACATTTAATGCGCGTATTTTTTTTTATTAATTGCACACTTTGCACGACTCTTTAAAACCTATGTTTGCTTTTTGTTCAAGATAGACCGGGGACACGGCCCCCCTGAAAAGCAAGGCTAGCTACGCCAATGGACTCGATAATAGAACTCTAGAAAAGGTCAAAATCTAAAATTAAAATTGGAAATCGACTTTCAAAAGAATTCCTGGTAACGAAAGGCAGTAGCTCTAAAAAAGTGGAAACGTAAAGTACACGGTATGGGAATAAAACTAAACGACCGATTTAACATATACACACTACAGTTTGCTGACGACCAAGTATTTGTAGCTAATGATAAAGAAGACATGGAGTATAAAATGAGAAAGTTAATGGATGAAGTACTTATGTATTGGAAACGAATCAAGAAATGAGAATATCTAGAACAGATCATATAAGAAATGAGACCATAAACGAAAGAATGGGAATAACGGATGACATTACCAAAAGACAACTAATATGGTACGGTGATGGACAATGGATGAACGATGAAAGATCACCAAAGCAAGTCATAGAATGGCAACCAATGGGGCGCAGAGAAAGAGGGCGTCCTAAACTGGAATGGCAACAGATCAATGATTCAAAAAAACCTGACAAAAGATGATTGTCAGGATCGAAGGAGCTGGAGAATAGACGTCGAACAAATCAGAAAAACGTTCTAAACCGTTTCTTAATATTATTATACCGCATCATAGCGGTACAGAGGGAGTATTTTCTCGTATAGTGTGGTATGCTGTTTCTCACTTATCTAAATTGGGAAAAGGAGAGGACTAGTGACCACTATTAGGCACAAAATGCTCGCAAAAAAGGGCTAATAGTGTACAGTGTTAAGAAATATAAAATAATACGTCCAAAGGCATTTAATTAGTTAGACAACTGACCTACAGATGCCGCATTCACAAGTTCCCCTTCCGCCACACAATTTGCCGTCATATCTATCACAGGAAAAGTTGTCACATTCGCAAAAATCGCCATAGACGCGTTCCTCCTGGTTCGGGCGAGATTCGCACGCGCATATTCCACAAGTGCAGGTTCCTCTACCTAAAATAACAGAGAACTCTATATTAAGAAACCAATAAGAGCGACAAGAATACAAGCTATAAGCATTGCTCGACAGGCGCGCCATCTCTCATAAAGTGCTTGAAGATATTCTAAGAAACGCGGTTCTCCAAATTATCTAAGATTTAAACATATGAATATGTCTAGTTCTAGACGCTTGACTATTAATCGACGTCACTCAACGTAAGATAGGCAACACAAGCGTTTTGATGAGCGCGACATCTACCGGAAACTACTTTAAGCCTCCCCAGAAAAAGAACCATTTTGTAACTTATCTAATGACTGTATTGGTTCAGTGTTCAGTAAGTAGCCAAGTATCGAGTTTAGAATTTTGTGGTATTGAGGGAGTTATTGGTAGAGATTAAGATATCGAGTATGTTGGATTTGACTAGAACGAAAGAGAAGACCTTACCTGAGCATTCCAGATCATCTGTACTGTTGGGATGTATGCAGTTGTTGATATGCGACCGGGGTAAGCTATACTCGTTGCACTCACAGAACTTTCCAAAGGCTCCTGGGTCACAGAAACACACTCCACATTTGTATGTTCCATGTCCGTTACACAATGGTGAGTGTTCCTATAAAACCGAGAATTCAAAAAAAAAACTAACTTACTATGAAGAAATTAAGTACCTGTCTTGACATTCGTTCTTTCAATCAGATATCAGCCGGTATAATATTCTGTCGCTTTTTATTACATGATTTCTAAACATATCTTGGTTATGCTGTAGGAAAAAGTATTATCTATCACTTACCTCGTAGTACTTATCTCCGGGCTTCTCGCACTCACATTCGCAGAGCATTTCAACGTCGACTGTCAAACTCTCGTTTAGCCCCACCGGATAGATCTGGATGGTTCTAAACCGGTCTAAAGAGTTTTCGGGACATTTCAGAAGTTCTAGTTCTACTCGGAATTCTATGATGTCTCCAAGCTATGAGAAAACAAATGACAAAGTCTTGAAAAGGTTTAGAAAAACAAAACGAAACAGTTTTGAATAAAAAAACGTCTATATCACGAAGTGGGTGAAGTTGTGTAGGTTACCCAATCACAGTGTTATAAATGGTAAATATACGTCAGTACTTTGACAGCTTACTCGCACCTTGATATTTCCGCACTTGCTAGTGTCTACTAGAGGCCCTGTGGCGTTATTGCACCTGGTGTAGAACCGCACGCTAATTTCATTAGACGCGTTGTGACGCATAGTGACAGATGACGTGATCTTTTGGTATTCCTCTTTTACAATTTCGACAATGTTTGAGCTGTCACCTTTTAGTTTGGCTGCAGACGATCCTGTCAAAGATATAAACAACATTAAGAGATCCTTAAAATTAATCGTAGTGTTATAATGCAGTTTGAGTGTTGCACTGTCAAAAAATCCAGATTTTTTATGCCAAACTGTGGACGACAAAACTCCTGGCTTTTTTGCTTATTTTAAGCTAACGGCAAGAAGTGAAACTTTAGATCAGGCTTAACTCAGCAGTAGTACAAATAAGAAAAATTTATTTATTATTTATTTCCCCCCCCTTGAATTTTCTTTCTAGTTACGACCCTGACGCTTCACACTTACCCTCAATCTTCTTAGACAACTCTCTATACACTTTCATGTTATCTCCAGTGACAGCAAAAATGACATTTATTGAGTTCTTTTGCACAGCCAAGTTGATTTGTTCAATCGAGGGGTAATCCTGGTATGATGACATGCTGTAGTACCCCTCGGATGACATGTGACAGTACCCATCATTAGGTGGAATTATACCTATAGAAATAAGTGAGAATTCTAAAGTTAATAAACAAACATTTAAAATATAGGGTGGTTATAAATTATAAGGCCGAACTTTACACCAACGGGATGGTACGAAAGGTCAAAAGAACAAAAAAAATCGTATTACATTTTGCATCAAATCTGTTTGGTGTTTAGATATAGGGTGTAAAAATAAATAATTTTTTTGCAATTTTTTGTTATAATTGCCTTGAAAAACCCAGTCATATTAGGAATTTACCTGGAATAAAAAGGTTCAAGCTGGAGTTTTGTATAATTTTTCCCAATATTCCCATATTTATCGTAAATTTCATAGAAAAATCTAAATAAAAATTGACAAATTGGCTGAGAACAACTAAATCAGAAGCATCAGAAGCAAATAAATTGTTAGCCTCCGAATTACCTGTACTCGTTAACCAAAATAATATATTTTACTTACCTCCAAGCCTTCCATCTCCAGCGCAGTGAAAACTGGCATCAGTTGAGAAGACAAGCAGTCTTCTAGCTCTCTCTCTCCATCCGATTTCGTTGCGACATACGGCAGCTTGCATAATGGCATCAAAGCCCCCTAAGATTAATAAAACTCATACTCATCATACCATTAGGATAATAGCTATAGTGAATAAAAATAGAAACATAAGAATGTACCCCCTTCTTAGCAAAACGCGATGGTCCGTGAACTACAAGTTAAAGAGAAGTTATAGGCAGGTAGACAAGAGCTGACTAGGGATATCAGAGGAGATCCAACGAGATCGCGTTACGGGATCGAGATTGTCTTTTCTTTTAAATCTGCGAAGCGAGAAGGAGGTAAGAATTGCGTTTTTATAAACCTTTCTAATTTTTTTCTCGGGCATTATGCCGGCGTTAAGATTTACTATAGAAGAAAAGATTAAAATGTTAAAAAGGTATTTTTCAGGAAACAAAACTACCATTTTGAATATAATCATTTTGATAAATTTGGGATCGTTAAGCTCTGCAGAAAATGTAGCGTGAGGGCCCAAGAATACCGAATACTTAGCATGCCAACAGACTACCTACATGTTACCAAAATACCCCTTTAATAGAAGCTTTAAGGTTCTTATACCTACAAGGTAGGAATAACGGGAGAGACCAGCTCAACTACTAAAGGCCGACAATGTATGGTATACAGACGGATCTAAAACAAGAAATGGGGTGGGTGCGGGTGTTTTGGTACCACATATTGACATATCAGTAGGACTCGGAAACTAAGCAAACATATTCTAAGCAGAACTACATGCAATAGAATTAGCGGTAGAGAGATTACCCGCAGGGGCCTCTCAAACAAAAACATCAAAATCGTCTCAGATAGCTTATCAGCTCTAAAAGCATTAACCTCATACAAAGTTCAATCCAAACTAATCTGGAATTGCCTACAACCCCTGAGACAGGCCAGCAGATCAAACAAGATCAGTCTTGTCTGGGTGCCAAGCCATACGGGGATAATGGGAAATGAAAAAGCAGACGCACTAGCCAAGGTTGGAGCAAAATCTGCGCCAGTTGACCCGGGGCCTTACTTCGGCTAACCTAAAGCCGCAGTCGCGAAAGAAATAGGAGAGTGGGTTGTTAGAAAGAGGACTCAAAACTGGCCGGCAACTCCCAGACAACAACACTCGAAAGCCTTTCTAAACAAACCAGACAAGCACAGAACGAAAAATTTGAGTTTAACTGTATAAACATATGTCAAAATGATTAATATCTCTCCAAGTCAATAAAGATATTTAAAAAAGTTTAAGGATCAAGTTTGTATTTTTAATTTGTGGAATCTACATTTTAAATAGAACCGGAACAAAACTCGCTCACTCTGTATATCTTTAGAAATATGTGCCTACCTTCGGATGCATCCAAGTTTCCTGATACTCTTGCTTCTCTCACCTGTTAAAAAAAGCTACCTTGAAATTTTTGAGCATCCACCACCTAGAAGGGGTAAATGTTACCTTAATATTTTGAAAAAGAAAACTGAACTGAAGTGAAACATCGTTTTAAAAGTTTCTTAACTATCTTTAACCGGGTAATAAATTTTAAATTATATCGATCTGTTTTGAAGATATTTGCCTTAAAAGTTATCATGGAGTTATAAAAAACGTTTTTTTTTTAAATTTTAAAGAAAAAATAAAAAGTCCAGACACGTTGCATTGTTTTTATTAAAAGAATGTTTTGCAGTAACTCTTATTTCTTACTTTACTATTTTTCTTATTTTATTTTAAAAGCATGGCTTTGGAAATTCAGAGTCAAATATGGCAAAAACGAATCTGTGGATTTTTCGACATTTTTAACACACTTTTCCTGTTCAATATATTGAGGTAAAATTTACCATTCGAAGAAGGTGCGTGCTACAAACATTTCAAGTCAAAAAATGTCTCCTTCACAAATAAAATAGATGTGTAAATAAATTGATAAAATATTTAACTGCTTAACATTCATAGTATTACAACCGCTTTAGGTACCCCTTTAAAAAAAAAACATATATTGCTCTGCTGGCTTTAGCAGAGCCCCTTTATCATAAATTAATTGATAAAATATTTAATTGCTTAATATTCACAGTATTAGCA
Source organism: Aspidapion aeneum (assembly GCA_963576565.1). NCBI lineage: Eukaryota > Metazoa > Arthropoda > Insecta > Coleoptera > Brentidae > Aspidapion > Aspidapion aeneum. The sequence goes on along the minus strand of OY755046.1, from coordinate 61,609,882 downwards.
CCCCTCTCCATTTTTAAAAAATTATATATTGCTCTGCTGACTTTAGCAGAGTTTTTCCAAAAACAAAAAATAACCGAAAAAGCCTGTTACATTTTTAAAAAAATAACCTGTCTATTTAGTCATGGCATTCTCCATAAACATGTTTGTAGTATTTTTTATAAAACGATGATTTTGGCCAGATAGCCTAGACAACTAGCGCATTAAGGTAAATAAAAGAAGAAGAACTTACGCTTTGCGTGAACATATTCGTATTCTCGCTAAGTGTCATGTGATGCCTGTAACCATATGGAGGTACGCAGACGTCATCAGGGTCGTTACAGGGGTTTTGAAGTTTCTCGCTCACTGTACTGACGTATGGCATTACTACTTTGTCAACAAAACTACCATAACCTATGAATAAAAAGATAAATTAATTAATTTACCTGACATTTAACATCTGGAGCCGTGTTGACCGTCTAGGTGCCACCACACAGCAAGTGGTTGATGCGTGAAATACTACTGAAAAGTGAAGAGTGGGAGTTGTAATGGTTAAGCGTGGGAATACATCAAGTAGAGAGAGAGTTTTCCTTTCAAAGTGATTGACTATGGAAAAACTGTGAGATAAGAAAATGTTGTCTATAAAATATCATTTTATCTGTGTTTTCGTTTCGGTTTTCTTGTTTAGCTCATTATTTAAATTTAATCTTACCTAACTTAAACTTTCTGGTGATGTTTTTCATTGTAAAAGCCAGTCTTTCTCCAAGAATTTCCAATTTTTCCTTGTCATCCAACATGGATCTGCTCAAGTCCATCAAGTAGTACAGATCCACAGGATAGTCTTCTGCTTGAGTGTATTGCATGGTAACTGTCACTTTTTGACGTACCCTCATGCTAAAAACACAAGACAAGATACAAATAAAGTATGATCACTCTAGAAACCATGGTAACAGTAACTTTTTGACGTAACCTCGTTAAAAAAACCGAGAAGGGATCCTTAAATATAATTTTAGTTAAAAAAATTGTTAAAACGTAACATATGTTGTTATCACAGTGTTTTGTAATTGCAAATATCACATTTGAGCTTAAATTTACATGTTTCCCATAAATTATTGTCACAAATAATGCATTTTCATTCTAGAAACCATGGTAACAGTCACTTTTGACGAACTCCTATCCTACAAACCGCGAAAATATAACTAAAAACCAATTTTTTGGCAAAAGAAGGGTAAACATTGAAAATGTCACACATGCCGTTATCATTATCAAAGTGTTTTGTAATCATAATATAATGTCACATTTAAACTTAAATTTACATGTTTTCTACAAACAAATGTCACAAATAAAGCTTTTAGGATCTAGAAACCTTGGTAACAGCAACTTTGGACGTACTTTTATTCTACAAATCGTGAAAATATGACCATAAACGCATTTATTGGCACAAAAGGGAAAAAATTGAAAATGTAACACATGTCGTTATCAAGGTGTTTTGTGATCATACATGTCACATTTAAACAAAAATTGACATTTTGAAAGATTATCATTCTAGAAACCATGGTAACAGTGACTTTTTCACTTACCCTCGTGAAAAAACCGATAAGGAACCGTTAAATATCAATTTTTAAAGTAAAAAATAATATAACGTTGTTAAAACGTAACATATGTTTGTATCACAGTGTTTTGTAATCACAAATGTCACATTTAAACTTAAATTTACATGTTTTCTACAAATAAATGTCACAAATAAAGCTTTTAAACACTAGCAACCTTAGTAACAGTAACTTTTGACGTACTTCTATTCTACAAATCGTGAAAATATGACCTTAAACGATTTTTTGCCAAAAAAGGGAAAAAATTGAAAATGTAACACATGTCGTTATCAAGGTGTTTTGTGATCATACATGAAGGATTATCATTCTAGAAACCATGGTAACAGTGACTTTTTTACTTACCCTCGTTAAAAAAACCGATAAGGAAGCGTTAAATATCAATTTTTAAAGTAAAAAATAATATAACATTGTTAAAACGTAACATATGTTTTTATCACAGTGTTTTGTAATCACAAATGTCACATTTGAGCTTAAATTTACAGGTTTTCTACAAATAAATTTTGACATACCTATCCCATAAAACGCGAAGATATGACCATGACCCAATTGTTTGCCAATAATACAGGAAAAAATTAAAATGTAACACATGTCGTTATCAAAGTGTTTTGTGATCATATTATGTGACATTTAAACTTAAATTTACATGTTTTCTACAAATAAAGATTTTGCATTCTAGAAACCTTGGTAACAGTCAATTTTTGACGTACCTATATTTTACAAATCGCGAAAGCATCACATTTGAGCCTAAATTTACATATTTTATACAAACTATTGTCACAAATAATGCATTTTCATTCTAGAAACCATCGTAGCAGTCATTTTTACTGTACTTCTATCCTACAAACTGCGAAAATATTACCATAAACCAATTTGTTGGCAAAAAAAAGAAAACATTGAAAATGTAACACATGTCGTTATCAAAGTGTATTGTACAGCGTGTCCCATTTTTCGATGGGATTAAATGGGAAACTCGGTTATTATTAAAGATATCGATTTTCTGATTGCACCTTACCGTGCTCTTTTTTGGAGCCCTTAAAAATGGTGTAATCAGATTTTTGCATTTTAATTAATTCCTTGTATCTCGCTTATTTTGCAAGATATTTTTATTCTGTAAAAACCTTTCTATGGCAACTTTTTTAGAGCAAAATAATGTCGTTGTCAATTTTTTAAAATATTGTTTAATTTTTGAGATATGGTATTTATCATAAAAAAATTAAATACGGACCTGGATTTTTTTTATTACTACTTTGATTATTTTCATGCTATTATTACCTTAAAATGATAAAACTTTAATATTTTTTTTGATTTAAGGTTAAAAAAAACTATTTAATATTTGAAAAAAAAATATATAGTCCGAACCTGGAAATTATAAATTAAAAATTGCAAGACCTAGTGTGTCTTGAACGATTTTTAGTTTATCTGTTCCGAAATGATAATTAAAAAAGTTACAAAAAAAATATCATACTAATTATTTGATAACCGAACAGCAGGTCGTGAAATTTACAAAACAAAAGCGTGGAATTGACATTGTCATTTTACTTGTCATTTTTGTGAATGGCTTACAATTATTTTAAACAGGCTAGAAATTGACCATATCCAGATTTTGAAAAATGTGATATGTTTGACTGCTTCATTCAAGCAACACAATCCCAATAGTTAAATGGCAGAAATATTTTTATGCAAAATGCGTTAAGAAAAATTACTCAAAAATGCCAACAATGTCTTACACATAATGGTAATCAGAAAAATTAGTTATTTTTTATAATTTGTTTTTTTTTGTATTTTTCGTAGACTTTGTTTCAAATAAATCTGTAAATTGACGTAAAACCATTTTAATATGCTAAGTATCAAAACAGTTAAACTAAAAATTGTTTAACTAGCAATTTTTAGTTTATATTTATGTTGGAAATATCCAGGTTCGGACTATTTTTTTTTTAAATATTAAATATTTTTTTTTACCTTAAAACAAAAACTTTTTTAACTTATTATTTTATGATAATACTAGCATGAAACCAATCAAAATAGTAATAAAAAAAATCCAGGTCCGTATTTAATTTTTTTATGATAAATACAATATCTCAATAACTAAACAATATTTAAAAAAATTGACAATGTCATTATTTTCTTCTAAAAAAGTTGCCATAAAAATGTTTTTACAGAATAAAAGTATCTCGCAAAATAAGCGAGATACAAGAGATTATTAAAAATACAATTTTTTCAAAAACTCCCTGTATTAGCGAAACTACGGGGTATATCAAAAATCTGATTACGCCATTTTTAAGGGCTCAAAAAAAAAGCACGGTAAGGTGCAATCAGAAAATCAATATCTTTAATAATAACCGTGTTTCCCATTTAATCCCATCGAAAATGGAACACGCTGTACTCATAATATGTCACATTTTAAACTTAAATTTACTTGTTTTCTACAAAACAATGTCACAAATACAGCATTTTTATTCTAGAAACCTTAGTAACAGTCAAGAGCGAATCTTGGCCAAAATCTAGGGGGGGGGAGGGGTTAAAATTATTCAGGTATTATTTTTTTTCTCTGGGGGTTAGCCGTTTTTTATTTAATAAAATTGCATTTATTTTTTTATAGGGAGGGGGGTAATTACCACGTTACTCCCCCCTCAAATCCGAGCTTCCTTTTTGATAAACTGTATAGTTTGCCATTTTGGTCTTATAAAATTCCCCTAAAAATCCCTAAATTATGTTTTTCGAATCTCAACTCAATGTGTGGTTTTTTCGCATCTCTGTAGCCCCACAATACTGCAACTCGGTGCTTTTGTTGATAAACTGTATCGTTTTTGAAATATGAATTTTTAAAGTTTGGCTATTTTGGTCTTATGGGATTCCCTACCCTAAAATTCGCTAAATGACGTTCTTTAGAATCTTAACCTAGTGTGTAGTTTTTTGCATCTCTATAGCCCCATCATACTGTAACTCCGTGCTTTTGTTGATAAACTGTATAGTTTTTGAAATATGAATTTTCAAAGTTTGGCTATTTTGGTCTTATGCGATTCCCTACCCTAAAATTCGCTAAATGACGTTTTTTCGAATCTTCACCTAGTGTGTAGTTTTCTCGCATCTCTATAGCCCCAACAAACTGTAACTCGGTGCTTTTGTTGATAAACTGTATAGTTTTTGAAATATAAATTTTCATAGTTTGGCTATTTTGGTCTTATGGGATTCCCTACCCTAAAATTCGCTAAATGACGTTTTTTCGAATCTTCACCTACTGTGTAGTTTTTTCGCATCTCTATAGCCCCATCATACTGCAACTCGGTGCTTTATATATATAGTTTTTGGAATATGAATTTTCAAAGTTTGGCTATTTTGGTCTTATGGGATTCCCTACCCTAAAATTTGCTAAATGACGTTTTTTCGAATCTTCACCTAGTGTGTAGTTTTTTCGCATCTCTATGGCCCCATCATACTGCAACTCGATGCTTTTGTTGATAAACTGTATAGTTTTTGAAATATGCATTTTCAAAATTTAGCCATTTTGGTCTTATGGGATTCCCTACCCTAAAATTCGTTAAATGACGTTCTTTCGAATCTTAACCTAGTGGGTAGTTTTTTGGCATCTCTATAGCCCCATCATACTGCAACTCGGTGCTTTTGTTGATAAACTGTATAGTTTTTAAAATATGAATTTTCAAAGCTTGGCTATTTTGGTCTTCTGGGATTCCCTACCCTAAAATTCGCTAAACACAAATAAGAGTAACTTTTTGACATACCCTCATTCTAAAAACCGAAAAATCATCACTAATTATTTATTCTAGAGGTAAGAAAATAAGAAAAAAATGTCAAAATGTAACACATGTCGTTATCAATGTGTTTTGTAATCACATATGTTACATTTAAATTTAAATTTCCATGTTTTCTACAAATAAAGGTCACAAATGAAACATTCTTATTCTAGACGGCATACTATGTCATTTAATTTATTGTTGTTAAAAAAATATCAATATTTATCAATATTTTGGTTAAAAATTGGGAAAATTCTGAAAACATATGTTTCTGTAGATAAGAAAATAAGAAAAAAATGTCAAAATGTAAGACATGTCGTTATCAATGTGTTTTGTAATCACATATGTCACATTTAACTTTAATTTCTACAAATAAAGGTCACAAATGAAACATTCTTATACGAGATAGTATACTATCTGTCATTTAATGTACTGTTGTTAAAAAAAAATATCAATATTTATCAATATTTTGGTTAAAAATTGGGAAAATTCGGAAAACATATGTTTCTGTAGATAGAAAATAAGAAAAAAATGTCAAAATGTAACACATGTCGTCATGAATGTGTTTTGTAATCACATATGTCACATTTAACTTTAAATTTCCATGTTTTCTACAAGTAAAGGTCACTAATGAAACATTTTTATTCTATACAGCATAATATCTGTGATTTAATGTACTGTTGTTAAAAAAATATCAATATTTATCATTATTTTGGTTAAAAAATAGGGAAAATTCTGAAAACATAACATATGTTTATGTAGGTAATAAATGTCAGAAATGGGACTTTTTGAAACTTCTAGAAACGGAAAAAAATGTAACGCATGTCGTTATTAAAGTGTTTTGTAATCACATATGTGACATTTAATCTTAAATTTACATGTTTTCTACAACTAAATGTCACAAATTAAACATTCTTATTCTAGAGAGCATACTAACTGCCATTTAATGTACTATTGTTACAAAAACTAGAAAAATATTAATTATCATAATATTTATCAAAATTGTGAAAATATAACATATGTATATGTAGGTAATACATTTCAGAAATAAAACATTCTCATTCAGATAGCCTGTGACCTGTCACTTTATAGCGTACTATCGTTCCGCCAACCAAAAAAATAACAATTTTTTTCTAGAAATTAAATGCTTACCGGACGGTCATCCTCTGTGGAGCCACCTGTACGATTCTTCGGGAACCACCGGACCCTGAACCACCGCCACTAGAGCCCCCTTCTCCTGAGGCACCGCCTGAGGCACCACCCGAGGCACCACCTTAAAAATAATAATTATTAATTTTTTAAAAACTAAGTTCAAGAAACGAAAAAGTGTTTTGTGTTTTAAATTATACCAGCGGCAACGGCGCACCGCAAAAATAAAAGCCATTCGAAAATTGCTACGTTGCCAAGTTGTCAATCATGAACTACAACTTACTTACCATGACCTTGTCCTTCATAAGTGGTGAGCTGTTCATTTACGAAAATACTGACAACGTTGTCGGGGTTGTAGATGTATTCTTCTGGACAAACTGGCAACATTGGCAACGATGGTTGGAAGCATCTGGTTGTGCCATTGTATCCCGGAGCATTGCACCTAAAATAAAAAAACAATATAAAAAACTTGCTATATTTTAAAAGAGTCATCTAATGAACTGTTTTTTATCACTTTTCTTTGCTCAATAACGGTGTTTAAGTTTAACTATGTACAAGGTATCGATTTCATGAAATTTTGCTTCAATCTGCCCTTCAAAAGTTATCCAAATTCATATAAAATCTTCCTAGTATAATTTCAACCCTACCGACACACACAGGCGGATTTTAAGAAAAAGCTGGCCATAACCCCTAAACACTAAAAAGCCCTGTATAATTGTAAAATTGCTATTAGTGCAATCACTGATGATCATGCTAGGCCGTGACCATGTCACGCCTAATTTGAAAAATTGCCATAGTAATGACCGATGAAACTTCCATTTATTTTTTTATGTTATTTGCGTACTTAAATTTACAAAAGTTGATGGTTAAAAAGCCCTTTTGAAACTTGCGCCTATTATCAAAAATAATTTTTTTGAACATCGATTTTGAATCTGGAGGTATGTAGCTATTTATTGTACGTATTGAACATTGTTTTTCATTTTATTGGTAATATTTTAAACCGGTTTAAAGCAAACGTTGCAGAAAACTTTTTAAATTTTCATTTTCTGAAATAGAATTTGACTAAATGTTTCAACTTCATCCAACTTTATTGACATTTTTGGTCCTATTAAGTGCATGCATATGTTTTCTAAGTAACAAAGTCAGTTTCAGCTGCGGAGTTATGCGGATCGAGTAAAAAAGTTAAAATTTCTTTTTGTGTATATAGAAAATTGTCCAGTAAGAAATACGTACATAATATGCGTAAATTAATAAATAAGTTTTCTTAGCTTTAATAACAATGGTTTTTGTAAACCAAAAGTATAATTATTATGTCACATGTATTCTGATTTCATTTTTACCTTCCTAGCTCGCGCAGCAATGACTAGAAAAGGTATTACTTTCGACAACAAAAAAATTGAGATAACACTGAAAATATGTTATTTTGGTGTATTGTATCTTAGCAATTTTATCGTGACGTCTGTCCGTGTGTGTGTCTGTGTGGTGTATTTAGGTGTGTGTATATCTGTTCGGCGCAAGCCAAATAAAAGGGTGGGAGTAGATTAAAAAAATTAGAGTATATGTGAAAATATGGCGTGTGTGATATCAAACGAAAGGTAATTAAGTCTTAAATTAAACAGAATACATTTTAGTTTGTTTAAAAAGAAAGGGTGGGAGTAGATTTGAAAAATTAGATTTTAAAGGAAAATATGGCGTGTGTCATATCAAACGAAAGATAATTGAGTCTGGAGTTAAACAAAATACATTTTATATATATTTTTAAAAATTGTGTGGGTATTTTTTTCAAAATTAGAGTTCAAATCAAAATATGGCTTGTGTGGTATCAAACGAAAGGTAATTGAGTTTGAAGTTGAATAAAATATATTTAATTTTTTAGTTATATTAGCTCACACGTAGACTATAACTATAGTACATTGTGTGAGCTTAGGGGCCCATATATTGGCAGAGTATTTTTCTTGCTAGACAATATACTTCATTTATAACGAAAGTCGGAAAAAACAGAAAAAGTTCAATTAACTTGTTTTTGCAAAAATATCACATTGTTTTATGCAATTGCGAATTTTACATACATACATGCTGGTTAAAACATTTTTTCATGGAGCTATGCAATTATTAAAATCAAATATTGCAATATCTTGTATAAATTTATACAGCCAAAATTCTGGTTTCAACGATTTTTTAGGAAGCATTTTAATTAATTAGTAAAGTTCCAAATTTTATTTTTTTCTGCGGGGTCCTTAAAGAATTTTTCTTCTTTATCTTTTTTAAACAATAAATCATATATTTTTTTATTACTATATGCAATTTTAGGGGGCTGTAAATGGATCTTAGGTTTTGACCAGCTTTTCGTGAAATCCGCCTGTGTGCGACAGAGAAAAGGCGCGGCTCTTGGCGGTCCGAGCACAAAGTATTTGTTTCTGACCGACCCAGCACAGGTGGATAGACGGCACCTGATTGGCAGATTTTTTGAGATGCGCTTTTAATTGCTTTCAGGTGTTCGTTTCGGGACTCCTTTAGTCGGCAGTATGCAGAGTTAGAAAATAAATCAGTGTCGTTTCTGTAGGTGTAGGAATAGAAAGTTTTATTATCTATTTTTATTTCTTTAGTTTACGCCATAATTAAATGAAATAATTTTCATGAGTATATCTACCGCCGCCCATGTCACTTCCTTTAAAGGATATGCCGATGGTCGGCTTTAACCTTTGTTCAACTGACTTTGCAAAAACTATACCAAAGGGTTTCTAGAAGAAGCAAGTAATTTATTTTTTAGTTTGATTTTGACAAGCGGACAAGGAAAAGATTTCAGGGGGTCAGAGGACCAATGTGATATGAAAAAATGTATTCCTGTAGATTCTATCACTTGGCAAGCCCAATCTCGTAAGCCCTATAGCTTCACGGTCCTTAGAATACATGGGCGCACCCCGGAAGGGCTCAGGGCCTGCTCCCCCCCCCCCCCCAAGCCTTAGATTTTTTTTACATATTTTCCACATATTTCATGAAAAAACACAACAAATAGCTTAAAATTCGATATCATGAGGCCTCAGGCCCCCCCCAAGACATAATTCTGGGTGCGCCACTGCTAGATTAGACCGGTCTTCAGATCTTATTATATACCTAAATTTAAAATTTAATCTAAATACCTCCAAAATTGCAGGAACTAAAAAAGATAAATAAAAACATATTCTTTTTTTTACTCTGTAGATCGGTAACAAAACGTTTATGTTTATATAAAGTTTTAGTCAAAAAATAAGTCAAGGAATCACCCCACTTTGTTTTTATATAATCTAAACTTTTAATAATTCAAAAATTTGAAAAGATTTAAATTTATTTTTAACTTTGTTGGCACCATTCTAGACTTCTAAGCTTTCCTGTTTACTTGTTTATAAGTTTAAAATCCAAAAATTGACTCATAACTCTATGTCACAAGTAAGGTAAATAAAAAAAACCTTTTAAAGTTTTTAAAGTAAAATTCTAATTAAAAAACATCGAAGCTATACAGCATGAAAACATGCTACAGGGATCATGGAAAATTATTAATGATGTAAGATAAGAACAGCTGCATATGTATAAAATATGTAGTCTGTAAGAAAGCCAGACACACAGCCAATACCTATTCTCTGTGCGCCCCGGTAAACTAGAGGGAGAAAACTAAAACATTTTTGCAAAATAAGTATAAACACGCCATTTTGAAGAATCAAGTATAATTCTGTCCGACATCTTAAATTCCAAGATGGCGGAAAATTTCGATAACAATCTTAAACAATCAATTTAACCACGATTCCTTTTATTTTACGAAAATCGGTTTATTAATAACGAATTTATAAGGAAATTAATGCAGACAGGATTGGCAATGCAATTGTAGAATTTGTAAAACAATGGTTGAAACAAAAAAAGATTTTTGAGACCCACCACCCACCACCCACTTTACTAATTTGTACGTCGTTGTGAGGCGGAAAAATAGTGATTTTCTATAAATCAAAAAAAAAACTAAAAGAATTTCAGAAAATATGAATAAACACGCCATTTTAAAGAATCAAGTATGATTCTGTCCGCCATCTTAAACTTGAAGATCGCGATAAATTTTGATCATGATCTTTAAAAGCAATCAATTCTCACCAGGATATTTTTTATTTAATCAAAATAAACCTTGGTTTAAAAAAATCGAATAAATCATGGAAAAAACATGGATATATTTGACTTTTTAAATTACTTCAACTAACGGACGCCGCCGAAGAGGTTATAAATAGTTGACCCCCATTGAGTTGTACCTTTTTCAAAAGCAAATTTCATTGTCTACAATAAAGTATATAACACATTTTTCTCTTAGAAGCGTATTTTTTGAGAAAATATGAGAAAACCTAAATATGTTAGATTTTGGGGAGTCTGGGGGGTTTTTGAAGAGGTGGTTAGTTTAAGGAGGTGTTTGACCCCTAAGCTCTGTTACCTTTTTGTACGTTACTAAATTTACACAAAAAAATGAAAATAAATAAAAAACGTGCCGTTTAAAGCACCAAATTTTAAAAATTATTATTTTCTAACTTACTAACTTTCAGTTAAAAGTTACTCCCACTCCATTACAATATTTAAAAATACATTTAAAGAATGACTTTTGTAGCTGATAAAATTCTCTACAAGATATGTTCTTAGAACTTTTACCCTAGAACAAAGTATTTCGGAGCTTATGCCGTCTAAAGTAGAAAAAATCTGAAAATTTGCCCAAGCACGTGATTTTAGTCATTTTTAGAAATTATCTAGCTCCGTTACTACTGCTCGCAGAACAACCATGGTACCAACCAAATGTAGATAATTATATCCTCTACAAAATTTCATATAACTCTTTTTGCGATTTAGTGTACTGGAACGAAGTTACAGGCAAAAAACTACAAAAAGTGCCAATTTTTGATGGTTTTTTTAAGATGGCGGAGGAAGCACAGGGGTGGGGGTGACGAAAACTCAGATTTTTAACTACCCTTTCGACCTTAATAACATATCCAAAATTCAGAACTACCGGACCTTTTGTAGGGTAAAACTCCTCTATTCATTGTACTATAATAGGCCATTGCTCGAAGAAAAAAATACTTATGTTTGACAAATAAGATAATCCACAAGAATCACAAAGCTATTTTTAGTCATTTCAATTTGCAAAACTCTCAGAACAATATTGGTTTTAATTGTCTGAGTCACATCCTGCCTATTTAAATATTTTTGTGATTTTTACTTATTAAAATTCACAAAATTTAACAGGAAACTACAGAGACAATAGTCCAATAAATAAATCCATAAAAAAGGTCATAAGTGCTCATGAATATGTCTGTCTGTCAGTATGTTTACTGTTTACATTTTTTTGTAATCTAGGAGTCTCTAAATTTTTCACAATAAGAAAAATTTACTTAGAAATCAGTTAACGGCGTCAGATATATAAATAGAATTTTTACAAATAGATTGATTTTGTTAAGATTAGCAAAAGTTTTATGGTACATTTTATTATTTTTAAAGTAGGTTGCAAGGCTGAATAGTTATAATATTTAACTTGTTAAATAAATAAACAAAATATCCCAAAAAACAATCCGATTATTTTTAACACAGCATACATTATATTTAAATTGAAAATATGGGCTGTATAAATAAATTCAGAAAATATACATCATTAATCAAAAATTGTTTTTTTTACCTTCCTAGCCCGCGCAGCAATGGCTAGAGAAGGTATTGTTTTCGACGAAAAAAATTTTTTTTGATTAACTTGTGTTATAACCAAAAACTTTGTAGAAGCTTTAGTTTCTGAGATATTTACAAAAAACTGTTTACTGGATCCATTTATTTTCACTTCTTTTCACCCATTTTTATAAACAGGGTGTTTTTTAGTTAACAAAGGCTTATTTGAAAGAAGAGGGATACTTTTAGGCTATTTTGACCAATCAAATTGACAACGTCATTATTTTCTTCTAAAAAAGTTGCCTCAAAAATAAGCGAGATATAAGGTATTATTAAAAATGCAATTGTTTTAAAAACTCCCTGTATTAGCGAAACCACAGGGTATAGCAAAAATCATATTACATTTTTAGGGGCTCAGAAAAAGAGCACGGTAAGGTGCACTCAGAATATCGATATCTTTAATAACAACCGAGTTCCTATTTAATCTCATCGAAAATGAGACACGCTGTACATTATAGTTTATTACTGAACCTATATCATACTCAATCTAACCAAATGTTATTCGTCTATTGAGCAAACAAATCAAAAGTTAACTAATTTGCTCTTATTCTTGATTCATAAAACATTGTTAAAAACATATTAGGTTGGTGAAGAATCATTCAAAATAAACAGCATACTTTTTCAACCATCGATCGCCCATAAAACCATTACAAGTATAACCAGTTTTGGTAGATGTCGACCTACACGATGAAAATTTATGATTCTGAGTGTGGGTTACATCACTGTATAGTAGACTTCTTCTGTTTATGAAAACAAATTCAGAGCTGACTAAAACCGTTGTTTGATGAAACAACGCTAAAACCAATAACGTTGTTTGATGGAGATTATAAACAACGCCAATAACTACTACTACTACTACTACTATGTCGGTTTAGAACGTTTTTCTACGTTGTCCGACGCCTATTCTCCACCTCCTTCGATCCTGACAATCATCTTCCGTCAGATTTTTTGACTCATTGATCTTTGGATTGACTGTTGCCATTCCAGTTTAGGACGCCCTCTTACTCTGCGCCCTATTGGTTGCCATTCCAGGACCTGCTTTGGTAATCTTTCGTCGTTCATCCGTTGTACATGGTCGTACCATATCAGTCGTCTTTTAGTGATGTCATCCGTTATGCTTCCCTCGTTTCTCATTCTTTCTTTTATGATCTCATTTCTTATATGATATGTTCTAGATATTCTCTTTGATCTTCTTATTGCATCCATTTCGACACTTTCCTTTTTTGCTTTGTATTTTTCTGTTCCATACAACAGCGTGCTTTTCACCATTGTTTCATATATGTTAAATTTTACATTCTTTTTTATCTCTCTCCTCCATAAAATACTGTTAAGACAACCCCTTTTTTGCCTTTACTATCCTTTTTTCAAGTTCCTTACAGTCTGTTCCCGTCTTATCAAATGTGACACCGAAGTATATATACTCATTGCATGAAGATATTGTTTGTCCATTGTCTAGTTCTAACTTACTGGATTCGTTTTCAATACATAAGTACTGCGTCTTGTCCACGTTCACTGTTAACCACCCCTTTTGGTATTCTTCCGTTAACTTTCTCATCATATACTCCATGTCTTCTTTATCATTAGTTACAATTACTTGGTCGTCAGCAAAATGTAGTGTGTATATGGTAAATCGGTCGTTAAGTTGTATTCCCATGCCGTGTACGTTACGTTTCCAGTTTTTTAGAGCTACTGCGATATATATTTTAAAAAGAGTTGGAGAGATACAACAACCTCTCAATCTTAAGCCTTTCGTTACCAGAAATTATTTTGAAAGTCGATTTCCAATTTTAATTTTAGATTTTGACCCTTTGTATAGTTATATTTTATGTATTTTATGTATATATGATTGATTTTAGTTTGCTCTAACACTGTCCATAATTTTTCTACTGGAACTGTATCATATGCTTTTTGTGGGTCCACAAAAGTAACATGAGTCTCTATATTTCTGGCTCTCCTTTTCTCAATTACTTGTTTGAAACAAACAACATTATCACTACAAGATCTGCCTGCCCCCACTTTGCCCTTCTTCTTCTTGTTCGCGAAACTCATTCTCTATGACCTTTTCTACCCCTCTTTAAATTACACCCTGTATTTATAAGAAAAATTCAATGCCATTTTATATGCAAAATATTGTTTAAATAAAAAAATATAAACATCCTTTGCGCCTTTTAATTATGTAAATATAGAGCAATAACATTTTAATTACAGTGTTATTTTCTTTAGAAGTTTTATTTTAAAATGGGGTTTTACAATGTCTTATGCAGATACTAAGTCTGATATGCTATAGCAATCAGGCAAAGTTAAATAATTAAATATAATAGTCATATGTTATAATCGTTACACAGGATGCTCATATAAAAGTCCACAATATATCGGTATATTTTTTAAGTGATGACTAGTAGTATTAAAGAAGCTTTATTGTCTAAAGAACAAAAATCCTTGTTGACAAAGTTAAAAACTTAAAAATAACCTATATTTCTTTTATCTAATTAATTGATTTTACTTTGTATTTGGAAAAAGACAAAAAACAAATGGTAACAGTAAAAAAATGTCCAAAAGTTTAAATTCATTTTAGGTTTGTAAATCTTAATCAGATTATAACTTTGCGTCATTTATAAAATAGGAATAAAAGTGTCAAATTGTTTCTCTCTTTCCTAGACCCTAAAACTACCTAAAAACCCCCAAAAACATCGAGTTTGAGACACCCTGTTGTTCTCAACGTGTCCTTAACCCAGTAAGATTCTAGAAATTACCAAATTTGGCGCGTATTATTAGGCACACTCGCCAGTTTGAATGCAGTCCCTACAGATGGTCTTCGAAGGACACGGATTCTGTAAAAGAAACTGAAAAGGCACTGGCGCAGACACCAAGCTTATTACCGCACTAGTTACGCACAACAACACTGTGACATACCACCATTCGCAGGGGTTGATTTTTTTTAAATAAATGTATACAAAAATTAAATTTTAATAAATAAAAAAATTATAGGCCCCCTTCCTTAAAAGCACTCTCTTTAAAAATCCCCCGTAGCCTCAAAATCACTTGCTATATCAAGATGCGGTTTTTACCTTTTGCTACTCTTAAAAATCGGGGCTCGCAAGTGGCATCAAATTGTTTCTATCATTCCTAGACCCTAAAGATACAAAAACATCGAGTTTGAGACACCCTGTTGTTCTCAACGTGTCCTTAACCCAGTAAGATTCTAGAAATTATCAAATTTGGCGCGTATTATTAGGCACACTCGCTAGTTTGTATGCAGTCCCTACAGGTGGTCTTCGAAGGGCACGGATTCTGCAATAGAAACTGAGAAGGCACTTGCGCAGACACCGCGCTTATTACTGCACTAGTTACGCACAACAATACTGCGACGCACCGCCATTTTTAAGGGTAGATTTTTTTTTAATTAATTTACACAAAAATTAAATTTTAATAAATAAAAAAGTTATAGGCCCTCTTTTTAAAATGCACTCTTTTCAAAAAACCCCCCGTACCCTCAAAATCGCTTGCTAGATCAAGATGCGGTTTTTGCCTTTAGCTACTCTTGAAAATCAAGGCTTGCAAGTGGGAATCAAATTGTTTCTATCTTTCCTAGACCAGAAAAATACCTGAAAACCCCCAAAAACAACGAATTTGAGACACCCTGTAGGTTTCAATGTATCCTTGACCCAGT
The DNA here is from genome assembly GCA_963576565.1 of Aspidapion aeneum. Classification (NCBI taxonomy): domain Eukaryota; kingdom Metazoa; phylum Arthropoda; class Insecta; order Coleoptera; family Brentidae; genus Aspidapion; species Aspidapion aeneum. The sequence continues at coordinate 61,594,013 of OY755046.1, read as the reverse complement.
AAGTCTCTAAAAATTACCAAATTTGGCGCGGCGCGTCTTACGATGCACACTCGCTAGTTTGTATGCAGTCCCTACAGGTGGTCTTCGAAGGACACGGATTCTGTAATAGAAACTGAGAAGGCACTTGCGCAGACACCGCGCTTATTACTGCACTAGTTACGCACGGCAACACTGCGACGCACCGCCATTTTTAAGGGTAGATTTTTTTTTAAATTAATTTACACAAAAATGAAATTTTAATAAATAAAATGGTTATAGGCTCTCTTTTTAAAATGTACTCTTTTCAAAAACCCCCCGTAGCCTCAAAATCGCTTGCTAGATCAAGATGCGGTTTTTACCTTTTGCTACTCTTGAAAATCGGGGCTCGCAAGTGAAAATCAAATTGTTTCTATCTTTCCTAGACCCTAAAGATACCTAAAAACCCTCAAAAACATCGAATTTGAGACACCCTGTAGGTTTCAACGTGTCCTTGATCCAGTAAGATTCTAAAAATGACCAAATTTGGCGCGTCTTACCATGCACACTCGCTAGTTTGTATGCAGTCCCTACAGGTGGTCTTCGAAGGACACGGATTCTGTAATAGAAACTGAGAAGGCACTTGCGCAGACACCGCGCTTATTGCCGCACTAGTTACGCACAGCAACACTAAGACACACCGCACCATTTTTTAGGGGTAAAAAGAAAAAAATGATTTTTTTTAATTTATAAAAAAAAAGAAAAAAGGAAAAATTAATTTTTATTTTTTAACGAACATATTGACACAGATTTGAACTAAAAATATCACAGCCGCGACAAGCTACCTACTGAGAAACTGTTGCCTCATACTTGAGCCGCCTACTTGCTGCCCAGTAATAAAGTGACTACATTTTTATTTCAGCGATCACACATTCTGCAACATACTCCCTTATTATACAGGACCGCAGCCAACGATAAAGACCGGCCATGGCGCTTTATAAGCAAGTCGGCGGTCCCAGGATTCTTATTGTATTGCTATGCTATGTTTTTACACAATTTAAATAAATTAACAAAAAATTGTTGTTCTTTTATAAGCAAAAATTGAAAAAAAATATTTTGCTGATATATGTGTTTATTATGGATAAAAGAACTGAATCTATAAAATAAAAAATTATACAAAATTTGCACTCTAATATCTTCAGGTACATAATATCGTTAGTAACTTCAAATCTATACAAGTCTTTCAAAATTGGACATATCAAACCTAAGCTTTTAGTTTTTTAATTTTTCTTTGAGTGTCATCATCTTTGTCTGAGTTCTTATTCAAAGATTTATTAGCAGACACTAAATCCTTGTGCTTTTTAATAAAATTATTTTAAAAAACTTTACATGCCCTTAAACTAATTTTTTCAAGCTTTGACAATAGTTTTTCCCCACAAAAACACTCGCTAGAGTTATCTGAAGAAAAATTTTCAATATAAAACATTTCACAATAATTTATTAAAAAGAAACAAGTGATTTTGTGAATAAGTGAGATGGTTTTCATATTCAATAAACTGAATGTAGTGGTCGTCAATAATTTTTTGAAAAATTACCCAGCACAAAGTTTAATATATATTTAATTAAAGTGTAAGTTAACTACCAACTCATGTTCTTTTAAAAGCTGTATCTTACTTTTTAAATATTTCACACTACCAGAGAGATTACTATCTGTTAACAATATATTTAATATTGCGAGGGTGCGGAAGACATATTATCTTAGAATTGTAAATTGACGTGTATGCACTGGATGACTGGATAAACAAAGATGAAGCCAACATTAAAGTGTATCCACAATATCTTCGATTCTCAGGTTAACTTTTCAAGAGACCTAATTGTTCAATAAGAAATTTTTTTCACTCTCACTATCGAAAATGTCACTAAGGATGTCTATTACTTGATGAATCTTATCCAAGATCTTATCTTTTACCACTTCTTTCCCGTTTGCAACATATTAGGTTTCAGTTTTATAGTTGGACCGACAAGGAACAACACTAATTACACGTTCGCGGCATTGTTTATCTTATAGGTATTTTCTTTATAATTTACTCATTAGCCATTAATTATTTTAATGCAGCCCACTGCAGTCTTTTTCGTGGGCTGCGTTATTTTAATAACTTTGATAAAATTCACATAAAATTCGTGCCCGAATTAAAAAAAAATCGACGTAATCAAACATACCAAAACTGAAAACACACATGTTTTATAATGACAGCGGACCGTGAGGCGTTTTTTTGTGAGCCTCCTACGGTCACGTGATATTTCCGCGCCCGGGCCGGTCTTTCTCGTGGGCTGCGATACAAGACTTATGTTTTATCAATGTTAAGAGAAAAAGTATATACAGTGTGACCAACAATCATATGCACCATGGAAATTAAAAAGATTCGGCCTTACCTTTTTTGGATGTTCTTGTCAAACGATTAGACAAAAACATTCAAACCACTGTATATATTGGAAACCTACACACACGGGACAGTATCTAAATTTTAAGTTTAATTATTCTGTTGCTACAAAACAAGGAGTTATAAGAAGTTTGTATTTAGGAGCCGTAAATATTTGTAGTCATAATGAAGAATTAACCACAGAAATTAACAACATTAAAAAGGACTTACAACACACAGGTTATTCTGAGAAATTAATAAACTCAACGATCTCTAAAATTAAAAACAAACCAAATGTAGCAAATTCTCAAAATAATAATCCGTTAGGTGTTATTAACATTCCATATGTTCAACGGTTTTCAGAAAATATAAGACGAATAGCCAAGCACTATAATATAAAAACAGTATTTTCATCGGGAAATACGATAGGAGTTTTGTAACTCAAACAAAACCAAAAAATCCCTCAAATAATAAGGAATGAATTTACCAAATCCCGTGTGAGTGTGATAAATCATATGTAGGTGAAACGAAACGACCTCTTCAGGTTAGAGTAAATGAACATCTAAAAAGTACCAAATTAGAGGATATTGAAAAATTCGGGTTAGCGGATCATGCATGGTCAAATGATCACAGGATTCAGTGGTCGGAAGCTAAAGTTTTGCATAAGGAGTCGCATTGGCGAAAACGAAAGTTTATTGAAGCTGCGTTTATAATGCAGAATAAAGAAGTTTTCAGTCAACCAAGCACGGACATACCAAACATATGGAAACCACTCCTTAAGGAAAACAGGCGTCTTAGGATTAAAAAGGGGACGGTCTGTCACACCTGACTGCACACCAAGTAGTATAAGCAGTAGCCTAGAGACTAGATTGTTTAATTTACACTTGAAAACGGCTAGAGATACTAACCGAAACGTCGTGTTTAAAATAAATAAAGACAATGGAAGTCCGAAATTTTATTTATTAATCGTTTATTAATCAAAAAGTTCTTAAAATAGACTCAAGATTTACTTCCTTCATTATTAGCATCTTATTCAATAACGCCCTGTATAAGATATACTGATTGTTAGGCACTCTAAAATGAATAAAAGACTAAAGCCAGGGCATACAGTAAACCAAAGGTGTATCATTCATCAAGATATTTATAGATTATATAAATTTTCAGGTTTTATACTATTACTATAGTTCCAAAATAAAAATAAAATGTAGCTCTAAAATCTATTATTACTTGAATTTAAAATGGATCGTTCATACTCGTCTTTTGTCTAGTCTTTTGTCTTGGTTTAGTCATATGTCTTGTCATAAGAAAGTTAAAACCACTGTTTCTTATGGGAGTGTTCATACAATGCTTTTGCTTTTGTTTTTGATTAGTCTTTGTCTTAAGAATTGCCAACTTTCAATCCTTAGGACAACGACTAAGACGAGTGACAGACATCAGCTGATATTTGTTGTTTTTTTTACAGGGCGTCCGAAGAGCGCAAGCGCGCGGCCGAAATTTTGAATTTACCGCCATTAATTATGTTTTTAACAGAAAATCTCAATATAACCTCAAAATTTTATTTGTTTTTTTTCTTTTTCGCTTTTGTTCTTTCGTGTCTGTGTTTCGTGCACAGATTAGGTTAAATAAGATTGTTTTGTGTAGAAAATGACTTTTGAAGAGGGCCTTTTTATTGAAATTGATTTTTTTTTCAGTGGGTTATGACTAAGACTAATCAAAAACAAAAGACGAGTATGAACAGCCGATTTTGTTTAAGACAGCTAAGACTAATCAAAGGACAAAGACTAATCAAAAACAAAAGACTAAGACGAGTATGAACAATACTTTAGAAAACAACACTAAACTCCATATGTTAAAAATTATTTTATAAAATATCTAAGAGCCAACCCAACTTTCTCAAAGACATATTTAAATGTAACATTTTTAAGCTAGTAGAGCTTTTATAGCTTCTTTCTGTCACAATGTTATTATAATATAAAATACTTGATAAAATGTTTGTATTTTATTAATTTCAGGAAGACTATGTCCAACTTTTCACCACCCTTATCGCCTGGTGTGCCAAAAATATTGACACTCTCATAGACTATCCTTTTTCCAATTGTTATGAAATTTTCAGAAGGTATAAAATTTTCCCTTCTTTCTACAAACTCCACAGATTTTTTTTTAAGTTGTTTTGAAATGTGACAAAAAGGCACTATAAAATTTTATGATAGATATGAATTGTCATAGCATGTGAGCTAAGAAAGATATGAAAGGTTTTGAATTAGTTTTTAGCTCACACTACTACTATACTATAATAGTGTGAGCTGTTTTTTTTCAGATTTCAGATCATTTTGAAACTTTTTTGTCGCGCCGTCTGTCTGTATGTATGTCTGTCTGTCTGTAACGACCAACGCGCATAACTCAAAAACTGCATGCCCGATTTTAATGAAATTTGGTACCTAGGCTGGCCTCGGGTCGAGATGGTCCCATTTAAAAATGAACAAAATCCACCGAACACAGGGCAAATAAAAGGGTGGGGGTAGATTTCAAAAATTAGAGTGTATGTGAAAATATGGCGTGTGTGATATCAAACGAAAGGTAATTGAGTCTGGAGTTAAACAAAATACATTTTAGTTTATTTCAGAAAAAATTGTGGGGGTAGATATCAAAAATTAGGGTTTTTTTGTTCAAAACATGGCTTGTGTGGTATCAAACGAAAGGTAATTGAGTCTGGAGTTGAATAAAATATATTTCAGTTTTTAGTTATATTAGCTCACATGTAGGTACACTATAATACTATACTACCTAGTGTGAGCTTAGGTGCCCATATATTGGCAGAGTATTTTATAGTGTAGAATCATATTTTCTTTTAGGTGGTTGCTCAATTATTGGGTAGTGGTGTAAGTATAGGGTGATTGCCTAAAAAATGTCATCTCGTTAATTTGGTTAAAAAAGCCAAAAAAAAGAGTAAGATTTTTTTTAATTTAGAAATATTTCACATAGGCTATAGAATCAATGGAAGGACTGCACATTTTAAAATTATGTAAAATTTTTATAACATTATGTTTTTAAATGATAGGTTGACAGTGAGGTAAACAGTGTATAGTTTATTGCAACCTGTAACATTTTTCTTGCTGACTCCAAAAATACACACTTTTTTTAGGGTATTTGCCTAAAAAATGTCATCTCCTTAATTTGGTTAATATTAAACCTAAAAAAAAAGAGTAAAATTTTTTTTTAATTTAGAAATATTTTACATAGGCTATAGAAATCAATGGAAGGACTGTACCTACATTTTAAAATGATGTCAAATTTTTATAACATTAAGTTTTTAAATGATAGGTTGACAGTGAGGTGAACAGTGACTCCGAAAATACACACTTTTTTATCTTGTTTGTAAATTTGTGATCGACATAACAAGAAGAAAGAGGATCACCGTTACTAACATAATTTTTTACACATTTAATTGAAAATAATTGAAATCCAGATTAAAATAATTAAATTATATCTTTGCCATATTTGAATTCAAGGAGAACAACAAATTTAATGACTGTTGCTCTTACAGCTTGTGTATTACCACAACTACAGTGAAACCTCCTATAAGCGGACACTCACGGTTTGGCCGATTCTGTCCGCTTATTGGAGGTGTCCGCTTATGAGAGGGAACTGCGAAATTTTAATATATATTTATTAACAATTTCCGCTGCTTGAGTTTTTTCGATATTAAATTTTTCAGCGATCTTTCGTGCTGATAGATGTTCCTACTTCGAAATGTTAACAGCTTCCATTTTTTCATGTCAACTAAGATGTTTTGTACTAGGCGCAATTTCAAAGAGATCTATTACTACCCAAATGAACAATAAAAATAAAACAGAGCAGTCCTGCCGAATAAAATATTTTGTAAATACGTCAGAAGTATTTAGTCTTCGCATTAAAAAAAAAAGTTTAACTTTCCGGCTCCAGAGTGAGTTGTTGCCTGCATACTACATAATATTAATGCCCATGTCGTGCAGAGCTCCGTCCCGTTGTCAGAGGTTGCTGTCCGGTTAAGGGAGGTTTCAGAATTTTTTAACCAAAATAAATTTGTCCGGCTACAGGGAGTGTCCGCTTAATAGAGGTGACCGCAGTGTAAGAGTAGCAAATGCCTACCGCACTGTATCAAATAAAGCCATACAGGTAGCAGGAACACCGCCTATTGACCTTGTAATAGAAGAAAGATTATTTTTAGAAAGAAACGGCAACACAGAAGAACAGAAAGAGAGAGCTAAAAAGGTTACACTTGAAAAATGGCAAGAAAGGTGAGAAAAGATACCGGAAAACTGTTTGGACAAAGAGACTAATACCAAATATAAAACGATGGATGGAATGTAAACATAGATATGTCAATTATCAAATAACACAGATTTTAACAAATCATGGGTGCTTTGAAGTATACAGAAAACGCATAGGAAAAACAATAAGCGATAGATGTATGTACTGTATGGGCATAGACAACGCAAATCATACACTGATTCATTGCCCAAAGTTTAGAGAAAAACGAAACATTATGCTAGAAGCCTTACATATAGACCAAGGAAACCTACTATCAGAACAAATCATAAATGAGATGCTAAAAAACAAAGATAATTGGAAGGTAGGTAACCAATTTATCAAAGAAATAATGGATAATAAAAGCAAAGATGAACACTCAGAACACACAATAATACTAGAGTAAAATAGAAATTGTTTGATACCAAACGGCTTGATAGTATTGAAGTATTGCTAGAAGTCTTCAAAAGAAGTTTTAGTCAGTAATGAGAGTAAAGGAGCATGACAAAATAAAGTAACAAAGAGAAATTAGATGATATGCACGAACTCCTAATTGCCAGAGCGGAAGGGAGATGTAGTGACTACACAGAAAGACTGCTGTGCCACCTGATGTAATGTTTAGAAAACGGTTCCGGGGGCACATACATTTCAAAGGGACCACTTGTTTTCAGTGCTTGCACTGACTACACCCTTAACAAAAAAAAAAAAAAAGAGGTGTCCACAAGGAGAGGTTTCACTGTACTTATGAAGAGGCTTCAAAACAAAATTCTTATTTTAGCCAGTGAAAATTGTATTTAAGCCTAAATCTAGGGGGAGAGTAATGGTTGACTAGGGTTCAAAAATATCATGATATTTATATAAATATCATATCACATGATATATATCGGATATATATCAGATATATATCTGATATAGACCTCATGAGGCTGTATTTTATGCTATTTTATGTTTGTATTCATGAAATATGTGGAAAATATCCAAAAAAATCTTAGCTTCGGGGGGGGGGGGCGAACCCCCCCTGTATATACGCCACTGGTACAGGGGTGTACTGACAAATTTTCTGATATTTAGAATTGTAGAAAACATGTTTAGTTTAATAAGTAAAATTATTGAATATATTGGATATATATCAAGCTATATATATATATCAAGCTATATATATATATATATATATATATATATATATATATATCATGATATATATCCGCGGAACCCTGTGGTTGACAGAAAAAATATGTACATATAAAATTTGTGCAATTTTTTTCTAGGGGGGGAGGGTAATTACCATTTTACCCCCGCTCAAATCTTATTATTATTATTATTATTATCCATAAGCAGATAGACAGACAACTTTGTCTGATTGACTGCACACTAGTCCCTAACTAGTTTTCACTTGCCAGGTGAGGCCAAAACTTGTCTAATTTATTTTTAAAACTATTTACACTTGGGGCGGTCACGATTTCTTCGGTTAAGCTGTTCCAGTCTTTCACCACCCGGTTATACAGAATGTTTTTTCTGGACATTTGACTCCATCGAAGAGGGTCAAATTTCAATGAATGGCCACAAAGTTGAGGGTTTTCATTTCTTCTAAAGTAGTTGATGTCACACGAATAGTACTCACTGAGTATTTTATATGTTTCAATCAGGTCGCCATGTTTCCTTCTATTGTATAATGTTGGCAACTTTAGAGTTCTTAGTTGTTCTTCATAGGTCTTGTTTCTCAAAGAAAGTGGTATTTTTGTAAATCTGCGCTGTACCCTCTCTAGAAGGTCAAAATCTTTTTGAAAATATGGATTCCAGACTACCATGGCATGTTCTAGAATCGGTCTAATGTAAGTTTTATAAATTTTGATGCACATCCATTCTGAGATGTTACCAAATGCGCGTCTTACTAGGTATATCATGGAATTAGCCTTCTTTACAATCTTAGCTATATGTGAGTCCCATTTAAGGTCTATGGAGACTGTTACACCTAAGTCACTCTGGTTTTCAACAGTTTTTAGTTCTTTGTCATACAAGAAGTAAGCTAAGTTTGGATTGTTGTTACGCATATGTAGAATACAGCACTTATCAATGTTAAGCTGCAATTTCCACTTTTGTATCCATCTTTCAAGTTCTGCTAAATCTTCCATTTCTAGCCCAAATCTTCTCTTGATTGCATTACTACATCGGTGGTTAAACCCTCAAATGCACCGTAACAAGGCTTAGCTAATCCATTCTCCCTCTTTGTTGTTTTGCATGTGACAAACAAGGACTTAATCGCGATTAAATCCATAATCGCGCTTAAGTGCCTACCATGCATATGAGGGAAAGCCCAGCACAGAACACCAAAGGAAAAATCTCGGGATAAGCCTGGTATGCTACATGTTTGGAAAGAGCACTGCTGTTTACATGTATTGCCAGTAACTTGTAAAAGCAGTGTGTGCAAATGCATGGTGGATAGAATAGATTCTATTCACTGTGGTGCAAATGTACGGCAACTGGACACAAGTCTTAACTAGAGATTGGTTTATGCAGCAACTTAAGCACAATGGACAATCATTAAGAAAAACTTAACAGCTAATTTGGATATTGCATTTTCTGTCTTTCCCAGCAATATTTATTATAATTATATGCAAAACAAATTCATAGTAAATATAAGAAATACAATAAGATATCGAAGAAAAACAGTAGTTCTTACCTGAATTATTAAAAAAATTAAAATAAATAAACAAACAACCCAAAGCAACAAAATTCTGTGACTGTGACTGAAAATCTGGCCTTTTAGCCAACAGTCAAACGACTACGACATAACCCTATTTTTCTGACGGACGCTATGCAGCTGTTTGTTTATTAATTTTATCATATCATAACAAAAACAGAAAACAAAATTTAATTTATTTTTAATAACTAAAACAAACCTGTGGTAACTGAAGAAATGGCAGACAGATTAACTCAGTTGCAAGACTGCATCAACCAGCAAGCTGAACACTTTTGCAACAGTATAGGCATCTTGCAGCAGTTCGCTCCTCCAAGCAAGTTCCCCAACTTTGACAGGACTGGGTCGCAGACGCCTCAGCAGCAACAAAGTCAGGTAGGGGCCCACTTTTGATATACTTGTGAAGCTAGCTCCTAGTATTCAAGTATTTATTAAATCAGTTTACAACTTTTAACAAAACTAATAGTTACTAATTAGTTGCCAGCAATGAGAATTTACAGTTGACAAAAAGTGGTCTTTCATGAAAAAATTATGTTTAATAGTAAAAAATCACTATAAAATCAAAAAAAGGAGTCTCAAAGATATAATTTAATACTAATTTGGTCCCCCAACCCCCTCTGATAATCTAGCAGAATAAACCAAAACACATGATTTAAGGTAGACAGAGAAAAAAATCACTTCAACAAACCAAATGTTTTTAAACTCAAATTCTTGTGTACCTTATCAATGTAACTTAATAAAGTTGTCAAAAAAAAAAAAATATTGAAGACAATTTTGTTTCACCAAAAACTTTTATAAAACGAAAAAAGGAGTCTCTAAGCTATAATTTAATACTAATATGGTCCTCCAACCCCCTCTCATAGTCTAGCAGAATGAGCCAAAACTTAAATTATAAACAAAAAAATCCCAAAATATGAGGAGGTGAAACAAATTTGCCTTTGATATCAAGCCAAACCACTTCCTCAAAGACATATTTAAATGTAACATTTTTAAGCTAGTAGAGCTTTTATAGCTTCTTTCTGCCACAATGTTATTATAATATAAAATGTTTGAATTTTATTAATTTCAGGAAGACTATGTCCAACTTTTTACCACCCTTATCGCCAGGTGTGCCAAAGATATTGACACACTTATAGAATCTTTGCCCAGCGAAGAGAATTCTGCAGAGCTACAGGTACTAATTAATCACCTTAATTTATTTAGGTTCTATCCTATTTTTTTTTACTAATGAACAAATTTAACTCTTCTATTTTTATCAATTTTAAGAGAATAAAAGGTGTTCCATTTAAATAGAGCAGCCACCAGCATAAAATTTACAGGTGGTTATAAAATGTCATAAAATTTGAGGCTGATCAGTGTTCAAGTGTCATAAAAATAATTTAAGAAAAAAATAATAATCATAAAATTTCATAAAAATACTCTGCCAATATATGGGCCCCTAAGCTCACACTAGGTACTATAGTTATAGTGTACATGTGAGCTAATATAACTAAAAACTGAAATATATTTTATTCAACTCCAGACTAAATTACCTTTTGTTTGATACCACACAAGCCATGTTTTGACTTAAACTCAAATTTTTGAAATCTACCCCCACCCTTAAAAAAAACAAAAAACTAAAATGTATTTTGTTAAACTCCGGACTCAATTACCTTTCGTTTGATATCACACACGCCATATTTTCACTTAAACTCTAATTTTTAAAATATACCCCCACCCTTTTTTCAAATAAATTAAAATGTATTTTGTTTAACTGCAGACTCAATTACCTTTCGTTTGATATCACACACGCCATATTTTCACTTAAACTCTAATTTTTGAAATCTACCCCCACCCTTTTATTTGGTTTGTGTTCAGTGGATTTTGTTCATTTTTAAATGGGACCATCTTGACCCAAGACCCAGCACCAAATTTTATTAAAATCGGCCAAGCGGTTTTTGAGTTATGCGCGTTAGTCGTTACAGACAGACATACAGACAGACAGGCAGACAGACAGACAGACAGACGGCGCAACAAAAAAGTTTCAAAATCATCTGAAACGCAAAGATATATAAAAATTTTTGAAATCGGAGCAACTTTTTTTTTCTCGAAACACTACTATAGTATAGTATATGTGTGAGCTAAAATCTAAGAATTTCATTAATAAAATTTTGCACTAAAAGTGAAATGCTGTCACCAAAAAGCAAAAATACTTATTAATTTTTTTTTATTTAATAAAGTAATAAAATCTTTATCTTGAAAAGTCATAATTTTTTTCTGAAAAAAGTCATTAAATTTGGAAAAATCATAAAAAAATGTGTATTTAGTTAGTGAAAAAAAAAGAAAAATATATCAAAAGTTTGACAAGAGTTTCAGACACTTTCTTAAATAATTTGACAGTTCTTGCATTATTAAGAGTAAGAATTGTCAAATTATTTAGGGGCACTAGTTATCTCTGGCTTTCCGGTCCTCAGCATAAGGGGTCCCTTATTTTCATGATATGAAATAATAAGGAATCCTTTAGGATATAGTTCAGTCACTCTAGAATTAACCTTACAAAAGGTGGGGTAGTCGCGATTTTTTTTAAATTAAATTTTTGGATGCCTCTGGTTAATTAACAGTTATCTAAATGTTATAATTAAACACATCGTTCGAAAAAAAATGTAAATTTCTATAACACACAGTAAAAATTATTTCCCGGTAAGGCTTTGTTTTAAAAAAAATTGGTAAAATACATGATAACAATACTTTGTGATTAAAAAAAACAGTAAACAAGCATTAAACATTCTTTTAGTGTTCCCCGTTAACAAAAAAGATATATATCGTTTTAATGATACTTTTATTTGCAACAATATAGAGTTAAACAAGATTTTTTACAAAGCTTAGTTTTTAAGAAAATTGAACAAATCAAATAAAAAAAAATTTAAAAATTTATTTAAAAAAAATTATTTCAATATGCGGACGCCCCTGGAGTGTCAATAATAGCTTTAACATAACTTTGTGGTACGCCGTTTGAAAGAACATTTTATTGTCTTCAAATAAGGTGTTTTAACATTTTTCCCTAAAATGCTTTTTAAAAACTAAATAAAAAATAAAAAAACATTATTTTTTTCATCATCATAAAAAATAAGCCCAATTTATGGAAGTGCTAACCGTGGACTTGGTCCACTTTGGTGATACATCGTTTAAAAGATAATTTAATTTTCTATAATAAAGTTGATTACAAACTTTCTGTAAAATGCTTACCTTTTGAGAAAATGGCATAAAACTGAATAATTTCGGTTTATTTTGCATGTACTATGGAAATACATAGGAAACGGGTGTACTCCTAACACTTCAGGGTTTGTATCTCAGCAAGGGTACTACCCAGATTTTCTCAAAAATTGGCAGTTTCGAAGTTAAAGGCCACTCAATAAAAAAATTTGTGAAAATCCAAAATGGCGGCGAAATGTTTAGCGTCATAACTCAAAAACCATTCGTCTGACAAAAAAACGTACAACAGTGTTTTTTTTTTGGAAATTTTATTGTCTTCAACTTTTGTCTAAAACTTTTTTCTAAAAAGTACAGGGACCAAGTAATTTTTAAAAAAAACCTTTTTGTGCATACTAAATCCAAGATGGCGGGGGAAGCAAAGTTGAAAACTTAATTTTGTTATTAGGACTCCAATCTTGACATTATGTCAACATAGCGACTACACTACCTTTCTGGCCTATCTAGTGTAACTGAGAGAGATGAACCAAACCATTAGCATGGTATGAACAATTAGTTCAATGAATAGAGGCCAAAATAGGGGGTTACCCTACAAAAGGTCCGGTAGTTCTGAATTTTGGATATGTTGTTAAGCTCAGGAGGGTAGTAAAAAATCTGAGTTTTCGTCACCCCCCCCTGTGCTCCCTCCGCCATCTTTAAAAAGAATTGTTTTAAATTAAGCACACCACTGGAGCGGTAAATATGAAATATTTTTTACCATGTTACACAACGTTTAAAAGGAAATTTTATTATCTACAATGAAGTAAAAAACAATTTTTTTGATAAAGGGCATGGTTTTCAGAAAATCAAATAAAACCTGTGCAAAACATAATTTTAAAAAAAATTAATTAAATGGCCCCCATTTACGGACGTCGCTGGCGGGTTCGTTGTAAGTCAAACCCCATCGAGTTATACACCGTTGAAAAGAGAATTTTACTGTCAATAAAGTGCATCATAGCATTTTTAAAAATTAGGCTTAGTTTAAAAAAAAATACATAAAACTTGTAACAAAAATATTTTAATTTGTGATTTTTTAAAATTGGTTAAATCTACGGGCGCCTCTGAATTTATAACCATGAAACCAATCCGACTTTCTTGTACAGCATTTTAAAGGAAATTTTATTTGCTACAATAATGTATAACACATTTTGTTCTATAAACCTTGGTTTAAAAAAAAATCGAATAAATCATGGAAAAAACATGGATATTTTTTGACTTTTTTAAATTACTTCAATTAACGGACGCCGCTGAAGAGTTTATAAATAGTTGACCCCCATCGAGTTGTGCCTTTTTCAAAAGGAAATTTCATTGTCTACAATAAAGTATATTACACATTTTTCTCTTAAAAGCTTATTTTTTGAGAAAACCTAAATATGTTAGATTTTGGGGGGTCTGGGGGGGTTTTTGAAGAGGTCGTTAGTTTAAGGAGGTGTTTGACCTCTAAGCTCTCTTACCTTTTTGTACGTCACTAAATTTACACAAAAAAAAATAAAAATAAATAAAAAAAGTGCCGTTTAAAGCACTAAATTTTAAAAAATTATTATTTTCTAACTTACTTTAAGTTAAAAGTTACTCCCACTCCATTACAATATTTAAAAATACATTTAAAGAATGGATTTTGTAGCTGCTACAATTCTCTACAAGATATGTTCTTAGAACTTTTACCCTAGAACAAAGTATTTCGGAGCTTATGCCGTCTAAAGTAGAAAAAATCTGAAAATTTGCCCAAGCACGTGATTTTAGTCATTTTTGGAAATTACCTAGCTCCGTTACTACTGTTCGCAGAACAACCATAGTACCACCCAATTGTAGATAATTATATCCTCTAAAAAATTTCATATAACTCTTTTTGCGATTTAAAAAAACTACAAAAAGTGCCAATTTTTGATGGTTTTTTCAAGATGGCGGAGGAAGCACAGGGGCGGGGGTGACGAAAACTCAGATTTTTAACTACCCTTTCGACCTTTAATAACATATCCAAAGTTCAGAACTACCGGACCTTTTGTAGGGTAAAACGCCCTTTCAGGGCTTTATACAACTCAATGGTAAAACTCCTCTATTCATTGTACTAAATCCTATGCAAAACTTAACCGTCTCACGAGCTTGGTTTGCAAAATAAACAAACCATTTTAGATTCAAAGCCTTCGAATACTGGAGCAAGAGAACCAAGACGCCGCAGATCGCCTGGACGCGGTGGTGCGCAGAGGCCAGGAACTGCTCGAGAAGATCCAGGCTGCCTTGAGCGATATTGCGCAGGCGCAGCTCGATATGCAACATCTGACGAAACAGACCTCCGGAGGGAAGGAATGATTAAGGGAGGTGAGACGAGTTAAGACTCAGGCTGATCGGTTATAAATCTAGGTTAGGTATTTTTAAACAATTTTTCTACAATATTTTTTTTCAAATAAAACAAAAAGGGCTTTTTGCGAACTATTTCTACAGGATGTTTTTTAAAACGAAACAAGGCGATTATTTGGGTTATTTTAAGCTAAAAAGTTCCTTTAAACATAGGTCCGTATATCCTTTGTTACCAATCTACAGAGTGTTAAAATTGTAATTGCTTTTTTTTAGTTTGGTCTTAATAGCTTTTGCTGTGTGAGATATTAAGCTCAAACTTGAAAGATAAATTAAGGTAGAGGTCGTACGCTATTTTTCATACTAAATATTAGTTATTGACTCTACAAGGAGATATTTCTTCAGAGGCATGCTCCTCTTTTTCCCCCAGAACTTTTTCGCAAGACTCCAATGGTAGATTCTAAAATACAAAATGAATTCTCTGTTTACTCTAGAAGCTTTTTGATCTCTTGTAGTTTTTTCGTATCTGCAACCGTTGTGGTGCAAAAAAATAAAAAACGATTTGCTGATCACTATTTTAAAAATATATCAAATTACAAAAAAATTCTTTTTACTTTTTTTACATAATGGTAGACAGAAAAACAAAACAGAAAATTTATTTTGTATTTTAGAATCACATCAAGAAAAAAATCAACATTCAGTAAATCAACAATGTAGATTGTGGACCTGTGTTTAAATGAACTATTTTTCTTAACTTTAACTAAGTTCTCCAAGTAACACCATGGAAGGATTGTCTTTTTATAAGCAATTGGAAATAAAATCTAAAGGCCTAAGAAAAAAAAAGCATAAAACAAATGCATTTTTTTAATACTTTTTTTATTAAATTCAAAAATATAATTATATCAGAAAACTCTTGCGAATTATGTAACAAAAAATACAACACTTATTTTATAAACAAGTTATAAAAAACAGTGTCATCTAGTAGGGATCAACTAATGTAACTTTTTTTTTAAATAAAAACTTAAAATTTGGAAGGTTTGGTTTATTTTTTATTACGTGTAGGTATTCCACAAACTCTGTATTTTTTCAAAATATAGTTCCAAAAAAATGAGATTTTTTTTTATAATATTCTTTTAATTAGATCATTTTGTCTGCCTTTATAGCTTTTTAAAATTAAATAAAAAATAAATACTGGTTATAAACTATAAAATGGCCTTTGAAAACTGCAAGGCTATATTTTAGCATTTCTTTTAAATCCTTTTGTCAAAATATGTTTTTTTTTTATAATAAAATGTTACTGAAGATACATCACAAAATCAAATAGTAAATTCAAATTTTTTAAAATAATACCGATCTTAGAGTAAGCATCTTACTCTGAGATACCGATTGACATTTTTTTTTAAATTTAGGTAGAAGAATAATCAAAATTAAATTTGATTAAAAAAAAACAATTTGGATGATATTAGGAGAATGTTTAGGGGCGGTTATAATTGCGTGAACTTAATCAGGAGTTAATGTGGGTGATTAAAATTAAATACAAAACTTGCATAATTTTTTCCAAGTTATCTTTTGGACTATGTCAGAAGTGTCAGATTAAGATCAAACTTAAAACATAAGTTAAGCTAGAGGGCGTAGGTTATTGTTCATACTAAATATTAATTAGACTCTAGAAGCAGATATTTTTTCAAGGGTCATGCCCCCTTTTTCCCCCTGAACTTTTTCGCAAGACGCCAATGGTAGATTCTAAAACACAAAATGAATTCTTTGTTTTCTCTAGAAGCTTTTTGATCTCTTGCAGTTTTTTCGTATCTGCTACCGTTATTGTGCAAAAAAATAAAAAACGATTTGCTGATCATTATTTTAAAATAAAAATATATCAAATTATAAAAAATTGCTTTTTACTTTTTTTTTAACATAATGGTAGCAGAGACAGAAACACAAAAAGTTTTTAAACAAAACAGACAATTTATTTTGTATTTTAGAATCACATCAAGAAAAAAATCAACATTCAGTAAATCAATGTAGATTGTGGACCTATGTTTAAATGAACTATTTTTCTTAAGTTTAACTAAATTCTCCAAGTAACACCATGGAAGGATTGTCTTTTCATAAGCAATTGGAAATAAAATCTAAAGGCCTAAGAAAAGAAAAAGCATAAAACAAACGCATTTTTTTAATACTTTTTTATTAAATTCAAAAATATAATTATATCAGAAAACTCTTGCGAATTATGTAACAAAAAATACAACTTATTTTATAAACAATTTATAAAAAAAACAGTGTCATCTAGTAGTGATCAACTAATGTAACTTTTCTTTTTAAATAAAAACTTAAAATTCGGAAGGTTTTGGTTTATTTTTTATTAAGTGTAGGTATTTCGCAACTCTGTATTTCTCACATGCCCCCCTTTTTCCCCCTGAACTTTTTCGCAAGACGCCAATGGTAGATTCTAAAATACAAAATGAATTCTTTGTTTTCTCTAGAAGCTTTTTGATCTCTTGTAGTTTTTTCGTATCTGCAACCGTTGTGGTGCAAAAAAATAAAAAACGATTTGCTGATCATTATTTTAAAACAAAAATATATCAAATTATAAAAAATTGCTTTTTACTTTTTTTTAACATAATGGTGGCAGACAGAAAAACAAAAAGTTTTTAAACAAAACAGAAAATTGATTTTGTATTTTAGAATCATATCTAGAAAAAAATCAACATTCAGTAGATCAGCAATGTAGATTATGGACCTATGTTTAAATGAGCTATTTTTCTTAACTTTAACTAAATTCTCCAAGTAATACCATGAAAGGATTGTCTTTTTATAAGCAATTGGAAATAAAATCTAAAGGCCTAAGAAAAAAAAGCATAAAACAAACGCATTTTTTTAATACTTTTTTATTAAATTCAAAAATATAATTATATCAGAAAACTCTTGCGAATTATGTAACAAAAAATACAACACTTATTTTATAAACAATTGAAAAAAAAACAGTGTCATCTAATAGTGATCAACTAATGTAACTTTTTTCAAAAATAAAAACTTACAATTCGGAAGGTTTTGGTTTATTTTTTATTAAGTGTAGGTATTTTACAAACTCTGTTTTTTCAAAATATTGTTGCAAAAAAATTAGATTTTTTTGTATATATATTCTTTTAATTAGATCATTTTATCTGCCTTTATAGCTTTTTAAAATTAAATAAAAAATAAATACTGGTTTTAAACTATAAAATGGCCTTTAAAAACTGCAAGGCTATATTTTAGCATTTCTTTTAAATCCTTTTGTCAAAATATGATTTTTTTTTAATAATAAAATGTAACTGAAGATACATCACAAAATCAAATAGTCAATTAAAATTTTTAAAAATAATATTAATTAACATTTTTTTTTTAATTTTGATGGAAGAGTAATCAAAATTAAATTTGATTTAAAAAAACTGTTTTGATGACATTAGGAAAATGTTCAGGGTCGGTTATATTTGCGTGGCCTTAATCAGTTCATGTGGGTAATCAAAAAAAAATACATAAGTTACATCATTTTTTCCAAATTATCTTTTGGACTGTCAGAAGTGTCAGATGTCATTCCTTATGTCAAATTTTTACAGCAACTTTCTTAAATTAAAGGGAACATCCTGTATATTTTCAAATTAAAAGTCGTGTATTCCCTGATATTAATAACATATAGTTTGGTAATGCCTAGTTGCCGTTTTCGAGTTATTTCAGTGACAAATTTAAGTCGATTATCATTAGTGCACTTTAACAGTAATTTAAAACTAATATAACTAGAAATAAATTTAGAAAAAAAAACTTTTTGAAAACAAGCTTTTATAAAATGGACTAAAAAGCATAAAATAATTTTTTGAGTGTTCTGATATCATAATCATAAAAGCGATGGACTTATTAAAGGAAATTTATCCGTTTTTGTTTTAGCCTTGTTAACGCAAAGTTTAGTACAAATCAAAATTCATTATATTATAGCAGAGAAATGTAAGGGTAGACAATTTAACCCAACCCAACCCTACTCAAGCTACCCTTACATTTTTCTGATATGGATGGACATTATTACGCCTGCTTCATATTAGGCAGATCATCCGCGACCGTCAGTGTGTCGATTTATTTTGTCACATTGAAAAAGAAGAGTCGGTTGTGGACGATCCACCAAATGCGCATGGAACGGCATTTACCTAATATTAAATACGCCCATCGCTTTTATTATTATGATATCAGAACCCTCAAAAAATTATTTTATGCTTTTTAGTCCATTTTATAAAAGCTTGTTTTCAAAAAGTTTTTTTTCTAAATTTATTTTTTAATTTTTAGATTTGTCTAATGTCTATGCATTTTAGCTAGCGCATTGTATGTGAATTTTGAAATCAATCAGATACCTACGTGGAAGTCAGTTGAAAGTAATCAGAAAAACTCGTTATTAAATCGTCTATTTTCTATAATCTGATCAAAAAATCGTAATCCTCATCCTCAAAAACCAAATGATACCAATTTTGGTGGAAATCCAACAAACTAAAATTTTAACCCCTCTCCGCCCTCCACGGTAGGGGGGAGGTAGGCAGTCAGTGATACCACATTATTGGATTGTCATCGGAACTATAACGGTATGCAAAATGTGAAGTCAATCGGATACGTGGAATTCAGTTGTAAGCAATCAGAAAAACTTGACATTAAATCGTCCATTTTGAATCCGCCATATTGAATTTTTGTAATCTAATCAAAAATTCGTAATCCTCATCCTTAAAAACCCCCAGATACCAATTTTGGTGGAAATCCAACAAACTAAAATTTTACCCCCTCTCCGCCCTCCTGGTTAGGGGTGAGGTAGTAGGCAGTCAGTGATACCACATTATTGGATTGTCATCGGAACTAAAACGGTGTGCGAAATTTGAAGTCAATCGGATACGTGGAAGTCAGTTAAAAGTAATCAGAAAAACTTGACTTTGAATCCGCCATATTGAATTTTTGTAATCTGATCAATAATTCGTAATTCTCATCCTCAAAAACCCCTAGATACCAATTTTGGTTGAAATCGGACAAACTAAAGTTTTACCCCCTCTCCACCCCCCATGTTGGGGGGAGGTAGGTGCCCGATGAAACCATATTACAAGCTTTTATTTAACTTCACCTGTATGTATGTATGTATGTATGTATGTAATCAAATCTTGCAACTCATTTTTGAAGAACTTTCAAACATCCGATTGACTTAAAATTTCGCATAGCGTCTTAGTTCCGATGACAATACAATAATATGGTTTCATAATATGGTGTCATCGGAACTAAGACGCTATGCGAAATTTTAAGTCAATCGGATGTTTGGAAGTTCTTCAAAAATGAGTTGCAAGATTTGATTACATACATACATACATACAGGTGAAGTTAAATAAAAGCTTGTAAAAACGGCCTATCCTATGTATTTAGTTTTGACAATTGATATAGGGTCTTTAACTTAAGGAAGTTGCTGTCTTAATTTGACATAAGGAATGACATCTGACACTTCTAATATATTCCAAAAGATAATAATATGGAAAAAGTATGCAAATTTTGTTTTTAAAGATGTTTTCTCACCAAGCTACGTTAATAAAGGCTACGTGATAAAGGCTAGAGACCCTGTATCTATCTATCAAACTTATCAAAGTCAGTTTTATTTAAGTCAAACTCACAGGAGGGAAATATCGGTCTTCTATACTCTAGCCTTGTTCAGAGAGAGACCTTCTGTCCTGGTTCATTTATAGGCGTCGGAACATAAAAATAAAGGATTTTTGACAAACATTTACAGATAGTGACGAATAAACGTGTTTGTTTATATGTTGCATGATGATTGATGCCACTTACCGCTGACAACATATTTTTTTTAGTGAAACGCCAATGAACTTGACAAGAAAATAAAATAACCAAAAAATGTGAGCTTCAGTGACTTTGATGGGTTTGTCTCGCCTCTATTTCTTTTAACAAACATTCAGAAATAAAGGTATGAAAAATGCACAGATACCAAATTTACATAGATATAGTTTTTGTCAACTGTACGCCGATGATTTGACGTAACGAATATAAGAATAAAATAATATTCATGCGTAAAAGTATAACCAATCAGGACATTTTATCTTAAGGACTGCAAAAAGGATAGACTTATACCTATTGATATTGCTATTTCAAATATGTTTGCATTCTGCATCGTAAGGTACCGTAGGTATTGCAATAATACGTACTATATGGAAATAATATGCATATTATGTCTTTGAAAGCAACTAATCAGGTCTTTTTTGCTTAAAGACTTCAAGGCCCTCATGTTTGCATCATGAATGGGCAGTTACCGTGAGTATTGGAATATTATGTATATGAATAAAGGCCCCGCAAATATAATCAATGACCATGTTCAACAACTATTTGATTTGTGGTGATTTTTAGAATTTTCCCAGGGACTAACTGAAAAGGAAAAATATTAACAACTCACAGTTAAAGCTTAGTTAATAAAAAAATGCATTATTTAAAGCTAGAACTAGATAAAATAACTTAAAGTTATTCTTTGTACAAAATGTCTGGGACTTATTGAGAAGAAAAAAAATGGTCAAATGTTTTTAAGGAATTTCAAGCTTTGGTTTGCCTGTGAACCTTGCGTTTTAAGCATGTATTTATATACAAATCAGGAAAGTGGTGACAATTAACCCTTTTATTGAATTGTCAGGGATCTAAGCAAATACGAAGGCCAGCATAGAAATAATATATTAAATTGGGTAATAGAAAAGAGTCAAAATTAGACAAATAAATTCAGATAAAAACTTTTAAAATATTTTTTATAAATTTTTTAAAGATTACATTAGGCAGTCGAAATTTTATGGAAATATGTATTACAAAAAAAGTAATAATTGAGTGTTAAAATTACTTTTTTTAAAAATACTTAAAATTATTATCAATAATATTTTTTTTTAATTAAATGTGTTTGTGCTATAAATAATTCTATGTAATTTAAATTTATTTTATAAATTTCATTGGTAATAAGCAAAATATTTAAAAAAACTCAAACAAGTTGTCGTGGCTAATCGGGTAAAAAGAAGCTTTTGTTTCTCTCATAATTTTCCGTGGGTAGCTCGATAGGTTAACATCACAGGGGTCCAAGATCTAATGGACACCTAATAAGTGTTCACAGTTAACTGTTTCGTTATTTGAACTTTTTGTCTACTTTTAACCCTCCCCACCATTCCTTAAAGTTTGGTACATTATTTAAATTACACCTTGTATACTTTTTCTTCCCAATAAGGATTTATTTTATAAATAAAACTCTTGTCATAATTATGACTAATTTAATGATGGCGTGACGTTGTCACACCAGTTGACTTCTATACTCGGCCATTTTGTTTGTAAAACTGTCAACATCGGGTTGGATTCGCACACTGACTTTAGATCTGATTCAAGCAGGATCGCTGAACCCACGTGGTATTGGACCTAGTTTTAAAAAACGTTTAGATGCGAAAAACAACCTTAATTTTAACAAATCCCATAGATAAACAGTAAGACTAGTAATGGGAAATTTGAATGCCAAATTAGGTAAGAAAATGAACCTAAAAGAAATTAAAATAATTGATTTTGGATATGGCGACAGGAATGGCAGGGGCACAACCTTAATGAATTATCTAGAGGAAAGATACGGACATGGCTCAGCCCTAATGGAATAACAATAAACGAAATTGATTAAATACTGAGAAAAACATCGTTAGAGATGTAACAGTCCTAAACAGCTTTACAACAGGCAGTGATCACAGGATGGTCAGAACGAAAATCTGCATTGATAGCAATTTCGAAATGAAAAGAAAATTTAACAATATCAATGGACAACATTAATAAACTTACATAAAATAAAGCTATATGGATGATTCTACAAAAATGGTGCTGTGGAGTGGGAATGCATATTTTTCAAACACAGACTGCAAATGAAGCATAGTTTTAGTTATAAGATTTAAAACGAAATGTTTTCTTTATGGAGCATTTGAGTTTAATATATAAAAAAAATTGCAAGTTTATAATTTTTTTTATTACAAAGCAAATACCTCATTCCTCTGGTGTAGTCCCAAACCAAATATTAAAAACTCAGATTGAAAAAAATATCCTATTAAATAATATTTAACCAAGTCTTAACTATTTATCAAAAAATTGATAAAACTTAAGTTTGCAGTCATATTTTTGAAAATCCGAATTTACATTTTCTCCTGAAAATTTTACAATTTTCCACAAGCTCCATTTTTAATAACAATATTTTTGAATACCACCGGTTAATTTCTAGAGAAAGAGACGGCCCTGGATATCTAATTTACTTGTGAGGGTGACAAGTTGTAACAGATAATGTCAACTTTAGTTTGGTTTAAGTTATAGATCTTTTTATTTTCGGCAGAAAATTAGTTTTTTTCAGAGAAATCCAAAAGGAACGCTTCAATTATCATTCCTCTGGTAAGTAAATATTCGACTGATACCAATAGTATAATTTTTTTGTTGATTGTTTTAAAATTATAAGTATAGGAACTTTGTTTATATAAAACTTAAGTTAAGTAGTCTAAATAGATTTTGATTTAAATTTGAAAACCATTAAAAAACTCATTCCTCTGGTACTCATCCCTCTGGAATTTTTATGCAATAATTCCTAAAATTCGGGAAAATAAATGTTTCTTAGCTTACACCTAATTAGTTACATAAATTTAAAAAAACAAAATTATTTACTGTGCTGTACTGTTATTTAAAGGTAATGACCAAAAATGATATCCATATAGCCCACTTTTGGTAGAATCATCCATATATAAAGAAAGGCTAAAGGCACAGCTAACCCAAAACTAAAAAATTAAAATATAGATGAAATAAATAATACGTTGACAAGAGCTATGACCATAGTATGATGTCGCACCAAAAGATAAAAAGAGAGAAATACAATTTTCTCATCAGAAGAAATAAAGAAACTGATGGAAAACAGGCGAAACCTGGAGAAAGAAGGCAAAAAGACATTGATAAAATACACAGAAATAAATAAAACCATAAGAAAAATTATAAAATAAATATAAATATAAAATAACAGAAATATCAAATGTCTTGACCAATGGCATAGTTGCCCGCTCTTCACAGTTAGTGAATTTTACGCGTTTGAAATGAAATCTGTTCTCCTGTCCCGTACCGACTGAACGTTTTTCGGTCGGATCGAAGGATCTTGCACGACAATAGCTAGCCAGGGTTTTAATGGTCCTTGAAGAAGAAGAAGATGCACGGGGTTGCCGTATGATGACCACTTTAAGTTGAGACAAAAAAGATTTAAGAAATAAGGAACAGAAAAAAAAATTATATAAAAAAAAAGAAGAAAAATAGGGAAGAACTTACCTGTCCATTGACGTTGCTTTGCGGCAGCCCGTTGTAATGTATCAAAGTGAAAAGATCGGGAGTCGACCATTCTTCTCTGGGGAAAAATTCGTCCATAAAAGCGTTTAACAAGATTATCCCCAAACCTTCGCCGTCTAGCTTTTTCTTCATTATATTTACACTAAAACAAATTACACAAATTTTTTAGCTTTTCCATAGCTTAATAGGTGTCAAGCAAACTTCCATAAAATAAAACTACTGCCATTTATGTTTTAGTTTAGAGTTTTTTTATAAACTTTAAGAATTTTTTGGGCAGCACCTATAGCTCCAAGATATTTTGTGTGTGACTCTGCATTTTATTTTGTCTTCTTCATTTGCAAGCTTCTGCCGAAGGAAGCAATTTGAGTTAGTTGGCTCCTTGAGGCGATGATAAATACCACCTTCTAGATACTGGCGCCTTTTATTTATTTATTCATTCAACAGAATCTACAGCGAAAAGCCAATTACAGATTCTTCCTTACATTAAAAAGACATCACTTACACTACACATGATAAATACCAAATCTAATTACATAATTAGTTATAGTATCACTTATTCCTGACTCTGAGGGCATTACACAATTTTAGATCTACAATTTTATTAAAATTCTTATAGCTGACATTGTCAATATCAACATCTGATGCATACTTGTTAAATAAGCTGCATAAATTGTAGATGGAAGAGCTTTTAAATAGACTGGTTCGTTGATAAGCTAAGTAAAATATATTTTTCAACCTTGAATTAATTCGATTTATGGCAAAAGAGAGTTGTGGAATTATATTAGAACAGTCAACATCCCCTTTAAAAGTCCTACACATTGTTGTTAAACATTTTTAGTGTTTCTTTGGTTTGCTGATAATCTATTATTTCTAATAAGATGTAGTTGTCACAGCTTCTATATTTCAGTATTGGCAATACTAGACTGTCAAATATGTAAATGCTTACTTCAATCTTATAACGTGTAGTATTTCTACAAATAAACCTAGCAAGTTTTTAGGCTCTCTCAATTTTGGAAAGATTTAGGTTTTTATTATTTATTGTATAATGAAATTCAATTAAGTTTTTGTTACAACTAAATGACAAACAAAAGCATCTACATATATTTAAGTTGAAACCAGTTTCCTGACAATATAGGGCTGTGTCCTGAAATTATCTCTGAAGTGTTTTACAGTCCTCCAATAAAGAAACTTCAACAAACAATTTAAAATCATCAGCAAATGCCAATGGTTCTACATTTTTTACCTTAGAAATACTTTTGTTAAAGGCAATAATAAAAAGAAGTGGTCCGATTTGACCCTTGGGGCACAATAGAAGAACTTACATAAATAGTAGACCTACTACCTTTTAATTTACTTTTACTTATGTTAGTTCCGAGATAAGATTGAATTAAACAGAGGAGAAACATCCATTCCACTTAGTCCATTTAAAATGGTGCTGTGAGTTACTTTATCAATATTTTCAGATGAAATTTAGATACAGGGGTTCTGCTTGGGAGGACAGTTTACTATCTACGTGACGTAACGCTCGCAGAGAGATGGCCTTATGTTACTTTTAATAAGTTAAAAAAAGATAGTAGTTTTTGCGTTACATAATTTAAAAATGGACCCTTACTTACTATTCTATTTCACTAACTAAGTCTAAAGCTCCCAACACGTCTTGCAGTTTGTCTGTGCTGATAAAATTGTTTCCGTCTGGGTCGAAACTTTTGAAAACTCTTCGGGCCTGCTCGCTTTTCGTTTCGGGACTGACGAGTTTCCTTTCGTCACTGAAAAGTACTAAAAATACAAAAATAAATACATTTTTTTAAACCGACCGGAAAACAAGGACTTTCCATACAATTTGATAAACGGAAAGTTTTACTTTACGGGTGGGTTCTTTAGGCGACTTTCCGGTCTCAATAGAGATTGGTAAAGAACGAAGAGGCCGGAAAATTTATTTTCCGGTCCCTCTTTTAGTTAAATTGGTCATGATTTATCCCCCCCAAGACTGTCGGCCCCCTCCCAAGAAGACATATTCCTGGGTGTGTCACTGCATGACTTATGTCATTTAGATAAAGTTTAACATTTCTACCAAAATAATCTACAAGTTAAACTGAAAATATTGAAAATTAATTCCAACTTGGAAAATAGCCAATCAGCAAACAATACGAATTTATCAAACAAGTTTCATGGCTAATCGGGCAAAAAGGAGTTTTTTGTTTCCCTTATATTTTTCCGTGGGTAGCTTGAAAGCTTAACCTCACGGGGGTCCAAGATCTAATGGACACCTAATAAGTGTTGACAATTAACCGTTTCGTCCTTATGGGACTCCTCAGAACACTGCTGGTCAATGTGACAAATCTTTCTCTCGTATCTCGGTAGATGGCGCCTCTTGCAATAGTTCGCTCACTAATTACATTTAATTAGAGACAAAACCGTCTGATTAACTTCGCAAGATTTGTCACTTGACCAGCAGTGTTCTGAGGAGTCCCATAAGGACGAAACGGTTAACTGTCAACACTTATTAGGTGTCCATTAGATCTTGGACCCCCGTGAGGTTAAGCTTTCAAGCTACCCACGGAAAAATATAAGGGAAACAAAAAACTCCTTTTTGCCCGATTAGCCATGAAACTTGTTTGATTTTTAAATTCACGGGTACGAAATTTCACGTTTAATAAGAATTTAAAAAATATTTTTTATTAAAAAAAAAACAGTATATTTTCTTTAAAAATAACGAGGCAATTCCCACACCAACGCCACTAGTCGAAATAAAAAAAAAACGTGTATATAATGTGAAACCCCTATAAGCGGACACTCACGGTTTCGTCGATTTTGTCCGCTTATTAGAGGTGTCCGGTTATAGGAGAGAACTGCGAAATTTTAATATATATTTATTGACTATTTACGCTGCTTGAGTTTTTCCGATATTAAATTTTACAGCGATCTTTCGTGCTGATAGATGTTCCTTCTCTGAAACGTTATTTTTTCAAGTAAACTAACAAGTTTTTTACTAGGCGCCATTTCAAAGGGATCTATTAGTACCCAACTGAACAATAAAAATAAAACACAGCAGTCCCGCCGAATAAAATATGTTGTAAATACGACAGAAGTATTTAGTCTCCGCAGTAAAATGGAAAGAGGTAATTCCCCGGCTGCAGAGTGCGTTGTTGCCAACATACTACAAAATATTTATGCCCATGTCGTGCAGCGCTCCGTTCCGTTGTCAGAGGTTCGTGTAGGGTTAAGGGAGGTTTTAGAATTTTTAAGCAAAAAAAATTGTCTGCGTCGGGTTATAGGAGGGCATTTTACATGTAAAGAAATAGGGAAAAGCTTGGTTTCAATAAATTTGTCCACCTAAAGGGAGTGTCCGCTTAACAGAGGTGTCCGCAAGGAGGGGTTTCACTGTATCAGAAAATGCCTCTTCATGAATGGAAAGTGTGTGCCAAATTTTACAAAAATATCTAGAACAGTAAAAAAGGAGATAAAAAAAACATCCTGTATATTATTGATTCTGTGGCTTCCTGATAGGAGGCAGCAATGATATTTTCCATTGTATATCCTACCTGTTAAATGTGTATCTGATGCAACAACCCAAACAGGATGGGTAGGGTTCTTGTAAAACGAACCTACTGTACAGTATCTATGGTACTCCATCAAGGTTAGGAAGCCAACTTGACTCTGCTTCTCTATGCCTTTGAGTTCTGTCAAAAAACAAAGGAAAAAATTAATCAAACAAGTTTCGTGGCTAATCGGGCAAAAAAAGGATTTTTTGTTTCCCTTATATTTTTCCGTGGGTAGCCTGAAAGCTTAACCTCACGGGGGTCCAAGATCTAATGGACACCTAATAAGTGTTGACAGTTAACCGTTTCGTTCTTATGGGACTCCTCAGAACACTGCTGGTCAATGTAACAAATCTTGCGAAGTAAATCAGACGGCCAGCCACGAAACTTGTTTGATTTTTAAATTCACGGGTACGAAATTCCACGTTTGTTAGTATTATTTGGCTTAAAAATTCCGTTGATTGACGCTCACTGTCTTGAAGACGGGTAAAAATGCAATCTGTGTTGATCCGACCTGAAAGACAAAGAGCTGTCCTAGGTCACGGACTATAGTTGTTTTCTTTTATTTGCATTCGATCTTTTCATTGATCGATATTGTAAGCAGTTTTTTGTTTCTCTCGTATCTCGGTAGATGGCACCTCTTGCTATAGTTCGCTCACTAATTACATTTAATTAGAGACAAAACCGTCTGATTTACTTCGCAAGATTTGTCACATTGACCAGCAGTGTTCTGAGGAGTCCCATAAGGACGAAACGGTTAACTGTCAACACTTATTAGGTGTCCATTAGATCTTGGACCCCCGTGAGGTTAAGCTTTCAGGCTACCCACGGAAAAATATAAGGGAAACAAAAAACTCCTTTTTTTGCCCGATTAGCCACGAAACTTGTTTGATTTTTAAATTCACGGGTACGAAATTCCACGCTTGTTAGTATTATTTGGCTTAAAAAATTAATATTTTCACTAAATTGGACAATTCTAAAGATAATTTCCAAAATTTACAATACAACAAACCAAGATACGTCGTTGTTTTGACCCAGTCAAACGCAAAGCCTAAATAAAAACTAAATTATTAAGCCGCGATCGTGCAAAACTAACAATGCCTTAAAAATAACCAAGTGCCGCAAGACATAAAACTTAAGTGAAGCTAAAAAAGAGTTAAGACCGCCCAAAGAAGACAAACAATTGGATTACTCCATTTCCTTGTAAAGAAAAAAGCCAGAGGTTCTGGCTGAAGCACAAAAAACTTTTTTTTTTAATATTTTTTGTTTGTTTGGAACTGTATCTATTTATGAACTTACTCAATCCTCCAACATCTTGATAGTGGTCCCACACATAAGTTGAGGCTCTGCCAGTTATCATCAAGTTGATAAGAGACTGGCTTCCGTAACCGTAGGTTTTGTCTATCAGAGGTTCACTTGAGTCACACTCAGCTTTAACTTGTTGTAGTCCCTAAAAATAAATTGAAATAATTCATAGATATTCTTAATTTGTTTTTTTTTTTATGTCCACTGAGACAATTTGGTTTTTTATAGTGTTGGACGGCTCTGTAACGAAATAGCGCGTACCAAAACCGCGCGTGTTTAAAATAACGCGTATCAAAATAGCACGTGTTTGAAATTGTTATAACATTTAACCCAATAATTGTTTAAACATCCAAAATAAAGGTTTTAAAAATACAATCTTTGGGGAATAAAATTTTCATTTTTAAAATAGGGATGGGTATTGGGATATCAAAATAAAAATAAATATATCTAGATCCTTGTTGTAATGACTTACCCTTGAAAGTATCACAGAATACAAAAATAACAACACCCCATATCGTCCCTGCACAGTTTCTATATTGTCTAGAAAATACTGAGAAACTTCTCCCAATGTTGGTAAGCTTATTATATCCAAGTCCATGTGAAATCTGAAATAAAATTACAATAACAAACGTGGAATTTCGTACCAGTGAATTTAAAAATCAAACAAGTTTCGTGGCTAATCGGGCAAAAAGGAGTTTTTTGTTTCCCTTATATTTTTCCGTGGGTAGCCTGAAAGCTTAACCTCACGGGGGTCCAAGATCAAATGGACACCTAATAAGTGTTGACAGTTAACCGTTTCGTCCTTATGGGACTCCTCAGAACACTGCTGGTCAATGTGACAAATCTTGCTAAGTTAATCAGACGGTTTTGTCTCTAATTAAATGTAATTAGTGAGCGAACTATAGCAAGAGGCGCCATCTACCGAGATACGAGAGAAACAAAAAACTAAAAGCAGGCGAAAACACTGCTATACAATATCGATCAATGAAAAGATCGTATGCAAATAAAAGAAAACAACTATAGTCTGTGACCTATATTATATAGATATTGTATAGCAGTGTTTTCGCCTGCTTTTAGTTTTTTGTTTCTCTCGTATCTCGGTAGATGGCGCCTCTTGCTATAGTTCGCTCACTAATTACATTTAATTAGAGACAAAACCGTCTGATTAACTTCGCAAGATTTGTCACATTGACCAGCAGTGTTCTGAGGAGTCCCATAAGGACGAAACGGTTAACTGTCAACACTTATTAGGTGTCCATTAGATCTTGGACCCCCGTGAGGTTAAGCTTTCAGGCTACCCACGGAAAAATATAAGGGAAGCAAAAAACTCCTTTTTGCCTGATTAGCCACGAAACTTGTTTGATTTTTAAAATTACAATCTTCATTCTATCCATCTATCTATTTAACCTTCTTCAATGCATTTCTGGACATAGGATTCCTCCACTCTTCTCTTATGCCATCTGCATCCATCTAGTTGCTGCATGTTTTTTGCAATTTATTTTTTTTAAGGGAAAACCTGTCAACTGAAGTGTGATAAAACAGTAAAAACTATTGTAACTTACCTAAGGGGGTCAATTTGGCCCTTGTCAGCTGTTTCAGGTACATTTTCATTGTTATCACCGTTGACTTCCATTGAGTCAGCTTTTACGTAAACCATACAATAGTTGGCATCATTACACTGACTAATAATCTCAGTCAGTGCAGTTACTAAGGTTTTTATTTGCCAGTCTGGGCCAATCTTAAAAAAAAATGTTTTAATAATTTTTTTTGCAATATTTAGGTTTTAGGAAAAAATATTAGGTTTTAAAACAAAAATGGATTCATGACGGATCTGATACCTTTCTAGCTCATTTTGGTTACAACACAAATTATTGAGCAAAATGTGGTCTACCATACAGGGTGTCCCAAATAAAAGCAACTACATGGGGATTTCCGAAACAGTAAGAAATACGAGTTTATTTAAATAAGAAAAAAGTTGCGCTATTGTAAGCCCAATCAGATGCCGTATCAAATTTAAAAATATCGACAGTGGTTTTTAAAATATCAAGCAAAAACTAAAAACTGTGTTTTTTGAAAAATTGAAATATCGCCGCCATCTTGCAAACAAATTTAATGAAATATGGTAGTTTTGTATAAGCAACCACGACCAATTGAATGGCGTTAACAATTTTTTTCTAGGCCTTCTAGTTTTTTTGAAACCATAGCCAACTTTGTTATTTCTTATGACAGCCATATTGAATTTATACTTCAATAAATAGAGCATAAACGAGGCTTTTCAACGGTGTATAATAGGCTTATCTTTGGATGACGGAAAATATGAATTTATTAAAAAAATAGTTTTTCACTTAGTTGGCTGTAAAACAAACGCTGTAGTTGTGTTTGTTGTCATACCTATGTAACTACCTTTCAAAACTTTTCCATTTATTTGATTTAGATGCAAATCTTTAAGGCCCTTATTTTTTATTTTTTCTCTGGCTAAGAAATAATCGAATTTCTTAAAATCTATCTTTTATTTCTGCAACAAAAGTTTGCATTTATTATTTAATTTAAAATAAAACTAAAAACCAATAACAAAGCATTGAATTAAATAAGCAAATGTTCGAAAATTCCATGGTTGTTATTCATGAAAATCCTGCATCAATGAATTACAGACATGCAAACTCCAACAGATAAATGATAAAGTTTTGACAGATAGTTTCGTAGGTATGATAACAAACGCAACTACAGCCTTTGTTTCACAGCCAACCAAGTGAAAAACAGTTTTTTAAATTGCTCAATAATTTAGTAACCCCTGTAGATATCTTTAATATTGATACTGCACCTGATTGGGCTTCGAATAGTGCTACTTTTTTCTCATTTAAACAAACTCATATCTCTTACCGTTTCCGAAATCCTCATGTTGCTTTTATTTGGGACTTTTTTTTATCTGACAATCACATATTGATGACTAAAAAGTTAGAATTTTTTAATTTAGCCTAAAATCTAATCTGCTAATTACAGTGTCAAAAACTATTTTTCCATGAAAATCTCATGAAAATTGGTTCAGCAGTCCCAGAGCTATCATGGGGCAGACTGACATACAAACACACATGAATAGACATCAGGGCAAGATTGCTAAGATAAGTCCAAATACACCCAAATAATACATTTTCAGTATTATCTCAATTTTTTTTTCTCAAAAACAATATCTTCTCGTTATTGCTGCTCAGGCTAGGAAGGTAAAAAATTACCTTCTCCCTTATGGCCAAGAGATCCTTGAATTCTGAGAGCAAATTTTTGATGATGAAGGCTTGTACAGGGGCAATAATAGCACAAGGACCTCCTTCTGCTTGCTCTAGGGCACTTGGTTCTGTAAGGCTAAAGTAAAACCCTAAAAAAAACAATAAATTTGCTCACTAGGATTTGTTCCTCTGCTAAAAACTCAAGTGCATAAATAATAAAATTTGCAAAAAACCTTTAAACAAGAATCTCAAAATTTTTTAATGGGGGCTGTATCACTCAATAAAGGTAAATTCATAGAGGCAGTTGAGGTTCACTTGGAGCCAAGATTGGAGTTTGATCTTGGAAGTTCAGAATAGCATTCATAAACTCAGTTGGAAGTTTTTCAGATATAATATATGGTTTGGTTCGGTTCTCCAACTTTTCAAGTGAACCTCAATTGAAACTGAACTTTTTTTATAAATGCAAATACATGTTTCAATAAGTTCCTTCAACTTCTCTAACCTCAACAGCTTTTATAAATCCCGCGTAAACCTTTTATAAAAACTTTAAAAAATGAATTTATTTAATAATATGGGTCACCTTAATTTTGAATCCTAATAATGCTTTAAAAAACTAGTCTGACGTTACAATTGATTGACCAACTATTTAAGAGAAAGCTCAAGGCTTTTAAGAGACCTACATACAGTCTATAAAACCCTCCTAAAAACAAGTAAAAACGATATTTTCGTAAAACTTACCCTGCGACCACCTACGAAAAATGTCCGATTTTATGTCATTTCCCCACAACAGGAGCCTTAAATCGGCTAGCTCCTGCTTTACCATCGAGGGCAAAGTCTCCGTCATGATTCAGCACCTGAACACCGCACGATTTTTCGGCGTTTCCCGGCGGAAAACTCGAAAAATCCGGAGAAAATTGACGAAAAATTGCTGATTTTTAGGTTAGCCACAAATTTTGACGTTTTCATCAAGATGACATTGGCCACGATTACATTTGTCAATTAGATTCAAATTCAATTAAGTCTCTCTTCTTTTGATACACAGAAATCATAATGATGAAACAATTCTTAATTCTAATTTGAACTCTGTAAGAACGAAGTGTGACATCTGCCGACCAAAGTGTTGCCAACTTTGAAAACTAGAAAGTTTCTAGGTATAAAAAAAATAAAATGAACAGTGGCTCTCAAAATATTACCAACCCAACCTTACAACCCAAACGCTTTTTTGAATTTTTTTTTGGGTTCTTTATTTGTTTTTGGATTATTTAGACCCTAATTTCAGATTTAAACGAAAGTCTCCAGTAGAGGTGAAAAGAGAAGGAAATATGCGATTATCTTAAGTGCGACAAGGATAGTCAATGCTGTAAAAAAATTAAAGTTAATTTGGTTTCTTCCTCTTAAATTTATGATTTTAATTAATTCAAAACTGCTGGGCATTATTTACATCAGAACAGGTTAGATTATTGAGAAAATGTATTTTTACAAGAGATTTTTCTGTCTATAGAAAACTCGAGGAAGGGGGCGGGTTTTACAAATTGGTTGACAAAATCGGTGACATTAATAAAATAAACTCTGCTATAGCATCGAAAATATATCAGTTACCTATATGTTCGATGGCTTGGCAGGGGTTGGTATGGTATTTCTCTGATTTGAATTTGTGTTTTATAGGTATATTTTGGGCTTGCATGGTCAGATCTTCTTTGTATAAAACGAAAAACTTAAAAAATTACAAGCTAATATATACCTATGTAGAATTACATAACTGTTTTCATTTTAAATTATTTCACGGCAGAAAGGCTTTAAGATTTCTTACAAAAATAGTTATTGTAAAATTGCCTTTATAAAAAAGACAAAAGTTTTTTTAAATTAAACAGTTGTTGACTCTTTCGTGTCCACTCCTCATAAAAAAGGGTTTAAATGGACGAGGACGAAGCCCTGCATCCATTCTGTCCCCAAATATACCCCACCACTCTAACACAAATCAATACTTCGTGTGACAACAGCATTAATTTGTTTATCCAGATCGTTTGAGAACCGCTGACTGTCTTAATTTCAGCCATTCAGGTTTTTTCCCATGAGATAAATCGGCTAAAAACAATTGTCTTTTTTCGTGTTTTGTGTTGTTTTCAGTGAGTTTAAAAAAATTCTGCAACCTATGCCTTCATCATAGTCCTTCCCAGATCCCTAATATTCCATATTTCAGTGTGAAATTCTAGGTTTTTGGGTAGAAATATCAGGTTTTATCAAGAAGTCCTTGGAATTTAAATTTTAGGTTTTGGTTGCAAAAAACGTTGGGTGGCTTTGCTTAAATGTTATTTGTTATTGTTTTTGTTTTTAAAACAAACGCCGGCATCTGTATTGATTGGGAAAATTGCTTGGCAATTGTTTTTTTGTGAAAGTATGGGAAAGAAAATATCATTTTCCCGACATTTTGAGAATCACTGGTCGCGCAGTTCAATCTCGATTTCACACAGTGCTAGCGATTTTGCTCGAAAGTTTTCAAAATTTGTTACATTTCCGATCTAGTTTATGTATATTTTAGTATGATTATTGTTATAAAAGCCTATAAAGTGCAATAGTTCATTTGTTTAGTCCAAAACCGGGCGTGGTCTTTACAAAGACTCTTGAAAACAATCCAATAGAAACAAAGATGGCCACCGACCCGGATTATGTTTTTCCGCCGGCAGGACGCAGTCGGCCGAAGAATAAGAATTTTTCCGACCGGGAAATCCAGGTCCTAGTGGCCAACGTGGTCACCCATCAAGACCTGTTGTGCAAGAAAAATGTCTCTTGGAATTGAGAGATACCCAGAATGCCATTTGGCAGTTTATCTTGCAAGAAGTCAACAAAGTTGCTCCGGAAAGGCGCACGATTACTCAGATCAAAACCAAATGGCAAAAATATCAGCAAACCATGAAAACAATCGAAACGGTCAACTTGATCGACGATGAGGACGACGAGGATGCAGGTAAAATTTTGTTATGTTTGTCTTGAAAATATTTTTTGACAGGCTTGGAAGAATCTTTACGATTGTTTGAGGACCGCTGGCTCGATTATCAGCAGTGAACTGTCAACGCCTCAGCTGACTTTTTGTATTGATCTTGGCGGCGGGAAATTTGAATTTTTTGTTAGATGTATTTTTTTTGTGTTATAAATGTTTTGCTACTTTTCAATAAACTTTTGTTTGCCTATCATTTGTGTAGTTTTTTTTAGATATTCTAATTACCTAATCAACATATTTTTTATTGTGTTATTACTTTTTCTTCAATTTCCCTCTATATTTCAAAAATGTCAAAGACCAGTGAAGAGATAATATAGTCTATGGACAAATCGGCCTAAAAGGGGGTTTCATGTACAAGTCGTGCCAACTTTTTGTCGATAAGCCAAGTTTGTTAAGGGCACTCCATAGATCAGGTTTTGACTTGTTGTCATTCTGGTAAATGCATTTTTTTAAAGATATGGCCCCATCACTTTTTTTTGCATGATACCTTTTAAAATGATGTATCTTTTTAAAAATAGTCATAGAGGGTTGCAAAAAATGGCAAATGAATCAGTAAACACCTGCAATAAAATATGTTTCTACTATATTTTTCAAAATGTTGCTTCATTTTTTTAGAAAAAATAAAATAACTGAATTTTTACTTTTCTTTGTTTAGCCTACATTTTTAATAACACCAAAGCAAAATTTACAAAAAAAGTTTAAATAAAAGTTTTAGAATTAACATTTTTCTTTAATTTGGTGTATACAAGTCTTATATAGATGTATATTTTATATTTGTTTCAATAAAAAAACAATTTGTTGTCACCACAACAACTACTGAAGGTGTATTACCGAGGATCGCTGCCCACAGTAGGTGTACAAATTTTTCTACAGGACTTCCACAGGACCCCACAGGACTGTATAGGACTATACAGGACCCCGAGGGTACTGGCGCCTAAGGGGTGCCCTAAGCATGATTAAGGACTAAGGCTGGCAAAAGCAAATCGGCTCTCTAAGAAAAACGAGAGTTGAGATGTAGCACCTTTTATTTTTTTAATTTTTTTGGTCACAAATTTTTTTATGGGCCTTTTCAGCCACAGGACTATACAGGACTTGTACAGGACATGTACAGGACCAAAAATTTATTAAAGTCCTGTAGGACAGTGTACAAATTTGGTTCAGCTGATCACCCCTCGTGTATTACCGTACGCGGACGCCTATAAGATAAAATGTATCACTAAGTTTTATCCAATTTCCTCAAAAACTAAGCTTTTTGGAAAAAAAATATTTCGCTGTTTATTGTAGAAAATAAAATTTCCTTTTTTACAGTGTATTAGTCAGTGGGGTCAGGCTAATGACAAACTCTCCAGCGGCGTCCGTTTATTAAGAAAATATAAAAAAATTAAAGAATTTTATCTTAAAAACCAAGCTTTTGAATATTAAAAAAAATACATTTTTTAAAAAATACATGTCAAATCAAGTAATTTAAGCTTTGTTGTATTAAAATTGGATAAAAAATTTAAAAAAAAATTGTTTTTGAATATGTTTTTCCGCCATATTGAATCCGCCATATTTAAAAGAAAAGCGCGATTATCACAATGACAATAAGTCAAAACCTGATCTGCTAGGTATGTTAAACAAATTTAAGCTACATTTAAAAAGTTCTTATGGGTTTCATTAAAAGCAAAATTTTTAAATATACCCCAAAGACCCCTATTTTTTCCAGTTATTTGGAAATAACTTAAAAACTAATTAACGCATTGGAACATTTGAACCAGATTTGAACCAGATTTGAATAAAGAATCAAAATAGCTATCTTTTTTATATAAACTTTATTTTTCTAGCTCCAATAGTTTTATAAATAAAGGAGAGTTTACACATGCATGGATTTGCTGGCGCCAATAAAAACTGGCGCGCCAGTAAGTTAAATTTGCAAGTGTAAACACTGACTTGCACACAAGTTATTTTTTTGCATGCATGTATCAAAAAAGTCTGCAGCTGACTGAATTTGCTGGCGCCAGTGGTGACGCATGCGCGCAGAAAAAGAAAATTTTCATGTGTAAACAAGTGCTTGCACGTCCGCTCGCCAGTTTTAAGTTAATTATTTTACATTATTTTTAATTTTCATTGTGTTTGAGCTTCAAAATTTTGCTTATTGTTGTTTTTATAGCTTATTATGGCTAAAAAAAAGTGGTCAGCAGAACTTACATAGATACAGACCATACAGTTTCTTGAAGGCTATGAATGTTTGGCCTGGCTAACTTCAGGGATAAATTTTGGAATTGTACATTTTGGTACACAATAAAGAAATTGCAATGATGCAAAAGAATCTCCTATTGCAAGATATCTTAATGTCACTTCCCATTTCAATTTTGGGGTTAACGCATCTCTCATGTGGGTATCCATTTTTATAATTCGTGGCGTCACACACTCTAGAAGAATATCAAAATATGTTGCTTTGTCATTCGAAGATGGTTTTTATAGCTCCCACGATCTTCTGCTGCAAGTTCTCCTAAAAGTTTTTCGGAAGCACCCAAAGTAGATCGACGAGCAATCCATGCTTTAACCCAGATACGGCCTTTTCGTTGTTCCTTTTTCTGAATCTCTTTTATTTTTTTTTTCAATAAAAGTTTAGCGACTATTTTGCAGGCTTCCGAGAGTTCAGCCGACATATCGCGTATCGTGTACACTTTAAAAATGAAACTGGCTTGCCAGTCTTTTTACTTTTCGCACAATAGTGTAAACCTTTACTGGCGTGCAAATAGAACTGGCGCGAACACTGGCGCCACTAAATTCATGCATGTGTAAACCCACTATAAAATAAAAGAAATAAAAAAAAATCACCTTTTTTTTATTTTTTTGACAAATACAAAAAAATACATATTTTCTGGCCAATACATTTTTAAGTACATTACAAAGCAAGTATTTTAAACTTTGTTTTATGAAAATCGGATAAGAAATAAAAAAGTTTCAATTTTTTTAAAGATACGCCTTTCCGCCATTTTGAATCCGAAATATCTTTCAAAAAACGCATTTACCAGAATGACAACAAGTCAAAACCTGATATATGGGATGCCCTTAACAAAGTTAGCTTATCGGCAGAAAGTTGGCATGACTTGCACACGAAACTTAATTTGTCCATAGACTAATATACCAGCTGCAAAAATTTTAAGAAAGTGTTCTTGAAGTAAAAATAATCTCACCTTGTCTAAAAACTTTGGGTCTTTCATTTACAAAATATGGGGCAATTAAATTGCTAGAATATTGCAACGAAAGTCTGTACATGTTCTTGACTTATTAAGTTTTAAATTACTATAACAAAATTTTTTCAAAAGCGAAAATTTGGTTAAAAATTAAATTAATTACAGGTCTCTAAGAACAAAATTTGTTTTTTCCTTCACCTAATTTATTTTACATGTGGTAAAGGTTGATAAATTTTAATTAAAATTTAAACTTTATGCCTAAATGAAACCTAAAAATATGGAATTTGTTATTTGCTGTGCCTGACATTTTCATCAATTCTTTAAAAATCATCAAGGCACCAACCACCCTGTATATTTACTTCTTCATAATGTTCCAATTTTTTTTGTAGAATTTAGTAATAATTCTTGATATTTTACCCAAAAACCTATTTTAATTACAATTTCATTGTTAACAAAATTTCCTTCTATGTAGAATTATGTGTGCACATCAGAAGTTTAGTTAGATTTCATTTTTATGATCAATTGACAAGGTAAACTGACCTGACTAATAGGAACACCAAATTTAAAAAAATGAAAAACCGCCACAACAGGGGCAGGGTTGTCCTGGCCCAAAGAGGCCGTCCAAGACTCAACCCAACGACATCCTACCTCCCAGGAAGTTATTCTGGCCCCCCTCGGTTTCAAGACTCTTTTAAAAAGAAAGTGATACTTTTTGCTGAGGCCAAAACTATGTCTGAGGCCAGTAGACGATACAATGTGAGTGAGCAAAATGTGAAGAGGTGGTTGAAAATGAAGGAACAGATTTTCGAAAGCTGTAATAGAGCAGTGAGGAGGTCTGAGAGGGTTTCACAAGTTTATGGACCTATTAGTGATATTCCTATGATTGTTGAAACTCATAATTTAGGTTAGTATCAGCAAAAATTACTATTACTACTAATACATTTTGCAAAAAAGTTCAAATAACTAACTAACTTTGAGGAGTGGGCGGAGGAAATCATGAATAATTCGTTTCTAATAACAGTAATAATAGTAATAACGATTGTTGTTAAATCATTTCTAAAAAAACTAAATTTTTGGATGGAACTTTGATATTCAGTAAAGAATGTTTACTGATATTTTTAGCTTTGTTTTATACACAATTACACAAAATTTTGATTTTTTATTTTAATTTATAGAAAAACTATGAGAGAAATTTGAAACAAAAATAACTTTAACACACCTTAAAACAACAAAACAAATTATTTCTATACTGATCTTCGTATTTGTATAAATCCCTGACAATTTAATAAAAGGGTTAATTGTCACCACATTCCTGATCCTATGTTTTAAGAAAGTTCTACAAAAATTCTAAATAATTCAGGCTTTCTTTAATTCAAAAAGTCCCCAATAGTACAGAGTGTGTCCCAAATTCCAGGGCACAAGTACATACTATGTACTGTAAACCGGGTAAACTTTGTGACTTTGGTATAACTTTAGAACACTCTCTATTAGCTCATACTACTACTTAACTATAGTAGTGTGAGCTATGGTGATCCTAATTTTTTCAAGAAAAAAAAAGTTGCTTCAATTTCAAAATGTTGTATATATCTTTGCGTTTATGATGATGAATAGCAATGTCTGCCTGTATGTCTGTCTGTCTGTTAAGTGAAAATATGTCATATGTGATATCAAACGAAAGTAATTGAGTCTTGAGTTAAACAAAATACATTTTAGTTTAAAAAAAAGGGTGGGGGTAGATTAAAAAAATTTGAGTCTAAACATGGCTTGTGTGGTATCAAACAAAAGGTAATTGAGTCTGGAGTAAAAAAAATACATTTTAGTTTATTTAAAAAAAAGGGTGGGGGTATATGTCAAAAATTAGAGTTTAAGTGAAAATATGACATATGTGATATCAAACGCAAGGTAATTGAGTCTTGACTTAAACAAAATACATTTTAGTTTAAAAAAAAGGGTGGGGGTAGATTTAAAAAATTTGAGTTTAAGTGAAAACATGACTTGTGTGGTATCAAACGAAAGATAAGTCTGGAGATGAATAAAATATATTTCAGTTTTTAGTTATATTAGCTCACACGTACACTATAACTATAGTACCTACTTGTAAAAAAGTTATAGGCCACCAATGAACCCAAAAAAATACCGTATAGCCTTAAAACTTTATCAAGATACGGTTTTTACGTTTAATCAATTCTTGAAAATGGAGGCCAGAAAGTGGGGTCAGTATTTTTCTACCTTTCCTAGAAATACCGGAAACGCCCCAAAAACATCGAATTTGGGACACCTTGTACAGTCTCGTGTTCATCCTTATATTTAAGTTAATTTAATGAAAGCTCTAACTCATCTTGTAAGTTAACCGATTTTCCAGAACTTTTTCTAAACATAAAAATAATAAATGTGAAATTTAACACTTTCATTCAATTACAAAAGGTCTAAACAAATACGCAAGAAGTTATAAAGCAGTTCATGTATAAACACGCCAGCAAGTAATTCGTGAACATCTTGCGCAAGTGGTTTTTATTATTTAATTTAAACTAAAATAAACAGTGCTAAAAATGCATGATGAAAATGTTTTGACGTCAATTTTTTTTGCAGATTCAATGCCATTACAGCAAAGACTGAGCCATTCCTCGACTACATCTTCGACTGATAACAACCAATCACAGCCTTCGACGAGTCATCAACCATCAGAGCCACCTACGACTCTTTTGCAAAGCCAAACCATCACACCCACTAAAATTAAGGTCACCAGACAGGGCATCAAGGCCGTGCCCACCCCTCCACCTACGCCTGTTGTTGTCGACGAAGAGGTATGACCATTGAAGTATAGGGCTAGACCAAAGACGTGGAAGGGGAATGTGCAAGCAAATTTTATGGGGACACCATGGGAGATTGACAGAGTGACATATGTCAGTCGGCCATTTTGTGGTTATCATTCTCTGAATTCTTCTTCGATACCAGCTTACGGAATAGACTAGTCACAATAAAAAAGAAAAACATCATTTACTTTTTTGCCGACCACAAGATTGCAAGGGGACAAATACTTCATCACACTCCATGGCCTAGTTTATTAAAATCGATCCGTAGTTAGGGAACGTCCTTAAATTACGTAACGCGAAAATTCAGGATTTCACTATTTTTTTATCTACATGATGTAATGAAGAGCGAGAAGTGACAATCAAGCGTCATCCCCGGTATATGTAGATGCGCGCTGACATTCGGTATATGTAGATGCGCGTTGACATTCCACTGTTTTGTTATATATTATTTCTTGCTATATCATTATCCTGCCTAGGGTCGTGTTTCCATCTTCGTTGGTGGTTCAATCAGGGCCATCAAAATGAACGGGCCACGATCCTCCACTTTGTTGACGTCACATCCGGGGCTGATTTTTTTTTGATGGTCACGTAACGACACAGCTGATTGTCTTTAAAATATTGAAGTTGGAATGACGGTTCATGAATATTTGATTTTTTTAAAAATAAAGCCGTTTTTGAGATTGTTTTTACTTTATTCTGGCAGGGCAATTTTTTTTAAATGTATATGAATCCCTAATTTTTCATAGCCGCTTCATTAGCTCACACAAAAATTAAGTTTAAAGCAGAAGCGAATGTGACAGTCACAGATGACAAAGTCAAATACATGTCAAATATAACAGTTGGGATGTGGTACATGGCGGGAAATTTGAATTCAAAATAAGGAAGGCTAAATCTTGAAGATTTTAACCTTTTAATCAAGTTGCTTCCTTACAAACTTTTGGTGGAATATCGGGATGGTGTCTGAGAATATTTCACTGAAATTTTGCGGAAATCTGTAGTGCCATTTTAAAAATATCATAAAAAAACCTCCCATAAGACCCAATGTAAAATTCAGCCCCGGGAGAACAGCTGATTTTTTCAGGGTCGTGGCCTCTATTTTTGTGTTGGCCTTGGTTCAATAATAAATTTTTCTTTTAAGGTTTGTTTGAGGTGGAACAGTCATCACACCAACATGCAGGCAGCGTTCCCAAATATTTTACTGAGGGAAAAATATGTGGACACCACTTTGGTTTCCGAAGGCAGACAGAAACTTAAGTGTCATAGGGTAAGACTATATTTTAAGGAAATAAAGACGCGACAAACCCATCAGTCACTCAAACTTACTTTTTAGCTCACACATATAAAAATATATACATATATCTTTACGTCTCAGATGATTCTAAAATCTTTTTGTCGTGCCGTCTGTCTGTCTGTCTGTTACGATTAACGCGCATAACTTAAAAACCAGTTGCCCGATTTTAATGAAGTTTGGTACCTAGGTTGGGTTTAGCTCTAGACGGTCCCAAAACGACGGTTTAAAATTAAATAA
This sequence comes from Aspidapion aeneum, assembly GCA_963576565.1. Taxonomy (NCBI): domain Eukaryota; kingdom Metazoa; phylum Arthropoda; class Insecta; order Coleoptera; family Brentidae; genus Aspidapion; species Aspidapion aeneum. The sequence continues at coordinate 61,551,175 of OY755046.1, read as the reverse complement.
AATCCACCGGACATAAGCCGAAAAAAGGGTGGGAGTAGATTTCAAAAATCTTTCTGGTAAAAATATAAATTGTGTGGTACCTACTATATTAAAGGAAACTCTGCAGGAAGATAAAAAAATACATTATTGTTTGTTTTGTTCAGTGGTGCTATACCTATACCAAAATGGGTAACAATTACATTATATATTAATCGTGTGAGTTTAGGTGCCCATAAACTGGCAGAGTATTTTGGTTATGTTATTTTCTTGCCAATTGGGCGCTGACTCGTGACGTAGGTTGACATTAGCACCCCGACATAAATTGTAATTTTGGAACATACTCATTTGCATCTCTTTTTAAAGCACAGCTTATTTTTTATTGCTGTCCAACTCATAGCGCTGCACAGTGGGCTCCCGGATCTGTTTTTTGACCAAAATTAGAAAAATAGGTTTTGTAACAATATTTTGTTTTGAAATGAGAAAGAAGTATGTACAATCAAAATGGCAAATCCAAAATGGCGAAGTTTCCTATTTATGAACCCGTAAGTATTAAATTTAGTGTTAATAGTCGCTAAATATGATTTTTGACTTAAATGGACTTAGATACGTTACCTTTATGTTCTACTTTTCAGTTTAAACGATTTAACTCCATCATACTTTTATTTTTGTAAAAAATTGCCTTTGGTAAAATGGGGTGCCTATGTGGCGAAACAGGCCGGGAGGTTGTGTAATTTAGAATCAATATTTTTGTAAGACCAGTTTTATTTATTAAAATACAAAACAAGTTAAAAATACTTATATATTTAAAAAATAAAAAGTTGTAATATAATGTAAATACAATTTATAATAATTAAATTTAGTAACCAACTCATCGCTGCCGACTCTCCTACACGAATTATGCTTCAATTTTTTGCAAAGACAACATAAAATACGACTTTCAGTAATGCTATCAAAAAATTTTTTTGGGCAAAATGGGGTATAGGTTACTAGGTATAACAAGGTACCCCATTTTGCCCCAATGAAAAAACCCCATTTTGCCCCAAACCACCAGTTAAATTCAAACAAAAATCATACATAGTAAAGGACGAACTTTACGGGCGATGCGTTTAATTATAAATAATATATAAACCTACTAATTTTTCAATGTAAACAAAATTTTAGAAGTCTGTAAAAAATGTACTTACCGTCACAAAATGCGCAAGATATTTTTACAATAAGCAGCGCACAACATCACATTGAGCAAAAACCAATTTAAGCTCAGCCGACCGGACGGAGTTGAACCAGTCATAAGGATAAAACATCTGATATTAAGAGGTTTCATTTTTGCGAAATTTACTTGATACTGCGATATCCCGTTTTACCCGGGTACCCATTTTTGCCCCTCTTTCCCTTACCTCTTTTTACAAGATTTATGGCCTAAAATCTGGATCAAACCGCCATAAAAATACGGTACTTTAGCGTGAAAAATGACACTTCTAAAAAATAACTGAAACTTACGTCAATTAAATCATAGTTGTTCAAGGCCTGCTGGACTATCTACTCTTTTTAGTAAAGGTGTTTAGAAGTTTCAGTATATTTTTAATTTAACCCTTTTTGGCCAAAAATTAGGTCCGCAAGCCCACTGTGTGCATCAAAAAATCGACTGACGTTGATTGTCAAAATGGCATGACTGTTTTAGATTGGGTGCGTCCGTCCCACTACTTTGAGTTAAAAAGAGAAAATAAGTAGCTGGATGACAATGTGTGAGTTTAGTAAATAAAACGAGTAGACCACTGTTTAGTTATTAGACTCATATGTGTTTAATATTATTAAGCGCCCTTACTGATACATTAGTTTAGAAAGAGATGGTAAATAATCGGATAATAATGTATAAGTTCAGTCAATGACACGATTAGATTAGTTGGTGGTACGTTCCGAAATCATATTTTGTGTCGGGGTGCTGTGCTACGTCACAGACAGCGCCTTATTTCATTGGCGTTTCACTAAAATAAATTATGTTGTCAGTGGTGAGTGACATCAATCATTATGCAACATATAAACAAACATGTTTGTCCATCACCCCCTGTATATGTTTGTCAAAAATCGTCAAATGCGTTTAATTTTCCTAGATGATCCTGTCAGCATGCAGTCAATACTTCGAGGACGTCCTCAACGACATAGGGCCCCTACAGCACCCCGTCATTTGCATGAAGGACATTCCGTTCTGGATTTTAAAGGCCCTGTGCGATTTTATGTATGCAGGGGAGGTCCACATTAGGCAGACGAAACTCGAAGAGTTGCTGAAGGTTGCAGAAGTCTTACAGGTATAGTTTATATAGTGTTACAACATGTTACAACATCTTTACATGTAAAATTCAGTCCTAAAACCGGACACTCTAATAATCGGACGCGGACAATTTTTTTTGGTAAAAAAATTCTAAAACCTCCCTTAACCGGACGCGAACCACTGACAACGCTGCAAGACATGGGCATAAATATTATGTAGTATGTTGGCAACAACGCACTCTGCAGCCGGGGAATTACCTCTTTCCGTTTTAATGCGTAGACTAAAATACTGTCGTATTTACAACATATTTTATTCTGCAGGACTGCTGTTTGTTATTTTTATTTTTTAGTTCGGTAGTAATAGATCTCTTTGAAATGGAGTCTAGTAAAAAACTTCTTAGTTTACGTGAAAAAAAAAGGAAGTTGTTAACGTTTTGAAGAAGGAACATGTATCAGCATGAAAGATCGCTGAAAAATTTAATATCGGAAAAACTCAAGCAGCGGAAATTGTTAATAAATATATATTAAAATTTCGCAGTTCTCTCTCATAAGCGGACACCTCCAGTAAGCGGACAAAATCGACGAAACCTTGAGTGTCCGCTTACAGGAGGTTTCACTGTATTTATATATATATATATTTATCGGTTTCACAACGTTCTACGTCTTCCGATACCCAATCTCCACTCGTTTCTGTTTGCCCATAATTCATCATCTAGGCCTCTTATTCTTATTTCACTATCTATTCCTTCTCTCCAGCTTCTCCTTGGTCTTCCTCGTTTTCTTCGGCCAGTTGGTTTCCATTGTAATATTTGTTTAGGTAGTCTTCCATCATCCATTCTTTGTACATGTCCGTACCACACCAGTTGTTTTGTTCTTATATCATCCACTAGAGTACGTTCACCCACTCATAATTTCTCTTATTCTTTGATTGGTAACTCTTTCTCTTTTTGATTTCCCTGCTGCTCTTCTCCAATAGTCCATCTCCGTAGCGGAAAGCATTTTTTCTGTTCTATCTTTGATTGGCCATACTTCTGAGCCGTATGTAATAATACTTTTTACAATGGTGTTATATATAAGCTCCCTGTTATGTTTTGATATACTCTGGTCCCAAATTATTCCATTTAATAAAGTTATTGCTTTTCTTCCTTGTACGTTTCTATCTTTTATAGCTTTGTCTAGTGTTCCGTCAGCTGTAATTTTTAGACCCAAGTGTTTATACTCATCACAGGACTGAATTCGCTGCCCAGTATTTAAGATTAGATCCTGTTTCGTTCCACCAATACACATATACTCTGTCTTATTGATATTAACCTCTAGTCCCCACTTATTGTACTCTTCTATTAGTTTTCGTGTCATATATTCGAGGTCGTCATAATCCTGAGCCACCACTATCTGATCATCGGCGAAACATAAAGTATACAAGGTGGTTTCATTCAACGGAATTCCCATGTTTTGGCATTTTCTCTTCCAGACTTTAAGGACCTGTTCCAAATATATCTTGAAGAGCGTAGGCGAGATACAGCAACCTTGTTTAAGACCTTTATTTACTTGAAAGCCTTTGGTTAGTTTTGTATTTATAACTCTGGATAAATACCCAAAATTCATAAGGATCCGGGTATTTATTAATTTATAGAATATCACGGCTTTTTAGTAAATTAACCTTTGAAAATACTTCAATTTTGAGGTCAAAATACGTCCAAATAATACATTTTCTGGGTAATCTCATTTTTACCTTCATAGCCCACCAGTGGCGGATCTAGGGAGGGGCCCGGGCACCCCCCCTCCCCCCACCCGAAACAAAACATTTTTTAGATGAAGGGAAGAAAATGCCAATGAATCAACCGCGAGTTTGAACAAAATTTATTCCAAACATCTTTCACTTTTTTGTCTAAAAAACTTAGTGTTTCAAAAATTTTAGCCTGCGCATGTTATTGTCACCTGTGAATTTAAATTTCAGACCTAAAACTTATTAAAAACACACGCAAACCAAGAAATATTTTGGTTTTTGCTTCCTCCTTGGCCCCTCCCGCCTGGAAAGCCTGGATCCGCCACTGTAGCCCGCGTAGCAATGGCTAGAGAAGGTATTATTTTCGACGAAAAAAATTTTTTTTTGAGATAACGCCAAAAATCTGTTATTTGGATGTATTTTGACCTATCCTAGCAATATCGTCGTGATGTCTGTCTGTGTGTGTATATTATTTCTGTCCGTAACACGATAGCTCCTAAACCGCTATACCGATTTTCATAAAATTTTCAGGTAAAATTTATTTATTTATTTATTTATTTATTTTCGACACTTACAAGCTGATAAGATTTTGGTCAAAATCCATTCATTAATGCTAATGACAATTCTGCGACATTTCAAAACTTTAAAAAATGCTAACTTTTTAACGAAGCATCGTATCAATACACTGTCCGAAATATAGTAGACTATATTTTGCTCAATAATTCGTGTTATAACCAAAAACTTCGTAGGAGCTTTAGTTTCTGAGATATTTAGAAAAAACTGTTTTCAAGGCTAATACATTATCATGGCTTCACTTGAAGTTTGATAATAGGCTAGCCAGGAAGGTGGCAGATCCGTCCTGGATCTATTTATTTTTAAATCGAAAACAATGCCTTCTGTAGGCTAGCTGCAAGGGTTCGGAAGGTAAAAATCAAAAAAAACAAAATGATTTTCGTAGATTGGTAAAATATTTTTCTTACTCTAAGGTAGAATATCAATCTTAGCTTTTTATAGAATTCTATAATTTTTATTTAATTTAATTTTTAACAGATTAAAGGACTGGCAGGAAAACCTGATACCAAAGAAGACATTAAACCCATCAAACAAGAACTGAAAGATCCCATCAAGCAGGAACCCAGCTTAAACCAACCCATTGTTAAGCTGGTAAGTGATCTTCTTTTACAGGGTTCTCAAGCTTAGATCTTCCACAGGAAAAGCTGCGTGTTTGGTTAATACAATTCAGCTGGAATAAAACAGTAGATATCCCAAGTAACATTATTACCACTCAAGGTTCTATTAATTTGGTTCCAAGGTTATTTAGAGGGTGCTGTTATGGCTTTTAGGATCAATTTGGCTACAAAAAGGTAATTTATATTGCCAATTACCTAAAGAGGTGTTATACAACCAAAAAGTGTTCTTCTGTTCCTTTTAGATACTTTTGGTTTTATTGATTTCTGATTTATAAAGATGGTCTTATAAAACCCTTTTACCGAAAGTTTTTAAAAAGAAATAAATAAAAACTTTGGTCTTTTAGTTTTTTTCATTACTTTAGGTCATAACAAAAGTGTTTTATAATAGAGCCAAAAGGTTACCTTATATCCTATTGTTTTTGTAGTTACCAGTAGTTTAATAGTAAATATGATTATATAGGCGGCCATATAGAACCTAGTTTCTTTAAGGTTTTTAAGAGTGGTAAATATAAACTTTAAACTTTTGGTTTTTGCCATTACTTTTAGGCATTTTAAACAGGTTTTATTGGAAGGCTTAAAGGTAAACTTAATTCTTTTGTATTTTTGGTTACCCATAGCTGCATATTAAATATTATTTAAATAGGCGGTCATATAAAACTTTGTTTCCTTAAGGGTTCTAACAGAAGTAAATAAATACTTTCGTATTTTAGTTTTTACTAGTACTAGTACAGATTGGTACCTACCTATTGCAAGATTGATTATTTATTATCCTCCTGGGTAGGGCACCCAAGCCTAGATAAGGCCTGTTTAAACGGCCAATATAAGAGGTTTCCCTCCAACCTGCAGGCACAACGGATATTATTGCACTGGCCCTCCTGATTGTGTGCAAATTGCACGATAAAAACATTTAAATTTAACACAACAGTTTAAAAAACAAATACAAAAAATTTAAGTGAGGTTATGTTCACTATGTTTACCTTCTCTTTTTTATTGGTTTCATAAGCGCACTCAAAAATCCTTGTTGCGATAGAGTAACAAATAAAACCAAGTGACCACTATAAAACGATAATGGCGTATATAGAATTATTTTAAAAATATTGTAAACAGAAAATATTTATCTAGTCATTTTAGCAGTGTTTTTTAACAATAATTTTACTTTAATTTTGATTTATGTAAACCAAACAGACTTTTTTAATGGTGAATAGTGTAAATGATTTTTTTTTATTTTAAATATTTGTTGATTAGTTATCAAAAAACTATTAAAAAGCATTTGTGAGCTGGCGCGCTTGTTTTGAGAGCTTTTCAGATACGATTTTATCAGAAAAATAAGTCTGGCAGGCAATTTGATGATCCACAAAACGACAAACTCCTCATATATAGGTATATTTTTATGTGATACAATAATTTTGGGACTCTGACATTTTTGGCAATTTTATGACCTAAATTTATTTATATAGCCATTGTGAATCTACAATATCGCTAAAGCTTTTATAGGAAAAATTCTTTACTCTAAAGGTATTATGGTATTCAACAGAATTGCCAGGATACCAAATTACCCAATCTAGTTTTATAACAGGATAGAGGACGTTTCTGAGTTGCTTTTAGAACCTGGCATAATAGTTTTATGCTCAAAAAGGTTCTATACTGGTTTAACCGCCAGAGGGCGAAGCTAGCGTTTATTTCTTATGGTTTTATAATGAGTTTAATACATAGGTTGCCACCACCAATTGGGGAGTCCCATTTAGGAGGTCTAAGGGGTATATAAGCGTAATGGGAATGTGCTAGCGACCAAACATTGAAACTAATGGTTTTAAGGAAAGGCGCTGGCAACCTTGCTGGCAAATGTTACTTGGGATAGTTCAAATTCTACGCATTTGTAATGACGTCATTTTTGTTTATCTTTGTCATCGAAGAAATAACATTATTTCTTCGATGTCTTTGTTTAGTATATTATAAACAGCGGTGACAATAAACTTTTTAAAAAAAGTTGTGTCTCTGATCATTTTTTAAATAGGTAGGTTATGTGAAGTATCCGTCACTGTAAATCAAAAACATGAGTTTGTCAACTTGTCGGAAATTATTTTAAAAAGTTTTAAAATGCCGAGAAACAAATATAATAGATACAATGAACAATCGCACCTGATAATTTTAAATATATTGGCTTTTTTTCAACTGGAAAGGGAACAAGTCCGAAATAGAATCCCACTTCAATTTGAGAATGTGATACAGCGAGCCGCAGATGAAACAAAATTGGGCCCAACAACGATAGTAAATTTAATATAAAAAAGAATCTATTCCATACGTTTTTTTCTCACCTGGTGACGTCATTACAAATGCGTATAATTTAGACTGTACCTGTTAAAGACTTTGTTGTATCTTAAAGTATTCTCCACGAAAATTAATGCACTTTTGTATCCGCTTAAACCAGTTGTCAAAGATGTCATTCCGCTTGTTTGTTGGTACTGTCAAAATTGCATTCTTGATCACGTCGACTGCTACCTCTGGCGACTTGATTTTCAGAAAACTATAGAAATCGTGAGGACTGGAGGATTATCCAACAATTCGACGTTTTGTCATGGTTGAAATCATACCTTGCTTTTCGCAAGCAATCGGTTGCTGGTGTCGAATTACGATCTTCTTTTTTGAGTATTAACTGTGGGGTGCCTCAGGGTTCCGTTTTGGGACCATTGCTCTTTTTTAATATATATTAATGATTTAGTTAAACTTAGGATATATACCTCAGTTTTATGGCATCATAAAGACATTAACATTCTGAGCGCTTGCATCGAACGGGATCTTAAAAAAATCAAGGATTGGTGCGACTCCAATCGACTGTGTTTTAATATAGAAAAAACCAGTATTTTAGGTTTTAAGTGTCAAATAGAAAATATTAGCTTAGGTTTTATTCCATTACAGCAAGAAGGAGTTACGAAATTTCTGGGTTTGCAGATTGACTGTTCTCTGAAATTTGAAGATCATATAATAAAATTAAGTAAAAAACTTTCGTCTGGGTGTTTTGCAGTTAGGTGTGCAAGAGCGGAGTTGGGTGAGGACATGGCAATAACAGTTTATTTTGCTCTCTTCCACTCTCACTTGGGTTATGGTATTCCATTCTGGGGTACTGCAAGTCAGTATCTCTTAGGTATTATCCTCAGATCACTCTTCAAAAAAAAACTGTGCAGTTTATATCTAATGTAAACCAACCAGAATCATGTAGAGCACTTTTTATTAGGCACAGAATTTTAACATTCACATCATTATTTATATTGGAAACAGCTACATTGGTATTTAAGAACATAAAGAGTATTTAAAGCGAAGGTCCTCAAAGAGTGACTAGACAGTGTGAAAATTTGCCTTTACCCATCCCTAAAAGCGCTCTTGTACAAAAATGTCTAATTTATGAAGGAAGAAAAATATTCAACCATCTTCCACTAGATATAAGAAACTCTATCTCAATCAGGCAGTTTAGGAAAAAAATTAAGAAGGAGTTGTTGAAAAGACCATACTATGTTTTATCAGAATTTTTTGATGACAGATTTGACTAAAAAAGAAATTGATATTATTATGGAATAATATTCATATAAAACTAAAATCACTTTATTTTAGAATTATTTTAAAAATGTTTACTTCTTTTTAGGTTTGTGAAATTGTTGTTTATATTTCTTTGTCGTTTAGTTTTTTTTTCTGTTAGTAGTTGGTACTGTCAAAATTGCATTATTGAAGGCGTCGACTGCTTTCTCTGGCGACTTGATTTTCAGAAAACTATAGAAATCGTGAGGACTGGAGGATTATCCAACAATTCGACGTTTTTTCATGGTTGAAATCATACCTTGCTTTTCGCAAGCAATCGGTTGCTGGTGTCGAATTACGATCTTCTTTTTTGAGTATTAACTGTGAGGTGCCTCAGGGTTCCGTTTTGGGACCATTGCTCTTTTTAATATATATTAATGATTTAGTTAAACTTAGGATTGCAGGCGAGTTTACCCTTTTCGCAGATGATACCTCAGTTTTATGGCATCATAAAGACATTAACATTCTGAGCGCTTGCATCGAACGGGGTCTTAAAAAAATCAAGGATTGGTGCGACTCCAATCGACTGTGTTTTAATATAGAAAAAACCAGTATTTTAGGTTTTAAGTGTCAAATAGAAAATATTAGCCTAGGTTTTATTCCATTACAGCAAGAAGGAGTTACGAAATTTCTGGGTTTGCAGATTGACTGTTCTCTGAAATTTGAAGATCATATAATAAAATTAAGTAAAAAACTTTCGTCTGGGTGTTTTGCAGTTAGGTGTGCAAGAGCGGAGTTGGGTGAGGACATGGCAATAACAGTTTATTTTGCTCGTTTCCACTCTCACTTGGGTTATGGTATTCCATTCTGGGGTACTGCAAGTCAGTATCTCTTAGGTATTATCCTCACTCTTCAAAAAAAAGCTGTGCGGTTTATATCTAATGTAAACCAACCAGAATCATGTAGAGCACTTTTTATTAGGCACAGAATTTTAACATTCACATCATTATTTATATTGGAAACAGCTACATTGGTATTTAAGAAGATAAAGAGTATTCAAAGAGAAGGTCCTCAAAGAGTGACTAGACAGTGTGGAAATTTGCCTTTGTCCATCCCTAAAAGCGCTCTTGTACAAAAATGTCTAATTTATGAAGGAAGAAAAATATTCAACCATCTTCCACTAGATATAAGAATCTCTATCTCAATCAGGCAGTTTAGGAAAATAATTAAGAAGGATGTGCTTTCGGGCTGTTCGGCCGTCGTCGTTGGAAATTCGTTCTCGACGTTTCGCCATCTCGAGTGGATGGCATCTTCAGGAGATGTTGACTGTTTGTCGGCTTCTCGAAGACTGGTGGTTAGTCTGTCGCGGGCGCAGGTTATATACGCTATGGTGGGCGGGGCGTATATCAGAGCTGGTCGGTGATTGGTCACATTCCCTTGATTCAGTTTTGTTATTGTAAGCGAGCCGTTTAGTGTTTTTAAGAACCGGTACCCATGTTCTGTTAATTTTAAGAGTTTCTTCAGATCTGTTGAAGTTCTGCTGGTGTTTATGAATTTCGATTGCTTCTCTATAGAGTCTTGGATAGTATGAAGAGGAGGCGCAGAGAACTTGTGTGTCTTCGAATTTTATTCGGTGGTCTTCATTGTTTAGTGTGTGGTCTGCAACTGCGGATTTTTCCGTATGTCCCAGTCGACAGTTGGCTTTGTGTTCTTTGATTCTTGTGTTTACGGACCGTTTGGTTGTTCCGATGTAGACACTTCCACAGGTACAGGGAATGCGGTATACCCCCGAAGAACTTAGTGGGTTCCTTATATCCTTCGCAGATCTGAGGTGGTTCTCGATCTTCTTAGATGGCTTGAAGATCGTTTTTATGTTGTGTTTTCCCAGAATACGTCCGATCCTATCTGTCACTCTAGGGATGTAGGGCAGAAAGGCTCTTGAAGTAACTTCGCGGCTGCTTAGTCCACCGCTATTGTTACTTCTAGTGCTCGGCTTTGGTCGTATACATTTATCTATGTCGCCCACCATAGCGTATATAACCTGCGCCCGCGACAGACTAACCACCAGTCTTCGAGAAGCCGACAAACAGTCAACATCTCCTGAAGATGCCATCCACTCGAGATGGCGAAACGTCGAGAACGAATTTCCAACGACGACGGCCGAACAGCCCGAAAGCACACCCACCATTGGACGATGGCCGCGAAAGCCTTTCACAATTTGTAATTAAGAAGGAGTTGTTGAAAAGACCATGTTGCTGTTTTGAGGGGTAGAGCCGCGGGACTGTAAGCGCGCTGGTCGTTTTATAAAATCTGGGTGCAAAAATCCTTAAAAGGACGATGTAAAAATATTAATTTTTCCGAGCCACACAAAGACAATATAGAGGATTGGCACTCACCTTTTCAGTTGTTTCCGTCGTCCAGAGGAGCTCCTCTCGCTGGCCCAGTCGTTGCAGTCGATCCACACTAGAATCACTTGTTTGTGTAATGGTTTAGTTTGATTTTCTAAGAATTTTATTGGATTTTTTGGTTAATAGAATTTATCACCATGCTGCGTGGTGATCTCGACAGAATATGACAGACGAATCTTTTTTTGGTTACGCCTTTTTGCGCAGATTCATTTTCCGTAGATGGCGCTGGCGTTTTGCTTGTGCCAATCAAATTGAAATTGTGTGGGTTTTCCGAATACGGGAATTTGGCGCAAAATTTGAATTTAAAATTAAAGTTGCACGAACATTTTCCGCCCACTTAAAACGAAGTTTTACATTGAGATTAATTGAATAAACAAATGGCTATATAAAAAAAATATAAGTTAATTCAAAACCTTAAAGGGTAGGTAATTAAATCCGTTTTAGGTTTATAGATCAAAAAGAAAAAAAATGAAGAAAAAAAAAATATATATATATATTCTAGATAACGACACACGAAACAAAGAAGTTGCTTGGGAGTTTAGTGCGCATCTAAAGGTAGTGGGCACAACTTGACCACGGGACGAGTGAAAAGTCCGTGTTGTGTTTTAACAGTAGCAACTCGAATGTGATTATCCCGACCAGGATGTACAGATACTATTCTACCCAGCAACCAGTGTAATGGCGGCCTAGTTTCATCCTTAATTAATACAAGCGTATCTAGCTTGATTTCAACCGAAGGGTCCGACCACTTAGAACGCTGTTGTAAAGTATTTAAGTACTCGAGTTTCCAACGCTTCCAGAAATCGGCATGAATTCGTTGGATAAGTTGCCAACGCTTAAGGGTATTAACTTTAAGGGTAGAAAGGTCAGGATCAGGACACGAATTAAGGAGTTCCATTGTGAGGAAATGACCTGGAGTCAAAGACGTAAGATCGTTTGGGTCAGAGCTTTGCTCACAAAGGGGTCGAGAATTGAGTAATGCCTCTATTTGGGCGAGGAGAGTATAGAGCTCTTCGAAGGTTAGTATCTGGTCACCGATGACCCGATACAAATGTGTTTTTATAGATTTGACTCCTGCTTCTGCTAGACCATTTAGGTGGGGGGCTCCCGGACTATTAAGACACCATTTGATTTTTAAGCTCTCAGAAGCTAATTTCGAAAGATTATGGAGCTCCTTAATAGCCCCAACAAAGTTTGAGCCTCTATCACTTGTGATTTGGACACAAGTGCCACGTCTAGCGACAAAGCGTCGTAAAGCAGCGATGCACGCCTCTGTGGTTAAATCCGAAACAAGCTCGATATGGATTGCCTTGACAGAAGTATCGACAAAGACTGCGATATATGATTTACCAACTTGTGCTCCACGACGTCTCTGACCTACAAAGGTTTTGATTGGGCCTGCATAGTCTAAGCAAACGTGTGAAAAACATTTTAATTGTGACGTTCTAAAAGAAGGTAAATCCGACATGTACGGAGTGTAAGGTTTTGGTTTTAAGCGAAAGCAGGGAATACATTTTAATAAAACCCTCTGAATAGCTCGACGTGATGACATAATCCAAAACTTTTGACGAATTAAGTATTGGACTGTGTTTATTCCGGGATGTAAATTTTCGTTATGAGTTTGAATAATGATCAGTTGGGTTAATCTATGAGATTTCGGCAATAATAAGGGATGTTTTGCCTCAAAGGAGAGTTGAGAATGCCGTAAGCGTCCGCCCACTCTAAGGAAACCCAATTCGTCCAAAAAGGGCGCGAGTTTGCGAAACGGCTTAGGTAATAGCTGAGTATTTTGAATTTTTTGAATGATATCCGAAAAACACTCTTCTTGGACCCTTTTAACTAAAACAAGTAGAGCCTTGTGTAGTTCAAAAGCGGAAAAAACGCCGGATAAAGGGTCAACTGAGGTTTTTCGATTGTGAATAAGTCTTAGAAAATGACAAATGATTTTTTGAATGGTATTTAAATTGGATATTTTATCGATTAATCTATCAAAAAAGTTTTGATTTTGAATTTCTGCCGTCAGCACTACTGAATTTTCCGGTTTTTCTTCTTTGAGAACCTCGTCTGGAACTCCCAAAGAACGTTCATTTATAAACCTTTGAATTTGCCACTCCGTAGTGGGCAAGGTAATCCATGGAGGGCCGTGAAACCAAAGAGGGTGATTTATTAAGTTATTGGGCGACAACCCTCTGCTAGCGCAGTCGGCAGGGTTCTCGAGTGAAGTAATGTGATACCATGGGACTTCGGGGATTGTTTCTTGAATACGACTTACGCGGTTTGCCACAAAGGTCTTCCACTTGTGAGGTGAAGATGTGACCCAATGAAGCGTGACCTGTGAGTCCGAGAACGCAAGAATTTCATCGATTACGAGTAATGATGAATAGGTGCGAATAACTAGTTCGAGTAAATCAGCTAATAGAGTAGCTCCAAGTAGTTCCAAACGTGGGATTGAAATAGTGTGTAAGGGAGCAACCCTTGACTTGCCCATGACTAGAGCAGTTTTGATAATTTTATTTGGTAATTCGACGCGAACGTATACGCAAGAAGCGTATCCTAGCTCGGATGCATCGCAGAAACCTAGCAATTGACATCGTTGAATATTATTCGAAAAAATATGTCTAGGTATACAAAGATTCGAAAGAGTGGTTAATTGATTATTGAATTGATTCCAAAGAGTTTTGATTGGATCGGGGGGTATTTCATCCCAATCAGTTTTGCATAACCAAAGTTTTTGCATAATCACTTTGGCTAAAAATGAAACAGGCGATAAGAAACCTATAGGATCCCAAATTTTAGCGATAGCCGATAAAATATTCCTTTTGGTGCAAGGTTTTTCACAAGGGGTACAAGAATAGGTAAAAGTATCTGTAGAAGGGTGCCACTGAAGGCCCAACACCTTAATTGATGTTGAAGAATCGTCTTCAAAGGTAACAGGGATCTGACAATCAGCAGGCGACAAATGTGAAAGAAGTTTCGGATTATTTGATGCCCATTTTCTTAATTCAAATTTTCCCAATTTAAGCAACGCTATGAGATCCTTTTGAAGTGATAAAGCACCTTCTAGAGAGTTAGCTCCACAGCAAATATCGTCCATGAAAATGTTATTCAAAAGGACCTGGGATGCTTCAGGATAATTCTTAGCCTCCAGGATGGCTAGTTCTCTAAGAGTTCTAATAGCTAAATAGGGACTTGAACTAACACCAAACGTCACTGTATTAAGCCTGTATTCCTGCAGGGGTTCGTTGGGATCAAATCGCCAAAGTAGCCTTTGGTAGTCCCGATGAATTGGATTGATTTGAATTTGTAAAAAGTGCTGTTTTATATCAGTCAAAAATACGATAGAATAAAATCTGAATTTTAATAGAATTTCGGAAATATCGGCTTGTAATTTTGGTCCTATTAAAAGAGTTTCGTTCATGCTTAGGCCTTTCGAACCCTTAATCGAGGGGTTAAAAACCACCCGGAGTTTAGTCGTTGATTTGTCAAGACGAAGGACTCCGTGATGTGGTAAATAAGAACATAACTGAGGTCTAGGTTCGGATCTTGGGATTAAAGACATGTGCCCATTTTTGAGATATTCTCTCATAAAATCCGAGTACATACTATAGAAATTTGAATTTTTTATTAAGCGAGATTCGAGAGACAAAAATAGACGGTAGGCCACTGAATATGTGTCTCCTAGGTCAGGAGGGTCAATGTGACGAAAAGGCAAATTTACAGTAAATCGGCCCGAAATATCTCTAGTGGTAGTTTTTTGGAAAATCTCTTCACATCTTTTTTCTTCGGGTGAGAGAAACGTTTTTGACTTAATTGATTCTAGTTCCCAAAATCTGCGAATATTAAAGTCGAGAGACTGCTCACAGGAAGTAAAGTAAGAATTGACTTGAGGTGAAATATTTATGTTTTGAGTTTGGCCCATCAAGACCCACCCAAAAACTGTCTCAAAAGCGGAGGGTAGGCCGTGAGGTCCTGGAATTCGTCCTGATTGGACGATTTCTGTGTAAAGTTGTGCACCTAAGAGTAAGTCAATTGGACCAGGGTTGTAAAATTGATTATCTGCAAGCTTTAGATTTGAAATATGACTCCAATTGGATGAATCTACCTGTATTGAGGGTATATTCGAACAGAGTTTCGGTAAAACGAAGACTTGAATAGAAAAGGTAGGCTCTTGTTGGCCTAGGGCTCGAATAGTGCAAGTAGAAATGCCGTTAGTGGCCGATGAAGATTGATTTAGTCCCAGAACAGGGATCGAAATTTTGTTTCTTGGCAAGCCTAACCTGTTAAGACAAGCTTCGCTTATCAGGTTAGCTTGGCTACCGCTGTCCAGAAGTGCTCGGACAGGTTGGTAGTTACCCCGACTATCCAGTACCTCTAATTTTATAGTCGCTAGAAGCACTGTCGTCCGGGGCGTCAAGGTGGATAACGAAGAGTATTGATTTGTAGATGTATTTGGATTCGAATTGATTTGAATTGAATTTGAACTGGGTTGAACAAAACTAGGGTTCTGTTGGCTAAGACTTGAATTTGAATTCTGATACGATAAGTTTGTGCCTGTGCTAGGCACGGCCACTTGATTTGAATTAAATCTTTGATTTAAGTTCGAATTTTGATTTGAATTTTGGCTTGAATTAACAAAGGATTGACTTGAATTCTGACGGATTGAATCTGTCGTTTGCGA
The DNA here is from genome assembly GCA_963576565.1 of Aspidapion aeneum. Lineage (NCBI taxonomy): Eukaryota > Metazoa > Arthropoda > Insecta > Coleoptera > Brentidae > Aspidapion > Aspidapion aeneum. The sequence continues at coordinate 61,535,419 of OY755046.1, read as the reverse complement.
TAGATGAATAAGACTATGGTGCCTATGTCGACATACCCTGCAGTTGTAGGTACTACTGCAGTCGATTACTTGATGATTTGAACGTAAACAGTTGATACATAACGATTGTTGTTTTACATAAGTAAAACGATCTGAAGGAGATTTGGAAATAAAAACACCACACTGGGAAAGTGGATGAAAAGAATTATTGCATAATTTGCACTTATAGGGTTGTTGGTTTTGTCGAAATTGAATATTGGATTGTTTATTTGCTACTTGTGCGTGCGTATGCGCTAAAAAATTTGATGGAGGGCTTGATTTGTACTGATTATTTGAATAAGAATTATATTTTTGGTTACTAGAATTCGAATAATTTGGTTTTTGCTGTTTTGAAGTCGAAGGTTGCATTTGCGTATTTTGGGGAGATAGCTGTACTGTTTCAAGAGCACGGCATTGGTTAATAAGAAACTGAATTAGATTTTGATATGTTGGAATCTCGGTAGTACTATACTTTAATTCGAAAGCGGTTCTTGTGGTTTGATCGATTTTTGATAATAAAATTGAAAATAAACAAAAACACCACGACGTTACTGGAAATTCAAGATTTTCGAGCGCCGCAATATTCTCGGAAAAGGTATCTACCAAGACTCTAAGATCCTTTGCTGACTGGTTTCCCTTTAAAGAATTTGCATAGTAGATTGAGTTCCAGTAGGTACTGGCTAAAAGTCTTTTATTTTGATAGCGATCTGTTAATACCTTCCAGGCGATTGCGTAATTGCTTGCCGTTAATTTTATAGAACTTAAAATATTAAGTGGTTCGCCCTCAAGGAAGGTTAGCAAATGTTGAAATTTCCTTATATCGGAATAATTAGAGTTTTCGTGAACCAAACAAGAATAAACATCGTAAAAGGTTGGCCACTTTTTTACGTTTCCATTAAAGCAAGGTACCTTTAAAGGGCCCAGATCATCGCTACGTGAATAGTGTGAAGTTGCGGGGGTGAAATTTGAATGAACTGAATCGGAACATAAACTCGAAAAAAGAACTTTAGCTTGGTGGTAGAATAGATCCGTATCTTTCCTAATTTTGTCTTGTACTTCGAACTCATCATTGTCGTCGTCTTTCAAGAGACCTATGATGTCATTATGAATGTTTTTAAATTGTTCATAGTGATCATCTAACGATTCGTAAAACGCCTTAAAAATTGGCAAGGAAGAACTATCTGATTTAGCTTTTGTTCCCAAGTTATACGTTTCCGTAATACGAGATATTGAAACTTTGCGTTGATTCTCAAGCTTTTTTAACGACATATTGTTAATTAAAAAAATAAAAAATATTTAAAAGGAATAAAACTAACACTTGACCCCTATTGACTTTAATCAGTCCAAAAGAGTCCGACAGCATATATTTTATTATCGATTTCTCGAGTAATATCCCTGGAATAATAACATCTCATCTTGTTTGTAATAACAAATATATTGCTGACGCCGTACATTGAAGTTTATATATGCACCCAAATGGTCTAATTAGGTATCATTATACTTTTACAAGTTGTATTGGTCATTTTAGTTATAAGTATTTTTTGTAGTCTTTTCAAATAAAAAGTTTTTTAAAAGCTACGTCACCGGACTTCGTATTTAATTGGCGCTGCGAACAGGATAGTGCGATTTCGTCCTTTATCGGTTTTCCGTTGTACGAAAGTGACTTTTAAGTCTTAGTGCGCTATTCAAACCGAACTTTACGTCCCGTACGAATTGTGAACTTTTTCTTAAAAGAAAATACCTTTTACGACGTCGAACGTAAAGAAGTGTTGTGGAATAAAGCCTGGAGTTGAAGCTAGTGACGTCTACCGTGTTGTATGAGTCCCGCCGAAGCCAAAAGCCTAACCAACGACACATCCCTACTGAGCCCGGTGTCATAGGCAGAAAAGCTAAAGTCAACCCCCATTTATAGGATTCCTTTTGGTGGCGTAACCTCTACAGAACAAGCCTTATGGATTTATCCTCGATTGTTATGTAAGTTTTTTTGACTTTCTTGATGCCTAGGCGATTAAAGAATATTTTAGAAAAGAACAAAACAAAACTAGGATTAGGAGCAGAAAATAAGAAAGAAAACGTTAAAACTGAAATTGAAAACTATCTAGCAAGTTTGAAGAAACCGTCTTTAAATTTAAATTTTGAGCAAATAAGTAGTTTGCAAAGTAGTTTAAGAAATTTAAGTGGTCAGTCGACATCGAGACTAGACACTCAACAGCAATTAGAAAGTATAGAAGAAAGTTTAGAAGAAAATACTGAAAATAATTTAGAAAATAGATTTTTAGAAAATTTTGATTCTTTAAATTTTGCAAATTTAAACACTAGTTTTAACAGTAGTTTAAGTAGCGTTAGTAGTAACCAATTAGATAACACTTTACAAAACGAAGAACTTTCTAACACAATGGAAAATCTTAAATTTTACACGTCATTGTTGCCCACATTTGATGGCAGTCAATCCCATTTAGAAAGTTTTTTGATTTCTGTACAAGAATTTTATGAACTTTATTTTGGTAATTCTATTGAGCAACAAAAATTGGTCCTGTCTGCCATAAAATCGAAACTGGTAGGCAAAGCTCAAAATTTTCTATTAGAAAGGCCAGATTTAAATACTTTTGAAAAAATTAAGTTAGCTTTAAGACAAAAATTTGGTGATCCAATTAATCACGAAATTTTGATGCAAGAACTTCAGTACATTAAAATTGACGCAAACGAAGACATTTTGCAGTTTATCGATAGACTTAAGGCCTTTTGCCAAAGAATTTTTGGAAAAATTCAATGTGAAGTAGCAGATAACGCACAAAAGTTACTGCTTATATCTCAAGTAGAAAAAGTATCTGTTTTAATTTTGACCGCAAACTCCCCAGACTCTTTAAAAACGCTTCTTATGCTTAAAACTCCTGCAACTTTAGACGAAGCCTACAAGGACGTCATGAGTAATAACATAGTAGAAGCGCAAGTCAATTTTACAAGTAATAACTCGAACTTGCACAAAGGAAATAATTCATTTTTAAAACCCAACAATAACTTTAGACAAAACCAAAATTTTAATCGCAACCCCCAAACTAATCAAATAAGACCAAAACCACCCCAACAACGTTTTAACCCGTTTATGCAACCTTTTTCGAACCCTCAGTTTACCAGACAATTTAATTTTAATCCACCTTTTAACTCTCAATTTAGACAACCTAACTTTAATTTTAATCAACCTAGACCTTTTCAAAATCAACCTCAAAATTTTCAAAATTTTGGAAGACCAACTAACGCCTTCGCCCCACAAAATAAACCCATTTTAGACAAGCCAACCCCTATGTCGACATCAACAATTGGTCCGTCAAGGCAACACTATCAAAGACCCCCATACAATCGACCTTCAGGAATTTTTAAACCCTCAGGATTTTTGACAAATGTAGAAACATACCCAGAACAAACTTACGAACAAAACTACGAACAAACCTACGAACAAACCTGTGAAAATCAAACTTACAATAATTATAGTGAAGAAAACCCTGACTATTTTTACGATCCTCATTTTTATAACGAAGAACCCACTAGCCAACAAGAAAACTGCTCTTACGAACATAATTTACAAACAAACGCCGCAAGCGAAAATTTTCAGGAAACAGCCTTGGATCCCCCGTCGACTTAAATAACGTTGCCCGACAAATCGAACTACCATATTTTTATTTACCAAAAACGCAAATAACAATTCTTATCGATTCAGGAGCCTCAGACTCTATAATCTCCCCAAAAATAGCCAAAATGTACCCCGATAATATATTTTTTGAACCTTTTGAAGTAACTGCCTGCAGAAAGACATACAAAGAAAATCAAAATTTAAAATTAAATTTATTACAAGAACTAGGAATAAACGAAAATTTTAAAATGCGTGTTTTAGACTGGCATAAGGACTTTGATGCATTAATAGGCTCAAGAGACCTTAAAAATTTAAACGGTATAGTCGACTTTGAAAATAGAATATTAACTTTAAACAAAATTAACATTCCTTTTTCGTTAGCCTATAACGAACCTTTAAAGCAGCCGATTCAAAATTTTCATGTCAATTCCTTGATAGTCCCTGTCAATTACAAAAAAGGCACTGCACTTTTGCCCTCTTTTTCTATAAATGATCACATTATTCCCGACAGTCTCGTAAAAATCGAAAACGGTTTTTGCAAAATCCCCAATCCAAACCCAAACGTCAATATTAACTTTCACGATCGAGTCAAGGTCATACCTCAAGAACAATTCGATATAATTGACCCCCCTAATCAATACAACACAGCCTTCGACCCTGACACACAATTAAGACTAGATCATCTCACGCCTCTTGAAAAATCTAAAATTTTGCCTCTTTGTAAGGAATTCAAAGACATTATGTATAACGAAAATTGTGACCTTTCTTTTACAAGTCAAACTAAACATTTTATCCGCACGACAAACGACCGTCCTATCTATGTTAAATCTTTTCGACATCCTCCAGCAATGAATGCTGAAATTCAAAGTCAAATTCAAAAGCTTCTTGACAATAAAATCATTCGTCCCTCCATTTCTCCCTATTCTGCCCCTGTTTGGATAGTTCCAAAAAAAGCAGATGCTTCTGGAAAGAAGAAATTTAGGTTAGTCATCGACTACCGCCGCTTGAACGATGAAACTATTGAGGACAAGTGGCCTCTTCCAAGAATAGACGAGATCCTGGATAATCTAGGAAAATGTACCTACTTCACGACCCTTGACCTTGCCCAAGGTTTTCACCAAATAGAAATGGATCCTAAATCCATCGAGAAAACTGCTTTCACAGTTAATAACGGCCATTTTGAATACTTGCGCATGCCTTTTGGCTTAAAAAACGCCCCCGCCACATTCCAAAGAATGATGGACGAAGTCCTTAGGGACTACCTGTACAAATTCTGCTTTGTCTACATGGATGACGTAGTCATATTTTCAAAATCTTTATCAGAACACATTGATCATATTAGAATCATATTTAAAAAATTAAAAGAAGTAAACCTAAAAATACAGCCAGACAAATCAGAGTTTCTACAAAAAGAAGTTGCATTTTTAGGGCATATCATAACGCCGGAAGGTATTAAACCGAATCCAATGAAAATCGACGCGATCATACGTTACCCTATACCTAGAACACAAAAAGAAATAAAATCTTTCTTAGGTCTCGTAGGATACTACCGCAGATTCATAAAGAACTTTTCTAAAATTACATTTCCTCTCACGCGATGTCTACGAAAAGGGAGCGAAATTAATATTAAAAATCAGGAATATCAAAATGCTTTTCAAAAATGTAAGGAACTTATAACAAACTCTCCCGTTCTTCAATATCCCGACTTTACAAAACCCTTTATACTTACGACAGACGCCTCAAACATAGCTCTAGGCTCTGTCCTTTCGCAAAATAATAAACCGATCGCATATTACTCCAGAACTTTAAATTCAGCCGAGAAAAACTACTCTACTATAGAAAAAGAACTCCTTGCTATTCTAGAATCAACAAAACACTTTAGACCTTATCTTTACGGACAAAAATTCACCATAGAAACCGATCACAATCCATTAGTTTGGCTGTCAAAAATTCAAGAGCCAAACTCCCGTTTAATTCGTTGGAAACTTAAACTAGAGGAGTACAACTTCGAAATAAAATACAAAAAAGGCAAAGAAAATGTCGTTGCTGACGCACTCTCAAGAATAGACATCAACACCCACGAAACAAATGACGTCATGTCTATATCCCCTAACGTCGATCACTCAGTTGCGGACCTAACCGATTTTAATCTCTCCGATTACGTCATTAACGAAATTTACCAAGAAACACAAACCAACCTAACTCGCCTTAATGAAATGACAAAACCATCTACATCAAACTTAAATCCTTCTCAACCAATTGAAACTGACAAAGTTCAGAATGATAACGACTCTGACGTCACCGTTCACTCGAACAACGACACAGACGGAAAATACCTACCGATTTCAGAATTACCCCTAAATTACGCAACTAATCGATTAATAATCGATTACGGTAAAGAATACAAACATTTCCATACAAACCCGTTTAAGAAAAATCATAACTTTGTGCGAATAAACAAAGATCAGCAACAAGGATGCATTCTTAAAATCTTAAAAGAAATAGTAAAACCCGATTCACTTTTCACGGTTTATATCCCAAATAATGAACTCAAACTCGAATTTCAAAGAATAGTTAGCTCAATTTTAAACCCTCATGCAAAACTTATTTTTTCAAACATTTATGTAACAGATGTCATTAATACCGAACAGCAAACAGAAATAATAGCAAATTACCACAAATCTAATCATAACGGCATAACTGAAACCTACAATCATTTAAAACAAAAATATTATTGGCCTAAACTAAGAGACTCTATTACCAACTTTATAAACACCTGCGAAATATGCCTACAGAATAAGTACGAAAGACACCCTTACAAAATAGCATATGAAGGACCCTTATTGGCCGAAAAACCTTTTAAAACTCTTCATATGGACGTTTTTCGATTTTCAAATTGTCAATTTTTAACTATCATTGATTCATTTTCAAAATATGCACAAGCTTATTTTATCTCCGATCGAAACGCCGTTACTATTCTTAGCAAATTAAGACATTATTTTTCCCACCATAACACCTGTCAAAAAATTGTGACAGATAAAGGAACTGAGTTTGACAACAATCTCCTTAAAGAGTTCTGTCAACTATTTTGTATCGATTTACATTATACAACACCCGCTAACTCCTCTTCTAATAGCCCCATCGAAAGGTTACATTCAACTTTGTTAGAAAAATTACGTATCTTGAAAATGCAAAATCCCGATGAGACACCTCAAAACATAATGACGTCAGCCATCTTAATATATAACCAAAGTATTCACTCTACTACCGGTTGTTCCCCCTTTTCAATTTTATATGGCCCTTATGTGAACGAACCAAACATAAATAACGACCTCACTCTTTTTGAACAATATAATGAACAACGAAAGAAAGAACTAATACCTTTTCACGATCAAGTTTTCAAAAAAGCATATCAAAAACAGTTACACACCACACAAAAACAAAATAAAAACACCGAAGAGCCCCCTCAAATTCAAAAAGATCAAACTATCTTTAGAAAAAACACCCTTCGAAATAAAATGAACCCCCAATTTATCCCTACCAAAGTAACTAACGTCAATAAAAATGTTATAACTGGTATCTCAAAAACTAAACCAATTAACACACATGTCAGAAAAATAAAAAGACTCAGGAAAAAACCTAAATCATTCCAGGTTCCTGATCCTGTCCCTCCTGACATTGACGAACCTCAACCAGGCCCTTCAGGTCAATAGATTGGACAATAATGGATTCTACACCGAAGAAATCTCTCCTTCTTTAGTTGTAAGCCATTATCATACTATGTACATACCTTTTAATATGACAAAAATTAAAACGTCTCTAAGCCAACTTTTTACTACTAATTCCCTATTTTTATCCCCTTTAGTCAATCAAGTTAATAATACTTTATTAAAAATACAATTTCAATTCCTTGAATCATGCTTAAACGATACGTACAATACTTATGAAAAACTAAATTCTTTAGAAAACAATGAACTTAGAAAGAAACGTGGTTTATTCAACCTACTGGGAAGCGGTATTAAATTTGTCACAGGAAACCTAGATAATACCGACCTAGACACAATAACGCAGAACTTACAAATACTGAAACAAAATCAAATTAACACGATGCACAAGATAAATGACCTTAGTTCATTTGCCGGGAATATTATAAACAAATTCCAGGAAAATGTAAACATTATAAATAAAAACGCAAAATGCATTCGCTTCGAAATTTTAAAATTGAATAATGAAATCACGTTATTACTCAGTATGCAAAACCAAATTTTACAAATCTCAAAACTAAACAAATTTTTGGAAAAAATGCTGAGAATGATATCTTTTGCGCATCTGCAAACTTTAGATTTAGAAATTTTGAATGTCAATGAAATTAGGGAAATTTGGCAATATTTGACAGCTCATTATCCAAAAAATTCTCTATGGCCACTAAAACACCTGTCAGAATTAACTCTTATATGTAAAACTGGCCTTATTCTGTTAAAAGATATGTCAATCATTGTAGTGAAAATACCAATCTTTGAAAAATATTCTTGTAGTCTTAAGATAGTTTATCCAATACCTAATAATGAATCAAAAATATTAATTAGCCCCAGTAAATACTATTGTAACAATTTATGGTATCAGCAATGCTCTGAAATTAACTCAAATTGGATTTGTTTCAACCCCATTGCACATAGTTGCCTTTTACCAAAAAATTGCCCTTTCGCCACAGTAAAAAATAATTTTCAAATTCACACTTTAACTTATAAAAGTGGTCTACTTTTCTGTACAAAAAACTCCGAAACAATTTACGAAAATTGCTTCCAGTTTCAGAAAACCACACTTCAAAACTGTTATCTTATTAACAGCCAGTGTGACATAATAATTAATCAAAATAAATATTCATTATCAATAAATAACATTTCTGTTTCATTGCCAGATATAATAAAGCTTCCTGAAACAAACTTGTCTATCAATTTGCAGATAAGACATTTAGAAAACCCGCAAAAAATGCAGGAAGACCTTTTGGATCCTTTAGTCCTACAGGAACTTAATTTTGAAAGCCAAAATTACATTATCTTAACTTTATGTTTGGCAGTAATCTTGATATTTATTTTTATTTTCTATTTTTGGCGAAAACAAAAAACCTCAAAGACAAAAAATATTCCCTTAAGGGTTCTCCAAAAACTCATCAACGAGGACGTTGACGAAACTAAGGGTGGAGGAGTAATATCCCTGGAATAATAACATCTCATCTTGTTTGTAATAACAAATATATTGCTGACGCCGTACATTGAAGTTTATATATGCACCCAAATGGTCTAATTAGGTATCATTATACTTTTACAAGTTGTATTGGTCATTTTAGTTATAAGTATTTTTTGTAGTCTTTTCAAATAAAAAGTTTTTTAAAAGCTACGTCACCGGACTTCGTATTTAATTCTCGAATAAACGCAAAAACTGTTATCCTAGGTCGCGATTTTTCTCCCAAAATAAATGCACACAGAACAACTTGTACCTACTACCGTTTCTCTTATTATTTACAGGTAAATACTAATTCTACTAGATGTGTTTGTTTACCTGTTAAATAAGAATAAAGCATTCAACTCACAAGCACTTTTGTTGTTTTGAATAACTATAACATATTATTTAAACAAATAACTATTATTTAAACAAATTTCGTACTACGTACGAAGTGCCAATTTCGGCTGCAATGAAATGTGGGTGGAGCCACCGTTAAGCCACGCAAGGGGGGACGGAACCTCCTTTCTAAACCGGACACGGCAACAAACGAATCAAAATGGCGAGGCGAAAAAATCTAATATTTCTAGCAAACAAATTTTAAAAAACTATCTGGGTCGTGGGACCAGAAAATGTTGACGTTTTGAGGGGTAGAGCCGCGGGACTGTAAGCGCGCTGGTCGTTTTATAAAATCTGGGTGCAAAAATCCTTAAAAGGACGATGTAAAAATATTAATTTTTCCGAGCCACACAAAGACAATATAGAGGATTGGCACTCACCTTTTCAGTTGTTTCCGTCGTCCAGAGGAGCTCCTCTCGCTGGCCCAGTCGTTGCAGTCGATCCACACTAGAATCACTTGTTTGTGTAATGGTTTAGTTTGATTTTCTAAGAATTTTATTGGATTTTTTGGTTAATAGAATTTATCACCATGCTGCGTGGTGATCTCGACAGAATAATATGACAGACGAATCTTTTTTTGGTTACGCCTTTTTGCGCAGATTCATTTTCCGTAGATGGCGCTGGCGTTTTGCTTGTGCCAATCAAATTGAAATTGTGTGGGTTTTCCGAATACGGGAATTTGGCGCAAAATTTGAATTTAAAATTAAAGTTGCACGAACAGACCATACTATGTTTTATCAGAATTTTTTGATGACAGATTTGACTAAAAAAAAATTGAAATTATTATGGAATAATATTCATATAAAACTAAAATCACTTTATTTTAGAATTATTTTAAAAATGTTTACTTCTTTTTAGGTTTGTGAAATTGTTGTTTATATTTCTTTGTCGTTTAGTTTTTTTTTTCTGTTAGTTTGTTTGTACCTTTTACTTTTCTTTTATTTAATGTTTGGTATAATTTATTTTAAGTTTGATACATGTTAAACATAATTTAAATCTTTAATAACCTTCCAGGGTGGCGCACATGTGTGCACATCGGGTAATGGAGAACTCACGGTCCCCATTTTTTAAAAAACTTTGGTGGCCATTATTTTTAAAACATTGTGAGTTTAAAGATATTTTAAGTAATTAATAGGGGAAAAATTATTGAAAGAAAAAATTATATATTGGAGTTCGCTACTCTGAAAGTTTAAAGAAAAGAAGAGAGTAACAAAAGAGAAAACTTTTTTTCTCATTGTTTTTCCATTATTTTATTTATTATGTAGTTTTAATCTGCTTTGTCAATAGGATGATTTATTCTTGACAATAAAGTATTTTTTGATTGATTGATTGATTGTTTGGTCAAAAATTCAATGGTTTTTTGTGCTTTGTGCGAACTTGCATTGTCTTGGCGGAGGATGATTCGGGGTTCGCTTTTCTAAGCTCAGCGATGATTTTCGGAAAACAAATGGTGATGTACCAATCGGCAGTAACAGTCCTTTGATCTTCCAGAGGAATTATTGCTACATGACCTGCTTTTGAGACAAATTTCGCGACCATCTTGGGATACACTTGATAACGGATGACTTTTGTTGGCTTTTCTTTATCTTGGAACACCCAAACAGACGACTGTCGTTTATTTTCGAGTTTCCTGGCTCAAAGTGTAGAGTTTTGTGGCACCAATTGACCCTAGCTTCATTCTGTTCTTCGGTTAACAGATGCGGTATGCAGCAGGAAACTAATTTTCTTACCTTTAATTCTTCAAGCAAAATTTTTTGAATTGAGATCTTTGAAATTCCCATTGAAGCCTTAACCTCGCGATATTTCACACGTCGACCTTCCTTTTTTAGGTGAAAGAACCATTACTACCCCACTACACCAACGTTCAAAAATCAAAGGAACCCGCACCCCCACCACCTAAAGAAAAAGCTCCAGTCAAAGAAAAAACCCCAGTCAAAGAAAAGACACCAGTCAAAGAACCCCATGTGGCAAACCCTAGACAAAAAGGCCAGAACATTTCGACACGGAGTGGGAAAGAGGCGACAGCCCCAACTCCACCCACCACAAGAAATAAAGATGGTTTGGGTTGGAAAGAGGTGTTCCCTCATTCCAAGTTAAATTTGCCGGGAATAACGCTGAGACAAAAAGACAAGGTAAGTTTTTTTAGTTTGATAATAACCCTGTCAAAGGTAAGGCCCCAGTCAAAGAACCCCATTTGGCAAACCTTAGACCAAAAAGCCAGACCATTTTGACACTGAGTGGGAAAGAGGTCTCAGCCCCAACTACACCCAACACAAGAAATAAAGATGGTATGGCCTGGAAAGAGGTGTTATCTTACTTCAAGTTAAATTTGCCTGAAATAACGCTGAAACAAAAAGTCAAGGTAAGTTCTTTTAGTTTGATAATAACCCTATCAAAGGTAAAGCCCGAGTCAAAGAACCCCATTTGACAAACCCTAGACAAAAAAGCCAGACCATCTCGACACAGAGTGAGAAAGAGGTAACAGCCCCAACTCCACCCACCACACGAAATAAAGATGGTATGGGCTGGAAAGAGGTGTTTCCCCACTCAAAGTTAAATTTGCCTGGATTACCACTGAGACAAAAAGACAAGGTAAGTTCTTTTAGTTTGATAATAACCCTGTCAAAGGTAAGGCCCCAGTCAAAGAACCCCATTTGACAAACCCTAGACAAAAAAGCCAGACCATCTCGACACAGAGTGGGAAAGAGGTAACAGCCCCAACTCCACCCACCACACGAAATAAAGATGATATGGGCTGGAAAGAGGTGTTTCCCCACTCAAAGTTAAATTTGCCTGGAATAACACTGAGACAAAAAGACAAGGTAAGTTCTTTTAGTTTGATAATAACCCTGTCAAAGGTAAGGCCCCAGTCACACTTGAGTGGGAAAGAGGTGTCAGCCCCAACTCCACCCAACACAAGAAATAAAGATGGTATGGGCTGGAAAGGGGTGTCTCCCCACTTCAAATTAAATATTCCTGTAACAGCACTGAGACAAAAAGACAAGGTAAGTTATCTTAGTTTGATAATACCCCTGTCAAAGGTAAGGCCCCAGTCAAAGAATGCTATTTGGTAAACCTTAGTAAAAAAAGCCAGACCATCTCGACATGAAGTGGAAAATAGGTGACTGCCCTAACTCCATGTACTGAGACCAAAAGATAAGGTGAGTTCTTTTACATGGGCTACAGAAAAAATTATTTTGTTCTTTTGCTTTTGTTTGTCTTTTTTTTGCTTGTAGATGGTCCGAAAGTACCACAACCCGGTGCTTTGATTGATTTGATGATTTGACAAAAATGATAAAATTTGATTTTAGCAAAAACAACAAGGAGATTCGGGACAATATCTTGGGCTGTAGGAAAAATAGCGTACATAACTCGACTTTCTCACGCTCGCGTAATTTTCACACTCGTGTGAAATGTCGCTTTCTTCATTAGTTATGTAATATCTTATTTTCGGCATCTCAGATCACTGTATACTATTGTAGATATATTATATATCCATTTTTTTTTTATAAAGAATGAAAAACAGACAGAAAAAGAAGAAACATCAACGCCACCGTCAAAAAAACCCGGACCCAAATCGAAAACGCTACCTTATTTAGAACCTCCACAGAAAAATATCGTCCTCAAAGTGGTACCTCCTCCCAAACCACCCCCTCCTTCTAGAGCCTCCACATCGAAAGCACCTGTTAGAGGGTGAGTAGATACTTTATTATTTATTGTCTTTGTCAGTTTTGAAACCCACAGTTTTCCCCCAAACCCATAAAAAAAATATATTTTTCTATTTTTCTTCTTTTTAACTCCTTTATTAACTATTTCAGTGAAGGGTGTTTCAACTTAAAGATACATAACAGTAGTGTTTTGGATATTTATCGTGTAAATTTGGAAAAACGTTCGAACTCATCGATTTTGTTTGTCTTCAATGGGTAATATTTTCTTCTATACAGGGTGTCTCTAAAAGGTTTGTACAAAATCTTATCACATATTCCTGAGGTCAAAATAAGTCGATTTAAAGCAACTTACCTGGGTCCGAAATTGCTCCGTTTCAGAGATACAGGGTGTTTTTTATTTTAATTGAACCAAGTGAAACTATTTTCCCAGAAATTGACTGATACCTACCGAAAATGATTAAACGAAAAAAAAATTAATAACTCATTTACTGACTAAATTTAATCCTTAAAGCTAGCAGCAAAATCTTTTGATCCAAAATAATTTCAATATTCCGTTGCGGCATCGAACACTGAAAACGGAAATATCTCGAAAACGGCTCACCCTAGCAGATTTTATCAAAAGTACCTTTTTTGCTTAAAAAAGCTCAGGAAATTATTTTATTAACAAAAAAAGTTGAAAAGTAAACTGAGAAAAAAGTTATGGTCATTTTAAACCATAAGATGAGCATTGTGAAGCGGCCTCTAACGGCCACAGTGAAAAAGTGTCCATTTTAGGTTTCGCATCCCAAAAAACCCCCGAGTACCAATTTTTTAAGTAATGCGTTGAGAAATGTTCATAAATTTTAATAAAATCGATTTTTAATTCTTAAATTCACCACCCTGTCTCTGAAACGGAGCAATTTTGGACTAAGGTAATTTGCATTAAATCGACTTATTTTGGCCTCGGAAATATGTGCTAAGATTTTGTACAGACCTTTTACAGACACCCTGTATTTGGAATTGTGAAGATAAATCGAGTGATACCCTGTTTTGAAAGTCTCTTGAATGTCGTGACCGCTGTGCAATAATTTCAATATATTGACCAAAAAAAAGTTCCACCCACGCTATGTTTGCCGGACCGAGGTCCTTCCTCTTCGCCTTTCATACCGGTGTGGTCTTCTCCCGTATCCCGGGGAAAGGAACCCTAGATAGGTGCTAACCGTCCGGATCAGAGAGTACCCGGAATCTACGGAAGGCAGAGCGATTCATTTCCCCTGATAAACATCTTTTGAGGTCGACCCGTACCCGTATTATCATTAGTGGCACTTTAATAGTACTTTAAAACTAATATAACTCAAAAATGCAACAACCTATACAGGATGTCCCATATAAAAGCAACTACATGGGGATTTCGGAAACGGTAAAAGATACTTTTATTTGTTTGTTTAAATAAGAAAAAAGCTGCGCTATTCTAAGCCCAATTCAAGCCATAGAAGATCGATCGATGCAGGATTTGCATGAATAACAACGGTGGAATTTTCGAACAATTGCTTATTTAATTCAATACTTTGTTATCGGTTTTTAGTTTTATTTAAAAAAATTCCCCAAACACTTGTTATTTCTTTGTCAAAGGAACATTTTTCTTTGAATCTTATTTTATATTTTTTTATTCTTATTTTGTTTAATTTTGTAAAACGATGTATATTCTTTGTAGGAGCCGACCGGAACGTGGTCGAAACCAATCACACAGCGACAAACAGAAAGAGCTGAAAATCCCACTAAACAAAGACAACATCAACGATCCGTTAGACTTGTTGGTGCCGGTTCACGCCGAGATTCAAAAACAACCCCCACCCCCAAAACAGTCCAACGTTTTGGCGAAAATACCACTTCCTGTGGTGCCCAAAAAGGGCCCCGGCCCTGGCCGAAAGAAGCGCAAGGTCCAGGATGAAGAGTCGGAAGAAGTAAGTGGCATATACAGGTTTACTTGTAATTCAATACATTTCTTTGGGGAGGTGGGAAAACGTAAAGCCCTGTATGTATGACATATCGTTAAAATATGTCATACATACAGGGTCTCTAGTAAGGAGTAAATTCAACAATAATATGCATTATGCAAAAGTGAATAGTTTTTGAGATATTTAAATTTTTCTCTTTTTCTCGAAACGGTAGATTTTAATCGTTCATACTCGTCTTTTGTCTAGTCTTTTGTCTTGGTTTAGTCATATGTCTTGTCATAAGAAAGTTAAAACCACTGTTTCTTATGGGAGTGTTCATACAATGCTTTTGCTTTTGTTTTTGATTAGTCTTTGTCTTAAGAGTTGCCAACTTTCAATCCTTAGGACAACGACTAAGACGAGTGACAGACATCAGCTGATATTTGTTGTTTTTTTTACAGGGTCTCCGAAGAGCGCGGAAATTTTGAATTTACCGCCATTAATCATGTTTTTAACAGAAAATCTCAATATAACCTCAAAATTTTACTTGTTTTTTTTTCTTTTTCGCTTTTGTTCTTTTGTGTCTGTGTTTCGTGCACAGATTAGGTTAGGAAAATGACTTTTGAAGAGGGCCTTTTTATGGATATTGAATTTTTTTTTCAGTGGGTTCTGACTAAGACTAATCAAAAACAAAAGACGAGTATGAACAGCCGATTTTGTTTAAGACAGCCAAGACTAATCACAGGACAAAGACTAATCAAAAACAAAAGACTAAGACGAGTATGAACAATACTTAAGGGTTTAAAACTTAAAATCTGCTGTACAGCGTGTCCCATTTTCGATGGGATTAAATGGGAAACTCGGTTCAATAATCCCTTATATCTCGCTCATTTTGCAAGATATTTTTATTCTGTAAAAACTTTTTTATGGCAACTTTGTTAGAAGAAAATAATGACCTTGTCAATTTTTAAAAATATTGTTTAGTTTTTGAGATATGGTATTTATCATAAAAAATTAAATACGGACCTGGATTTTTTCGTTCCTATTTTGATTGCTATTATTATCACAAAATAATAAAAATTGAATATTTTTGTTTAAAGGTAAAAAATTTTTTTTATATGTTTAAAAAGATTTTAGTCCGAACCTGGAAATTTCCAACATAAATATAAATTAAAAATTGCTATTTGAACGATTTTTTTTTAACTGTTTTGATACTTGGCAAATTAAAATAGTTTTAAGTTAATTTAAAGATTTGTTTGAAACAAAGTCTACAGCAAATACAAAAAAAAATTATGAAGTACAAAAAATAATAACTTATAATAATATTTTTTTTCAATAATATAAATGTTCAAACTGATTGCCATTATGTGTAAGACATTGTTGGCATTTTTGAGTAAAAATTTCTGCCATTTAAATATTGGGATTTTGTTGCTTGAATAAAGCAGTTAAACATATCATTTTTCAAAATCTAGATATGATCGATTTCTAGCCATTTTAGAATCATTTTGAGTGAGCCATTCACAAAAATGACAAGTAAAATGACAATGTCAATTCCACGCTTTTGTTTTTCCATGTTGAAGTAAATTTCATGAGTTGCTGTGCTACCATCAAATAATAACTACAATATTATTTTTGTAACTTTTTAACGTTTTTTGCTTTATTTATAAATCTTTTAATTAACGTTTTAAAACAGATAAACTTAAAATCGTTTAACTACTGTGTCTTGAAATTTGTAATTTATATTTACGTTGGAAATTTCCAGGTTTGGACATTTTTTTTAATATTAAATATTCTTTTTTTTTAACCTTAAATTAAAAAAATATTAAAGTTTTATCATTTTAAGATAGTAATAGCATGAAACCAATCAAAATAGTAATAAAAAAATCCAGGTCCCTATTTAATTTTTTTATGATAAATATCATATCTCAAAAACTAAACAATATTTTAAAAAATTGACAACGTCATTATTCTGCTCTAAAAAAGTTGCTATAAAAAGGTTTTTACAGAATAAAAATATCTTGCAAAATAAGCGAGAGATAACGAATTATTAAAAATGCATTTTTTTAATAACTCCCTGTATTAGCGAAACCACGGGGTATAGCAAAAATCTGATTACACCATTTTTAATGGCTCAAAAAAAGAGCACGGTAAGGTGCAATCAGAAAATCGATATCTTTAATAACAACCGAGTATCCTATTTAATCCCGTCGAAAATGGGACACACTGTACATATTTTTAATCAGAATACCCAACACTATGATTTTAGGTTTGACATAAAAAAAAATCGAAAAAATTTATATAGTAAATAAATTTTAAATAACACCTAATCTAAAAACGTGAATCTATGTTCTTGTTAAAATATGTAAAAATTTAAACGGCTTTTCCTTGTAACAGGGCGCGTCGTTCCCAGGACGCAAAGGTACACGTTCCAGGCCAAATGTCAAGGTTCCCAGGTTTTATGATCCAGGGGACGCCACTATCGTTAGAGTGCCGCACACAGATCAGCCGTTGCCGAATCCCAGGTAATAATCCACAGTATACAGGGTCACTACATTATTGTAACGAAATAGGGGACAATATATGAAGACAAAACTTTCAAATATCACGTTTAAAGTTTTAAAAAAAATTATAAAATTTTAAAATTTTATTAAGAATCTTTTGAAAAAAAAAATTTTTTTTCAAATGTTTGTGAATTGCTCCTGCAGCGATTCTTTGACACCCTATATATTCATCACCTTTCTTTTTTTCGACAAAAAAAGAAAGTCTTTCCTCACAATAAATCAAAAAATCATCCAACAATGTCGAATTTGTATCGAAACTTTTTGAAATCTGCGATGCTGACGTCTTGATAGCGAAACAAACGCGATTGGCGTTGATCTGATCTAGAAGGACAATGTGTGTCGTAGGTCACTTGATGGATTCTTTCTTTCATTCGATACTTTCATCGATCGATGATATAGCAGTTTTACTCGCCTGCTACTGTTTTAGTTTCTCTCGTACTTCGCTAGATGGCGCTTCTTGTTGAGTACATGGTTTTGTTTTCTCACTCACAATGTAAGGTGAGAGATAAAGCCGTATACTTAATTTAGGAAGGGTGTCACATTGACCAAGCAGTGTTCTGAGGAGTCTCATAAGGACAAAACAGTTAACTGTCAACACTTGTTGGTTGTCCATTGGATCTTGGACCCCCGTGAGGTTATGCTTTCGAGCTGCCCACGGAAAAATACTAGAGAAACAAAAAACACTTATTTTTTTACCCGATTAGCCACGAAAACTTGTTTGAATTTTAATTTACGGGTACTAAATTTAAAATTTTTTAATATTTGGCTTTAAACTCCGTTGACAGACGCAATGCCGACGTCTTGATAGCGGAACAAACGCGATTGGCGTTGATCTGATCTAGAAGGACAATGTGTGTCGTAGGTCACGTGATGGATTCTTTCTTTCAATCGATACTTTCATCGATCGATGATATAGCAGCTTTACTCGCCTGCTGCTGTTTTAGTTTCTCTCGTACTTCGGTAGATGGCGCTTCTTGTTGGGTACATGGTTTTGTTTTCTCACTAACAATTTAAGGTGAGAGATAAAGCCGTATAAAGTGTTCTGAGTAGTCCCATAAGGACGAAACAGTTAACTGTCAACACTTGTTGGGTGTCCATTGGATCTTGGACCCCCGTGAGGTTATGCTTTTGAGCTGCCCACGGAAAAATACTAGAGAAACAAAAAAACACTTATTTTTTATCCGATTAGCCACGAAACCTTGTTTGAGTTTTTGAAATCCTTCATCAAATTATGAAACTATCAAAATGAACCTCTTGCTCAGATATCGAAATTTGACGCTACTCCCTTTACCTATAACACTCTGAATAGAAATTTCTGGTTCATAATTGATTAATCCTCATTCAAAAACAGAAAGGAAAATATCTTTATTTTTTCAGCGACCACTCAAATCAAACAGATCCATTCCAGTCCATCGAAATGGAGGAGATTAAAGTGGAACCCGCCGAAATGGAGGAAAGCATCCTCAGTGATGCTGGTGGCAATATTGTCACAATGGATTCCAACATGGATATGGGACAACCAGAACAAGAATGTAAGTTTTAAACAAGATCTTGAACACCTTGAACCTTGTTTCTCAAACTCTTTAAGAAACACCCTGTATTTTAGAAACAAAATTTTTGACTTCCATTGCCGTTATTTATTTTAAACACGTTTCGGTTAGTAAGTAATTATAATTTTTTAAATCTCTGTAATGGCTGAATAATATCCAACACCTGACTGCACACCAAGTATAGCCTGTAGATTGGATTGTTTAGTTTTCACTTGAAAACGGTTAGAGATACTTACTAAGCGAAACGTCGAGTTTCAAACAAACACCTTGTATTTTATTTTATTACATTTTTGGACTTGTATTTTATTAAATTTTTGGTTTGTATGTCTGTTTGCCTATCTATACGTCTGTCTAATGTCAGTCTGTATGTCTGTCTCACGCACTGATAATTTTTGGATTAAATAATTGAAATTGAACTCCCTGTATATTCAAAAGAGGTACTGTTTTTTTGGTATCTTCAAATTTTAAAATTCTTAGTCTTGGATTTAATCATTTTAAGCCCTCTTTTTCTGTTCTCACCCTATGAGGCTTCACACTTGTAGCAGTCATTTGAATATGCTTTATTAGTAAATATATGTTCGTGGCTCTTCAGTAATTCACTAAATATTTATTTGTTTCTTTACAGGTGAAGAGATAATAGGCAGCTACGATAGTCCGATTGTGAATATTAAAAAAGAAGCGGGAACTACTTCTGGATCATTTAAAAACATCAGCCAGTCACACTTGATAAACGAAACAACAGTAACAGAAGGACGAACTTCTACTGGCGTTAAAATTAATAAAGATCAACTAAAAGTGGTCGATATATCGAGAATTCAGAGCGGAAAGAGCAACGTCGATCAGCTAGTGCATACACCTGTGAATAACCCTGGAATAAAAATTAGTAACGTCCAAACTGTTCCCGAAGAACCACAAAACCCACAAACTACACCATCTCGTAATTTATCAGAGAAAGAACCTGAAAACTCACCGGTTTTAGAACCAATCTCCAGAGAAACAATTGAAAAACCCACCACATCTCCAGAAACAATCGTACCAACGATTACAGAGCCAGAACCAGAGCCAGAACCTGAACCAACAATGCCAGAGATTGAACAAAATAATGAAGAATCCATTTTAGGTTCTGAGGAGCCACCTCCAATTCTTGAACGACCTAGCCCTGCTCCTCCAGCTCCCGTGGAGCCACAACCAATAACAACAACAGTTAAACCCAATCCGTTGTGTAAAAACACACCAGAAAAAAAGAGAAAATCAGAGAAAAAAATCGCAGTCAATCCCTTAGCTGTAAAAATCAAAGAAGAACGAATGGACCCAGATTTTGCTCCTTCACATACTGATTTACCCACCTTACCCCAACCTGAAGGTCAAGTTTATATTAAACAAGAACCCAACACTACACATGATGAAGATAGTTATCTTGAGTCCAGTGATACCATGAGCCACACGAGTTCGATTCATGCCCAGCCCAATGCAAAAGAAATCATGGATATTATCGGGGTCACTATTAAAAAAGAAATAATTGATGACGCTGATCAACCTACTCCTAATATACCTGAGACTCAAATAAATAAAGAAAAACAACATAAACAGTTCAAGAAGATTAAACTGACTGCGCCGAAGCTAGTGAGAAATCCGTTTAAAGCTCTAGCAGAGGCTTCTAAAGGAAATGTGACAGATACCTCAGAGTCAGACGAAATTAATATTAATATATCTTGTATTAAAACAGAACAGTTAGAAGATAATGTTGAAAATCAGTGTATAAATGAAGAATCCACCACCAGTAATCTAGAATCAACATCACAAAGTAGTCTGGTAAGGTTAGATCATGAAATTCCCAATTCTTCTGAAGCTAATATAATCAAAACTGAAGATACTGTTTTAGAATCAAGTAGTAATGTGGAAAATAATTTAGAAAACGCGCATGAGACATGTTCTGATGCTATCCAGACTACTGCACATACAGAAAATCATCCGCCAGAATCATGCTTTACTACTACTACACCACCAGAAAGTGAAGTTAATAAAGAAATTGAAAGTAATACACAAGAAATGCCTAGTTTAGAATACACTAATAATACCCAAGAAATGCATAGTTTAGAAGAGAAACCAAAATTAGATGAACTGACATCTCCCATTGAAAAAAATCTTACAGGTTTAGAAGGAATAGATACACAACCTCTTTCTTCTGTTACTGAGGATATGACTACAACAGAAAATAAGGCTGCAGAAGAAAGTATTATTTTAGAAAATAAAACTGTAGAAGAAAGTGTTACTGCAGGAAATATAATTGCAGAACAAAGTACTGATTTAGAGCAACAAACCAGTAAGACTTTGGACAGTGGTAACACTCAAGAAATGCTGAGTGAAAATAATGAAAATGTGGAAGTGCCTAGTACAAATCAAGACAGTAATACACAAGAAATGTTAAGCATTGAAAATTCGCAAAACTTAGATAATCTTAGCGAAAAATGTCCTGAAAATATTCCCCCCTCTGATGAGATACCAAGTTTGGAAGGAAATAAAGTGGGAGAGCAATATGACAACTATCAAAATTATTCGGCACACCAAAATGTTGCCGAGAGTAATCAAATAGATTTTACAAAAGATGAGTTTGGTCAAAACGACTTTCCACAGGGAAATGTATATCCTGAACCAAGTAATACCCAACAAGATTTTCCTTCAAATTATGAAGAAACCGACTCGGCAGTTGCCAACATTCCTGGTCAAGATTATAATGATCAAAACTACCAAGATTATGAAAACTACAATCCAGAAATGGACTCGGAAAGCTATGTACAAGAGACTGAATCAGCTGTAAATTCGTTACAGCAAACAGATTATGACAAATACAACTATGAACCACAAAATTCATATGCCACAACCAGTGGTGAACAGCTGGACACTGGTATAGACTCAAAAATGGATGAAGATTTAATGCTAGAAGGTGCAGAGGAGTCGAAAAAAATTGATGAGTCTTTAGATGAAAGTTTATTGGAGGATTTTGATGAGGATATTGTGATGAGGGAGCCTGATGCAAGTGATGGGGCATCTGAAAAGACTTTGGAGATGATTGTTAATGATCTTAATGAGAGTTTAGGAGATCCTAGACTTCCAGATCCGAATAATCCACCATAAGATGTGCTTTTTCTGATAAATTAAAGTTTGTTTTTTGGTTCTAGGAGTGTAAAAATGCCTATCCTCATTACCAAGCATCTCAAAAATAAAAATTTAAAGTAGGTCAGGTCATTTTATCAGAATACAGTAGAACTTAAGAATCATTTTATGTATTTGTACATTTTGGAACCAACTAAACACACATTTTATGTGATTTTTTTGTCATTTTACTTTTTTGTTTTAAGTTTTTTGTATTTTCGAACATTTAAGGCTTAGGTGTGTATTCATAGTGTATTTAAGGAACATAAATGCCTCTTTTGTGGTATAAGTATAGTCTAGGACAGAGGGACAAAGTTTTGTTGTTAACAACATGCACAACTGCACCTGCACAGTGCTCACCGCACCACTCACTGAGAACCTAGAGAACTCAGAAAGTAGATAAATGGCTCAAGGTCTTTATACTTTTAGACAGGTTACCTACAGAATTTGAAAGGTCATTAAACCTGACTGGCCACTGTAAGCAAATTAAAAAATCTACGTCACTGGGTTGCCTTAAACCATTTGTTTTATGGAAACCCGATGACGCACCTACAGTCTTCCTGTTAAGTTCACATGACTGATCAAATTCTGTAGACAACCTGTGTAAAAGTATAAACACCTTGGTAATGGCTCACTTCAAAGGCTGTAGCTCAGAAACTTAAGGTCAAACCGCCATGTTGTTGGGTCTAAAATTTTGTCCAAACTATACAATTTACAAAACTATTTTTTTTTTCGTGTTAGGACTGTTTAGGATTTTAATTTTTTTAAAGAAAACTAAAGAGTGAACCTATAGGTCTGTAATTTTATGTTCTTATTGTTTTTTAAGAAATAAAAAATAAATCCACAAGTCCCAAAAATAAACTGTTTTTTTATTATTTTAGGTTTTTAACATTTTAATTAGATACAGAGATACATATTTTTAATATATCATCATTATATACAGGGTAGGGTTGGGCAACCTTCAAAGGGAGATGGGGGCTTTGCGTTACACCCGGTTTCCAGCTATGCATGCCCACCCGGATTCACAAAACGCATCAGGTGACGCTGCATTTAAAACCGGTGCAAATCCATGGTCCATCACGTATTGCGTTTTTTGAATCGGGGTAGGCATGCATTGCTGGAAGCAGGGTATTACTTAAATGTGGTTTTTCTTAAAAATTCCCTACGAATGGTGGAGGAAATTTCCTTTTTTGCTACGTAATTTATGAATACTCCCCTCTGATACACTCTAGGTAGATTGGCTAATAGGCCACGCAAACAATAAAAAACGAAGACAAATAACATAACCTCAACACCTCGTACGCCACGAGTCGTTAAATACCGAGATGAATTCCAAGACGTGCGCAAGCGTTGATCTGTCACTTCTGCCAACCAATCAACTGAGAGATATTTCAGTATGGTTTTATACACATGCAAGCTGTGTGACAAATTATTTAGTGCCAATTTAATTTGAATAAACACTGTCAAAGTAAACATGGCATACAAAAACAAAGGTATTCCTATCCCAAGTAACACAAATTGCTGAAAAACAGCTACCAAAACCCTTTAAGAGCAAAACTGAATGTAAAATAGCTATTACAGCTGTATGCCGTTTCACAGCTAAGCAGCTTCTAAAGTGTTGTCGTTGCTGATTAGGCAATTTTTGTTTAGCTCTCAAGGTGTCCATAAGAGCTCCAAAATATAGCACGTTAACATTAAAGTAATTTTGTCTAGAAATAAACAAGAAACAATGGCAACTATTGCA
Source organism: Aspidapion aeneum (assembly GCA_963576565.1). Classification (NCBI taxonomy): domain Eukaryota; kingdom Metazoa; phylum Arthropoda; class Insecta; order Coleoptera; family Brentidae; genus Aspidapion; species Aspidapion aeneum. Next base: position 61,511,562 of record OY755046.1, on the reverse strand, counting down.
AAATAACTATTTCCTGTAATGGACAGAGACTTTACTAAAATGGCTGAAGAAAAACTTGTTATGTTCTACACTACTGTGATATAATCGCGCAAAAAAGGCGATTTTCATCGTCAAAATGTTTGCCAGGTTAACTTTTCTGATGAAACAGGTCAAGATGGCTCGTCAAAACGCAAGCGCCTCGAAAATTCAGAATAATAAACGTTTTTTTTCGGTGTTTGTTTTTAGGTTAGAAATTATTTTATTACAATTATCCTCTAAATACCTGATAAATCAATTCTTAGTCATATTTTATTGAATTTAGCACTTTCTAGAATTTATTTAGGCCCGGGATCCCCTGCAAATTAATATTTTTTAGTCCATAAATTTAAAGAAAAATAAATTGGAAAACCATCATGGCCGCCTCGGCCGTCTCATTGGTTTCAGCAGTTTACCTCTAGACAAACTATTTTTTAATATTTAAGCCTAAATAATGTTCATTTCTAGCTAACTTGCCTTCTAACAATTGGCCCAATAGGTAATACGAAAAAAAAAGAAGAGTCACAGATGTTATCTTTCATCTTGGGCGGTGTCACAACAACAAAATAAACAAATATTTCAATTAAAAATAGTGCGAACGTTAGAAGATAAAGTTATTACGTGCCCTACCACAGTACCCCACCAGTGGGAAGCAAAAAACATTGTATTGGCCATCGCCATCAGACACCCTTAAGCTGGGTTTATACAGAAACATAGCATATCATAAGACATAGCATGACATAAGATATCATTACAGAAGGAAACTGTAAGGCTGTTTATACAAAAAATATAATAACATGACAACATACAAGCTTGGTCCAAGTTCTTTAAATGAGGCCCCACACACTCTCAGTAATTGGTAATTGCAAGGGGAGAATTCCCACAGTGCTTGGTACTGGCAATTGACTCTGGTGCACTCTGCTTGGAATCAGGTAAGTCTAAATAAACAGACTACTAAAGCCGCTTGACTTGAAGTAAAAAAAACAGAGTGTCATTCAAACCAATGAGATTAAAAAATATTTTTTGATCTGATGGATTCAAACATTGTGTCATGACATAATTTGTCATTAAGAAACACTATTTTTTTTTTTGAACATTCTGATTGGACTGTTTTTTACTAAACACCAAGGGGTGAACAGCTCTCACAATCGGTGTACACATTTCTCACAATCTGTTCACAATCTTTACACAATCCCTCACAATCTCACCACAATCCCTCACAATCTTAGCAAAAGATTGTGGATTTTCACAATCGGTGTACACATTTTGGGGTTAGCTGGTCACCCCTCGGTTATTAAGTAGCAGGGCCGGTAACAGTAAATTAAGAGGGCGGCAAAGGAAACTATAGACACGGATCAAGGTGATCTGTGCTATAGACATGATGACCTTTTTGTTTTTTTTTTTTGGTCACAAGAATTTTGATGGGACGGCCCCCCTATGCCGTCCCCAATCCTCTCACAATCTTGCCACAATCCCTCACAATCTTAGCAAAAGATTGTGGATTTTCACAATCGGTGTACACATTTTGGGTTAGCTGTTCACCCCTCGCTAAACACACTCTTGACTACTAATTTTCACTTGTCCCAAGTAAGAAAAAATGAAAAAAGCATGGCACATTGATTGCCTTGTTTTTTTTAATTTTTAGGTAAAAAAGTTTTATTTACATTTTTTAATTTTAGAAGCAGTTAAAAGAAATGAAGTACAAAGTCCAGAAAGCAAACCAGAATGGGGCCCATTTGCCCAGCCCTTGGGAATGTCAGCAAGGAAGCCAAAAAGGGGGTCTGCTTGCAATTGACTCTTACTCATTTTACACATTTTTTTTTTATAATTATTAAAATTAAATTATATAATGTACAGGGAATTAAACATCTTTGCTTTATTACCATGAATGTACGGTAGTGGCGGTTAGCACCCTTAAAGGATCTAACCTGGCATGTAGGCATGCCTTTCTGGGTATGTTGTGCTGTGTACTTACTGTGTATGACTCGGATAACAGTTTAAATTCTATCTAGTAAATAGAACCCAGTAGACTTCAAAATATATTTTAGGCCAGAAACTTAGTCATGATATACCACATAATGCCATAATTATAGCCTTAGAGCACTGGTGTACCTTTTGACATAATCAACAGGGTACAGAGAGCCACAATGTGCCTGCACTAGCTGTTAGTTCAAAATAGGCACTCCATATACCATACCTTTTGACAATCAACAGGGTACGGAGAGCCACAATGTGCCTGCACTAGCTGTTCTATATTTTTTTACCTACTGGTCAAAGCTTGTCCATTACCAGACTACCCATGGGTCAAGGTTTCTTTAGTTAGCTCTTACGACAGGCCTGGGGGTTACCTTGGTGCTATTATGCATATTCATAATCTAAAAAATCTAATAAGAAAGGGGCCCCTCTTGCCTCCCCAACCCCCATGAATGTAAAATAATAAGTTTGGAATTATTGTTATAGAAATAGCGGTGAATGTATTAACATTAACATTTAAATCTATGTTTTTATATTAATGTTTGTAATTTGAAATAGCTTGATTGGCTAATAAAGATTTATTCAATTCAATACACCATTGTATCAAATGTGTATTACATTGGTGAGTGGTCCAACAGAAGGGTTCCAGAGATACAACAAAAAGGAGGACAATTTAGATTTTTTGAACATACATTGTATAGACTTAAAAAATTAATTAGGCAGTATATGGTTTTCTTTTACAAAAAAATGTTTTTTTTTCTAACATGCCAAAATAAAAGTTTTTTGTACCTCTAAGGATTTTTCGAAATACATTCTTTAAAATAAATGGAAATTCTTGAGAAACCATATTTATTACACAATTACCAAAATAGTTTTTTACTTAGTTATGTAATACACTAGAATGTGCCCTTTGTATTTAAAGTTCTCTAGAAAAAGGGGGAGAGGTGATTGCCTCCATCCTCTCTGGGATCACCACTGGTAAGGCAGGCCTTAGTAGGAATAGGTAGAGGAAATTTTTGTTATTAAGGTAACTAGGTAAATAAAAACAAGAAATTTATTTATTTAGTTATTCAACTAATAAACTGGCTTCTTAATGCCCAGGGTGCAGCACCTTAGAGGGCCCAATACAATGGGTTACACAAGTGGGTCCATACCTTTTTGAGAGCCTGGCCTGATTATGTGCTAAGTTAAACCAATTCTACAGTACTTACTAAAAAATTTGTACACTTGCTGTCGGCAGCTCACATAGTGCATAATGATGACAAAGTTAGTGCTTAATTATATATCATCTATTAATGCTAAGCAGGCAGAAAAATGGAGGACCAATGTACCAAAATCAAGCATTATGTTTGTCCATGGTGCATTATGTTGTTATATACACCAGCCCTTGAGTTACAACAAAAAACAGACAGACTGATGAAAAAATTTTGACAGCACTTTTAAGGTTCACTCAGGACTGATAAGTACCAGGCAGGAACCCCTTGTAATGGCTTCATTGTGTGCCCCCTGACAAGGCATCGCACCAGGGTTTCAAGGAACCAGTCGCTGTTTACCCAACTTTAGTTCCCTGTCAAAGATAAAGGGATACTCTAAAAGATGGGCAAATAACTATCTTTTATGGCTGTGAGTGGACATTTGTTTAAACAAACATCAAATTGCTTGTTTAAATAAAAAACACAACACACAACCAGAGATTAGGTTAGAAAAGAAAACAACAAACAGAAGACACGGTCCGTAAAGAAACCGGTTGCGCAACTCGGTGTTTAGGCGGCCGGGCCGTGACGTCAGGGTACGTCACAGTTTTGCTAGAAATCGGCAGTCAAACGCTGTTTATATCGAAATTTCGTCTTTTGCGAGGAAATTTTGTACATTTTGGGTCTTTTCGTCGTGTAAGTGTTTAAATACCTATTACGTTCTTACTATAAATATATTAAAAACTTACTAAAAGAACTGGTGAGTTTTTAAATATAATTAAAAATTTTAACAAACACAAATTTTCCTGTGTCGGTTGTTTTCTACCCATACAATGTGGGTCATACAAGGTTACAAGGGGAGCTGGGACATAGACCTTGGGAGTATGGGTTTTCTCTCTATACTGCATCTGATATCTGCAACCAACACATAATTTTTAAGATAACTTTTTGATAGTTATCATCACAATCAGTATAGGCCAGGACAAAGATAATGAAATGAACTTTATATACACATAGAAAATTACTAATAGTTTAAAAAATACTCAATGTTTTTGGCTGTTTTTAAGGCGCCTGATGCTAAAAATAGTTCTTAAATGATGTACCTATTACACAGTGTTCACGCACAAGCGTTTTCCATTAATTTTAAGTTTTATACCTATTTTGTTCCCTCCCGCGTATTTCCTTCTTACCCGCAACTGTCTAAATATATTTGGGCACATTGAACGCAATGCGCAGGATCAAGAGAGATTCCAACATGTCCGCTCTCTAGAAAGGACATATTTTCCGTTCTTCCTTACTTTTCAACGAAGTGACAACATTTTCCGGGTTTTAAACTAAAGCTAATGACTATTTAGTGCTACCTTCAATCAACTTGGTAATGATGATGCTGTAAGCAGGGCCCTGCAGAAGAATAACAAGAAAATCGACTCGGTAAGTGCCCTAGCAATAAGCAGTTGTAGATTTCCTTAAACGAACCTATGGCATAACTTTCACCCTTCCTTTCCGATGAATGTTACGCAGGTAATTCCTTCCATACAGTCCACTCTTCCTACCCGCTGCGTGAACACATACCTACCTCTTCATGAAAAAAATTAAACTTAAAAAAAAATAATTTAAAAATTTCGTAAAAATTGGGGAAAGTAATATTGCTGTTAATTTATTTTAAATATTTGATTTATTTTCTCAAAGTTAAAAATAACGAAAATATTCCAAATTAAAAATTACGCTTAGACTACTTGCTACCAACTAAAATTAAAATACTTATGTAATTTTGAATTTAAAATTTCTTCGTTATTATTTTAAACTTTAGGCAAATTTTTTTTTTAATAAAATTGTTTAGAATTAAAAGGCCTATCAGAAAAAAATATAAAATACAGGATATATAAATTTTTTTAAATGTTTTTTGAAAAAAACCAAAAACCGATGCTCTATTTTTTAAAAATTTAAGTATCTTAAACAGCATTAAAAATTCTACTAGTTTGCCAATTTAAACTTTTTTCTATCTTTATAATAAAAAAGTTAGCAATGGTGGACACTTAACTTGGAACACTCTGTATAACGCTCAAGCAGGAGGGAAGGCATATTAGCCTTGCGTTACAGTCGATGTATTTTTTATGAATTTCTTGAAAATGCGTTTTGTAGGGGTGATCAAAAAAAATCCCTTACTGCCTTATTGACTTTTAGTCATTTTAACTTCCTTTTTTTAAAATTTTTTTGTATAAATTTTACACAAAAAAATCTAGTTTAGTTATTTCCTACCCACCAAAAAAAACCAATAATATGTGGCTAGTTTGCTTTAGAGTTCGGCGTAAAAAATTTCATTAAATTGAACAAGAGAGTAGGAAAAGTATTTATAATCGTGTCCTGAATCTGATAATTATAAAACTATTGGAATTTTTATCATAAAATTTTAAATGATTTAATTTTGTAATAAATTTTGGTATTTTTTCGGCTTTTAAATAGACCTATCTCTCTTTCTCTCATAATGTAACGTATAGGTCTTTCTTTATTGACCGTGGAACAGGCAAAATGCCGCGTCATTGGCTGGGAGTTACCACACAACCGGTTTCTTTACGAACCTTGGATCAGGCATGACAATAAATCTCCTTTTTTCAAGAGTCATAATCGCACTTCTCTTTTGGCCAAGCATTTTTGGGGGCTGTTCAAAAGTTTTGTAATAAACAGCTTGAAATACAAAATTGCTAAATTGTTGCTTTTTCTAGCTAAATAATAGGAATAAGAGCTTAAAATTTATGTTATTTAGCTAGCTAAATTTTAGCATGCTTATAAGCAATTATTTAACTTTAAAAGAGCAAGTCCTGTATAATATTACATCAAAAGCCATTTCACCCATAAACACTTGCTATCAGAGAGGTTCTATAGCTAAAATAATTTCTAAACCACAACTAGCTGTTTTACAGCAAAAACTAAGCTCTGACAACACTTTCACAGCAAAGTTTTTGCTTTTAAACTATATTGTCCACTTTGTGTTACTTGGGATGCAGAAAGAGTTTTTATGTTTAGATGCCTAGAATGTAAATGCTCCTTCCCAAAGGACTTGGATCAGTGTGATCATTTGAAATACAAACACAATCAAGAAATACTTGAAGAAACATTGGAGTTGAGAGTCAATACTCCCATGGCAAAACAAAATAAACGTGAAATGCATAAGATCATATAGAAGAAATACTGCATATACCTCAAAAAATATTAATCGCAGCACATAGATATTGTATATTTTTGAAATCAGAAAGAAAAGACGAATCTTAAAATGCAAAAATATACAGGGTGTTCCCTCTCAAAAAATCGACTTCATTGTCACACCCTGTACAGGGTGTCACAAATTCGTTGTTTTTTTTGTGGTGTCGGGTATTTCTAGGGGAGATAGAAAAAAACTAACCCCCCTTTGCGACGCTCAAATTTCAAGAGAAGCCTAAAGGTGAAAACCACATTTGGATATAGCAAGCCGTTTTAAAGCTACGGAGTGTTTTTGTCTGCATTTTGGGAGGGGGTCTATAACTTTTTTGTTTATGAAAATTTTGTTTTTGTGTAAATAGCTTTCTTATAGATCTTTTCTTGAAGAATTGACAGATGTAAACGGTTTTTATTTATCTCTTTTGGTTTTTAAGATATTGCATAAAGTTGTTATTTTTCTTACAGAGTAACTCTTTTTTTATTCGATTTTTAAAATCAGCTTAAAATTTCCTTTAAAATGATGTATCACACACAATATTTAATTTTTGTATTTTTTTTTTGTTTTCTTTATTTTTATTCTTTAATCACCTCTTTATTATTTTTTTATTTTTATAATTTTATAATATTAAAATATTTTAAACCCATTAAGCAGACTAAAATATGTGGTAAAAATAAAAAAAATACAAAAATATAAAGAAATAAAGGGAAGAAAAATTAATTTTATGTGATATCTCAAAAACTAAACGTGACAAATGAAATTTAATTTAACAGTTGAATTCCTCTTAAAAAAGTGTCTTTCACAGAAATAAAAAATATTAATAAATAAACAAGTTATAGACCCCTTCCCAAAATGCAGACTTTTTAAAAACACCCCGTCGTTTGAAAACGGCTTGCTATATCAAAATGCGATTTTCACCTTTAAGCTTCTTTTGAAATTTGAGTGTCGCAAAGGGGGATCAGTTTTTTTTAGCCCCTCTAGAAATACCCGAAACCCCCCAAAAACATCGAATTTGGGACACCGTGTACATGGTGACGGAGAGAAAAAAATTATGTTGGCTTTTAAAGTTGTCATAATTAACCAAAAAAATCTCAATTTATTTTCAATGATAAAGTTGCTGAGTGCTCCGGTTATAAAAAACCACCCGGTACCTACATAAAATCATACCTAAAAATTAGAATTGACCATTATTTTATACCTTGAATTTTTTATTATACGTTAAGCTCTTTGATCTCGCGCCAATCACGGTATTCGCGCCAATAATTTAAATTAGACATTTTGACGTTAATTTTGGCGCATGCTCCTTTGATGGAATTCATCTCGGTATTTAACGACTCGTGCTACGCCGACTCGAGTGCTACGCCGCCATCTTTCTTTTTCGTGGCGTTTCGCGTTGTAGAGGTTTTTTTTCAGTCCACTCTATTTTTAACTGTAAAAATCGATTAAGAAAACAAAAGAGCCCTTAGACATGAGCGATAACGAGGAACCGATGACAAAGAACCTAGGAGGTATCGAGTACCTTAAGGTAGTTGAGGCAGAGGGTAAGGAACCCATAGAACTACCGACGGAAGAGGACGGAACCCTCCTGTTGACTACATTAACAGCTCAGTTTCCTCTCGCCTCAGGACTCAAGTACAGGTGAGTGTCTCTCTTCAATTATTTGGTTTTTTCTACAGGGTGTCCCATTCCATTCTTTAATTGAACAATAATTAGTGCATGAGACAACATATACAAAGGTATATGATATAAGTGTATGAGGCAGAGAAAGCAAACGACAAGCAGCCAATGAAAACGCTTTTAATGTACTTTTCAATTGTATACCTTATCACTCACACTCACAATTTTTAGATGAAAGAATAGCAATGGGACGGGTATATATATCTAGCCTTAGTAATGAGATGCATGTATTATCTTTACATTACAGAGTCTAAGGTGGGTATATTTAATTTCTAATGGATAAAAGAAAATTGCTGGATAAATCTGCCTTTTGTATACTCTTAATTACTGGGAATTTTTATTTTACTGACCAATGAATTTTGATAGTTTTCTATTTAAGGCCACCTTGTTTGTGATAAAAACAAATAGGTACTAACTTATAAGTCTAATATGTTACCACTTCTAAACAGCTATAGTGACCTATTACTCAGCTATTATCCCAAAACCCACTTTCACTTAGCTTTCCAGCAAAAAATCTACTACTCCCACCTTTCTCTAGCTTTTAATACCAAAAAACCAACTACTTCCACCTTCACTTAGCTTCTACCACCAAAAAACCAACTACTACCACCTTCACTTAGCTTCTACCACTATAAAAAATACTCTGCCAATCTAAGGGCATCTAAGCTCGAACTAGGTACTATAGTTATAGTCGAGGGGTGAACAGCTCTCACAATCGGTGTACACATTTCTCACATTCTTTCACAATCTTTACACAATCTTACCACAATCTTTACACAATCCATCCCAATCAGTCACAATCCTTCATCCCACAATCCTTGACAATCTTTACACAGTCTGGCCCAATCACTCACAATCTTCACACAACCCCTCACAATCTTACCAGAGTCCTTCACAATCCCTCGCAAAGGAAACTATAGACATGACAACCTTTTTTTTTTGTTTTTTGGTCACAAGAATTTTTGATGGGCTGTCGTCCCGCGCCCCTTCAGGCACGCGACACCGCTGCACAGTCCTCCACAATCCCTCGCAATCTTTCATTCACAATCTTACATAATCTTAGCAAAAGATTGTGGATCACAATCAGTGTACACATTTTGGGTTAGCTGTTCACCCCTCGGTTATAGTGTATGTGTGAGCTATTATACTAAAAACTGAAATATATTTTATTCAACTCCAGACTCAATTACCTTTCGTTTGATACCACACAAGCCATGTTTTGACTTAAACTCTAATTTTTAAAATCTACCTCCACCCTTTTAAAAAAACTAAAATGTATTTTGTTTAACCCCAGACTCAATTACCTTTCGTTTGATATCACACATGCCATATTTTCACTTAAACTCTAATTTTTGAAATCTACCCCACCCTTTTTTTAAAATAAACTAAAATTCATTTTGTTTAACTCCAAACTTAATTACCTTTCGTTTGATATCACACGCCATATTTTCACATAAACTCTAATTTTTTTAATCTACCCCCTCCCTTTTATTTGGCTAGTGTTTGGTGGATTTTGTTTGTTTTTAAATGGGACCAACACGGCCCAAGACTCAGCCTAGGTACCAAATTTCATTTAAATAGGAAGAGTGGTTTTTGAGTTATGTGGGTTGGTTGTTACAGACAGACAGACAGACAGAGCAACAAAAAAGTTTCAATATTATCTGAAACACAAAGATATGTAAAAAGTTTTGAAATCAGAGCGACTTTTTTTTTCTCAAAAAAATTAGGATCACCATAGCTCACACTACTATAGCATGTGTGAGATAAAACTACTGCCTTCCCTAGCTTCTACCATAAAAAAACCAACTACTACCCCTTCCGTTAGCTTCTACCACCAAAAAATCAACTACTACCCTCTTTCCTTAGCTTCTACCACCACAAAACCAACTACTTCTACCTTCTACCACCAAAAAACCAACTAGTAGTTGGTTTTTTGATGGTAGAAACTAGATGAAAGTGGTGGAAGTTGCTTTTTTTGATAGAAGCTGGGGGGAAGGTGGTAGTACTTGATTTTTTGGTGGTAGAAGCTAGGGGGAGGTGATAGAAGCTAGAGGAGGTGGTAGTAGTTGGTTTTTTGCTGATAGAAACTAGATGAAAGTGGTGGAAGTTGCTTTTTTTTGATACAAGCTAGGGGAAGGTGGTAGTAATTGGTTTTTTGGTAATAGGAGGTAGGGGAAGGTGATAGTAGTTGTTTTTGTGGTCATAGAGGTCAGATAAACATGATAGTTGTTGGTTTTTTGGTGGTAGAAGCTAATCAAAGGTGGTAGTAGTTGGTTTTTTAGTGAAAAATTGTATTTTTGAGAGAAAACCTAACCTAAGATAGGTTACTGTTTGGGAGTGGTAGCAGCTTTGATTTATTAGTTTAGCATTGACAAGTATAAAAATTTTGTTAGTCAGTAAAATAGTTTTAGTTTATATATGTTTATAGGTAAATGCTTTTCACTAAACTTATAAAGCATTTTTTAAAATTTTAGAAACCCTGAAACAAATGCTGTCAGAGGAGTCCGATTGAGTGCAGATGGACACTTCCAGGCACCTCCAGAAGGAGCTTGGAGTGACTATGTATATCACTGTGTATTACAGAAAGGTAGGTTTAGCTTTATTTAGATATAACTTGGTTTTATGATTGAAAAATAAAGTCAAAGGTGCATTTTTTTGGGTTTTTCTTGCAAGATTTCTTTATGTGCACACATTAACATTCTAACACAAATATGTGGCTTTTTATGGCATTCCTCATTGTGAGACCACACAAATGCCTTGTTCACATTCATGCTCCAGTAAATTCACACCTTAAGATGAACAATATTCAACTGAATGCTCGTTTGAAGTTCCCACTCTGATCAGATTGCGTCGCATGCCGCGGGTCCATGCGCGTTGCCTTTGGCCACGCCTTCAGGGTACATAACATAGGTATATGCTTGCTCGGTCTCACCACAAGGCATGCGAAATTTGCCTTAAACAAAATACAGCTTAATAGCAAGTATAACACTAACTTAAATTATAACAGACCTGAACTGATCTAGCCTGACTTGAAGATTTTTGGATATCAACTCTAGAGTTAAGATTAAAAAACTATCTAACTAGAATTCATATTCATATCAGTTACAGTTTTGGCTCTGAGAAAGGTTCTAATTGAGGTTTTAATTGGAATTTTTATCTTCACTTTAAGAAAACAAACGTAAGAATGATAATAGCGAAGAAGGCAGAAGCAAGCGATCCAAGGATGGCAATCCCACTGATCTAATTATACTAGGTCTTCCTTATGAGTCCACAGAAGAATACTTGAGAGAATACTTTAAGAAGTTTGGAGACATTATTATGCTACAGGTGAGTTGCAGATCTTATACTTGGCATCACATGTACAAATTCAGGTCACATTTTTTGGTATCATTTAGAATTTTTTAAAATTATTTGGCATTTTTTGAATTATTTGACATTATTCAGAATTTTTGAGAGATACAAGCTCTTCCAGCATTCTTATTATACAAAATATAACATTCATACATATCTACTTTCTCCCAATTTGGAAACCTTTCCATATTAAATTTGATTAATAATGTGACTCAAAAAATTTTTTAAGTAATTTAGAAACTTTAAAACTCCAACTCCAAGAGATAAATCAAATAAATGGAAAAGTTTTGAAAGGTAGTTACGTAGGTATGACAACAAATACAACTACAGCATTTGTTTTACAGCCAACTAAGTGAAAAACAATTTTTTTAATAAATTCACATTTTCCGTCATCCAAAGATAGGCTTATGATACACGGTTGGCGGTCATAAGAAATAACAAAGTTGGCTATGGTTTCAAAAAAACTTGGAGGCCTAGAAAAAAAATGTTACCGTCTTTCAATTGGCCGTAGTTGCTTATACAGAACTACCAAATTTCATTACATTTGATTGCAAGATGACAGCAATTTTTCAAAAAACACAATTTTTGGTTTTTGCTCGATATTTTAAAAACCCTAGTAGATATTTTTAATTTTGATACGGCATCTGATCGGGCTTAGAATAGCGCAACTTTTTTCTCATTTAAACAAACTCGTATCTCTTACCGTTTCCGAAATCCCCATGTAGTGGCTTTTATTTGGGATACCCTGTATGTGGCCAGAAAATGGCCTGTGAGATGTCCCTCGCGTTAATATGATTGATCAAAATAACTTTAAATACAAAAATTGCATATTTTTGCCACATTACCTTCTGGACTATGTCAGAAGTGTCAGATGTCATTTCTTATGTCAAATTTTGACAGCAAGTTGCTTAAGTTAATGGGAAAACCCTGTGTATTATTTGGCAGAACTAAAGATATATTCGATTTTGATTAAATTACTGTTAAAGTGAACTTGTATGATAATAAACTTGGCCAGGGGTTCTATATATTCTATATATATATATATGTAGAAATTAAGGGATGTAGGTCATTTTAATTTAGAAGCACTTCAGGTGTCCCCCAAGGCTCCAACCTAGGACCGCCTCTTTTTTTAACAACAATTAACCAGTTAGTTGGTCACCTCAAAAATGTTCTAGGTGTTTTATTCGCCGATGATTTTAAATGCTTTTTTCAGGTAAACAGTACTGAAGACTCTCAAACTCTTCAGAGTGATTTTTGTGATATTGCAACTTGGTGTGATAATAATAGTTTTAAGTTAAACGTTAGTAAATGTTCCTGTATGTCTTTTTCCTTAAACCGGGATATTATGTTTTATGATTATTCTTTAAATGATACAAAGTTGCAAAGAGTAATACAACAAAAAGACTTAGGTGTAATATTTGATCCCACATTTTCGTTTTCGTCACATATATTAACTAAGATTGAGAGTGCTCAAAAAATATCAGGCTTTATTGCTAGGAACACCAAAGAATTTAATATAGAGGTTGGCTGGCATCTTTTTGACAGCCTGGTGTTGCCTATATTGGAATATGGTTCTATTATCTGGTCGCCACAGTATAATGTGTGGATTTCACTTTTAGAGAGGGTACAGAGAAAGTTTCTAAAATGTATGTATTTCAGGAAATATGGTATTTACCCTCAAAGGGGGTGGGATAATGATAACCTTTTGGAAATATTTAATCGGCTTTCTCTGAATGAAAGAAGACACAAAATACTGTTATGTACAATGTTTAGAATTTTAAAGGACGCTGTCAACTGTCCTGAAATTCTTGCACAGTTACCATTTGCTTTGAACCGTGTTAACTCTCCTAATGCCAAAATATTTTATTTGTCTTATCCGCGAACTAACCTCTATAAGAATTAACCTATATATAAAATGTGTAATTTATTTAATTTGTATGCTTCAGAGATAGATATAGATACTACTACTCTCTATAAATTTAAGAAGATAATAGATGATAAGTTACGTGCTAATATACGTTCTTAGGCTGGGTGTCCATCTGAGAGTAATACTCTCGAGAGCCACACTGTATGTGGGTCGATTAGTGTTTTTTTTTTTTTTTTTGAGTATCTGACAGTTGTGTCAATATGCAAGAAATGGATACTCTTGGGAGTGCTTCTCTCAGATGAACGCGTTGCCTTGATCAGTATCTGTAATTGGCATTTAAGCTGTTGATACTTTGAATAAATAAATAAATAAATAAATAAATAAATAAATAAATAAATAAATAAATAAATATATAAACTAGTCAACATGAAATAGCTATCAAATAAAAAAAAATAATTTGTGAAAATCATCTGTATGTTTTTGTGCCTTCATCTATGATTAATAAAGTATCACATGATTAAAAAAATTTGAGATGATTTTTTTAACTTTTTTTGATATTTCTTTCAGATCAAAAGAAATCTAGTTACAGGGGCCTCAAGAGGATATGGTTTCATAAGATTTAGTACCATTGATGAGCAGAAAAAAGTATGTGCCACTCGTCACATGATTGGAGGCAGATGGTGCGATGTGAGGGTTCCCGCTTCAAGGGTATGTTTATCTTAATTACTGTAATAACTAACCCAGTAACTATGAGTTAATTTTATCTTTCCTAGCCCGCGCAGCAATGGCTAGAGAAGGTATTGTTTTCGACGAAAAAAAAATTGGCTGGTAACACCGAGGGGTGATCAGCTGCCCACAATAGGTGTACAAATTTTTCTACAGGACTCCACAGGACTTTCACAGGACTATAAAGGACCCCGAGGGTACTGGAAGGGGTGCCCTAAGAATAATTAAGTACTCGGCTCTCTAACAAAAACGAGATTTAAGATGTGATAAGCTTTTTTTTTTTTGGTCACAAATTTTTTTATGGGCGCCTTCAGGCACGGGACTATACAGGACTCCACAGGCAGGACTATACAGGACTTAAAAATGTATATTAAAATAAAATTACTAACAACAGGTATAATAAAACCAAGACATAAATTTTTCCCATTTAAATGCAGTTTCTCATAGGATTTATGTATGTGTGTTTGTTTGTTCATTGATTTATTGATATATTTTACTTAGTTCTCTCTCTTAGAAATTTTAAACTTTAGATGCTTATATTTAGAATTTTTTACCTGCTATTTAAGACTTTACTGTTAGACTTTTGACGACCCTATATTACTTGTTATCAGACTGGCAATTAATAAATTGAATTGAATTGTACAGGACTATAGAGGACATTACAGGACCAAAAATTTATTAAAGTCCTGTAGGATGGTGTACAAAGTTGGTTCAGCTGATCACCCCTCAGGTAACACAAGAAATGCTGAGTGAAAATAATGAAAACGTGAAAGTGCCTAGTATAAATCAAGCTAGTTATATGAAAATATTCCTCCCTCTGATGATATGCCAAATTTTGAAGGAAATAAAGATTTTACAAAAGATAAGTTTGCTCAGAACGATTTTCCACAGGGAAATGTATATGCTGAATCAAGTAATACCCAACAAGATTTTCCTTTAAATTATGAAGAAACCGATTCGGAAGTTGCCAACATCCCTGGTCAAGATTATAACGATCAAAACTACCACGACTCAGAAAGCTATGTACAAGAGACTGAATCAGTTGTAAATTCGTTACAGCAAACAGATTATGACAAATACATCTATGAACCACGAAATTCTTATGCCACAACCAGTGATGAACAGCTAAACACTGGTATAGTGTTTAAAGGAGTAAAAATTGATAAGTCTTTCAATGAAAGCTAATTAGAAGATTTTGATAAGGATGTTGTGATGAGGGAGACTTATACAAGTGATTAGACATCCGAAAAGACTTTGGAGATGATTGTCAATGATCTTAATGAGAGTTTAGGAGATCCTAGACTTCCAGATCCGAATAATCCACCATAAGATGTGCTTTTTCTGTTAAATTAAAGTTTGTTTTTTGGTTCTACAAGTGTAAAAATGCCTATCCTCATTACCAAACATCTCAAAAATAAAAATTTAAAGTAGGTTAGGTCATTTTATTAGAATACAGTAGAACTTAAAAATCATTTTATGTATTTGTACATTTTGGAACCAACTAAATACACATTTATTGTGATTTTCTTGTTTCACTTTTTTGTTGTAAGTTTTTTGTTGTTTGTGAGTTAAATTTTGTACAATACTGTAAAGGACTGGCTGTTTTTTGACAGTTTAAAAATTGAAAATATTAACAAAACTTTTTAACGGAGCACCACATCAATATGCGGTTTCCGGAATATAGTAGAACACATTTTTTTCAGTAATTTGTATTATTACTAAAAACTTCATAGGATCTTTAGTTTCTGAGATATTTACAAAAACTGTTTTCAAGTCTGATATCCCAAGTAACATTTCTTTATTTATAGCAAAAGCTAAAAGGTTGCCAGCGCCTTTCCTTAAAACCATTAGTTTCAATGTTTGGTCGCTAGCATGTTCCCATTACGCTTATATGCCCCTTAGACCTCCTAAATGGGACTCCCCAATTGGTGGTGGCAACCTATGTATTAAACTCATTATAAAACCATAAGAAATAAACGCTAGCTTCGCCCTCTAGCGGTTCCACCAGTATAGAATCTTTTAGAGCCTAAAGCTATTATGCCAGGTTCTAAAAGCAACTCAGAAACGTCCTCTATCCTGTTATAAAACTAGATTTGGTAATTTGGTATCCTGGCAATTCTCTTTAATACCATAATACCTTTAGAGTAAAGAATTTTTCCTATAAAAACTTTAGCGATATTTTAGATTCACAATGGCTATATAAAATAATTTGGTCAAAATAATTTGGTCATAAAATTGCCAAAAATGTCAGAGTCCCAAAATTATTGTATCACATAAAAATATACCTATATATGAGGAGTTTGTCGTTTTGTGGATCATCAAATTGCCTGCCAGACTTATTTTTCTGATAAAATCGTATCTGAAAAGCTCTCAAAACAAGCGCGCCAGCTCACAAATGCTTTTTAATAGTTTTTTGATAACTAAATAACAAATATTTAAAATAAAAAATAATAATTTACACTATTCACCATTAAAAAAGTCTGTTTGGTTTACATAAATCAAAATTAAAGTAAAATTATTTTTAAAAAACACTGCTAAACCGACTAGATAAATATTTTCTGTTTACAATATTTTTAAAATAATTCACTTGGTTTTATTTGTTACTCTATCGCAACAAAGATTTTTGAGTGCGCTTGTGAAACCAATAAAAAAGAGAAGGTAAACATAGTGAACATAACCTCACTTAAATTTTTTGTATTTGTTTTTTAAAGTGTTAAATTTAAATGATTTTTTTTGGTAAAATTTGCACACAATCAGGAGGGCCAGTGCAATGATATCCATTGTGCCTGCAGGTTGGAGGGAAACCTCTTATATTGGCCGTTTAAACAGGCCTTATCTAGGCTTGGGTGCCCTACCCAGGAGGATAGTAAATAATCAATCTTGCAATAGGTACCAATTTGTACTAGTACTAGTAAAAACTAAAATACGAAAGTATTTATTTACTTCTGGTAGAACCCTTAAGGAAACAAAGTTTTATATTTAATATGCAGCTATGGGTAACCATAAATACAAAAGAATTAAGTTTACCTTTAAGCCTTGCAATAAAACCTGTTTAAAATGCCTAAAAGTAATGGCAAAAACTAAAAGTATAAAGTTTAAATTTACCAGTCTTAAAAACCTTAAGGAAACTAGGTTCTATATGGCCGCCTATATAATCATATTTACTATTAAACTACTGGTAACTACAAAAACAAAAGGATATAAGGTAACCTTTTAGCTCTATTATAAAACAGTTTTGGTATGACCTAAAGTAATGAAAAAAACTAAAAGACCAAAGTTTATATTTATTTCTTTTTAAAAACTTTAGTAAAAGGGTTTTATAAGACCATCTTTATAAATCAGAAATCAATAAAACCAAAAGTATCTAAAAGGAACAGAAGAACACTTTTTGGTTGTATAACACCTCTTTAGGTAATTGGCAATATAAATTATCTTTTTGTAGCCAAATTGATACTAAAAGCCATAACAGCACCCTCTAAATAACCTTGGAACCAAATTAATAAAACCTTGAGTGGTAACAATGTTACTTGGGATATAAGCGTGGTTCACTTGGAGTGTGCAAATGGGCTAGGAAGGTATCAGATCCATCATGGATCCATTTATTTTTAAATATTTTTTATGCTCTGTTTTTTTAGAATGATGGGGTTCAAGCCCAAGTGCCCTGCAAAGTGTTTGTAGGCCGAGTTACCCCAGAATTGACCCCCATAGTATTAAAGGAGTACTTTTCGAAATTCGGCGAAGTGTTGGACGTTTTCACTCCAAAACCTTTCAGATCTTTCAGTTTTGTCACATTTATGAATCCTCAG
This sequence comes from Aspidapion aeneum, assembly GCA_963576565.1. Classification (NCBI taxonomy): domain Eukaryota; kingdom Metazoa; phylum Arthropoda; class Insecta; order Coleoptera; family Brentidae; genus Aspidapion; species Aspidapion aeneum. The sequence goes on along the minus strand of OY755046.1, from coordinate 61,493,760 downwards.
GTTGCTGAGGATTTATGTGGGGAAGACCATATTATTAATGGTAAGAGTAAACCATTGTATAATAGTTATTTACCTAACAAGTGCGGAAAGTGGGACGAAAAAATAATGAAACAGGATTTTTTTATCATGATATATTAATAAGAAACTTTATGTAAAGAACATTTAATTAACAATAACGAAAAAGTTAACGATGGTAAATATTGAAATTGAAAGTGCACTTTGTGTTTGTTGCATGCTGCAGTATAGCAGATGCCGCAGCATCTTGAAGAACGTTGTTTCTTATTTGAATTTGATTGGTTGGTGTTTACCCCACTACAGAAATGCTTTAATCTGCTGCTGAGAATTATTAGTGCAGTGAATGGAGGAAGGTACATTGGTCTGTACAGGCTGTAACACATTACAGGATTCTTCCTTCGGTGCTTCTGGTAGCATCGGTACAGCAGCATTTCTTAAAAATGAAACTTGTGTGTAGGAGGAGTTTTCATTTGGAAACGATTGTGAACAGGAGGATTCTTACATTTTGGAAGTTATTTTTCCGCACGCTCGTAGGAGATATAACATACACAATGTTTCAGGAACATCGAAATAGAGCCCTTTTTGGGTATTTAGAGTGCAAATTTGGAGAAACGCTCGGACACGTCGATTTTGTTTGCGAGGGGGACACTTTTTGGCTATCTTGAAATTTTTGTAGCATGGACCCCCTTCGAAGGGTATATTTTACTCCTATATTTTGAATAAGGAAAGTGGGTCTAGTGATACCGTGTTTTGAAACTCTCTTGTATATCTTTACAACTGTGTAAAAATTTCGAAAATCCATTGATTAGTTTTTGAGATATTTGCTTTTAAATCGAGGGGGATTTCACTGGCCGCAAAATATGTACAAATTTTGATGAAATAATGCGGCATTATTTCGCATTTTTTCACATTTTTTCGCATTTTATCGCATTTTTTCACATTTTTTCGCATTTCGCATTTTTTCTGCATTTTTTTCACATTTTTTTTCATTGTTTCTTATTTGTTATAATTTTTTTTCTTATAAATCAAAAATCGTATGATTGCTCTCCCCGAGTTCAAACAAACAAACAAACGGAATTAGTGTTCAGTAAATATTTTAGTAATCACGCATTTTTTTTTGCCCATTTAAATGAAAATTAAATTAGCCCTGATTACTGCTGAGTCTTCAACGAGGTCTTCAAGTTATATTTTTCTAAATGCAAAAAATAAGGACGTGTTAAATTCGTTTTTAAAACTGCCATTAATAAAGGGATTAATAAAGAACGCGATTCTTCCGCGAAATCACTTGTTACCAGGAGGAATTGTAAACTCTTATGTGCTTACATTAAGGTTGATTTTCGTTTATTTACTAAAAATCAGGTATGAAAACTATTTCCATCTTTGTTGCACTTTCGATATGTATATAGCACCTGCTCTTTCTTTTCCTCAAAAATGGGACTCCTGAGCTGACGCGAACTAAAGTCCGCGTCAGCTAAGAAGTGATATTTTTAAGGCAATAGAAAGAGCTGGCGCTGTACGCAAATCCACATTATGCTGGTTTTACTCCAATAATGTGGGACGACTCTCGACTGACAGACTTTTAAGATTTCAAGGACCAATGACAGACCAACCTCGAACAAAACAAACAGGACAGGGAAAAACAAAGAACAGACTGACCAACCAAATACTAAAATCAAAACAACCTTTAAAAAAAATGTACCAAAAAAGTGAGACTGAAACAGAAACTGAAAGTGAAACAGAATACATAAAAGTGAGATAGAAGCAGAAGATTTTGAGGACATTTATATATCAGACGATTAGGAGTAATGAGTATAAATGTATATTTTCACTTAAGAGTAGACATGCTTTTTTTCCAGTCAGTCACCGTAGCTCCGAAACGTAGAAGCGACGTTGCAAAATGCGGCAAAACGACTTACGTGATATACATACCTTTTTGAGTGCAAAAAACATCAGAATTGGCTGAAATTTGAGTGGAGGGCGCATTTTGTATAAACTAAGCCACGGCTCGGAGCACTTTTTTGATTTTTTGTAAATTCTTTCTAGGCCACCGATTCGAAATATTTATGTCATGAATATTTCGAATCGGTGTCCTTAGAAAGAAGTTTTTACTTATTTGGCAAAAAAAACCAAAAAATTGCTCCGAGCCTTGTCTTAGTTTTTACAAAATGTGCCTTCCACTCAAATTTCAGCCAATTCTGATGTTTTTTTCACTCAAAAAGGTATGTATATCACGTGAGTCGTTTTGCCGCATTTTGCAACGTCGCTTCTACATTTCGGAGCTAAGGTGACAGACTGGAAAAAAGCATGTCTACTCTTAAAAAGTTTTATAAACATGATTAATAAAATACCTTTTTAAAAATTAACCTACCGAAAAATTACCCTTTTCTTTTTACCCTTTTTACAACACTGCCCGAATACAATGAACTCAACAATTCTTAATTTTATTATTTAGCATTTTTCCGCACTATTTCGCATTTTTTCGCATTATTTCGCATTTTTTCACATTTTTTCGCATTTTTTCGCATTTTGTCAAACAATGCGAACATATGTACAAAAAAATGGTCAGTGAAATCCCCCTCGTTTTAAATTTTCAAATTTAACATGGAATGATAAAATAAAGATTAAATCCAAAAGATATAAAATTCTAATTAAATTTTTATTTTATCAGTCCATGTTAAATTTGAAAGTTTGAAGCCAATTATCTCAAAAACTAACGGATAAATTTTTGAAATTTTTACACGGTTGTAAGGACATTCAAAAGGCCTTCAAAACAAGGTATTACTAGACCCACTTTGCCTCTTCAAAATATACAGGTAAAGTATACCCCTCAAAGGGGGTTTGTGCACTAAAATTTCAAGATAGCCAAAATCGACGTCTCCGAGCGTTTCTCCAAATTTGCACTCTAGATACCCAAAAAGGCCTCTGTTTCGATGTTCGTGAAACACCTTGTATACAGGGTGTTAATTGCTCGGTTAATTGCTACTAAATAACATGCTAATACTTAATTCTTGCATCTATTTTAAGAAAAAACTTTATATGAACATACAGTACAGGGTGTCTCAAATTGGGCACTTTTAGGGGGTTTAAGGTACTTCTAGGGGAGACAGAGAAAAACTGATCACGCATTGCGAGGCTCAAATTTCAAGAGAAGACTTATAGTGAAAACCGCATTTTGAAATATTGTCTCGTCTTTGAGCTACGAGGACTTTTTAAAAAGGAAGGGGGTCTATAACTTCGTTATTAGTCGAAATTTTGATTTAGAGTAAATTGCAATTTTATAGACTTTGTCACGAAGAATTGACCCGCTAAATTAAATTTTAACTGTCTCATTTAGTTTTTGAGATATGACATAAAGTTGCATTTTTTTATATGGAATGGCCTATTCTTTAATTAATTTTCGAATTCGTCTTTGAATTCTTTTCAAAATGATGTATCATATATCATAGTTTTATTGAGCGGTTTAGGAGATATTCAACTTTTTCACTTATTTCTAGTGTGCTATGATTTCCTGCTGAGGCAGGTCAAGGCACTCCAGTATTTTTATTATTTTACACAGTCAAAAATATAGTAAGCCTAGTTTGGAAAAATTATAATTCAGCTGACGGCCCTCAAAGCCTAGTTATAAAAAGAAACAAAAATTACAGACAATAGAAATTCGATATTATTAAAAATTATCAATAATCATCGCGCCATAGAGCCATACTGAACAAGGTTCCTTTTCAACTTTAGAAATATAGCCATATATGTTTGTCTTCGCTCGGGATACATTTGTAGAGAAGTTTCCAGCGTCCTGTCGATTATCATTACTTTCCCAGTAACATTTTAACATGTCATACTTTGCATCATTTTGATACACATTTCAAAATAAAATTAAAAACGCTTTTGTGCAAAATAATTTCACATCAAAGCGGAATGTCAAATTGTTTAAACAATTGAAAACGCAAGGCCAACTTGATTTCCATAGTATAAGACAACAAAACTATAGGAGCATTGAATAGGATTTGACCGCAAGGCTTTCATGTCAATGGCGCATGACGTCATTCAACGCACACTAGACAAAAATATAAACTTTAATTATCTCCGAAACTGCTTAATCAATGTATGACTTATGATACATCATTTTGAAAAGAATTCAATGACGAATTCGAAACTTAATTAAAATATAGGCCATTCCTTAAGAAAAAATGCAACTTTATGTCATATCTCAAAAACTAAAAGTGACAGTTAAAATTTAATTTAGCGGGTGAATTCCTCGTAATAAAGTCTATTAAATTGCAATTTACCCTAAATCAAAATTTTCACTAATAACGAAGTTATAGACCCCATTCCAAAATGCAGACTTTCCAAAAAGCCCCCGTAGCTCAAAGACGAGACGATATTTCAAAATTTTTTCACTATAAGTCTTTTCTTGAAATTTGAGCCTCGCAATGCGTGGTCAGTTTTTCTCTGTCTGCCCTAGAAGTACCTTAAACCCCCTAAAAGTGCCCATTTTGGGACACCCTGTACTGTATGTTCATATAAAGTTTTTTCTTAAAATAGATGCAAGAATTAAGTATTAGCATGTTATTTAGTAGCAATTAACCGAGCAATTAACACCCTGTATACAAGGTGTTTCACCAACATCGAAACAGAGGCCTGTACAGGCCATAAGTCGAGAAACCACCTGAAATTTTACGAGAGTTTTGCATATAGTTGCAACAGTTGTCAAAGCTCTAATTCTACTCGTTTGTTGTTACTGCTTCCTCTGGCGACTAAAATCTTTGAACATGCAGTCTATTCTAGATTTTCGGAAAAGTATAGAAATCGTTGGGACTGTATGAAGGATGGTCCAACAATTCGACGTTTTGTTGTGTTAAAAATTCAATGGTTTTATGTACTTTGTGCGAACTTGCATTTTCTTGGTGGAGGATGATTTGTCGTTCGGAGTTCGTTTTGCGAAGCTGACTTTCGGCAAAGAAATCGCACACCTGCTGAAAAAGAGTCACAACTCAAAAATCGCCGTTATTGAGATAAACCTGCCGCCATCATCGAAATAACTTGTACTTTCTTCCATAATAGCGTCACATTTATGTTTCGATAATGGCGATGTGACTCTTTTATTTTGTCCAGTTTTGCTAAGGATGCGTTCCTTTAGAGTGTCACTTCTGACTTTATAACAGCGTGAACGTGGAGTTTCATTCTGAAAAGAGTCACATTTCGAGTTGTGACGGTTTTCGTGTGAACTATTAACATATAACCAGTAAAATACTGTTATTTTTGTGTTGTGACTGTTTTTTCGAATTGTTCAGTGTACTTAGAGTTAATGAGAATAAAAAAAAAATCTTTTGAATTTATTAGAAAATAATCACATTCCCAGTTGTTATTCAGCATTTTATAACTCGTTGTAAAAATAAATACAAGGTTTCTTCTTTATTTGTTTTCTTTTTTTATATTATTTACCATCTTGCATGACATCCTGATTTACAACTTCATGATACCTTGTTCTAAAAAAGTGTCACAATATCGGGTTTTTTTTTAAATCTAAAAACGACAAAAATAATTGTTTCTGAGAAACGTACTGCACCAATTACATTGAGTTAATAGGTTCCTGTTGATATAAAATAACATGTTAACCAGGGGCGGCTCGTCCATAGGAGCGCTGGTGCGCGCGCACCCCCAACAGAAACAAGAAAAAAAATAAATACAAACTATTATTAAATAATTACTATTGTTTTTTATTTATTTTTTAATGATCCCGCTAGTGGCATCTATCGGCCATTAACGGAAGTAATTAATATCTTTTCGACTTGACGCTTGCTGCCGCATACGGTGGCCTTCGATCGCCTCGCCTCGCTTGAATCTAGAGATACGAGAGGGCGGGCTTGAATCAGGAGGTGCGCGTGGATTCGGCGTTCCTCTCTAATCCAATTTTTGCCACGCAATTGGATCGGAAATGCTCGGGATATCGGCCGAGAAAAGGGCGAGGTGGTTCGCTAAATCAATACACACTTGCATCGTTTTTTTATAGTTCTCAGCTGATTACTGTTTATATTATCGTTAGTATGCGTGTATTGGGCGTAATTAAAATTTATTTATGCAGTTTTTAAGTGAATTTTATGCTGTTTTCGGCTTCTTGTTTGTAATTTTTGGGTTAATTATTATCTACAAGTGTCGAATATGTCTGAGGCAGTTGTAAGTTCGGGTTCGGGTAATCCTGGAAGTAATTCAAGACTTAATTGTGTACAAAACATTATAGCAAGCTTTTCCTCCTTTAATTTAAATCAAAAAATTGAAATTAAAAGATTAGGAAGGCCGACTCCAGAACTAGAATTATCGCAAACTTGCTCTAAAAGAAAAGAAGGTAGGAATTTTAAAAGATACTTTAGAAAAGATATTTACCAAAAAAACAACTGGATTTGTGGATGTGATGTTACAAACTCGTTATTTTGTTTTCCATGCTTATTATTTTTCAATGCAAGTATGGATAAAAGCTGTAGTCGCATAGGGGTAACTGAACTTAAATCATCTACAGGCAAAAATTAAAAAGCATGAATTTTTGAATAAACGTATACGAACATTACAATATGAAATGGTATTTGAATCAAAAGCTAAGATAAAACGGTTTTGTACATTGAATTAATGTTATCCATCGTTGGCTAAAAACTAATATGTATGTATACTGTAGGTAATTTTTTTTTGTGTAGGCAAATTTTTATTTATTGGAGACCTGCTTTTTTTTACTTTGACAATCTTATTACCTAGTGGGCACCATAAGTTCTTTTATTTGGCTACAAATAAATATGCAAATTTTTGAACTTTATTTATTTTAAATTTATTTCGACTGATTTATTATAGCGCACACCCATTCTTATACTTCACGAGCCGCCACTGATGTTAACTCGTAATTTGTCATGTAAGTGAAAAATGAATCTCTCTAATGAACTAAATTCTTTAACAGCGATTTTCTCAAAACAATGTTTTTTGAGTTGTGACTATTTTTTAGCGGGGCTGCGAAATGGTGATAACGATCGGCAGTAACAGACCTTTGATCTTTCAGAGGAATTGTTGAGAAGGGATGACTTTTGTTGGATTTTCTTCATCTTGGAAATCCTGCTTCAAAGCGGTCTAGAGGTTTCTGACACCAATTGACCCTAGCTTATTTCTGTTCTGCGATTAACAGATGCGGTATCCAGCGGGAACGAATTTTCTTACCCTTAACTCTTTATGCAAAATTTTTTGAATTGACGTCTTTAAAATCCCCAGTAAAGTCTCAATCTTGCGATATATCACATGTCGATCTTCCCCGATGAGCATGTGCACAGCATCGATGTTTTCCTGGGTTGCAGCCGTTTTTGCTGCTAAGGCTAATCCGTCCATGCTTGAATGCTCCATACAAACGAGAAACTGTCGAATAATGGTGCTTCATTACCGAAAACAGAAATCAACTCAGCAAGGCATTCTTGTTAAGATAATTTCTTTCGAAAGTTGTAAAAAACTATAGCCCAAAAATGTTCTCGCTTTAATTCCATTCTTCGACTGATTTGTTAACTTAAAAAATTCACTGCAGCTATAAAACTCAGTGTCGCCCTCTATGTTCCTAAAAATATAAAATACAGCTCTAGTGTATGAAAATATAATCTCAAGCTAGTTTTAATTTTTGGGTTTTCCCCTGTAGGAATTTCGGTTCATGTGTCTGAAGCAGCCAAAAAGAAACCAAAGAGAGACGACGGTCCAAACCCATGGGGTGGAAGCCAATATGGTGGTAGCCAATTTGGCGGCAGCCAATATGCGGGTAGCGAGGCTGGCAGTGTTTATGGAGGATATGGAGGGGGTTATGACAGATACGACTACCCACAAAATGGATGGGGTCCAGTACCCCCAAATAAGTTTAATAGTAAGTAAACTAACACAAGAGTATAGTATAGTATGGTATCCCGTGGGATATTTGTGTAGAATTTGAGCTCACACTACTACTTTACTATAGTAGTGGTGGGGGAACTATGGTGATCCTAATTTTACTACTACTATGTCGGTTTAGAACGTTTTTCTACGTTGTCCGACACCTATTCTCCACCTCCTTCGATCCTGACAATCATCTTCTGTCAGATTTTTTTGACTCATTGATCTTTGGATTGACTGTTGCCATTCTAGTTTAGGACGCCCTCTTTTTCTGCGCCCTATTGGTTGCCATTCTAGGACCTGCTTTGGTAATCTTTCGTCGTTCATCCGTTGTACATGGCCGTACCATATCAGTTGCCTTCTAGTGATGTCATCCGTTATGCTTCCCTCGATTCCCATTCTTTCTTTTATGATCTCATTTCTTATGTGATCTATTCTAGATATTCTCATTGATCTTCTTATTGCATCCATTTCGACACTTTCCATTTTTGTTTTGTACTTTTCTGTTACGCGACAAGTCTCTATTCCATACAACAGCGTGCTTTTGACCATTGTTTCCTATATGTTAAATTTTACATTCTTTTTAATCTCTCTGCTCCATAAAATACTGTTAAGACATCCAATAACTTTTTTGCTTTTACTATTCTTTTTTCCAATTCTTTATAGTCTTATCAAATGTGACACCCAAGTATACATACTCATTGCATGGAGATATTGTTTGTCCATTTTCTAGTACTAACTCACTGGATTCGTTTCCAATACATAAGTACTGTGTTTTGTCCATGTTTACTGTTAATCCCCACTTTTGGTATTCTTCTGTTAACTTTCTCATCATATACTCCATGTCTTCTTTATCATTAGCCACAATTACTTGGTCGTCAGCAAACTGTAGTGTGTATATGGTAAATCGGTCGTTAAGTTGTATTCCCATGCCGTGCAGTTTACGTTTCCAGTTTTTTAGCGCTACTGCGATATATATTTTAAAAAGAGTTGGAGAGATACAACATCCCTGTCTTAAGCCTTTTGTTACCAGGAATTCTTTTGAAAGTCGATTTCCAATTTTAATTTTAGATTTTGACCCTTTGTATAGTTCTTTTATCGCTTTTATGTATGTATGATTGATATTAGTTTGCTCTAACACTGTCCATGATTTTTCTACTGGAACAGTATCATATGCTTTTTGTAGGTCTACAAAGGTAACATGAGTCTCTATATTTCTGGCGCTTCTTTTCTCAATTATTTGTTTAAGACAAAAAACATTATCACTACAAGATCTGCCTGCGCGAAACCTACTTGAGTGATCCTAATTTTTTTGTGAGAAAAAAAGTTGCTCCAAATTCAAAAATTTTTATATATCTTCCTACTAAACACAAAAACATTTTAATAATGTCAAAATAATGTTTAATTTAAAAACGTAACGTTAGGTTGGATGTTAGTTCCAACGTCATATTCATAGTGAAAAAGAAGCTTAATAACCCGTTTTCTGACGTTAGAAAAATAATAATAATAATATGTTTTTATAAGGTTTTTTAAAGTGTTTTTCAAACTTTAAAAAAATATTGATTTTTAACTGAAAAAGAAATGTTTTTCTAACATTGAAAAATAAATGTTTTTTTAACAATAAAAAAATATTTTTTTCAAATATCTCTAAAGATAAGTTAACTTAAATATTGTAAATAAAATTCTTCTATTTTGGAAAAGCAGAGCAGCAAGAGTCCGTTGAGGTTTTCGTGACCTCGACACTCAGTAAAGGAAATTCGGATCTGTAGCTTCTGAAAAGAAAATTTAAAATTATATGTAAACAATAATTTTGTAGTAAGTGCCTCGCTCTCGTTCTCATTAATGCTCAGGTGAATACAAGTCAAACAATATTCAACTGAATGCTCGTTTGAAATTCGCACTCTGATAGGATGGGGTCCCGTGCCGAGGCATTCGTTTGGTTCCGCTGCGAGGCTTGCGAATTCTGCCTCAAATGAATACGCGGCTTAAGGTCCGGCGGCTAATCATTCGCGGTGAATTGTGGCATTCCCTGTTTGATTAACTGTAACATAGGTATGCGATATTCCATACAAATTTTTTTTTTACTTTTGTTTACTTTTCTTAGCTAATTTTGTGATGCTTCATTTAAATCATTGCATACATATTGGTTATTCTTTAACTATACCATCTTTTCCACACAACTGGTGTATACTCGTATCCAAATATGTATTCACTATCATTATTAATAATTGTGCTTTTAATTTGCCATGTTTGTTTCTACAAAAGGTAAATATTTTAACCAAAATTGCACAAAGCGTATCTGCTATAGACTCGTATGAACTCGCAGCGAAAAGCAACTAAAAATGGCGATGGCCCGTTCTGGTTGTGGAACTATGCTGCAGCGCCCTCTATAGTATAATTTTTTTTAATGTTTAAAAAACAAAACATTTATTAGCTTCATATATCTTAAATTCAATGTTAGAAATGGGATTTAGGAAAAAAATTATAAAAATAACCATATATTGATGGTATTATTTTTAATGTTAATAAAATTATGGTTTTTTAAATATTGGTTTCTTAACGTTATTAAGAAATATATTTTTGGTAATGCTTTTAAATGAAATTTTCGTTAGGATTTTCAACATGTTTTTTTAATGTCAAAAGTTGACTTAATTTTGACACAAATTTGTGCTAGAAAAAAAATTTTTTTTTTTCAATATTTATTTAACGTTTTTTACGATTTTGTGCTTAGTGGGTTTGCGTTTCATATGATCATATATTAATTGGTGTTCTCTTGCAAACAAAAAACGTATTAGTTTTTCTGTAAAACTAATTTAGCGAAAGTTATAAGCGAAAGTTTGTAAAAAAACATGGAAAAAACAGCCATCTTGGTTTATGACGTCGAACAGGCGTTCTACTCAAATTTGAGGCAAATACTAACACCAGTATTTACTAAAGGGTTTACAGTGCTAAGTGCTACAATCCTCGGTTTAAAAGTCTACATTTTGGGTGAAGGTTTAACTTATTTTTCCCGTGAATGCAATAGTTTTTAATATTTATATAAATTGTTCATAAATACCTTGCGATATGGGTAATCTTTTTGCGTTGTAACAAAGACATTATTTACACACAAAAGTTATAAATAAATAAAAAGAATAAAATATTTTGGTTTAAAAATGGTAGCCATATTTAAACCTCCAAACGTCACTAGGAAATGTCGAATAAAAACGGTGTAAGTCAGTGTCAGCTGTCCGCTATATTTTATCAAGGCCAACACAAAAATAGAGGCCACGACCCTGAAAAAATCAGCTGTTCTTCCGGGGCTGAATTTTACATTGGGTCTTATGGGAGGTCAGACGTTTTTTTATGATATTTTCAAAATGGCACTACAGATTTCCGCAAAATTTCAGTGAAATATTCTCAGACACCATCCCGATATTCCACCAAAGGTTTGTAAGGAAGCAACATGATTAAAAGGTTAAAATCTTCAAGATTTAGCATTCCTTATTTTGAATTCAAATTACCCGCCATGTACCACATGCCAACTGTTATATTTGACATGTATTTGACTTTGTCATATGTGATTGTCACATTCGCTTCTACTTTAAACTTAATTTTTTTGTGAGCTAATGAAGCGGCTATGAAAAATTAAGGCTTACTATACATTTTAAAAAAATTGTTCTGCCAGAATAAAGTAAAAACAATCTCAAAAACGGCTTTATTTTAAAAAAATTAAATATCCATGAACCGTCATTCCAACTTCAATATTTTAAAGACAATCAGCTGTGTCGTAACGTGACCATCAAAAAAATCAGCCCCGGATGTGACGTCAACAAAGTGGAGGATCGTGGCCCGTCCATTTTGATAGCCCTGATTTTATATGTTAATTTTTTAGACAAGTTAGCGACGATTAAACCGATAGTCGATTGTTTTTGTGAATGTGTAATTGAAAAGGGATTCTAATATATCTTGTGCTTTTTACAATTTTTAAATATTGATACGTATTTAATACGGTAATGCATCCACAGATATAGTTTTAAGTTATTTATGTATTATTTAGCTTTGAATATTTTTGCATATAAGTTTTTTTGTCAATCATGGATTTTTTCTATTGTTTTTCGAACTTTAAACCACCCCTCAGGGGTGGTACTACAATTTGAGACTATATTTAGCGGGAATCCTACGACTGCACGGACTTAATTTCCAAAAACTGACATTTCGTTACAAAATTTTTATGTGGTTATGAGAAATGCTTGCTATCATATTGCACATTAGGGTGAACCAAATCTTTGCAGTTATTTGACCTGTGAGTATTAAAAAAATACACTTAAACCGGTCGGTATCAAGTCTGTAGCCTTGATACTTAAACCCGGTCTACAATGCAAGTCTTAAGGTCTTAGTAAATACTGGTGCTAGTGATTTAAAATTGTATAATCTATTACCTAGGGTAGTTTTAAAAAATCTTCTGCAACGGGATACCCTAGGCCACTAAACTAACACCCAAATAACACATTTTGGGCGTTATCTCAATTTTTCTTTTTGAAATTGAAATTTTCAAATAATATTTATTTACAGTTCTTTACCTGTATATTTACAATTTTTTCTTAAATCTATATCGCCTTTGGAAAGAGTGCAAAATAAATATTCCTCTGCATTTTAAAGCCTTAGAGGCTTGTTTGCCAAAAAGTTGTGCGGGCTAGGAAGGTAAAAATATCTTTGAAGAAAAGAAATCAAAGTACTAAAAACACTTTTGTTCTAATTTTATTTTTTCTTTGATTTATTCTTAAAATTCTCATTAAATATTGTGATAAAGAAACTGTATTAGCAATAAATCAAGGACAAAACATGCATATTTTTGTTTTTAAGATTTTTTTTTCAAAAATTCAATTTTTTTTACAAAATTTGTATTAGTGATACATCCGCTGAAGGTCTTAAAAAAGGCCTTTTCAACAAGCTACGTTTAAAGTAGTTTTCAAGATACTTAGGTTTATCTTAGTATGTATATATATATTTATCGGTTTCACAACGTTCTACGTCTTCCGATACCCAATCTCCACTCGTTTCTGTTTGTCCATAATTCATCATCTAGGCATCTTATTCTTATTTCACTGTCTATTCCTTCTCTCCAGCTTCTCCTTAGCCGTTCTCGTTTTCTTCGGCCAGTTGGTTTCCATTGTAGTATTTGTTTAGGTAGTCTTTCATCATTCATTCTTTGTACATGTCTGTACCACACCAGTTGTTTTGTTCTTATATCATTCTCTAAAGTACGTTCACCCACTGTCATAATTTATTTTATTCTTTGATTTGTAACTCTTTCTCTTTTTGATTTCCCTGCTACTCTTCTCCAATAGTCCATCTCCGTAGCGGAAAGCATTTTTTCTGTTCTATCCTTGATTGGCCATACTTCTGAGCCGTATGTAATAATACTTTTTACAATGGTGTTATACATAAGCTTTTTGTTATGTTTTGATATACTTTGGTCCCAAATTATTCCATTTAATAAAGTTATTGCTTTTCTTCCTTGTACGTTTCGATCTTTTATAGCTTTGTCTAGTGTTCCGTCAGCTGTTATTTTTAGACCTAATTTATACTCATCACAGGACTGAATTCGCTGCCCGGTATTTAAGATTAGATCCTGTTTCATTCCACCGATACACATATACTCTGTCTTATTGAGATTAACCTCTAGTCCCCACTTATTGTACTCTTCTATTAGTTTTCGTGTCATATATTCGAGGTCGTCATAATCCTGAGCCACTACTATCTGATCATCGGCGAAACATAAAGTATACAAGGTGGTTTCATCCAACGGAATTCCCATGTTTTGGCATTTTCTCTTCCATACTTTAAGAACTTGTTCCAAGTATATCTTGAAGAGCGTAGGCGAGATACAGCAACCTTGTTTAAGACCTTTTTTTACTTGAAAGCCTTTGCTTTTGCCTTACTATTGTGGTATAACTCTTACTATGTAAAATATCAACATTTTTGTATTTTTCAAATTTTTAATAACTAGAACAACTAAAAAATCACCAAAATCGGAGATTTAGAGGTAATTTTTGTTTGTTTTTCTTTTCTAGTGCGTTCCGGATTTGGAGGACCCCCCGTATGGGGTGGAAGGGGAGGCGGAAGATGGTAAAAAACTGGTAAGTTTATGAATGATTCATATTTTTTACTAACCATGTTTATTGATAAAATAATAACTCTTCTTCGGCAAATACGTGCTGTTTAAAGTGGGCACTATTGCTAAATTCATTATTTTTGGACCTAGAGGTTTGGTTAATAAGCCAGTCAATAAAAGCATGGATCACCTTTTGTTAAGGTGATCCGTGATAAAAGCATTCAACATCGCAAATGCGCATGTATTTACGATTTTTTGATAAGTTGCTAGTATGCTTGAGGGTAGTTTACACCCAAGTTTGCAACACTTAAATCCCTGTGCTACTCCTAAAGGACTCGAAAACCATGCAAGTTTTTTAGTTAAAAAAAAACTACCTTAAGAATTTTTTTTCTATTTACGTTTTATACTTTTGTAAAGCCATCTAAATTCTCTATAATCTGAGTGCTACTCTAGTTTCCTAGGTTCATTGGTTGCGGAGATACTTGTGGTCTAAGATGTGCAGTTTTTTACAAAAACTAAAATTTTACCGGTAGGGTCATTTTCTAAGCCTCGTACCGGCTAAACTAACCGTCCTAGAGAAAAGTAGTAGTAAAAGAATTTATAGAGAATTATATTGACTTTAACATGGAACTAAAATTGAGCCTCTAGGTATTATAGTTTGGGCAAAAATGAAAAAAATAGTAAACCATTGATGTTCCAGAAAACAAAAAAAAACATTGTACTAAATAATTATGGAATCCGTATTATTAGCCCATAGCGTCTTTCTTCTGCTTTTAAAAAAAGATTGTATGACACCTGTCTTAGCCAATTACTAATTGATTGGAACCAATACTGCCTTACCTGTTAACGAATACTAAAATGCTAAAAAGGTAGAATATCAAAATATTTTTTTAATTCTAAACGGTTTAAGCTAGAGAAATGAAAGTTAAGACTGAATTTTCGGGGTCAAACAAACTTACATATATATATAGCTCCTAGGGGGCGTATGGGGGCAAAATGTGTTTTTAGATTATCTCTTATATCTTCTAGACTATTACACTTGTACATTTAGGTCTCATTAAGTTGGTAGCTCAGACAATTACTAACAGTCCTGCTATATAAAATACTCTGCCAATCTATGGGCACCTAAGCTCACACTGGATACTATAGTTACAGTGTATCTACGAGAAAGCTAATATAACTAAAAACTGAAGTATATTTTATTGAACTCCCTTCGTTTGATATCACACAAGCCATGTTTTGACTTAAACTCTAATTTTTCAAATCTACCCCCACCCTTTTTTTAAAAACTAAAATGTATTTTGTTTAACTCCAGACTCAATTACCTTTCGTTTGATATCACACACGCCATATTTCCACTTAAACACTAATTTTTGAAATTTACCCCCACCCTTTTTTTTGAAATAAACTAAAATGTATTTTATTTAACTGCAGACTCAATTACCTTTCGTTTAATATCACACACGCCATATTTTCACATAAACTCTAATTTTTGAAATCTACCCCCACCCTTTTATTTGGCTTGTGTTCGGTGGATTTTGTTCATGTCTAAATGGGACCATCTCGACCCAAAACCCAGACATACAGACAGACAGACAGACGGCACAACAAAAAAGTTTCAAAATCATCTGAAACGCAAAGATATTTAAAAAATTTTGAAATCGGAGCAACTTTTTTTTCTCGAAAAAATTAGGATCACCATAGCTCACGCTACTATAGTATAGTAGTAGTGTGAGCTAAAAAAATTCAACACTGTTAGTAAGGCCCCTAGTAAGAGGTAATTTTTTTTGTCATATATGAAATACTCTGCCAATATATGGGCCCTTAAGCTCACACTAGGTACTATAGTTATAGTGTACGTGTGAGCTAATATAACTAAAAACGGAAATATATTTTATTCAACTCCAGACTAAATTACCTTTTGTTTGATATCATACAAGCCATGTTTTGACCTAAACTCAAATTTTTTAAATCTACCCCCACCCTTAAAGAAAACAAAAACTATAATGTATTTTGTTAAACTTTGGACTCAATTACCTTTCGTTTGATATCACACACACCATATTTTCACTTAAACTCTAATTTTTGAAATATACCCCCACCCTTTTTTAAAATAAATTAAAATGTATTTTGTTTAACTCCAGACTCAATTACCTTTCGTTTGATATCACACACGGCATATTTTCACATAAACTCTAATTTTTGAAATCTACCCCCACCCTTTTATTTGGTTTGTGTTCGGTGGATTTTGTTTATTTTTAAATGGGACCATCTCGACCCAAGACCCAGCCTAGGTACCAAATTTCATTAAAATCGGCCAAGCGGTTTTTGAGTTATGCGCGTTGGTCGTTACAGACAGACATACAGACAGACAGGCGCAACAAAAAAGTTTTCAAATCATCTAAAACGCATAGTATATGTGTGAGCTAAAAAATATTTATTTGACTTATACTCTGCCCTAGGTCATCGAAGTTGCACCAAAAGAGTGCGGGCGACCACTTCTTAATTTTAGATAACTTATAATTGGCCCCTAGGGACTGTTAAGGGCCCAAAATCTTATTTTGATGAAACTTCATAATCTGAAGTCGTTTTTTTTTCTTATAACTACAGGACCTTATTAACCGCTTCAAATATTTTTTTTTAGTTAGTAAGCCTATAGGTAATTGTATGAATTACCAATTAAGTGAGACCTAGATGTACAGCGTGTCCCATTTTCGATGGGATTAAATGGGAAACTCGGTTATTATTAAAGATATTGATTTTCTGATTGCACCTTACCGTGCTCTTTTTTTGAGCCCTTAAAAATGGCGTAATCAGATTTTTGCTATACCCCGTAGTTTCGCTAATACAGGGAGTTTTTGAAAAAATTGTATTTTTAATAATCCCTTGTATCTCGCTTATTTTGCGAGATACTTTTATTCTGTAAAAACATTTTTATGGCAACTTTTTTAGAAGAAAATAATGACGTTGTCAATTTTTTAAAATATTGTTTAGTTTTTGAGATATGGAATTTATCATAAAAAAATTAATACGGACCTGAATTTTTTTTATTACTATTTTGATTCGTTTCATGCTAGTATTATCATAAAATAATAAAAATTTTAAAAATTTTTGTTTTGAGGTAGAAAAAAAATATTTAATATTAAAAAAAAAAATAGTCCGAACCTGAATATTTCCGACATAAATATAAACTAAAAATTGCTAGTTAAACAATTTTTAGTTTAACTGTTTTGATACTTAGCATATTAAAATTTTTTTAC
Source organism: Aspidapion aeneum (assembly GCA_963576565.1). Lineage (NCBI taxonomy): Eukaryota > Metazoa > Arthropoda > Insecta > Coleoptera > Brentidae > Aspidapion > Aspidapion aeneum. Next base: position 61,476,510 of record OY755046.1, on the reverse strand, counting down.
GTTAATTTACAGATTTATTTGAAACAAAATCTACGAAAAATACAAAAAAAAAATATAAAAAATAACTAATTTTTCTGATTACCATTATGTGTAAGACATTGTTGGCATTTTCGAGTAATTTTTCTTAACGCATTTTGCATAAAAATATTTCTGCCATTTAAATATTGGGATTTTGTTGCTTGAATGAAGCAGTCAAACATATCACATTTTTAAAAATCTGGATATGGTCGATTTCTAGCCAGTTTAAAATAATTGTAAGCCATTCACAAAAATGACAAGTAAAATGACCATGTCAATTCCACGCTTTTGTTTTGTAAATTTCAGGACCTGCTGTGCTACCATCAAATAATTAGTATTAGTAATTATTTTTGTAACTTTTTAACGTTTTTTACTTTATTTATAAATCTTTTAATTATCATTTCAAAACAGATAAACTAAAAATCGTTCAACTAGTGTGTCTTGCAATTTTTAATTTATAATTTTTTTTTTCAAATATTAAATAGTTTTTTTTAACCTTAAATCAAAAAAATATTAAAGTTTTATCATTTTAAGGTAATAATAGCATGGAACTAATCAAAGTAGTAATAAAAAAAATCCAGGTCCGTATTTAATTTTTTTATGATAAATACCATATCTCAAAAACTAAACAATATTTTTAAAAATTGACAACGTCATTATTTTGCTCTAAAAAAGTTGCCATAGAAAGGTTTTTACAGAATAAAAATATCTTGCAAAATAGGCGAGATACAAGGAATTAATTAAAATGCAATTTTTTCAAAAACTCCCTGTATTAGCGAAACCACGGGGTATAGCAAAAATCTGATTACACCATTTTTAAGGGCTCCAAAAAAGAGCACGGTAAGGTGTAATCAGAAAATCGATATCTTTAATAATAACCGAGTTTCCCATTTAATCCCATCGAAAATGGGACACGCTGTACAGGTGCAAAGTCTAGATATAAGGGATAATCTAAAAACACATTTTGCCTCAATATGCCCCCTGGGCCATAAATGTAATTTTTTTTGACAACTAAAGAATTAGTACTGAAAGGTCAATATGCGTGCCAAGTTTCATTATTCTGTTTTAAACCGGTAAGAATTAAAAAAATATAAATTGTGGGGATTAGTTGTCGATAAAAACAGGTGTTCATATATGTATATATAAATACCTTTAAAAAAAAAGAATGTGGATCTAACCCTTTAGAATAGTATATTGTTTAAAATATTTTTTAGACACGAAACAAATAAACATAAATTTAATCCATAAACAACTAAACAAAAAATCCGAAACTTAGAGGCACTATTTTTAAATCAGATTGACGCCAATTCAATTCTCTACAAATTCTATTCCTATGAATTTTTTCTATTACAATTAGTTTTGTCGATACGTGGCTTGAAAAATGACCGTACCGATAAAATTTTACGGCGTCACCCCCCCCTGGTGGTGTGGTATACATATATGTGTGTGTATGTCCAAAAAACAACAATTTTAATAGTTAATACATTTTTTTATAGGTTGTATGGTCTCTAGCAGTGTGCTATGGTGTATGGTGTTCGTGTGGAAAGCAAATTAAGGAAAATAATATACAAAATATAATAATAATTAATAAATCACAGTTAAAAATACTTTTTTAGCAACACTGTACAACACAAAAAATATATTACAAAAATACCTTTTTACTAGGATATGCATATCGTATCGTATCACAATTTAAACTTAAGAAATTTAAAAAATAATTTAGTTTATTCAAGTTTTATTGAAATTTTTCTAGATTTTTTTTTTGTAATATTTTTGTTGTGCAGTGTTTTAAATGTTACTTTTTAGCTATAAAAAACTGTAGTTCATATTTTTTTTATTATATTCAAAAAGTTATGGTAAATATGATGCCTGTTTGACTCTTCAACATGTTTTGTGACTGGGTTTTTTGACTGTAGGTATTAGATTTGTAAAAGTTTTTTTGAGAAAAAAAAACATGAATATTGTAAAATGTGTGAAAAATAAATAATTCAATAAAGGTCATAGGATGTCTCAAAGTGTGAGTTATTTGTATGTTTTTTTTTGTAAACTTTGTTTTTTAGCGAAATGTACAGTGTGGCTACAGATGGAGTTGAAGATAAAGAAAAAATCTTTAATATTTATTTTATGATAAAACCTCATTCTTAATTATTGACACTGCTTTTCAAAAAAAATTGTACACCTAACATGGGATTTTATATTATAGGTGTACAAATTTTTTTGATAAGTAGTATATAAAGCTACCCAAGTAACATTATTACCACTCAAGGTTTTATTAATTTGGTTCCTAGGTTATTTAGAGGGTGCTGTTATGGGTTTTAGGATCAATTTGACTACATAAAGGTAATTTATATTGCCAATTACCTAAAGGAGTGTTATACAACCAAAAAGTGATTTATAAAGGGAGTATAATAAAACTGATATTCCTTCTGTTCCTTTTAGATACTTTTTGTTTTATTGATTTCTGATTTATAAAGATGGTCTTATAAAACCATTTTACCTAAAGTTTTTAAAAATAAATAATTATAAACTTTGGTCATTTAGTTTTTCATTACTTTAGGTCATCACAAAAGTGTTTTATAATAGAGCTAAAAGGTTATCTTATATCCTTTTGTTTTTATAGTTACCAGTAGTTTAAAAGTAAATATGATTAGATAGGCGGCCATATAGAACCTAGTTTCCTTAAGGTTTTTAAGAGTGGTAAATATAAACTTTAGACTTTTGGTTTTTGCCATTATTTTTAGGCCATTATTTTAAAAAGGTTTTATATGAAGGCTTAAAGGTAAACTTAATTCTTGTGTATTTATAGTTACCCATAGCTGTATATTAAATATTATTTAAATAGGCGGCCATATAAAACCTTGTTTCCTTAAGGGTTCTAACAGAAGTAAGTAAATACTTTCGTGTTTTATTTTTTTAGGTATTTCTTGTAAAAATAATAGATATACCTAGGTACCTACCTATTGCAAGATTGATTATTTAAAGCCCAATAATTAATAATTGTTGAGTTTCCGTCCTCCTGGGTAGGACACCCAGGCCTAGATAAGGCCTATTTAGACGACCAATATAAGAGGTTGCCCTCCAACCTGCAGGCACAACGAATATCATTGCACTGGCCCTCTCGATTGTGTCGAAATTGCACGAAAAAAACATTTAAAAGTGTTCAATCATACGCTTTTAAACACTTTAAAAACAAATACAAAAAATTTAAGTGAGGTTATGTTGACTATGTTTACATTGTTCTTTTTTGTTGGTTTCATAAGGGCACTCAAAAATCCTAGTTGCGATACAGTAACAAATAAAACCAAGTGACCACTATAAAACCATAATGGCGTATATAAATTTATTTAAAAAATATTGTAAAGAGAAAATATTTATCTAGTCGTTTTAGCAGTGTTTTTTAACAATAATTTTACTTTAATTTTGATTTATGTAAACCAAACAGACTTTTTTAATGGTGAATAGTGTAAATGATTTTTTTTAAATTTTAAATATTTGTTATTTTGTTTTCAAAAAACTATTAAAAAGCATTCTTGAGGTGGCGCGCTTGTTTTGAGAGCTTTTCAGATACGATTTTATCAGAAAAATAAATCTGGCAGGCAATTTGATCATCAACAAAACGACAAACTCGGTATATTTTTATGTGATAAAATAATTTTGGGACTCTGACATTTTTGGCAATTTTGTGACCTAAATTATTTTATATAGCCATTGTGAATCTAAAATATCGCCATAGCTTTTATAGGAAAACTTCTTTACTCTAAAGGTATTATGGTATTCAACAGAATCGCCAGGATACCAAATTACCAAATCTAGTTTTATAATAGGATAGAGGACGTTTCTGAGTTGCTTTTAGAACCTGGCATAATAGCTTTAGGCTCTAAAAGGTTCTATACTGGTGGAACCGCTAGAGGGCGAAGCTGGAGTTTATTTCTTATGGTTTTATAGTGAGTTTAATACATAGGTTGCCACCACCAATTGCGGAGTCCCATTTAGGAGGTCTAAGGGGTATATAAGGGTAATGGGAACGTGCTAGCGACCAAACATTGAAACTAATGGTTTTAAGGAAAGGCGCTGGCAACCTTTTAGCTCTGCTATAAATAAAGAAATGTTACTTGGGTAGCTGCTGATCCTTTTCTCGAAATTTTATCAATTTTTGCCTTTTTTCTAGTTAGTCTAAGCGCTGGCTCCTGTTACGTGTGACCTAATATGTGCACTCAGTTTGACTACGGGGCTTTGTTAAGCACCCATAGGAATATAAAAAATGTTTGGTCACGTGGTCGAACTTGTAGTCGCTTGGCCGCCATCATTGAAAATTGTTTAACTCCTTTTTTAACGGGAAACAAATCTTGTTATAACCCGTTTTCTCATACATTAAGTTGTTTTTGAGATATACCAAGTATTTCCGCTCGCAAAAGAAGTAAATTGTGGAAAGAAAAAGTAAATTTGCAGCGAAACGATGCATCCTAGAGAAAAACGTTAAGAAAATTGGACAAGCCAGCTAAAATATCCAATTTTGTAAAAATTTTCGCTCCAAAATCGATTTTTTTCCTAAAAATTGTAAAAGATATGACAATGATCAGAAGAAGCGGAATTAAAAGTACTATAAAAAATTATTCTTAATCTTGTGAATGGTTTTAGAAACCACCCTGTTTAAGGCAGTCTTTAAGGGTACCATATATCGAACTTTAAAAACATAAAGTCAATATCCTCTTCTGTGAAAAGTTTAAAGCTTCTATGTAACAAAAAAAAAACAATTGTCAATAATATTGTAGCTACAATAAAATAAACATGGGTATTATTTAAATTCTTTTGCGAGCGGAAATACTAATAACTTGGTATATCTCAAGAAGTACTTAATTTATCAAAAAATATATAATAATAAAATTTATTTGTAAATTGGAGAAATAGTCCATGTTGGGTGAAGGTGATCGCCGGTGGCTCCTCTATATGGGTTATTTACTCAATGCTCTGGTATAATCAATGATTGATTACACATTGTGTAATGTAATCATTGGTATAATCTGTACCCATTCTATTAAAGATTTTTTCCTATCCTCAACTTTATCTGTATAGATATATTGTACACCAATGAAGCACCTGATTGAAGACTATGTCTCAAGGGTGTTTGACATTTGAATCTGACTGATGTTTGTCCATTTTTGTGGTGTGTGTCCATTTCACAAACTGGTGAGTTATAAATCAAAATATATAGAATTGTATGTTTATTTTATAATCCTAAAAACGTAAACACTGTTTTAAAAAAGTCTATTTTTTTGTTTTTGTAGGCTGCTTGGAAATGCTTAGAAACAGCAGGATGACAAAACAAAATAATCGAAGTAAGTTATAAAGCCAGGCTTAGAACACAGTCCTTGCCATAGGGAGTTACACTTTTGTGACATTTCCGACCTCTGTATTTATCATATACATACTAACAGCAACAAAAAAAAATCTGAAAAAGGCATGTCTTTGATTTGTTTTTATCAGTGCGTTTTTGTTGTCAACCTACAGTCAGCATCTGTTCATCCAGAGACTATGACAGTTTTACCTTTAATTTTATACCGACATGACATATTTTTAATATATTTCTGGTTAGGAAATAGGTAAAGTCACAAAAGTGTAACTACCTACGGCAAGGACCATAGCTCTTTTATGATCTCTGGTATAATCAATTAATGTAATCATTGGTATAATCCGTACCTATTCTATTAAAGATTTTTTCCTATCATCAATTTTATCTGTATACAACTATTGTACACCAATGAAGCACCTGATTGAAGACTATGTCTCAAGGGTGTGTGACATTTGAATCTGACTGATGTTTGTCCATTTTTGTGGTGTGTGTCCATTTCACAAACTGGTGAGTTATAAATCAAAATATATAGAATTGTATGTTTATTTTATAATCCTTAAAACGTAAACACTGTTTTAAAAAAGTCTATTTTTTGTTTTTGTAGGCTGCTTGGAAATGCTTAGAAACAGCAGGATGACAAAGCAAAATAATCGAAGTAAGTTATAAAGCCAGGCTTAGAACACAGTCCTTGCCATAGTGAGTTACAATTTTGTGACATTTCCGACCTCTTTATTTATCATATACAAACTAAGAGCAAGAAAAAAAAACCTGAAAAATGGCATGTCTTTGATTTGTTTTCATCAGTGCGTTTTTTTTGTCAACCTATTGTCAGCATCTGTTCATCCAGAGACAATGACAGTTTTACCTTTAATTTTATACCGACATGACATATTTTTAATATATTTCTGGTTAGGAAATAGGTAAAGTCACAAAAGTGTAACTACCTATGGCAAGGACTATAGCTCTTTTATGATCTCTGGTATAATCAATTAATGTAATCATTGGTATAATCCGTACCTATTCCATTAAAGATTTTTTCCTATCCTCAACTTTATCTGTATAGATATATTGTACACCAATGAAGCACCTGATTGAAGACTATGTCTCAAGGGTGTGCGACATTTGAATCTGACTGATGTTTGTCCATTTTTGTGGTGTGTGTCCATTTCACAAACTGGTGAGTTATAAATCAAAATATATAGAATTGTATGTTTATTTTATATTCCTAAAAACGTAAACACAGTTTTAAAAAAGTCTATTTTTTTGTTTTTGTAGGCTGCTTGGAAATGCTGAGAAACAGCAGGATGACAAGGCAAAATTATCGAAGTAAGTTATAAAGCCAGGCTTAGAACACAGTCCTTGCCATAGGGAGTTACACTTTTCTGACATTTCCGACCTCTTTATTTATCATACACATACTAACACCAACAAAAAAAAAATCTGAAAAATGGCATGTTTTTGATTTGTTTTCATCGTTTTTTTTTGTCAACCTACAGTCAGCATTTGTTCATCCAGAGACAATGACAGTTTTACCTTTAATTTTATGCCGACATGACATATTTTTAATATATTTCTGGGTAGGAAATAGGTAAAGTCACAACAGTGTAACTACCTATGGCAAGGACTATAGCTCTTTTATGATCTCTGGTATAATCAATTAATGTAATCATTGGTATAATCCGTACCTATTCTATTAAAGATTTTTTCCTATCATCAATTTTATCTGTATACATATATTGTACACCAATGAAGCACCTGATTGAAGACTATGTCTCAAGGGTGTGTGACATTTGAATCTGACTGATGTTTGTCCATTTTTGTGGTGTGTGTCCATTTCACAAACTGGTGAGTTATAAATCAAAATATATAGAATTGTATGTTTATTTTATAATTAAAACGTTTTAAAAAAGTCTATTTTTTTGTTTTTGTAGGCTGCTTGGAAATGCTGAGGAGGACAAGGCAAAATAATCGAAGTAAGTTATAAAGCCACGCTTAGAGACCATGTACAGGGTGTCTCATTATATTTTTTCCCACCCTTTTAGACCATTAATAATTGATATAGGAATATACAAGAAATTGTGTTCGAATTCGCGAAATTTTTACTTTTAAATTGCATCTTGACTTTATACGACATATGGGGTATTTTTGGAAAGTATATTCCAAGCCTAATCTATTAATTAAATAATATAAGGAGCATCCAATTTACAAAAACTATAAATTTGAGCGCCTGTCAAAGACGGTAAGCATCAGGAATAAAGTCAAGATGCATATGAATACCCTTTTAACTGAGGTCAAACACACAGTAAACAGCCGCCCATTGACGTACGTTTCTTCTGAAATGGTTGACTTAAGAAAACACTGGCGCTATTCACAAGAACTTGGTGAACATTTTTGAAAAACTACCCATAAGCTTGGCAATACTTGATGTTCCTTTTAGAAAATTATTTGGGGTTATACTAGCAGTACTATTTTTAGAAGAAACGTACGTCAATGAGCGGCGAATTTTGGATCTGTAGCCTTAAGAATAATTCATCACGTTCTTTCCCAAGCTCTTCCCATTGACGGTGCCACCGGTGGGATAAACTTCCATTGGATTTCTTCCAATACTAACTTATTTTTTAAAACTTCAAAATCTACATTCTTTAACGCTTCTTTCATTTCTTGGTCTACTGATTTAAAATCTATCGCATTGTCAGAATAAATAATGACAGGCTATCCACGTCTTGACATAAATATCCTGATTGCTAATACAGGTGAGTCTATAGTTAAACTGTCAGCTATCTCAATGTGAATCACTCTGACAGACAAACAAGTGAAGAGAACCTCCATGTTTCTATATAAAATCAAAATCAAAAAATCAATCTGACAAAACAGGTACAATATAAATAACAAACACAAAATATAACAGCACACTTTCTAACAATCTTCGTTACGTATTTTTGGTCCCGGAGTTAAACAGTTTTGAAAAAGATTAATTTTTAATTTTAAAAATAAAATAAATAGATATGTTTTTATTTATAAAGGAAGGATTAAATTAATTAATTGGATTTCTTGAGCTACTAACTTATTTCGTAAAACTTCAAAATCTACATTCGTTAACGCTTGTTTCATTTCTTTGTCTACTATATTAAAATCGGTCGCACTGTCAGAATAAATAATCACCGGCTATCCACGTCTTGATATAAATATCCTGATTGCTAATATAGCTGAGTCTATAGTTAAACTGTCAGCTATCTCAATGTGAATCGCTGTGACAGACAAACAAGACAACTCCATATTTCTATATAAAATTAAAATCAAAAAAATCAATCTGACAAAACAGGTACAATATAAATAACAAACACAAAATATAACAGGACACTTTCTAACAATCTTCGTTATGTATTATTGGTCCCTAATATATATAGTTTGGAAAAAACATTAATTTTTAATTTGATAAATTAAATAAATATATATGTTTTTATTCATAAAGAAAGGATTAAATTAATTAGTTGGATTTCTTCAGCTACTAACTTATTTTCTAAAACTTCAAAACCTACATTCTTTAACGCTTTTTTCATTTCTTTGTCTGATGATTTAAAATTGGTTGCATTGTCAGAATAAATAATGACAGGCTGTCCACGTTTTGATATAAATCTCCTGATTGCTAATAGAGCTGAGTCTATAGTTAAACTGTCAGCTATCTCAATGTGAATCGCTCTGACAGACAAACAAGACAACTCCATATTTCTATATAAAATTAAAATCAAAAAAATCAATCTGACAAAACAGGTACAATATAAATAACAAACACAAAATATAACAGGACACTTTCTAACAATCTTCGTTACGTATTATTGGTCCCTGAGTTAAACAGTTTTGAAAAAGATTAATTTTTAATTTGAAAAATAAAATAAATAGATATGTTTTTATTTATAAAGGAAGGATTAAATTAATTAATTGGATTTCTTGAGCTACTAACTTATTTCGTAAAACTTCAAAATCTACATTCTTTAACGCTTTTTTCATTTCTTTGTCTGATGATTTAAAATTGGTCGCATTGTCAGAATAAATAATAACAGGCTGGCCACGTCTTGATATAAATCTCCGGATTGCTAATAGAGCTGAGTCTATAGTTAAACTGTCAGCTATCTCAATGTGAATCGCTCTGACAGACAAACAAGTGAAGAGAACCTCCATATTTCTATATAAAATCAAAATCAAAAAATCAATCTGACAAAACAGGTACAATATAAATAACGAACACAAAATATAACAGAACACTTTCTAACAATCTTCGTTACGTATTATTGGTCCCTAAGATATATAGTTTGGAAAAACAAATAATTTTTAATTTGATAAATAAAATTAAAAGATATGTTTTTATTTATAAAGAAAGGATTAAATTAATTAATTGGATTTCTTCAGCTACTAACTTATTTTATAAAACTTCAAAATCCACATTCTTTAACGCTTTTTTCATTTCTTTGTTTGATGTTTTAAAATTGGTCGCATTGTCAGAATAAATAATCACCGGCTATCCACGCCTTGACATAAATATCCTGATTGCTAATAGAGCTTAGTCTATAGTTAAACTGTCAGCTATCTCAATGTGAATCGATCTGACAGACAAACAAGTAAAGAGATCGTCATATTTCTATATAAAATCAAAATCAAAAAATCAATCTGACAAAACAGGTACAATATAAATAACGAAATAACCAGACACTTTCTATCAATCTTCGTTACGTATTATTGGTTCCTGAGTTATACATTTTTGGAAAAAAACGATTAATTTTTAATTTGATAAATAAAATTAAAAGATATGTTTTTATTTATAAAGAAAGGATTAAATTAATTAGTTGGATTTCTTCAGCTACTAACTTATTTTATAAAACTTCAAAATCCACATTCTTTAACGCTTTTTTCATTTCTTTGTTTGATGTTTTAAAATTGGTCGCATTGTCAGAATAAATAATCACCGGCTATCCACGCCTTGACATAAATATCCTGATTGCTAATAGAGCTGAGTCTATAGTTAAACTGTCAGCTATCTCAATGCGAATCGCTCTGACAGACAAACAAGACAACTCCATATTTCTATATAAAATTAAAATCAAAAAAATCAATCTGACAAAACAGGTACAATATAAATAACAAACACAAAATATAACAGGACACTTTCTAACAATCTTCGTTATGTATTTTTGGTCCCGGAGTTAAACAGTTTTGAAAAAGATTAATTTTTAATTTTAAAAATAAAATAAATAGATATGATTTTATTTATAAATAAATGATTAAATTAATTAATTGGATTTCTTCCGCTACTAACTTATTTGCTAAAACTTAAAAATCCACATTCTTTAACATTTTTTAATTTCTTTGTCTGCTCTATTAAAATCGGTCGCATTGTCAGAATAAATAATCACCGGCTATCCACGTCTTGACATAAATATCCTGATTACTAATAGAGCTGAGTCTATAGTTAAACTGTCAGCTATCTCAATGTGAATCGCTTTGTCAGACAAACAAGTGAAGAAAACCTCCATATTTCTATATAAAATCAAAATCAAAAGATCAATCAATTCTTCCGCTACTAACTTATTTTCTAAAACTTAAAAATCCACATTCTTTAAGGCTTTTTTCATTTCTTTGTCTGATGATTTAAAATCGGTCGCATTGTCAGAATAAATAATCACCGGCTATCCACGTCTTGACATAAATATCCTGATTGCTAATAGAGCTGAGTCTATAGTTAAATTGTCAGCTATCTCAATGTGAATCGCTTTGTTAGACCAACAAGTGAAGAGAACCTCCATATTTTTATATAAAATCAAAATCAAAAAATCAATCTGACAAAACAGGTACAATATAAATAACGAACACAAAATATAACAGAACACTTTCTAACAATCTTCGTTACGTATTATTGGTCCCTAAGATATATAGTTTGAAAAAAACATTAATTTTTAATTTGATAAATAAAATAAATAGATATGTTTTTATTCATAAAGAAAAGATTAAATTATTTAGTTGGATTTCTTCCGCTACTAACTTATTTTCTAAAACTTAAAAATCCACATTCTTTAACGCTTTTTTCATTTCTTTGTCTGCTGATATAAAATTGGTCGCATTGTCAGAATAAATAATAACAGGCTGGCCACGTCTTGATATAAATCTCCTGATTGCTAATAGAGCTGAGTCTATAGTTAAACTGTCAGCTCTCAATGTGAATCGCTTTAACAGACAAATAAGTAAAAAGAACTCGATATTTTTATATAAAATCAAAATCAATCTGACAAAACAGGTACAATTTAAATAACAAACACAAAATACAGGACTCTCCGTTACGTATTATAGGTCCCTGACTTATACAGTTTTGAAAAGATTCATTTTTAATTTGATAAATAAAATAAATAGGTATGTAAAAGGAAAATATGTTTGAGCTTTTTTTTCATGACAAAACTAAGAAAAACTATAAACAAAATATATGTTTACGGCTAGACCAAATATTACTCATAGATAAAGTTCCGGTTATGTATAGAAAATAATATTAAATAACCTTCAAAAGGATGAAAAAACTTATTGTGGCGCATCTTCAACTTCATAAATATTCATAGTCTTTTATGATATTTTTTTATTAGATAATTATCTTCTGAGACAGGTTCCCTAGCCCTTCATACCCACTAGTGATATTCGTCAAGATATATTAAGTTCTGCTGCATAGAATTTATTACAAAATAAACATAATATTAGATTTATTCGGACATCGTTAGATTGGTGTCAAGAGCAATTTCAAATAACCAGATGTCACACCAAAACGAGGTGCTTTTTTCTTAAAACTAAAGATTTTTTGATTTCAAACACGAAAATCGTTTGTTCTACAAATTAGATGCTTTGAAAAAAAGTAGCAGTAAAAAATTACTAACTGGCTATTTTTTTTCTCTAGCTTAAAAAATGTGTTTGAAAGCAAATGGCAACATTGTCCTACTCGAAATATGTTTGCCCCTGCGCACTCTGTTAGAAATCAATAATTTCCAGAATTTTCGTCGAGGAAAAAGTTGGCCCTGCTACTCATCATCATGCAAATAAAAAATAGACCGGTGTACTGTTGACTAATAGCAAAAACAAATATTGGTTTAAAATTTACAAAATACAGCTCTTGAATTTTATAGTAAACTAAAATATTTTACAAGGAAGGTCACAGAATTTCTTTTGAAAAAAAATTAGGAAACTAACTACAAAATAAAGTATTTTTTTAGTTGCGACAGAAATGCATTTTTATTTTTTTTGCGTTTTAGGGAACAATAACGCACTGTTTACCCCTTACTTTGGGAATAAAAGTGTCACTTTTATCTCCGAATTTTCTTTTAAATAAGCTAAAAATATCTAGAAAATAAAAGAAGTAGGGGAAGACCCCAAATTAAATGGGCGGACGATTTGAAGAAACACACAGACAGAGAAGAGTGAAATATATAAAATCTTGAATTAAAATAAAATCTTATACTTTAAACTCGTGTTATGGAGGGTTAACAACAGATTTTCTGGTTGTAGTTCAAGATCAACCATGTTATAAGAGGTAATAATTATTTTTGGTATTTTGAACGAACGCGCAGCGCAGCATATCAAAATTCCGATTTTGACGCAAATATACATAATATATTAGACACTTAAAGCCAGTTATTTATTAAATAAATTAACCCATGAAGGATCTAATACCTTAGCAGTTTATTATCTACATGTAAGATGTATGCGGAATGAGCCAGAGAAAATCCCGGTAACGGTTTAAAAAAAAATAGAACTGGAAAAAAATTGTTAAAACATTTGATTGCCCTCAGTCGCTAATACAGAACTACCTAATTTTATCAAATTTGTGTCTCATTTAAAACTTTCCACCCGGTTAGCCAAATATATTTTTCTCCAAAAATTGCTTGTTTCTAAAATTAGGATGTTTGCTGATTTAACATTACATAACTATGCCCCGCAACGTTAAATTCAAAAAATATTTTTAAGTCATCAAAGGATCAATCATACTTTTCTTGAAAATTTCATGAAAATCAGTCTACTGGTTTGTGAGCTATTTTCGTACTTACTACAAACAAAACGAGAAACAACGATATATCGTATTTTTCACGTTATATACCACTACAAAACCATACGTTTAAGTAATACGTAGCGTAAATGGGCGTTAAGTGTCTATTATTGAATATGTTTTAACCTGACCAAACTAGCCGGCCTAACTTTCACTTTTTTTTACAACGTAAACACGCTGGTTTCTCAATTTTGGATTCAGATCACATATTATTTGGTGAAGAATCACATATTAAATAACTTCGTGTAAAATAAAAAATTTCTGTTCAATTTCTAATAATTACTACAATGTGGAGATTGGTGGTAAGTTATAAAATCTTTTTTTCGTACCTTATTGAGATAAATTCTGCCGTGCTTAGTTTAAAAGCAATAATATTAATAATATACGTGAAATTTAGTACCCCTAAATTTAAAAATCAAACAAGTTTTTGTGGCTAATCGGGTAAAAAGAAGTTTTTGTTTCTCTCATACTTTTCCGCTTGGAAGCTTAACCTCACGGGGATCCAAGATCTAATGGACATCTAATAAGTTTTGACAGTTAACTGTTTCGTCCTTATGGGACTCCTCAGAACACTACTTGGTCAATGTGACACCCTTGCGAAGTTAATTAGACGGTTTTGTCTCTAATACTATGTATATAGTGAGAAAAATCTTGTAAGAAGCGCCATCTGCCGAGATACGAGACAAACTAAAACAAGAGCAGGCGAAAATAAAGTGCTATACATATCGATCAATGAAAAGATTGAACGCAAAGAAAAACAAACAAACCATCCGTGACCTAAGATAGCTCTTCTGTCTTTCAGGCCAGAGCAACGCTGACTAACGTTTTTACCTGCCATTAGACACGCGAGCGTTAATCAGTGGAATTTTTAAGCCAAATAATACTAAAAAACGTTTGTTAGTATTATTTGTCCGCCGTGAGGTTAAGCTTTCAAGCTACCCACGAAAAAATATGACAGAAACAAAAACTTCATTTTACCCGATTAGCGATGAAATTGTTTGATTTTAAAATTCACGGGTACTAAATTTCACGTTTAATAATAATAATGTTTGGCTAAATACATCGGGCTATTTTTTAAGTAATGAGTAACAGCCTAAATTGGCATTTTTTGCCGAGGAAAAAGTTAAAGACGAAAAATATCTCATGTTTCAAAAAAGTTTTGCGTGGCTAATCTGGTGAAAAGAAGTTTTTGTTTTTCTCATATTTTTCCGTGGGTAGCTTGAAAGCTTCGCCTCACGGGGGTCCAAGATCTAATGGACACCTAATAAGTGTTGACCGTTAACTGTTTCGTCCTTATGGGACTCGTCAGAACACTACTTGGTCAATATGACACCCTTGCGAAGTTAATTAGACGGTTTTGTCTCTAATCCTATGTATATAGTGAGAACACTCTCGCAAGAAGCGCCAACTACCGAGATACGAGAGAAACTAGAACAAGAGCAGGCGAAAATAAACTGCCATACATAGTAATCAATGAAAAGATCGATCGACAGCTCTTCTGTCTTTCAGGCCAGAGGAACGCTGATTAGCGTTTTTACCCGCCATCAGACAGTCGAGCGTCAATCAGCGGAATTTTTAAGCCAAATTATACTAACAAACGTTTGTTAGTATTATTTGGCCGCCGCGCCGTGAGGTTAAACTTTCAAGCTACCCACGGAAAAATATAAGAGAAACAAAAACTTCTTTTTACCCGATTAGCGACGAAACTTATTTGATTTTTAAATTCACGGGTACTAAATTTCACGTTTAATAATAATAATGTTTGGCTAAATACATCGTGCTATTTTTTAAGTAATGAGTAACAGCCTAAATTGGCATTTTTTGCCGAGGAAAAAGTTAAAGATGAAAAATATCTCATGTTTCAAACAAGTTTTGCGTGGCTAATCTGGTGAAAAGAAGTTTTTGTTTCTCTCATATTTTTCCGTGGGTAGCTTGAAAGCTTAGCCTCACGGGGGTCCAAGATCTAATGGACACCTAATAAGTGTTGGTTAACTGTTTTGTCCTTATGGGACTTATTACAACACTGCTTGGTCAATGTGACACCCTTGCGAAGTTAATTAGACGGTTTTGTCTCTAATCCTATGTATATAGTGAGAACACTCTCGCAAGAAGCGCCATCTACCGAGATACGAGAGAAACTAGAACAAGAGCAGGCGGAAATAAACTGCCATACATATCAATCAATGAAAAGATCGATTGACAGCTCTTCTGTCTTTCAGGCCAGAGCAACGCTGAGCGTTTTTACCCGCCATCAGACACGCGAGCGTCAATCAGCGGAATTTTTAAGCCAAATAATACTAACAAACGTTTGTTAGTATTATTTGACCGCCGCGCCGTGAGGTTAAGCTTTCAAGCTACCCACGAAAAAATATGAGAGAAACAAAAAGTTATTTTTACCCGATTAGCGACGAAACTTATTTGATTTTTAAATTCACGGGTACTTATTTTCACGTTTAATAATAATAATGTTTGGCTAAATACATCGGGCTTTTTTTTAAGTGATGAGTAACAGCCTGAATTGGCATTTTTTGCCGAGGAAAAAGTTAAAGACGAAAAATATCTCATGTTTCAAACAAGTTCTGCGTGGCTAATCTGGTAAAACGAAGTTTTTGTTTCTCTCATATTTTTTCGTGGTTAGCTTGAAAGCTTAGCCTCACGGGGGTCCAAGATCTAATGGACACCTAATAAGTGTTGACAGTTAACTGTTTTGTCCTTATGGGACTCGTCAGAACACTACTTGGTCAATATGACACTCTTGCGAAGTTAATTAGACGGTTTTGTCTCTAATCCTATGTATATAGTGAGAACACTCTCGCAAGAAGCGCCATCTACCGAGATACGAGAGAAACTAGAACAAGAGCAGGCGAAAATAAACTGCCATACATAGTAATCAATGAAAAGATCGATTGACAGCTCTTCTGTCTTTCAGGCCAGAGCAACGCTGATTAGCGTTTTTACCCGCCATTAGACACGCGAGCGTCAATCAGCGGAATTTTTAAGCCAAATTATACTAACAAACGTTTGTTAGTATTATTTGGCCGCCGCGCCGTGAGGTTAAGCTTTCAAGCTACCCACGGAAAAATATAAGAGAAACAAAAACTTCTTTTTACCCGATTAGCGACGAAACTTATTTGATTTTTAAATTCACGGGTACTAAATTTCACGTTTAATAATAATAATGTTTGGCTAAATACATCGTGCTATTTTTTAAGTAATGAGTAACAGCCTAAATTGGCATTTTTTGCCGAGGAAAAAGTTAAAGATGAAAAATATCTCATGTTTCAAACAAGTTTTGCGTGGCTAATCTGGTGAAAAGAAGTTTTTGTTTCTCTCATATTTTTCCGTGGGTAGCTTGAAAGCTTAGCCTCACGGGGGTCCAAGATCTAATGGACACCTAATAAGTGTTGGTTAACTGTTTTGTCCTTATGGGACTTATTACAACACTGCTTGGTCAATGTGACACCCTTGCGAAGTTAATTAGACGGTTTTGTCTCTAATCCTATGTATATAGTGAGAACACTCTCGCAAGAAGCGCCATCTACCGAGATACGAGAGAAACTAGAACAAGAGCAGGCGGAAATAAACTGCCATACATATCAATCAATGAAAAGATCGATTGACAGCTCTTCTGTCTTTCAGGCCAGAGCAACGCTGAGCGTTTTTACCCGCCATCAGACACGCGAGCGTCAATCAGCGGAATTTTTAAGCCAAATAATACTAACAAACGTTTGTTAGTATTATTTGACCGCCGCGCCGTGAGGTTAAGCTTTCAAGCTACCCACGAAAAAATATGAGAGAAACAAAAAGTTATTTTTACCCGATTAGCGACGAAACTTATTTGATTTTTAAATTCACGGGTACTTATTTTCACGTTTAATAATAATAATGTTTGGCTAAATACATCGGGCTTTTTTTTAAGTGATGAGTAACAGCCTGAATTGGCATTTTTTGCCGAGGAAAAAGTTAAAGACGAAAAATATCTCATGTTTCAAACAAGTTCTGCGTGGCTAATCTGGTAAAACGAAGTTTTTGTTTCTCTCATATTTTTTCGTGGTTAGCTTGAAAGCTTAGCCTCACGGGGGTCCAAGATCTAATGGACACCTAATAAGTGTTGACAGTTAACTGTTTTGTCCTTATGGGACTCGTCAGAACACTACTTGGTCAATATGACACTCTTGCGAAGTTAATTAGACGGTTTTGTCTCTAATCCTATGTATATAGTGAGAACACTCTCGCAAGAAGCGCCATCTACCGAGATACGAGAGAAACTAGAACAAGAGCAGGCGAAAATAAACTGACATACATAGTAATCAATGAAAAGATCGATTGACAGCTCTTCTGTCTTTCAGGCCAGAGCAACGCTGATTAGCGTTTTTACCCGCCATTAGACACGCGAGCGTCAATCAGCGGAATTTTTAAGCCAAATAATACTAGCAAACGTTTGTTAGTATTATTTGGCCGCCGCGCCGTGAGGTTAAGCTTTCAAGCTACCCACGAAAAAATATGAGAAAAACAAAAACTTCATTTTACCCGATTAGCGATGAAATTGTTTGATTTTGAAATTCACGGGTACTAAATTTCACGTTTAATAATAATAATGTTTGGCTAAATACGCTAGTTGGCTAGTGATGAGTAACAGCCTGAATTGGCATTTTTTGCCGAGGAAAAAGTTAAAGACGAAAAATATATCATGTTTCAAACAAGTTTTGCGTGGCTAATCTGGTAAAAAGAAGTTTTTGTTTCTCTCACATTTTTCCGTGGGTAGCTTGGAAGCTTAACCTCACGGGGGTCCAAGATCTAATGGACACCTAATAAGTGTTGACAGTTAACTGTTTCGTCCTTATGGGACTCCTCAGAACACTGCTTGGTCAATGTGACACCCTTGCGAGGTTAATCAGACCGTTTTGTCTTTCATCCTACGTCTATAGTGAGAAAACTTGCGCAAGAAGCGCCATCTACCGAGATATGAGAGAAACTAGAACAAGAGTGGTCAGATTACCCACCTTCAGAACGTGAGACGTTTAGACAAAAAGAACATAAGTTTCTTAATGATTTTATTTAAAAGCCGGGTTTCTTGAGTTTCTTTAATGTGTGTTAGAAAAGGAGGGGTCAGTTCTTCTCTATCTCCCCTCCCCACTTTGTATCTTCCTGTATAATAATAATCTTTTTTTTTAGTTAATGGTGGTGTCGCTATGTTCAACCACGGCCGTGTCAGACGTCACACCAATTGTCGTACCGGACAATGAGTACCAGGGGCCGCCCCATCCGTACGCGTTCGGCTACGCCGCGGGCAGGTATCCCGGACACATCGACCGGACGCATTCTGAAGTGTCCGATGGTTCAGGAATTGTTCAAGGTTAGTAGAAACTAGAGTCCCTGTATGTTGACATATTATATCCAAATATGTCAACATACAGGGACTCTAGTAGGAACTATTTAATTACTATTTTGGGGTATCAAATTAAATAAGAATAAATTTTGGTCAAACTAAGAAAATTTTTATTTTTCAATGTATTAATTTAAGGAAAAAAAAACAATAAAGATGCGAAAAAGCCGCACTGTGGGTTGATATTCGGGAAAACGACATTTAATCCCAACTTTAAAAATTTATATTTGAAAAACTATACATTTTATGGACAAAAATACCAATTTACAGTATGGTGTGGCCACATTACTATTTTGGGGTATCAAATCACATACATATGCCATTTTTTAAATCATTTTTACATCTGATTATTGTTCCTATTTCGATACACGACTTCACCAAATTTCATATTCTTGCTGTTTTTTTTAAAGAAGTTATAACGAAAAAAGTTTAAAAAATCGAAAACTTTAATGCTCTATAGGTGTGTAACTTTGAAACGAATAAAACTGGACATACAAGTTTTGCGTGTCTTTTTAACTTAAAGAAGTGTACTCTATACTCTTTATATATCTCAGAAAGCCCCAAATTTCAAAATTCATATTTTATACATTTAGGGTCATATTCCTATGTGGATCCCAATTTCAAAATCAGGAAAGTGGACTATGTAGCCGACCAGTATGGATTCCATCCAGTCTTAAACAAAGATGCACCAGATGTACCAAACGATACACCAGTGGTTGCAGCAGCAAAGGAAAGACATTTGGCCCAATACGCCAGGATCGCGTCTGCGCACCAACAATTTGGGGTAAGTTCTGTCCACGTACACAAGGCGCCACATAAAATGCATACGCCGATTTAACGTGGCTTTACCTTTCAGTACCCTTATTAATCATCGACGTGTTTCGTCCATAGTGAGCGGCTACTCGACGCACCGACCAACCGGCATCTAATTTGGGCAAAATTTGAGCTTTATCACATTCGGAAATTTGTGGAAGCATTTTGGAAAACTTGGACAAACAATAAGAACCTACAGTCATGTTTTTGGCAAATAATATAATCTTTGTTTAATAAGGGTACTGAAATGTAAAGCCTAAATTTTACCACGTTAAATCGGCATATGCATTTTATGTGGCGCCTTGTGTACCTAGTATTATTTTATACCGCTCACATTTAGGGGGCTAAATTTCCATAAGAGGACAAAAAACAGATAGAGTATAGCATTTATTAAAAAGAGACCGCGATACGCCCGAGTTCCGCAGAAAGCTTTGCCGCGTTGTCAAAGGTAACCTTGATAAATTACAACAGGTGCACGCGGTCGCACTCGTCAAGGGGTGGACAATTTGAAACATTTTTTAGGGCGAGAATTATTACTTGACTTGTCACCATACAAGAAGTGGACTATTAAAAACCTAAACTGTCTTAAAAAAAGTTCTAAATAAGCTCCGCGGAACTACTTTTGAGGCTCAATATCACCTCTGCCGCCCCCCTCAGGTCTCGACCACCCTCCGCGTCCTATAGCCACGCCGAGGGGGATTTCACTGACCATTTTTTTGTACATATGTTCGCATTGTTTGACAAAATGCGAAATGGTGCGGAAAAATGCTAAATAATAAAATTAAGACTTGTGGAGTTCATTGTATTCGGGCAGTGTTGTAAAAAGGGTAAAAAGAAAAGGGTAATTTTTCGGTAGGTTAATTTTTAAAAAGGTATTTTATTAATCATGTTTATAAAACTTTTTAGAGTAGACATGCTTTTTTTCCAGTCTGTCACCTTAGCTCCGAAATGTAGAAGCGACGTTGCAAAATGCGGCAAAACGACTCACGTGATATACATACCTTTTTGAGTGAAAAAAACAGAATTGGCTGAAATTTGAGTGGAAGGCACATTTTGTAAAAACTAAGACAAGGCTCGGAGCAATTTTTTGGTTTTTTTGCCGAATAAGTAAAAACTTCTTTCTAAGGACACCGATTCGAAATATTCATGACATAAATATTTCGAATCGGTGGCCTAGAAAGAATTTTTGACAAAAAATCAAAAAAGTGGTCCGAGCCGTGGCTTAGTTTATACAAAATGCGCCCTCCACTCAAATTTCAGCCAATTCTGATGTTTTTCTCACTCAAAAAGGTATGTAGATCACGTGAGTCGTTTTGCCGCATTTTGCAACGTCGCTTCTACGTTTCGGAGCTAAGGTGACTGACTGGAAAAAAAGCATGTCTACTCTTAAGTGAAAATATACATTTATACTCATTACTCCTAATCGTCTGATATATCAATGTCCTCAAAATCTTCTGCTTCTATCTCACTTTCACTTATGTATTCTGTTTCACTTTCAGTTTCTGTTTCAGTCTCACTTTTTTGGTACATTTTTTTTGTACGTCTTTGTTTTGTAAGCGTTTTTTTTTTAAGGTTGTTTTGATTTTAGTATTTGGCTGGTCGGTCTGTTCTTTGTTTTTCCCTGTCCTGTTTGTTTTGTTCGAGGTTGGTCTGTCATTGGTCCTTGAAATCTTAAAAGTCTGTCAGTCGAGAGTCGTCCCACATTATTGGAGTAAAACCAGCATAATGTGAATTTGCGTACAGCGTCAGCTCTTTCTATTGCCTTAAAAATATCACTTCTTAGCTGACGCGGACTTTAGTTCGCGTCAGCTCAGGAGTCCCATTTTTGAGGAAAAGAAAGAGCAGGTGCTATATACATATCGAAAGTGCAATACCTGATTTTTAGTAAATAAACGAAAATCAACCTTAATGTAAGCACATAAGAGTTTACAATTCCTCCTGGTAACAAGCGATTTCGCGGAAGAATCGCGTTCTTTATTAATCCCTTTATTAATGGCAGTTTTAAAAACGAATTTAACACGTCCTTATTTTTTGCATTTAGAAAAATATAACTTGAAGACCTCGTTGAAGACTCAGCAGTAATCAGGGCTAATTTAATTTTCATTTAAATGGGCAAAAAAAATGCGTGATTACTAAAATATTTACCGAACACTAATTCCGTTTGTTTGTTTGAACTCGGGGAGAGCAATCATACGATTTTTGATTTATAAGAAAAAAAATTATAACAAATAAGAAACAATGCAAAAAAATGTGAAAAAATGCAGAAAAAATGCGAAAAAATGGGAAAAAATGCGAAAAAATTTGAAAAAATGCGAAAAAATGTGAAAAAATGCGAAATAATGCCGCATTATTTCATCAAAATTTGTACATATATTGCGGCCAGTGAAATCCCCCTCGAGCCACGCTTCGTTCACTTTGGTCTACCATTACAGGGTTGGAGTAAAAATGCATTTAAAAATCCTAAAATTAAATAATAGTTAGCTTACCAATAGATTGGTAAACTGTGGTTTAAAAAAAATTACTTTATAGAATGTGAAACAAAAATCAATAACAAGAATAACACTTTAAAATTATGTTTGTTTCTAAAAGTAAGTGAATTATTTACATTTAGGAACAAGCAGAATTTTAAGGTATTATTCTGGTTGTTTATCACCCCGTTTGAGGAATGCACTTACATAAAACTGAAAAGTTGACTTTTCGCGAACCAAGTAACGGGTTACACTGATATTTTCGCTAAACTGGCAACGTTGGTCTATTCTCCTATGCCTCCAAAATAAATCAGGTAGCTGATTTTTTCTTCTCTTTCTTATGTTTTGTTTTGATAATGGTCAGGATAATTAGGAAAAGTCAGGGGGATTTTTTTTTGAGAAATGTCGTGGAAACCCTGAAATTACCTGAGCGATCGATTTAAAAATACGCAGCCGAAGTTTCAATTTAAAATAATCTGAAGACGGACAAAATAAAATAAATCTGTTGTTTATTACAGGGAGTGGTGGTCCCTCAAGACTCGGTGGCAGTCCAAAACGCCAAACTTCGACATCTGTCACTGTTTGACAAGATAGCAGCAGAGCACGCGCAAATCGCGGCTCAGAGAGAGCAAGAGCGATTGGCGGAAGAGGCAAGAAACCACAATTCTTTGGAACCAAGTCAGTATTAATATAGTTGTTTTTTATTTCTTCTATATTTTTTTGATCTTCCTGTTCCTTTTCACAAAAATTTTATGACCAATAGTTCATTAAAAATATAGGTCTGCTTCGTTAACGATCTCCGTAATGTTTTTTTTTCCTGTCCCTTAATTTTTCCCGGTGAAAATCTGTTTTGTCTAGAAGCCTTATGCCCTTTTTTAAATCTGTTAACGCTATTAAGAAAAAAATTTAAAACTGCCATCTTGTAAATCGTTTTTTATTTTAAGCAGTTTCTAGATAAAAGAAATAATTCGTTTTTCAATTTTGGAATCTAACACTGGAATGGCACATCTCAGAAATTTTCAAGGGGGAAAAGGCGGTATATCCCCTGAAAACAATATCTCCCTGTACATTCTAATTATTATGTGGCATGCCTAATGATGTATGGCCTATAGCTTTATTTTGGTTCTAAATTTGAGGTCAATGTCTAAAACAGTACCTTCTGTAGATTGGTAACCACCGAACCACAATTCTTTGGAACCAAGTCAGTATTAATATAGTTGTTTTTTATTTATCTTCTATATTTTTTTGATCTTCCTGTTCCTTTTCACAAAAATTTTATGACCAATAGTTCATTATAAATATAGGTCTGCTTCGTTAACGATCTCCGTAATGTTTTTTTTCCTGTCCCTTAATTTTTCCCGGTGAAAATCTGTTTTGTCTAGAAGCCTTATGCCCTTTTTTAAATCTGTTAACGCTATTAAGAAAAAAATTAAAAACTGCCATCTTGTAAATCGTTTTTTATTTTAAGCAGTTTCTAGATAAAAGAAATAATTCGTTTTTCAATTTTGGAATCTAACACTGGAATGGCACACCTCAGAAATTTTCAAGGGGGAAAAGGCGGTATATCCCCTGAAAACAATATCTCCCTGTACATTCTAATTATTATGTGGCATGCCTAATGATGTATGGCCTATAGCTTTATTTTGGTTCTAAATTTGAGGTCAATGTCTAAAACAGTACCTTCTGTAGATTGGTAACCAAGCACCTATGTTTATAGAAACTTTGATGTTTAAGAACAGCCTGCATAAAACATATGTCAAAATGTCACAAAATTGTTAAATGTAAGTTTGCTTCTAGCTTTAAGGATACCTTATTTTTGTTATATTATATAAAAAACTTGGTTTATAGAAAAACTTTAATTCGAAGTAAGAAAAAAAAAGATTATTTAAAAAAGATAGATAATAGATATATCTTAGTTTATAAAAAAAAGTTTAATTCAAAGTAAAAAAAAACAGATAAATATAAAAATACAGATAAAAACATTTTCTTAGTCCTTAGCCCCAAGACTATAGTCCTTGCCATACGCAGTTACACTTTTGGGACTTTGACATTAAATAAACATATTTCCTAACCAGAAATATATTAAAAAGTAAATATGTCATGTTGGTATAAAATTAAAAGTAAAACTCTGGATATAATTACACTTCAGAAGTGAGACTGTTTAATTCCACAAGTTTTATTATAAAATATTATAGAATACTGTAAACTTTATTTGGAAATAAACAAATTTTTTATTATTTATATTAAAAAGATGCTGACTGTAGGTTGACAAAAAAAAACCCAAAGATAAAAACAACTCTAAGGCATTTTCAGATTTTGTTTTGTTGCTGTTTGAAATGTCACAAAAGTGTAACTGCCTATGGCACGGACTATAGTTATATACTTAAGAACAAAGGCCTCCAGGAGCCGTATTCTTTAAAGTTTGTGAAGGGAGTGCTCCCGGGAACGTTCCCGGGAAATCAAACTCACTTTTTCTCCCGGGAATGAAAATGTCATATTCTTGAACACTCGAAGCGGTTTGTGAGTGCAGGGTTTAGAATCACGCCGTGCAACTCCAGTGCACAACGTTGCCGCGTTTCTCGCACCTAACCAAAGTGCGTTTTATGCCATTTTATTTTTGAATTCAGGAAGTTTTTTTAAAATTAGGGACTTATTGCAAATAAAACCAGGCAGTAATAGTGCTGGGCACTAATCTGACAGTTTTCCATTGAAAACTGACAGTTGATCTTTCAAAATTGACATACCAAAGTCGAATTTATAAATCCAGTAGTTTATTTTCCATTAATAATGGCGGCACTATTAATTCCGACTCTTATAATACACAAAGGCCTAATTTTGAAAGAAGACAGCTGTTCTTATAATGGGAAACTGTCGAATAGTGCACAATTAGTGCCTGGCTTTATTGCAATAAGTCCTTAATTATCTAAAAAAAATTTTGCTTTAGGGAGCCCTGGCTCGAGACCCTCCCCTTGGTGCGCCTATGTCTACATAAACATAACTCATACTTATTTCTGTCAGTTATGATTATTAATGTTTAACACTTTGTTTATAGAGGCCTATTAAAGTGCTTTTATAAAAGGACAGTTTAAAAATGTAGTTGTAAGAACACTACATTATACATTATTTTAAACCGCCTTTAGGTTCAGATAAACGTTTCTCTGTAGTGTCAAATTAATAAACACGCGGCTTTTCTCGCTTCTAAGATGTAATATAATATGTTATATAGGTACGCATTTACATTATGCATTAAATTAAACACTCTCACTCATTTGGGTCTGAAACTGGCGATATTCTTTTTAACCTAGGCACCGCAGTATAGCAATTTAGTTTCAATGCATATATATATATATATATATAAAGGCTTTACCTAAAAATTCTATTTTTACTTTGCCAAAAAAAAAACAAATCACTTTGACAATATAAAAACAAAAAAGTGAGGTTAGAAACTTTCCCGGGAACTCGTTTTCACCTCGTAAGAGGTGGTGAACTTGAATTCACAAGCTTTACGATGAGTGACCTTAGGCTTGCTCCTTTGAGCCGTTAGGAAGTAGATACAGTCGAACTTGGATAACTTGAACCAAGGCCAACACAAAAATAGAGGCCACAACCCTGAAAAAATCAGCTGTTCTCCCGGGGCTGATTTTTACATTGGTTCTTATGGGAGGTCAGACGTTTTTTTACGATATTTTCAAAATGGCACAACAGATTTCGGCGAAATTTCAGTGAAATATTCTCAGATCCCATCCCCATATTCCACCAAACTTTTGTAAGGATGCAAGAAGATTAAAAGGTTAAAATGTTCAAAATTTAGCATTCCTTATTTTGAATTCAAATTACCCGCCATGTACCGCATGCCAACTGTTAAATTTGACATGTATTTGACTTTGTCATCTGTGTTTGTCACATTCGCTTCTATTTTAAATTTAATTTTAGTGTGAGCTTATGAAGCGGCTCTAAAAAATTAAGGATTACTATACATTTTAAAAAAATAGTTCTTCAAGAATATAGTAACAACAATCTTAAAACCGGCTTTATTTTTAACAAAATCAAATATTCTTGAACCGTCATTCCAACTTCAATATTTTAAAGACAATCAGCTGTGTCGTGACGCAACCATCAAAAAAAAATCAGCCCCGGATGTGACGTCAACAAAGTGGAGGATCGTGGCCCGTCCGTTTTGATAGCCCTGCTTGAACAACCATGTGCCACATAAAAATTTCGACTTATCGAGACTTCGACTTTTCAAATAATAAACAAAAATTTTTGCGGCTTTTTTGTATTTTTTGTGAATCAAAATTTACGTGCTTTTTTTAAAGGAAAAATTGGTATACTTGCAATAATTCTGATACAACCAAGTCTATATTAAAAACGTTCACCTCTAATACATGTTAATACATAATTTTTGTTCTTATACATATGTCAATGTACATAATTTTTTTACCGAAAAAAAGTATTTTTTTTCACATAGTAACGTACACACAAGCCCTAAACGTATAGCAAATCGTATACAAGCCTGCCTTATTTTTAAAAAGTTTGAAGGATCTACTAGGGACACACACTATCATCTTAGAAGCAATGATCTTCCATTGCCCATCCCCAAATCAACACTAACCAGAAACTCAGTCATTTACGAAAGTGTTAAGATTTTTAATAAGCTTCCAGAAGAAATAAAAAACATTGCAGTTTACAAAAACTTTCGGAAAGATCTTAAAAATTTTCTGGTTAGTAAGGCATTTTATTCGCTGCAAGAGTTCTACAGTTCCGAATAGTTCCTTAATTTATTAATTTATTTCCTTCGCTTTATAATTTTATAAATTCCTTGTATTGTTTTTATGTATTTGCTCTATCTTTTATTATGGAACATATTTATTTTTATTTTACCTAAAATTACTTATTTTTATTTTAGACTATACCAAATAGGTATGCATAATCGGTTTACTTTTTTATTTTATTTTAATACTTAGTACCTGACTTTCGCCTGCTAGAATATTTATTGCGCTTATTGTGTTGTTTATTATTTATTACCATATTTTGATTTTTATTTATTATGGGTATTTATAATTGTTTTAATTTTATTTAACAATTTTTTTATTTTATTTTTGTTATTTTGTAATTTTTGTTTGGTTTCCTTTCTGGTTTTACCATCGTTTATCTTTGTTATTGTTATTTACATAATTAATTATCATTTTATTATTTATAAGGTTAACTAGAACTATTTTAAGCATTTTTTTTTTAAATATTTACCTTGGCTAAAAAAAAATAGATAGGTTGATTCTTGCTTTGTCAATGGATTTTGTAAATTTCTGACAATAAAGCTTATTTTGAATTGAATTGAATTGAATTGAAGTTACACTGAATTGTGTCTTTAAAACATTCCAGTGCAAACAAACAAGTTAGAACGATTCATAATTAGGGAATAGGGTATTTGACAAATTTTAGAAAAAAGTTTAGAATGATACATAGATCCCTAATTTGAAGTGAAGATCACTGTATGCCCGCAATTAGAAAAACGATAACTGCAGTGGACTGTATATATTTTAATTAATGAAGCGCGAACAAACATAAATATATGGATACGAAATCACGAAATAATCAAAGGTCCATAGGTTAAATGCTGTTACCACACAACGGAAATCAGAAACAAAGCACTCACCAGTTTGCAGCCAATTTCTCCACGTTCCAGGGGCCCCTGTCTTGATCTAATGATGGCACCACGTAGCTGAAGGGCTAAAGTTTCTAGTTCTATGCTTCAGTACACCAAAATCGAGCACTTTCAAGTGTAGAAATTTGTAATAGTTGGAGAAAGTAAATTAACACGCCATTTTCTCGAGGCGGTAGAAAAGGATCTCCCTGATTCTTGGTGCGCATGTCCAATGCGCGGAAAATGTACTCTGTCCGTCATCCAATTGTGTGGTTTTAAAATTTTAAAAACAACCGCGAAATTTAGCGGGAGCTAACAGATCACTTTGATGTGAGTATAACTAAATTGTTTCTATTAATTTTTCTCACGTTGTCTATAATATATATAATATATATATATATATATATATATATATATAACTATTTCGTAAATGACGATGAAATTTTTGAGGTTATGTTTATTACAAGGGGTGAACAACTATAATAGGCAGAAAGGTGTACAAATTTTTAGGCGGTGCTAGGCAATTATTAGGCAGGACTAGGGAGTACCTCTAAATGCAGGATTAGGCAGTGCACATGCAGGCTAAATGTAGGACTGAGCAGTGCATATGCAAGACTAGGTAGTGCATAGGCAGGACTAGGCAGTACCTACGCAGGACTATGCAGTGTAACCTATGCAGTACTTCAAGTATTGCTGGTCGTTGTATACTTTTTGCCTACCTGTCCTGCAATTTTTGATTGTTTCTTTATGCTTAAAATAATAATGATTGGGTATTTAATTGAATCTATTGTAAGTGGCATATTAAACAAAAAAGCAAAACATATAACCTAACCTCAAAATCTAATGAGTAAAAGTAGGCAAAGAATATCGTAAAAAAACTTTCAGTTATATAAAAACAACTCATCGAATACTTACATCAACATTTTGACGTTTCTAAATTCCGCAGAACAAAAATGACTGTTGTTGGCAAAGAAGCCTGCCACCATAAAGGAATTCAGCATTGGCAAGTTGGAGCTATCGGCTTTGGAGAATCCGTTTTCCATTGAAAATGTTTTTTATAAGCAAAACACAAAATAAAATCTAATTTAGGACGATAATTCGCACTTTAAACCAAAGCAAACATTACCATCCATAAGAAAATAACACAGAAAATAGGTTCGTTCGAGGCGTTTACTGTTTTGTGACGTCACTCGCAGCTGATTGGTAGACCGCCTGTTTTGAATCACGTGCCTAATTGTTTTAATTCAATGAATTTATTTAATTAAAAGAACTATGAATTTGAGAAAAAATTAAACAAAAAAGTTTGTTTTTAGCATTCCCAAGACCTAAAGAGATATCTAAAAATAAATATATATTTATTTTTTACTACTGTCAAACACCCTATTCCCCCAGAAAATACGACTTATCGAAGTGGGCGCCACATACAATGTTCGAGTTATCAAGATATTCAACTAATCGAAGTTTGAGTTATCAAGACCAAATTACATACAGGGTGTCCCAGAACTAATGGTACATAGTTAAACTGTAGATTCCCTGGGTCAAATTATTACGATTTAGCCATACTTACTTTAGTCCAAAAGTTCGTACTAACCGAGATACAGGGTGTTAAACTTTAATTTTTCAATTCGATTTTCTTTAATAACTTTTTTACTAATTAATATTTTTGCAAAAAATAACCAGCGTATAAGTTTTTTTAAAATTGGCAAGACGATTCCGTTAAAAGTTTTGATGTACAGTGTACAGGGTGTTCCCTGGACCACTAGCATTGCATTAAAATCAGTAACTTTTTTTCGTGCCTCGGTGTATACCAGTTTTTATGTAAAATAATGGTTTTCCAATCCTTTTTGTGTAAAAAAGTTATACTGTTTTAAAGTCGCTCAGAGCAACAGTTTTTGAAATTTTTACATTTAAAGTTTTTATTGCATGTGAGTGATATGCCTAATTTATGTATGATACTTTCTTCAATTCATTCTACTAATTAATATTTTTGCAAAAACTTACCAGCATGTAGGTTTTTCTAAAATTTGCAAGACGATTCCGTTGAAAAATTTGATGTTCTATGTACAGGGTGTTCTTTGGAGGACCACTACCATTGCATTAAAAACATCAGTGTATTTTTTTGTGCCTTGGTATATACTTAAGCAGGTTTTTAAACAGAATATTAATTTAATTATTAAATAATTATTATTAACAAAAAAAAATAAAAACCTATTATAAAAATTATACATATTCTATTGCAACAACAAATTTTTAGATAGAAAACCAAAAAAAATCTATAAATGTTCAAAATGGCTACTTTATTCGCTTATTATACGAACGTCTGATTTTAAAATAAAGATTGGCATTTCTGAACGCCTCTCCAGCATTTTGAATTTTTTGGAATAGTTTTTCTCGGGTATTTCTCTAGCCTACAATAATAAACAGTTTTAAGTTTGATTTACTATTTGTAAATTTAAAAATTTTAACTTTGCTAAGTTGCTGAGAGCGCCATGCTTAAGAAATTTTATATTTTTTTAAATAAATAATAAAATATTAATTTTAATGATAATTAAAATTTTCTTTCAAAACAATAAAAAAATACTTGCATTAATAAAGTATACATACTTACCATTAAAAAAAAACTAATACCAAGAGGTTTTTGTTCCTCATTAAAAACAAAGCCCTACACAGTTGCAATAACGAACAATGATAACACACTTATAATAATTCAAGAACCACCCTGTATATTTTTTAACTTAATATTTCTTAAGAAAACATCCAATTTTAGAATGCTATAAAAAAGTATTGATTATAGCTAATATGTATGAAGTAGGTAAGAATTTAATCAAAAATCTTTTACACATACAATAAAAACTTCTAATTTAAATATCTTGAAAACCGTTCCTCTAAGCGACATCTAAACGCTATAACTTTTTTAATTAAATGAAATTAAAAAATTTATGTTTTTAATAGAATCTTGTATACACCGACGAACAAAAAGGTAGACCTATTTTAATGTAACGGTACCGACCCAGAGAACACCCTGTATAATATTAATTTTTTTACCAAAATTAAGTTGTCCATGCCCAAAAACCACCAAACCGAATTTTTTGTGCAAAATTATTAATTAGTAGAAAGAATTGACGAAAGTATCATACGTAAATTAGGCATGCAATAAAAACTTTAAATGCAAAAATCTCAAAAACCGTTGCTCTGAGCGACTTTAAAACAGTATAACTTTTTTACATAAAAAGGATGGGAAAACTATTATTTTACATAAAAACTGGTATACACCGAGGCACGAAAAAAAGTTACTGATTTTAATGCAATGCTAGTGGTCCAGGGAACACCCTGTACACTGTACATCAAAACTTTTAACGGAATCGTCTTGCCAATTTTAAAAAAACTTACACGCTGGTTAGATTTTGCAAAAATATTAATTATTAAAAAAGTTATTAAAGAAAATCGAATTGAAAAAATAAAGTTTAACACCCTATATCTCGGTTAGTACGAACTTTTGGACTAAGGTAAGTACGGCTAAATCGTAATATTTTGACCCAGGGAATCTACAGTTTAACTATGTACCATTAGTTTTGGGACACCCTGTATATGTGTTACCCTTGACGCTATTGCCAACTGTTTGGTTCGACTTATCAAAGATTTTGAGTTATCGAAGTTCGAATGTATTACCATTTTTTCTTGTTATTATTTATAAATAACTCGGTTTATAAAAAAAGTTTAATTCGAAGTAAAAAAAAGTAGATAAACATACAGAGAAAAACTTACATTTTCTTAATCCTTATCCCCAAGACTTGTGATAGTCATGTACTTAAGAACAAAGGCCTCCAGATGGATGATAGGCTTGCTCCCTTGAGCCATTCGAAAGTCAGCCAAGGCTGCTTCTCTGGCCACCATCGGGACCAAATCGGCATCACATATGAATAAAAGTTCCTCTAAGAGGCCTTCAAGTACGGTTTCGGCTGGGATGCCGTTTGTTAGAAGTTCGTAGAGGTTTTCACGAATCTAGAAAAAAAAATCCGTTGGACACATCACAAAAATAAATTTTACAGGGTTTCTAAAGTAGGATCATAAGCCAAACGAAAATGTTATATAGATTGACTTTTTCGGAAAAAAGAATTGTACAGAAAATTTTATGACTACTTGTGATGAAATCTCAACAAAAAAAAATTCAGAAAAATATTTTCTCAGAAATATATTTGGACCTTAAAATTTTATGACCAATGTAAAATTTTATGACTTTAGAAAAAAAAAATTACTTTTTTGATTTTCTTTTTTAAAACAAAAATATATGGGTATGTATATAAATAGGTATTGTAAGTTTTATATAGCTTTAATTCGTTATAAAACTGTATTTTAAGGATCTTAGATTTTTAACGTTGCTCTTGCATTTGTAAAAATGATTTGATGGCAATAAATATTAAACAAACAAACAAACTTACTTTTAACACTTGTTGCATGGGTTTATCATCCTCGGCACTGATCATTTTGGCCGTTTGTTTGATGAACAGCTTCCAGTCAGGTTCGGCAATTGTTTGATTGTCTTTGAATGGATACTGTTCTACTTTGCAGGCCTAGGGAAACAATATAATTGGTTAAGTAACCAGGATTTTTTCGGACAAGGACATATGTATATATATCTGGAGAGGCCTTTACATATATGCAAAGTCAGGCAAAAATATTGTAGTTTTTGTAGAGAGAGGGAAAGAAGTGGTAAAAGATAAGATCTTGGATAAGATTGATCAAGTAATAGACATCCTTAGTGACATTTTCGATAGTGAGAGTGAAAAATGTGTTCAGTTGTCATTTCTTATTGAACAATTAGGTCTCTTGAAAAGGTAACCTGAGAATCGAAGATATGGTGGATACACTTTAATGTTGGCTTCATCTTTGTTTATCCAGTTATCCAGTGCATACACGTCAATTTACAATTCTAAGGTAATATGTCTTCCGCACCCTCGCAATATTAAAAAACTGATTTGTAAAATATTGTTAACAGATAGTAATCTCTCTGGTAGTGTGAAATATTTAAAAAGTAAGATACAGCTTTTAGAAGAACATGAGTTGGTAGTTAACTTACACTTTATTGAAATAGATATTAAACTTTGTGCTGGGTAATTTTTCAAAAAATTATTGACGACCACTACATTCACTTCATTGAATGGAAAAACCATCTCACTTATTCACAAAATCACTTGTTTCTTTTTAATAAATTATTGTGAAATGTTTTATATAGAAAATTTTTCTTCAGATAACTCTAGCGAGTGTTTTTGTGGAGAAAAACTATTGTCAAAGCTTGAAAAAATTAGTAAAGTTTTTTTAAATAATTTTATTAAAAAGCACACTGATTTAGTGTCTGCTAATAAATCTTTGAATAAGAACTCAAACAGTCAAAGAAAAATTAAAAAACTAAAAGCTTAGGTTTGATATGTCCAATTTTGAAAGACTTGTATAGATTTGAAGTTACTAACGATATTATGTACCTGAAGATATTAGAGTGCAAATTTTGTATAATTTTTTATTTTATAGATTCAGTTCTTTTATCCATAATAAACACATATATCAGCAAAATATTTTTTTCAATTTTTGCCTATAAAAGAACAAAATTTTTTTGTTAATTTATTTAAATTGTGTAAAAACATATAATATATTAAGCAATACAATAAGAATCCTGGGCTGGGACTCCTAAGATCACGTGACCGCCGACTTGCTTGTAACGCGCCATGGTCGGTCTTTATCGTTGGCTGCGTTCAAAGATTATAGATGATAATATATATGCTGCGTTGAAATGTAAACAAATATTGAAGCTGTCTTATTGACGCGTTGCTAAGGTTATGAAGAGGTGCGTGTGCGGCAAAGCAATTACTTTACCGCACGCGAGTAGGTAATAAAATGAAACACACTGTACCTCAGCAATAAGCAGCGCCCTTCTAAGATTACCATCGGCCGCTTCTGCAATTTTTTCTGCAAACGCCACTGGCATGACAACGTCTTCTTTCTTGCATGTGCTGATCAAAATTTGACAAATTTGCTTGTTGCTTGGGGCTGCAACTCTTATTGGAAGACATCTGAAAACGAAATGGATCCATAACGGATCTGATACCAATGGTGGATCTTAATTTTAAGAATGTGTGTTCAAACAAAGTGTGGGTCATGGATTTCTCAGGAATAGGGGTCCAAATTGAAATTGTTGTCAAAAAACTTTACCTATTTTTGATTCTATGCTCAGTGTCATGTGTTGACGTGACATACGTCAAAAAACACTAAAAAAAAAGCGAGATTTTCGCCTCTTCCATCTTTGACCAGCAAAGAGACCACACGTGGCCCCGGAGCTCCACCGCCATCGAACTCATCTCATGTGCCGAGATTGGTTGGATAATGGGTGAGTTGAGCACTTTTTGTAGGACATAGAATACGGAAAATGGTTCGGAATCGGTTCATAAATGTAAAAGTCTGCCAGTTCGGATTGGCATGTGTTTTTTTTTAGGTTTGAGTCAGAAATCATAATTATCGACTATATACACCGTAAAGTTCAAATTTTGTATCGGTTCATAAATTTGGATATGTATCGGTTCATAAATAGATCCCATTTGGATCCGCTATGAACTGATTTTTAAGTTTGAGCCTATAATTATAATCAGCGACTTTTAGACACGACAAAATTCCAAATTTGATACATACCGATAAATAAATGGGAAAAAGTCTGCCATTTTGGAAGCGCCATGTTAAGTTTTTTTTAAGTTTAAGTCAAACATTTTCGTTAGCGACTATTAACACCCCAAAGTTTCAAACTTCATACTTATCGGCTCATAAATAGAAAACTTCGTCATTTTGGATCCATCATTTTGGTTTTAAAATTCTTTAAGCTATATTTCGCTTATCTCAAAACAAAATATTATCGCAAAACCTTTTTTCTACTTTTAACCAAAAATCAGATCCAAGCGCCCACTGTGCGCAAACGAAAGTGTGCCACGCTAAACTTTTTGGGCCATCGAGTAACTACGTACGTTAAGTGCTCTAGTTTTTTTAAGTATCATAATGACCTTTATCTTACACACTATATTTATTTTTAAGTTTTTTTTTTCTATATATGTATTTAAGCTTTGTTAATAAGAGTTTATATTCTTGAACAATAAAGCATGTTTGAACTGAACTGAACGTAAAACCGAGACCGAGAACGCCAAGTTGTTTCAATGCACTAATTTAAGGTGCACATAACCTGTCTTTAACGGCATCACGGGGGTGCGGGCGGAATCGATCGCCGCAATTGATTCACAAGAGCACGAACTGAAATAAGGCACAGATTTTGTGTACTTTAAAATTCTATAGGGACATGTTGTCCTCTTTTTCTATATTTCGTAATTAGAATGCGATATTACATCTATGGTGCACAGAATTTCGGTCTAGTTAAGCGTGCATCCACCGCATCCCCATTTGAACACGAATACAAAAACATACATACCGGGTATTAATCTCTAGTTAGTATTCAAGTCTTTGATAAATTTTAATATTTCTTTAAGTAAAATTTGGGAGTGTATAAGTAAAATTTGGCACATGCAAAAACTGATGTATATATTAGTTTCTGGAAAAACTGCTTTCTAAAAAAGTATCTAAAAAAAATTAGGTAAATATTTTTGTAACTTTTTTTATAAATTAATTTTTGAAAAAACATTTTTTTAAAACCTTTTTTTTTATGAGGACATTTTTGTTGCAAAATGTTGGTGGTCCAGACACCAGTTAGAATATGTTTGCGATCAATTGACAACGGTGAGGTTTAACACAGATTATGATCTCCCAACAAATAGGACAGGGGAGCTATGATTTAGGAAAAAATAAGTTCACTTAGATAAAAATAAAAATTTTACAAAAATTCTTGTGACAAATTGTCCCCATTCTTACCTAGACTGTATAGCAGGTATCACAGGTGACAAAGAATTGGTGCACAAGATTAATCGACAGTTGCTTGAGTACTTTTCCATAGTTCTCCTTAGCGCTTCTTGAGCATCTTTTGACAAGTTATCAACTTCAGTTAGAACCACCACTTTGAAGTCTCTCTGAGTATTTGTTGTCAAAATTTGCTGTGTTTGGGCTATGGTTTTGATTAGGTCCATGACTACTACCCTATAAAATTAAATAAATGCATCCATGACTGATCTGTTAGCCTATTAGCACACTTTAAGTGAAGCCATGATATATAAGCGTTGAAAACAGTTTTTTGTAAATATCTCAGAAACTGATACTCCTAAGTTTTTGTTTATAACACAAATTATTGACTCTACTATATTCCGAAAACCGCATATTGATGAGATGCTCCGCTAAAAAGTTAGCATTATTTAAATTTTTTAATTGTCAAAAAACTGTCAGTAGCATTAATGGATTTTGACCAAAATCTATTCAGCTTGTTAGAGTGTCAAACACTATTTTATCTGAAAATTTTATGAAAATCGGTTCAGTGCTTTAGGAGCTATCATGTTACAATCAGAAATAATATACACACACACACACAGAAACAAACATCATGACAATATTGCTAAATAGGTGAGTTATAGTAAAAAACATTTTTTTTTGATATTCAGCAGACTTCTTGGCAAATTTAAAACCCAAGAAGCCCTAACCTGTGTCATTACATATACAGACCTGTCATAAATGCCTACATCAGAAGGGTTCATCTCAATATGATAGTTGCTACTAACAGTAGTGATTTCAATCTTCTTGTTCGAAGGTGTGGTGACTGTCATAGTTTCGATTTTGAGTTTTTCAACTCCAGAACCATAAAGCTCTTTGAGAATGCACATTATACGGGTCTTTTTGCCTGCTCCTGAAGGTCCATAAACCTAAACAGAACAAAAATATTTTTATAACTTAAAATCGTCTTAGAAATAATTAGGGAAATAATTTATTGAAAATAAAGGATTCTTACCAACAAGTGTGGAAAATCGCTATTTTCCACAAGGTTTTTCAGTTGCTTGGCTAGATCAAGGTGGAAATCAAGTGAAGATAAATCTTTGGGACGATATTTATCCACCCAAAGCATACTCATTTTTACTTATTTATGCAAAAACAGATCAAGTACACAATAAACTTAATTTAAAAATTAGGAAAATCAAGAAAAACAGTATTTTTTATGATTTTTTCCGCTTAAAATTGAACAAGTGCTTTTGTTTTGATTTATAGGTTAGTTTTTTTTCGTGGGTCAAACAAGCTAACTTCTGAAAAGAAAGAAGTTTTGATATCACGCGACGTCACAAGACTAGCTAACTTCTCTGCGTCCAGTCAACTGTAGCCACAACAGAAAAAATATGGAGGAAATTTTTGAATAAATGTTTTCCAAGGAAATTTTCTCCAAACAAAAAAATGGAAAAACGAAAACTGGCCAATTTAAAATCAGTGAGGTGGCAGTTTAACGATATTTGTGCCATAGCCAAGGAGCTGAAGCCTGCAAACTGGATAGCAGTGGCCACCAAGCAGAGGCTGTCCTTCATGGAAGTGGAACTGGGGCAGCATGGGCCTGCTCAGATACAAAGACAGGTAAGGTAAGGGTACACCATGGTGTCTCATACCTGAAGCTCAAGGCAAGCCTGATGAAGGTCAAGGAAACACTAGTAGCCCAGTCATATTATATGTGAAAAATCCTTGGAAAAAAATAGGAAGCTGGATTTTTGTATAAGTATTCCTTAGAATCTGGGACACATCCCCAGATATTCTTCACCAAAATCATCCTTGAGCTTCGCTAGATATAAGGCCCCAAAGGTTCTAAAAATCAGTATTTTGTGATTTTCTTGAAAACTAATAACTTATTTAAAAAAGGTGAAGAGAGAAAAAATACGCAAAATTAATCGGTCTATAATGTAAAATTAAGAAAAAACCTAACATTTAAAAAAAAGTTTTTTTTTTATTTATTTTTTTTCCTACCCTGTAGTTAACTTGTTTTAAAATTTTAATACTTTATAACATTAAGCTTGATCCTGACTTGGAAATTATACAAAAATCAACTGGCACCTATTTTTTTCCAGGTGAATTCCTAATATAACTGGGCTACAGGAGGGAACAAGTATTTTACAAGAGATTTTTGGTTCTTTTTTACACAATAATAATTTTTTAATTTTGATCTTTGTGTTTCAGTTGGTGATAAGTAGTTTAATGAACATAGAAGCATATGTAAATGATCAAAAGCTGAGTGATGAACCCTTTCCTATCAGTTTAAATTATATTCACTCGGCTACAGACTTAGCAATGGTTCTTAGGATATTTACCAAGTGAGCATAAATTTTAAAAAACCTGTCTTATTACCTTCCTAGCCTGCACAGCAATGAGTAGAGGTATTATTTTTGATGAAAAATTTGATAATGCTGAAAATGTGTTATTTGAATGTGCTTTAACCTTTTTTTTTTTGTTAAGGGGGTACTCAGTGCAAGCACTGAAAACAAATGGTCCCTTTGAAATGCATGTGCCCCCGGAACCGTTTGCTAAACATTACATCAGGTGGCACAGTAGTCTTTCTGTGTAGTCACTACATCTCCCTTCCGCTCTGGCGATTAGGAGTTCGTGCATATCATCTAATTTGTCTTTGTTACTTTATTTTGTTGTGCTCCTTTACTCTCATTACTGACTAAAACTTCTTTTGAAGACTTCTAGTAGTACTTCAATACTATCAAGCCGTTTGGTACCAAACAATTTCTATTTGTCTCTAGTACTATGGTTTGTTCTGAGTGTTCATCTTTACTTTTATTATCCATTATTTCTTTGGTAAATTGATTACCTACCTTCCAATTATCTTTGTTTTTTAGCATTTCATTTATGATTTGTTCTGGTAGTATGTTTCCTTGGTCTATATGTACGGCTTCTAGCATAATGTTTCGTTTTTCTCTAAACTTTGGGCAATGAATCAGTGTATGGTTTGCGTCATCTATGCCCATACAGTACATACATCTATCGCTTATTGTTTTTCCTATGCGTTTTATGTATACTTTAAATCACCCATGATTTGTTAAAATCTGCATTATTTGATAATTGACATATCTCTGTTTACATTCCATCCATCGTTTTATATTTGGTATTAGTCTCTTTGCCCAAACAGCTTTTCCGGTATCTTTTTCCCACCTTTCTTGCCATTTTTCAAGTGTAACCTTTTTAGCACTCTCTTTTAAAAAGTATCCCAAAGTTAAATTCACCCCGTCTGGGAAAACAGACGTTTATTGAACTAAAACAAAGGAAAAAAATCGGCAACACGCTAGAAGCTTACCTTCTTTCATTTAGCAGCAGTTCCACAGTTTCACTCGCCGCACCGCGGACTTTCTTGTGGATGGAATTTTGGTCTTAATCTTAAAACACGTGTGACTTCTTTCAGTGTCTTCGGAAGTGGTTCTTCATTCCCCTGTCAAATACAGAGGGGCGCTTCAAACTCCCAGCGTGTGCAAAGCGCGCATGATTTTTGCCAAAATGATCAGGTGTTCAAAGAGAAAATAACTTTCAACAAAGAGAAAAATTATCACCTGATCGGAGTTTCTTTTTTAAAGGTTTGGCTAAAGAGCCCAAAAATATCAAAACAAAATTTAAGGTTAGGTTTTCCCAAAAATTCAAATAAAAACAAAAACAAAAAATCACTGGCAGCATTAAACAATCACATTAATATGCAGTTTTTAATATATGGTAAAGGAGGTTTGTAGGTTGTAGGAGCTTTTGTTTTAGAGATATTTAACTGTTAAGGTTGATATAGCATGAAGTTTACTTGGAGTGTGCTAATGGGCTAGGAAGGTATCAGATCTGGGATGGATCCATTTATTTTTTTGAATAATTCTATTAATTTGAAAACTATTTTTTAGTTATGGTATATGCTTGGGCAACAGAAACTTCAAACGGATTCAAAGAAGTGAGCTGAGTAATGCCTCTGAGTATTGGAAGCATGGCCAATGTCAACTTCTGTACCAACCTGACAGTGACAGGCCTGAAAGGTGCTGCGACATGTGTCTGAGTCTGAATGCATGCCTACCAAAGAAGATAAACAATCAACGACTGATGCTAAGTAAGTTTTTATACCGCGTGGCCAGCGTTCTATCTAGGGGTAGGATTGTTGTATGAGCCATAAGGATTGCATGGGCATGGCGAAAATATCAGTATAATCCGCTACTTGGTTCGCGAAAGGTCAACTTTTCAGTTTTATGAAAGTGCATTCATCAAACGGGGTGATGCACAACCAGAATAATACCTTAAAATTCCGCTGGTTCCTCATTGTAAATAATTCACTTACTTTTACCAACAAACAGAATTTTACAGTGTTATTTTTGTTATTGATTTTCGTTTCACATTCATTGAAGGATGATTCTACCAAAAGTGGGCTATATGGATATCATTTTTGGTCATCCCCTTTAAATAACAGTACAGCACAGTAAATAATTTTGTTTTTTTTAATTTATGTAACTAATTAGGTGTAAGCTAAGAAACATTTATTTTCCCGAATTTTAGGAATTATTGCATAAAAATTCCAGAGGGATGAGTACCAGAGGAATGAGTTTTTTAATGGTTTTCCAATTTAAATCAAAATCTATTTAGACTACTTAACTTAAGTTTTATATAAACAAAGTTCCTATACTTATAATTTTAAAACAATCAACAAAAAAATTATACTATTGATATCAGTCGAATATTTACTTACCAGAGGGATGATAATTGAAGCGTTCCTTTTTGATTTCTCCGAAAAAAACTAATTTTCTGCTGAAAATAAAAATATCTATAACTTAAACCAAACTAAAGTTGACATTATCTGTCACAACTTGTCACCCTCACAAGTAAATTCGATATCCAGGGCCGTCTCTTTCTCTAGAAATTAACCGGTGGTATTCAGAAATATTGTGTTATTAAAAATGGAGCACGTTTAAAATTGTAAAATTTTCTGGAGAAGATGTAAATTCGGATTTTCAAAAATATAACTGCAAACTTAAGTTTTATCAATTTTTTGATAAATAATTAAGACTTGGTTTAATATTATTTATTAGGATATTTTTTTCAATTTGAGTTTTTAATATTTGGTTTGGGACTACACCAGAGGAATGAGGTATTTGCTTTGTAATAAAAAAAATTATAAACTTTTTTTTATACATTAAACTCAAATGCTCCATAAAGAAAACATTTCGTTTTAAATCTTATAACTAAAACTATGCTTCATCTGCAGTCTGTGTTTGAAAAATATGCAGTCCCACTCCACAGCACCATTTTTGTAGAATCATCCTAAAGTCAATTTTTTTTACACCACAGTTTACCAATCTATTGGTAAGCTAATTATTATTTAATTTTAGGTTTTTTTTAAATGCATTTTTAGTCTAACCCTAACAAAGGTAATTGTAGACCACCGAGTTGAAGGCAACGTGGTTATAGGACGCGGGAGGGTGGTCGACACCTTAGGGGGGTGGCAAAGGTGGTATTGAGCCTCAAAAGTAGTTCCGCGGAACTCATTTAGTCCCTTTTCAAGAAAATATCATAATTATGAGTAGTAATGCCTTTTATACTAAAAACGAATATTTTCAGAAAAAATTGAAGTAATGTTACTTTAAATCCTCGCAGGCGAATGCGCCACAAGCAAAAATGTTTTAAATACAAAAGGAACATTTTTAAACAAAAATCGATACAACAAGAAAAGTTAATAGTATTAAGGTAAAATTGGTTAAGTAATGCTTTTAACTAACCCTTTTTTTTACAAAATCCAATGCCGACATAAAACTTGTGTATCATATTAGGTTAAAATCGTTTGAGGTGTTCTTAAGTTATCGTGTATTGAGACAGACAATTTATTTTATTATCCGATCTAGGTGTTTTAGGAAATGAATAACTCACATTTAATAAAATTTTAAAAATAAAATGTTCGATTTTAATAGTCCACTTTTTGTATGGTGACAAGTCAAGTAATAATTCTCCCCTTAAAAAAATGTTTCAGACTGTCCGCCCTTGACGAGTGCGACCGCGTGCGCCTGTTGTAATTTATCAAGGTTACCTTTGACAACGCTGCAAAGCTTTCTGCGGGACTCGGGCGTATCGCGGTCTCTTTTTAATAAATGCTATACTCTATCCGTTTTTTATCCTCTTATGGAAATTTATACCCCTAGATATGAACTTGTTCACGCGGTATACCTACAATGATTTGATTAATAATGTTAAGTTACAAATATATTAAAAGTTTTTGTGTTGTAAACCTACTTATTAATAGTTTTCGAGATATAGAGCAATATTTTTACAGGGCGAGAACCAGATGACAACCAATGGACTCTTCCAAAGAAGATAAACAATCAACAACTGATGCTAAGTAAGTTTTTATACCGCGTGGCCAGCGTTCTATCTAGGGGTAGGATTGTTGTATGAGCCATAAGGATTGCATGGGAGAACAGACCAACGTTGCCAGTTTAGCAAAAATATCAGTATAATCCGCTACTTGTTTCGCGAAAAGTCAACTTTTCAGTTTTATGTAAGTGCATTCATCATACAGGGTGATGCACAACCAGAATAATACCTTAAAATTCCGCTGGTTCCTCAATGTTAATAATTCACTTACTATTACAAACAAACAGAATTTTACAGGGTTATTTTTGTTATTGATTTTCGTTTCACATTCACTAAAGTCAATTTTTTTACACCACAGTTTACCAATCTATTGGTAAGCTAATTATTATTTAATTTTAGGTTTTTTGAATGCATTTTTAGTCTAACCCTAACAAAGGTAATGGTAGACCACCGTGTTGAACGCAGCGTGGTTATAGGACGCGGGAGGGTGGTCGAGACCTTAGGGGGCGGCAGAGGTAGTATTGAACCATAAAAGTAGTTCCGCGGAGCTCATTTAGTACTTTTTCAAGACAAATATCATAATTATGAGTAGTAATGCCTTTTAAACTAAAAACGAAAATTTTCTGAAAAAATTGAAATAATGTTACTTTAAATCATCGCAGGCGAATGCGCCACAAGCAAAAATGTTTTAAATACAAAAGGAACATTTTTAAACAAAAATCGATACAACAAGAAAAGTTAATAGTATTAAGGTAAAATTGATTAAGTAATACTTTTAACTAACCCTTTTAGACATCTGAGCCCTGAAGGGGAGAAAAACTAGAGATATCCCAAAAAAAATAACCCCAAAATTAAATTCGCCCCGCCTGGGAAAACAGAGTCTATTAAACTAAAAACAAAGGAAAAAATCGGCAACACGCTAGAAGCTTACCTTCTGTAATTCTGCAGCAGTCCCAAAATTTCACTGGCGGCACCGCCCCTTCTTGTGACTGGAATTTCGGTCTTCAACCCGAAAACACGTGTGACTTCTTTTAGTTTTTTGGCGGAAGTGATTTCTTCATTCCCCTGTCACACACAGGGTGGCGCTTCAAACTCCCAGCGTGAGCAAAAAACGCGCATGATTTTAACAAAATGATCAGGTGATCAAAAAGAAAATAACTTTCAACATGGAGCGAAATTATCACCTGATCGGAATTTTTCCCAAACAGGACTTTCTTTTTTAAAGGTTTTTGCAGAAAGCCCAAAAATATCAAAACAAACTTTAAGGTTAGGTTTTCCAAAAAATTCAAAATAAAACAATAAAGAAAAAATAACTGGCAGCATTAAACACCTTTTTTTAACCAAAATCTAATGCCGACATAAAACTTGTGTATCATATTGGGTTAAAATCGTTTAAGGTGTTCTTGAGTTATCTTGTATTGAGACAGACAATTTATTTTATTATCCGATCCAGGTGTTTTAGGAACTGAATAACTCACATTTAATAAAATTTTAAAAATAAAATGTTTACGTTTTTAATAGTCCACTTCTTGTATGGTGACAAGTCAAGTAATAATTCTCGCCGTAAAATAATGTTTCAGATTGTCCGCCCCTTGACGAGTGCGACCGCGTGCGCCTGTAAGAATTTATCAAGGTTACCTTTGACAACGCTGCAAAGCTTTCTGCGGGACTCGGGCGTATCGCGGTCTCTTTTTAATATATGCTATAATCTATCGGTTTTTATCCTCTTATGGAAATTTATACCCCTAGATGTGAACTTGTTCACGCGGTATACCTACAATGATTTGATTAATAATGTTAAGTTACAAATATATTAAAAGTTTTTGTGTTGTAAGCCTACTTATTAATAGTTTTCGAGATATAAAGCAATATTTTTACAGGGCGAGAACCAGATGACAACCAATGGACTCTTCCACATATTAAAAGATTCAAAGTCGAGGAACCACCAGTAAGAATTGTTATAAAAGAAGAACCTCTTCATTAACAAAAGGTATGGAAACATTGAAAAAATTTAATTAAATGAACTGGTTCCTGGATCTGTATTTTTGAATTTTCAAAATAAGATTCTATTAAAGAAATCAAGAATACAGGCCCTGAGTTTCACTGATTTAAAGTAGAGGCCCTGAATACATTTCACAGATGCGTTTGGTGTTAAAAAACTATCAAAATTTATCAAAGGGTCTCTAGTTTAAATCAGAAACAAAATGCAATATCAAAACGCAACTTATTTTATATCCACTTGTAAGTATTTTGGTTAGTATACAGGGTGTCCCATTTTTAATGGTATTGAAAAAAAAAACAATTTTTTGTAGGAAAAAAGTCACCAAATATTTTGGTGATTTCAAAATATTCAGGTATATAGGATGTGCCAAAAGGTTATAAAAAATTTTTTTACTATGCAATAAATTATATTATTAATTCTACTACTATGTCGGTTTAGAACGTATTTATTTCTAGGTTGTCCGACGCCTATTCTCCACCTCATTGATTTTTGGATTACCTGTTGCCATTCCAGTTTAGGATGCCCTAAACTTTCGTCGTTCATCCGGTGTATATGGCGGTGCCATATCAATTGTAGTTCAGTGATGTCATCTGTTATGCTTCTCTCGATTCCAATTCTTTCTGTTCTGGTCTCACT
The DNA here is from genome assembly GCA_963576565.1 of Aspidapion aeneum. NCBI lineage: Eukaryota > Metazoa > Arthropoda > Insecta > Coleoptera > Brentidae > Aspidapion > Aspidapion aeneum. Next base: position 61,431,860 of record OY755046.1, on the reverse strand, counting down.
TCTTATAAGGATGATTCTACCAAAAGTGGGCTATATGGATATCATTTTTGGTCATTGCCTTTAAATAACAGTACAGCACAGTAAATAATTTTGTTTTGTTAAATTTATGTAATTAATTAGGTGTAAGCTAAGAAACATTTATTTTCCCAAATTTTAGGAATTATTGCATAAAAATGCCAGAGGAATGAGTACCAGAGGAATGAGTTTTTTAATGGTTTTCTAATTTAAATCAAAATCTATTGAGACTACTTAACTTAAGTTTTATATAAACAAAGTTCCTATACTTATAATTTTAAAACAATCAACAAAAAAATTATACTATTGATATCAGTCGAATATTTACTTAGCAGAGGAATGATAATTGAAGCGTTCCGTTTTGATTTCTCCGAAAAAAACTTTTGTCAAATTGTCAAATTTTCCGGGAAGATGTAAATTCGGATTTTCAAAAATATGACTGCAAACTTAAGTTTTATCAATTTTTTGATAAATACTTAAGACTTGGTTAAATATTATTTATTAGGATATTTTTTTCAATCTGAGTTTTTAATATTTGGTTTGGGACTACACCAGAGGAATGAGGTATTTGCTTTGTAATAAAAAAAATTATAAACTTGCAATTTTTTTTTTATACATTAAACTCAAATGCTCCATAAAGAAAACATTTCGTTTTAAATCTTATAACTAAAACTATGCTTCATTTGCAGTCTGTGTTTGAAAAATATGCATTCCCACTCCACAGCACCATTTTGTAGAATCATCCTTATGATCTGTTCTAGATATTCTCTTTGATCTTCATATTGCATCCATTGTGACACTTTCCATTTTTGTTTTGCAGTTTACTGTTATGTGACAAGTCTCGATTCCTTACAACAGTGTGCCTTTCATATATATTAAATTTTACATTATTTTTTATCTCTCTGCTCCATAAAATACTGTTAAGACATCCAATAAGCTTTTTTGCTTTTACTATTCTTTTTTCCAGTTCTTTACAGTCTGTTCCTGTTTTATCATATTAGTAGAGCGGCGTAGGGCATAAAAAAGGGGTTCGCCTGCACCAAGGTGCTATTGGTTGCCAAGGTATATTTTTTCAAAATTGGTTGGAGGCCAAGATACATCCTACACATAATTGCATGGAGATATGGTTTGTCCATTTTCTAGTTCAACTCACTTGATTCGTTTCCAACACATAACTACTGTGTCTTGTCCAAGTTCACTGTTAACCCCTTAACTTTTGATATCCTTCCGTTAACTTTCTCATCATATACTCCATGTCTTCTTTATCATTAGCTACAATTACTTGCTCGTCAGCAAACTGTAGTGTGTGTATAGTAAATAGGTCGTTAAGTTCTATTCCCATATCGTGTACTTTACGTTTCCAGTTTTTTAGAGCTACTTCGATATATATTTTAAAAAGAGTTGGATAGATACAAAATCCCTGTCTTAAGCCTTTCGTTACCAGGAATTGTTTTGAAAGTCGATTTCCAATTTTAATTTTGACCCTTTCTATAGTTCTTTTATCACTTTTATGTATGTATGATTGATATTAGTTTGCTCTAACACTGTCCATAATTTTTCTACTGGAACGGTATTATATGTTTTTTTTAGGTCCACAAATTATATTATTAATAAAAATGAATAAAAATCATATTGTTAATTCACACTAATTTATTATTGTTTACTCTCACCTGTAGATTTAAAAAAAATAATTATGATTTTTGTTAATTTTTATGAACATATTTTTTTGTGTCATACAATCAAACCTAATTTTGTTGTATTTTTTGTTTAAATAAATATTCTGGCACACCTTAATTTATGAATATTTTAAAATCATCAAAAAACATTATTTTTAACACTTTTTCTCTAAAAAGAATAGTGATATAAATTTGCTGGCACTTTGTGAAAACTTTCATGTGGTAATGTGTCTTAGTATTGCATTTTAGTTTGAGTTAAAGATACTTATCTGTATCTTAAATGTTATTTAAAAAAGCAGCAAAAGAGAGACTTTATTATTGTAAATATTATTTTTGATTTACTACATGATTAAATATGAGTTTGTAAAAAACTTTTTTGTAAATTATTTGTTTTGTGTTAATAAATTTCGAATTATACAATTTTTGTTGTCTTTCAAATCATTAACACAATGGTTCACGCCCAGTGGCGGTTCCAGAGAGGCCCGGGAACCCCCCCCCCATTTCAGACAAAGATTATTTTTGAGTTCTGCCGCATCACTTATTACAATTTCTTAACAAAATCTACTTAAGTTTTAAAAAAATTTCGCGCATTTGAACCACCTCTTGGCGCTGAATTTAACAGCTTAGAGACGAATTCTCGTGCAAAAAGTTTCGAAACAGTGTTTCAATAAATATGTCATCAAAACGTCATTAGGGAACTTGCCCATTTTTTTTTATTTTAATAAAATGTGTGTTTCTGTATGAAAACGCATTATACCAAATATCAGCCCTTAAATCGCAATACTTATTTTACAATAAATAATTGTTGGAATCGCTGACTGGTATATTCAAACACAGCAAAATGCGCGGCAGCCGCTGTGACGTCACTCCTTAGAAAAATCTCGGGCCCCTTATGAGTATAACGGCCATTCGGTTCATAACTTTTTTATTTATGAATATTTTTTATTTCTGTAAAAACATATTTAGGCACTTTTTTAAGAGCAATTCAACTGTCAAATTAAAGTTTATTTGTCACTTTTAGTTTTTGAGATATTACATAAAGTTTATATTTTACTTATGGATTGATCCTTATTTTATTCGATTTTTAAAATTAGCGTAAAATTTCCTTTAAAATGATGTTTCACACTTAATATTTAATTTTTTTATATTTTTATTTTTTTATTACTTCTTATTTTTTTATTTTTTTAAAATAATTTAAACCAATTCTTATTCAGCAAACTAAAAAAAAGTTAAGAGGTAACTAAAAATACAAAAAACATTAAAAAAATAAAAAATAAAATATTAAGTGTGACATTTCATTTAAAAAAAAAATTACGTTGATTTCAAAAATCGAATAAAAAAAAGGTCATTCCATAAGAAAAACACAAACCTTATGTAATATCTCAAAAACTAAAAGTGACAGATAAAATTTAATTTGACAGTTGAATTGCTCTTAAAAAAGTGCCTCAGGAATCTTTTTACAGTAATAAAAAATATTCATAAATAAAAAAGTTACGGGGTGGGTCGAAAATGCACCAAATGGAAAATATATCTTGAAAGTAGTTTAAGATATCGATGTGCGGTTTTCGGCATTAATGTTTTAACAAAAATCGAGCTCGTAACATGTAGGTTAGTTTTTTTTCTATCTCCTCTAGAAATGGGCGTTTCCTATCAAAAGTGGTCACTCTGTACCTATGTGGGTAGGTATAAATGAAAATAAATCAGCACTAGTGTTTATAGAGCTCATTCTAAACAGTGTTTTAAATAGGTGGGTACCTACTTAATTAATTTACTTATTTTTAATAAGACTTATTAGTATATATATATATATATATATATATATATATATATATATATATATATATATATATATATATAATTATTATATTATAGTACTTACAGTACTTAGGTATTTATACTTACTTGCGAGCTTTTACACCACGAACTTCAGCTAGAGAAAAATCCTCCGTATTTTTTATGTAAAATGCAGTCATAAACATATCAACTCTAGGTAAATTGTCTGATTGTCCTTTTATAGACCCCGCATCAACCATTTTCAGTCTTTAACAGAATCACAAAACACTATATTAAGAAAATTTAGACAAAACTACGTCCGGAAATAACTGAACACCACGTTCAAAGCTCCAATAAGTACAATATTTACGTGTTGTTTCAATGTCGGTTAACGGTCGCATGGATCGAGATCCAAAGACGTGACGTCACAACCAATGGCAGCGCGTTTTAAGAACAGGTCAAGTTATTCAAATTTCAAACCTTTATCAGGTAATTTGATTGTTATTGGAATTTTTCTTTTTCTAGGAAGTTTCTTATGATAATGTTTCTTATGATAATACCTTACGATTTTAATTGTTTTTAAAGGATTCGATTTTTTGGGCAAGTTCCCTATTTGACCCCCATGTGACAATATTTTCGTTATACGATGAAATACCGTTCACAGAGGTGTAAATTGTGAACTTTTTATCAATATTTTAGTAAAAACTAAATAAAATTAAAAAACAATGTATTAAAACAATTAGAATACAATATATTGATTTTTTAGCAAACGTCAAAAAAGGTGTCATTTTAGCAATAGTTTCAAAACGAGGTTTTACCATTCGTCTATGGTTTTACCTCATCACTAATTGTCAAGCAAGCTTTACAGGGAGCGAAGCCTAACTCTGATTTTCTATTTTTTGGTTATAATTTTTGACATATTTTCCTCGGTTTCGCATTGGCTGCTCGTTGTTATTTTAAAAATGTGGTTTTAACACAGTCTAAAGATCTATTTAATAATGATACAGTTTCAAGATAGTTTGCAGCATAACTTTTTAATTCTAATTACATAAATATATATAGTTTAGGTACCTTCATACTGTGTAAAACAACATCTTCAAAATAAAACAGAACCGCCAATGCGAAACCGAGAAAAACATGTCAAAAATAATAACCAAAAAATAGAAAGCCTGACGTTAGCTTCGCTTCCTATAAAGCTTGCCTTTACGATGAGTGTCCTTAGTTTTACCTCGTTTCAAAATATGACATAGCTTACGTCAATTGGCTAACTTCAAAGGCGTCCATAAACGCTACGTCACGTTTCGGCAAAAATGAAATGGTGTTTTTGTTTTTTGAATTGTGTTTTCACTGATTTATGAGAAGTGATAGAGCACGTAGTATTCGAAAAAATTCAAAGAATCCTTTAAAATGAAGACAAGGATATTCTTTGTCAGGTCAAAAACACAATAGCCACAAACAAAGTAATGACGTCACCAAATATTGATGACGTATTTATTGAACCACTGTTTTGAAACTTTTTGCACAAGAAATTTTTGTTCGAAAGTATTTTATTTTGAAAAACAAAAAAAAATATTACTATGTACAGCGTGTCCCATTTTCGATGGGATTAAATGGGAAACTCGGTTATTATTAAAGATGTCGATTTTCTAATTGCACCTTACCGTGCTCTTTTTTGGAGCCCTTAAAAATGGTGTAATCAGATTTTTGCTATACCCCGTGGTTTCGCTAATACAGGGAGTTTCTGAAAATATTGCATTTTTATTAATTCCTTTTATCTCGCTTATTTTGGAAGATACTTTTATTCTGTAAAAACCTTTCTATGGCACCTTTTTTAGAGCAAAATAATGACGTTTTCAATTTTTTTAAATATTGTTTAGTTTTTAAGATATGGTATTTATCATAAAAAAATTAAATACGGACCTGGGTTTTTTTAATTACTATTTTAATTGGTTTCATGCTATTATTATCTTAAAATAATAAAACTTTAATATTTTTTTGATTTAAGGTTAAAAAAACTATTTAATATTTTTAAAAAATTTACAGTCCGAACCTCAAAATTTCTAACGTAATTATAAATTAAAAATTGCAAGACACACTAGTTGAACGATTTTTAGTGTTTCTGTTTTGAAAAGTTAATTAAAATATTTATAAATAAACTAAAAAACGTTAAAAAGTTACAAAAATAATATCATACTAATTATTTGATGGTAGCACAGCAGGTCAGGAAATTTACAAAACAAAAGCGTGGAATTTACTTTGTCATTTTACTTATCATTTTTGTGAATGGCTTACAATTATTCTAATATGGCTAGAAATCGACCATATCCAGATTTTGAAAAATGTGGTATGTTTGCCTGCTTTATTCAAACAACAAAATACCAATATTTAAACGGCAAATAAATTTTTATGCAAAATGCGTTAAAAAAAATTACTCAAAAATGCCATCAATGTCTTACACATAATGGCAATCAGTTTGAACACTTATCTCATTAAAGAAAAATTAGTTTTTTTTTGTATTTCTCCTTTGTGTTTTGACTTTGTTTCAAATAAATGTGTAAATTAACGTAAAACCATTTTAATATGCTAAATATCAAAACAGTTAAAGTAAAAATCGTTTAACTTGCAATGTTTAATATATATTTATGTTGGAAATATCCAGGTTTGGACAAAAAAAACTTTTCAAATATTAAATTTTTTTTTTTACCTTAAAACAATTTTTTTGTAAATTTTTATTATTTTGTGATAATACTAGCATGAAACCAATCAAAATAGTAATAAAAAAAATCCAGGTCCGTATTTAATTTTTTTATGATAAATATCATATCTCAAAAACAAAATAATATTTTAAAAAACTGACAGCGTCATTATTTTCTTCTAAAAAATTTGCCACAAAAAGGTTTTTAGAGAATAAAAATATCTCGCAAAATAAGCGAGATATAAGGGTTTATTAAAAATACAATTTTTTAAAAACTCCCTGTATTAGCGAAACTAAGGGGTATAGCAAAAATCTGATTACACCATTTTTAAGGGCTCAAAAAAAGAGCAGGGTAAGGTGCAATCAGAAAATCAATATCTTTAATAATAACTGAGTTTCCCATTTAAGCCCATCGAAAATGGGACACGCTGTACTCTTGGCAAGCTTTTAAACTCGCTTTGCTCGAAATAAGTGAAAACGTAGATAGGTGGGTCTTACTTAGGACGGCAGTATATATATATGTCGAATTTTTTACGTCACTAGTGGCCCAGCTGATTTTTGTAAACAAAAGTTAGATATGATATAAATAACGAAACAACTAATATTTTTTGAAAACGAAGGCAATTTTCCTACTGTTTTCTAGTACATCCTTATAAAATATAATTTTTTAGACGTATTGTCGTTATTTTTTTTTAGCCCGCTTTATTTTTTATTACACAAAACTTAGACTAAAAGTTAAAGTGAATGTGATCGTTTAGTATCACAGGTGAACCGAGGACTTGGGAAGTAAACAAAGATGTAGGTCAGCGGATTATTTTTGAAGCTGAAACGAACACATTATTTTCTTTGAATTTTAATTTTTGTGTAAAAAGTAATGAAGCTAGCGAAAAAAAATAACGACTAGTATGTCTGAAAATAATTATTTTATAAGAATATACTAAAAAATATTAGGAAAATTGCCTTAGTTTTCAAAAAATTCCAAAAATATTAGTTGTTCATATCATATCTAACTTTTGTTTACAAAAATCAGCTGGACCACCAGTGACGTGAAAATTGGACATATATTTATAAGATCCGAACACCGGTCTATTTTATCCACCGTGGGCTACCGCTACGTTACCGATTTATGAAGTGTTAAAATTTGCCTTACCCCTCAACTTTTTTTTGGCGCCCCACTGGTGGAGTCTAAAATACAAAAAAAACTGCTTAGTTTTTCGTATCTTCTACCGTTGAAGGGATAAAATAACAAATTACAATTACGATTTTTTATTGGTAATCTAAAAAAATCTTAGATAAAACAGATTATTTATTTTGTGTTTTAGAATCTGCCAGTGGCGCAGCACTAAAAAGTTCAAGGGGGGAAACAGCTCGATCCCTGAAAAAAATATCTTTCTGTATTTTTTAATTATTATTATTTCTCCTGCCCAATGACATACTCCATCTAGCTTAAATTAGATTTCAAGTTTGAGCCAAATTTCTCAAAAACTTCAATAGTTATAAAGGAAAAACTAGAGCAATTTGACTATACAAAAATTGCTGGGCACCTGATTTAAATGAAAAATAACCAGTATTTTTTAGAAAAACACACTATATTTATTATTTTATATGTATAGGCGGAAAATAGGGGACCATAAAATTTACAATAATTTTTTATCAGATTTACAATATTTGCAGAAAATATTTGCGACATGGACCATATAGCAATTTTTTACAATAAACTTTTTAGAATATTCATACAATAGGTACTCTTAATATCAAAATTTATTAATATTTTGATTTTTTTCTGTAAAGGAGTCACTCTAAAATCCTCAAAATATATGAATCAAAATACAAAACATTTCTTCTAAAAAAGACATAATCTATACCGAGTGTTATTGAGTAACATGATAATATTTAGGGAGGTAATTCTTGAATTTTGAGAGAAATATAATTTTTGAGTTTATGTGCTAAATTTCAAAAACGTTGTGGCCAGGGAATTTCCCCCCGCAACCAATTGGATCCGTCGTAAGTAAAGCAAGCAAATGGGCACGACGTCCGGCGGGGAGCCTTTTAAAGGTTAAAGGCGACGCGGGACAATGCAGCCATCCCCGATTTCGGCGACTTTTGGTAGAGATAATAGAGGCCAATTTAAAAGGCTAAATATTAGCATGTTATTCAATAACACCCTATATATAAAACAGAAGAGATAAAAACAGTCTGTCTCTATCTATTTATTTTATCTTTCTTATTATACAGGGTGTCATAAAAATCAGTTTATTCGTTATTTAAACTTTTTGTCCTCTCCTAATACACCCTGTTTTTCAATTACTTCCAAATAAGTTTTTTAACACATATTTAATATCTATACATATATTTTGTACCCAGAATAATTGACAAAAATCTAAGCTCTCATAGTCTTATAAACTCCGTAAAGCAACGTAATATGACACAAATGCAATAACAAACTGGAAAAATTCGTACTGGGATAAACGTTCCAACAGTACTCGATTAACGCTAGTAACAAAAATCGTAAAGGTTTTTTAAAGTCCGTACAAAATACTAGGTAAAGTAGGCTATGAAAATACCAGCTGTAGAATTGGTAGTGTAATGAACGCGCACAGGCAATTCCTATTAGATTTGTCAAGAAAAATGGCAGAACAAAAAGTTGGATTATCTTGGACATTTTATCTTGTAACTTTAATTTTTCTTCAAACAGGGAATCTTGTGATTCTTCCCGGTGTTTACTGTTCATCCTATGTTGATTTTCTAACGATTCTAAATATACTTTGTCTTGTTTCTTATTTTCGATTTTTTTCGCTAAAGCTCTTTTATACTTTTCTTCTTCTAATTGCACTTTCAAACAGCCTGAAACTTCGTTTAATTTCGCATAACTACTCAGGTACCTTCTTAACAGCGGTAAGTATATTATTAACAGAACTACATGTAGTACTAACAGGCCAATATGAAAGTTTTTATCTTCAAATATGTGCCTGGGTAGAAACCTGTAGTTTACAGTCCATTTATGTTCGAAAACCCGACCCAAATCAAAACTACCTTTCAAGTAAGAAATCGGGTTGCCATACAAAAATGGTAGTGCTAATAATAACTGTACAAAACCACAAATAAACAAATTACAAAATGTTTGAAAATAACTCAGGTTTGTTAAGTAAGCTACAAGGAGACAAGGGGCGTACAAAAGAATATTCATTTTCACAGACACTGCTAAGGAAAAAAATAAACTTCCCAGTTTCCAACGACTTGAAATAAACAGATTTAAACTAACATAAAAAAGTAACACAGCAATAGGGTCATTAAAAAGTCTTAAAATAAATATCGAATGGATCCTATATGATGTCAAAGTCGCAATAATTAAGGCATAAGGGGGTATCTTTGCTGTTTTTCTGTAGATTCGATGTATTAAAACTGTCTGAATAAGATAGAGTACTAAAAATATGTACTGTGCCAGGTAGATATTCTGTCCATGGTTCGTTACATAGTAGAAAATTGTGTAAATGTATACAAAACCTGCTGGGTAGACTAGAGGTCCAGTATCGCCTGAAAAAAAATCAAAAACACTGCATCAGCCAAAAGTAAAAGAAAAACAACTCACTAAAATAGGGTTTTGACAGTAGTAAAAAATAAATATATGTTTTTAAATATCTCTTTAGGTCTTGGGAATGCTAAAAACAAACTTTTTTGTTTAATTTTTTCTCAAATTCATAGTTCTTTTAATTAAATAAATTCATTGAATTAAAACAATTAGCCATGTAATTCAAATTAGGCAGTCTACAAATCAGCTGCAAGTGACGTCTTAAAACAGTAAACGCCTCGAACAATACTGAAACCCCACAATTTATTAAATATTGTTTTTTAAATGAAAAACTCCACCATTTTGAATTTGCTTTTGACCTTTATTTTCAGTTTAATTCAAAAATCATAATGAACCTTTAACTGTGATTACATAAATAAATATAAAATTCGCTAAATGATGTTCTTCTGAATCTTAACTTCGCATCTCTATGGCTCCACCATACTGCAACTCGGTGCTTTTGTTGATAAACTGTATAGTTTTTAAAATATGAATTTTCAAAGTTTGGCCATTTTGGTCTTATGGGATTCCCTACCCTAAAATTCGCTAAATGACGTTTTTCCGAATCTTAACTTAGGGTGTGGTTTTTTCGCACCTCTATGGCCCCACCATACTGCAACTTGGTGCTTTTGTTGATAAACTATATAGTTTTTAAAATATTAATTTTCAAAATTTCCCCATTTTGTTCTTATGGGATTTCCTACCCTAAAATTCGCTAAATAACATATTTTCGAGTCTTAACTCAGGGTGTGGTTTTTCCGCATCTCTATGGCTCCACCATACTGCAACTCAGTGCTTTTATTGATAACCTGTATAGTTTTTAAAATATGAATTTTCAAAGTTTGATATTTTGGTCTTATGGGATTCCCTACCCTAAAATTCACTAAATGATGTTTTTTCGAATCTTAACTCAGAGTATGGTTTTTCCGCATAACTATGGTCCCGCCATACTGCAACTCAGTGCTTTTGTTGAGTGGTCACAGATTGATACAGCATGATTTTTAAATTTACCTTTCAAGTACTGATAATCAAGTGTTCCATTTAAAAACCCCTCCACCTCCTGCATGTAAGCCACCCAGTCAATCTCTGTGTATCGAACCTTCTCAATGATGAATACATTAAGAGCTGCTTCGAACAGAAACAGAAGAAGACACACTGGTCCGATGTAATGTGGGTCAACAAGTAATTTGGTGAGGAAAGTCTTGTTCAGGTACTTTTTAAGGTTGCTGGCCGGTTGGTAGTGAGGATGTTTCGACACTGTGGCATAATGGACTGGTTTATGTTTCACTGGAGGCATTTTTTTTCAATTTATTTATCATTGAGTGTTTTATTGAAAAATAACCCAAAAATAATTTTACTTTGGTAATTTTGTTGCGACCCAATTTCAACTTTTCTTGCTTTTTTTAGCTTAAGAGGGTATTTTTGATATTTTTCACATATTTTTTTGGTTATTTTCCGATTTTTTTGGAAAACAGGTTGACACACTTTATCAAAACTGATTTCCGCGGTCAAAAAAAAAGAATCATAGCAAATTCGTTTGAGAAAGTTAGTGCGCCACTCGTGATCCACGGGATACCGTTTTGGTGCTGTCAAAAACATTCCCCAGTGCAGTTTTAAAAGAATACAAAACTGTACTAGTGCAACACGAGCTTGGAGAGCCCGTGGCGAGAAATATGCACTGAGTGCAACAAACACTGAGCTTGTCACTTGCTCAAAAGAATACAAAAAAATTGCACTAGTTTACCCAAAAGAATACGAAAATTGCACTAGTGACGCTCCGGTGCTGCACTTTTACAGAATTCGCCATTAATCGTGTTCGCTTACGGAGTAGAACGCCAGCACGCATGCTAGGTATATAGGAATCAATGTATCCATTTTTAATGACAACGCCCGTCCAATGTGTTTGCAAGCCGCAATAAGCTTTTCAAACCATGCAGCCACCGGTCGTTCGTACCAGACATGCGCAATATCATTGTTTAAATCTCTTGTCACTTTTGTCATAAAAAGGCTTGTACTGCAGACAAAAAGTAGAAAAGAATTGGTGTAAGTTTTTAAAACTTCTGTAAACCTAAAACGTTGCAATACGCAAGTGCTAGCAACAGCATTTTTATATCCTGTTTCCACCAATGCATGCTCACCCCGATTCAAAAACGCATCACGTGATGGGCCTTGGATTTGCACCGGTTTTAAATGCAGCGTCACCTGATGCGTTTTTTGAATCCGGGTGGGCATGCATTGGTGGAAACAGGGTATTAGAAATGCTCAAACCCTTGACGACTTCCATGCTGGACTGCGACTCGGCCAGGGCCAGAAAATAAGATTAGAAATGTTAACTTGACAGTGCAATAAATTGCATGAGTGCAACAAACGAGCACGGAGAGTCCGTGGCGAAAAATAAAATATGCACTGATGCAACACTGGGCTTGTAGGTTGATCAAAGAATACAAAAAATTGAACTAGTCTTCCCAAATAAATACGAACATTGCACTAGTGGCGCCACAGTGCTGCACTACACTTTGGACCACGACTAGCGCATTTCTCAAACGAATTCGCTATAAGTATTTTTTTTTTGTTGGTTTGAAAGAACTTAACCTCACAATTACCAAAAACAGCTGTTCTTTGTTTATTTATTTTTAAGGTAAACATGGAATATATTCCTTCCGTGGAAATAAAGGAAAATTGGTCAGAAGGCATATGCTGCTCATGTCTGATGCAAGATGGTACCATCAAGCAAGCTGATGACATAATTAGAAATCAATTTAGGGAAACCTTTAAACTGGAGGTATGTTTTTTATTTTATAGTCCTACCATTGTTTGTTGGAGATCTCCGCACTAGATTGCTGGCCGAACTACCCTACGCGTCGGTCTTGTTAGGAAATATACTATTTTCTACAGTTGCTACTAATTAAAAAAACACTTTAAATAAATATATATTTTTTTTGAAATTGTAATGTCATCATATCATCATATCACTGTCCCGGCAAAACAATGATGCAAATGCAAAAATATGATTTTTACAGGAGAGGCAAAAAACGAAATGAAATTCCTTATTATTACATTTAAATAAAGTGAAAAAAATGCATTAGGATGAAAGTAGTGGGATTATTAAATAAATATAGATAGTTTTACCATATAGGGGGATTAATTTTGAAACTAATGACATAATTAAGTCAAAATGTCAAAATTTTGCAGTTGCATCATTGTTTTGCCAGGACGGCAATATCATATCAAGAATTATTGCAACTTAGTTATTATTGAATTGCCCAATTGTACTCTTCATTTTAAATTTATTTTTTTTAGGTTGAAATTGAAGGATTTATATTTTTCATATGCCAACTCTGCCTTGAAAAACTAAAAAATGCATACCATTTTTTCAAACAAACTGAATTGTCTATACAGTTCTTAACAGAAAACCAAATCTGTAAAACAGAGAATAAAACCTCAATCAAAAATGAAGAAAATTTCTATGATGAACCACCAATACAAAGTGAAGACAACCTTAGTTCTGAAGATGATAAACCTTTAGTCCATTTATTGAAAAGAAATAGGATAGAAAAGAAAAGGGAAAGAAGAAAAAAATTACAAATAGTTCCCAATGAAGAAATTGAAAAAGAAATAGAAAACTTTAAAAGAGATAGTTTTAAACTGACTAGTTTTACTTGTTTTTTATGTGATTACAATGGCGCCAACAGAAAACTCTTGGCATCTCATATGTCATCACAACATAAGTAAGTTTACTGCTATACTCAATACCTTCTCAACCACAAAAATTATTTATTAGAATCAAATCGAGGGGTGAACAGCTAACCCAAAATGTGTACACCGATTGTGAAAATCCACAATCTTTTGCTAAGATTGTGAGGGATTGTGGCAAGATTGTGAGGGATTGTGGCAAGATTGTGAAAGATTGTGAGGGATTGTGAAAGATTGTGAGGGATTGTGGTAAGATTGTGAAGGATTGTGATAGATTGTGAGAGAATGTGACAGATGGTGGAGGACTGTGCAGCGGCGTAGCGCGCCTGAAGGGGCGGGGTGGGCACTGTCCCATCAAAAATTCTTGTGACCAAAAAAAAAAAAAAAGAAAAAAAAGGTCATCATGTCTATAGTTTTCTTTGCCGCCCTCTTCATTTACTGTTCCTGGACCTGCTGCTTAATAACCGAGGGGTGACCAGCTGATCCCAAAATGTGTGCGCCGATTGCGAAAATCCACCATCTTTTGCTAAGATTGTGAGGGAACCCCAAAATGTGTACGCCAATTGCGAAAATCCACAATCTTTTCCACAATCTTTTGCTAAGATTGTGAGGGAATGTGTAAAGATTGTGAGAGATTGTGAGGGATTGTGGTAAGATTGTCAAGGATTGTGGTAAGATTGTGAAGGATTGTGAGAGATTGTGAAGGATTGTGAGAGATTGTGACAGATTGTGGGTGATTGGGAGGGATTGTGTAAAGATTGTGAAGGATTGTGTAAAGATTGTGAAGGATTGTGAACAGATTGTGAGAAATGTGTAGACCGATTGTGAGAGCTATTCACCCCTCGCATTGAAGGATGTAATAATAGAAAACATAACTAACCAAAATATTTTTAAAAACATAAAATTTTGACATTTTCTTTAACAATATTTGTAAGTTTATTTAAAAAAGTAAATCTGGAAACAGTGGCGGCTGGTAACGTTTTAAATTGGGGGGGGGGGGGAGAAATTTAAATTGTATGAAAAATGTGATAAAAAAATTTACTGAAACAATTTAATTTTAGTATTTTCCAAACAAGCAGCTACTTGGTGTAGTTGTTAGTTTATTTGTTTATAGATAAAGTCCATTCACCTTTCTTTTTTATGGCCCCATAGAGCAACCTAAAAAATCCCACAGAATTTTAAACATTCTATCGCTGGCTAATAATGCAGAGGCCTTAGTGGTATATCTTTGAGCCAAAGTGTTAAGCCTAAATCATTTATTGTTGTAATCTGCAAAGTTTTTTCATGTACTGGGTGGAAAAAAAAATATGCCACTTTAGTCAAACTCATGTAGGTACGTGGGCACAATAGATCCATTTGTGGTCGCAGTGCATGGAGGTCCAGTAGGGCCTGCCACCGCTTTCGAATACATACATACATACAAGTATATATGTCTAATTTTTGTCACATATTCATTTTGTTCGGTAATGTTTTGCCTATATGCACTATTCAATTGACATCTAATATTAGTCTTGCCTAGCATAGAAAATTCTATGTGTTTATTTAAATTCCCTTTGCCACCCACGCAGGATCACTTTGTGGATTGTTCATAACAAGACAAATAAAGAAAAATACTCTGCCAATCTATGGGCACCTAAGCTCACACTATAGGTACTATAGTTATAGTGTACATGTGAGCTAATATAACTAAAAACTGAAATATATTTTATTGAACTCCAGACTCAATTACCTTTCGTTTGATACCACACAAGCCATGTTTTGACATAAACTTTAATTTTTCAAATCTACCCCCACCTTTTTTTTAAATCTAAAATGTATTTTGTTTAACTCCAGACTCAATTACCTTTCGTTTGATATCACACACGCCATATTTTTACATAAATTCTAATTTTTGAAATATACCCCCACCCTTTTATTTGGCTTGTGTTTGGTGGATTTTGTTCATTTTTAAATGGGACCATCTCGACCCAAAACCCAGCGTAGGTACCAAATTTCATTAAAATCGGGCAAGCGGTTTTTGAGTTATGCGCGTTGGTCGTTACAGACAGACAGACAGACAGACGGCGCAACAAAAAAGTTTCAAAATCATCTGAAACGCAATGATATATAAAAAATTTTGAAATCGGAGCAACTTTTTTTTTCTCGAAAAAATTAGGATCACTATAGCTCACACTACTATTTTGTTAGGTGATCCGTACTACTATAGTATAGTAGTAGTGTGATCTAAAAAAGCATTTCTGTTTTCACAACCGCACAACCAGTTTTCAGCATCGTAAATTTTTTATTGAATTTTCTATTATAAGTTTTTTTGGAAAACCCCTCAGCATTACATACCCTTTTCAACCACAAAAATTAGTTTAAAAATCAATACAAAATTATTTATCATAACAAACACATTTCATGTAAAAAAAGCCAAGTTAGGGAAAATGGTATTCTATAAAAAGAATTGAGTTAAATGTAAAGCCAAGTTCTCCAATACAAATTTCAAAATGAAAGGTTCTTACTAGTTTGGAAATGTTTTTTTAAACTTGGCTATTCCAGCCAAACTTTTTTATGTTCAATTTAGCACTGTGCCTAAGAGTAATTGGCAGCCATAATAGCCAAGTTTAGAAAAACATTTCTAAACTAGTAAGAGTAGTAAGAACCTTTTATTTTGAAATTTGTAATGAAGAACTTGGCTTTACTTTTATCCCAATTTTTTTTACAGGATACCTTTCAAGTACTTGGCTTTTTTTACATAAAATGTTTTTGTTATGATTTCACTCCTTTTTTAAGGATTTGGATAATATTTAAGTTTTAAAATAGTAAAATATGTGGAATATTGTTCAAAACTTTTACAATGCAAAAATTTTGAGGTTTTCGTATGGTTTTATCAGCCTTCTAAAGCTCAGCTCTCTAGTGTTCCTGGAAGCAGGCAAATGTTGGTGTTTTTAAATTTTTTTCTATAGTTTCATCATAGTTCCTATGAGTCTTCCAAAGCTCAGCTCTCTAGCGTTTCTGGAAGTGGAGAATGTTATGAAATTTTTTCCTACAGTTTTATCATATTTTCTATCAGTCTGCCAAAGCTCAGCTATCTAGCGCCTCTGAAAGTGGGCAATGTTACTTTTACATAACTTTGCATGTATGGGGGAGGAGAATGAATTATATATACTCACTGTAGATATTTTTGAACTTAAAATGGTACAGAGTAATAGACAGTAATTAAAATGTTTTTTTGTTTAGTTTTAATGAAAAAAACAACAATTACTGTTCCGTCTGTAACACACAAGTTGAAGACTTACACCAACACAAGGCGATTCATAAAAGGGAGTGGGTATGCAAGTTTTGTGGCAAATCTTTGAGGAAAAAAATGGAATTTGTAGATCATCTTAAGAGACATGCAGGTAAAAGTTTAATTAGAATGATAAACAAACGTTTTGTTTAAAACTGAAAATTTTCCTTTGTGTTCTAGAATGCCTGGTATTCCTTCTGTGTGTCAAGTACAGGGTGTGTTTTCAGGTGTATCTATAATATAGCAAGCCATTTTAAAGCTACGGGGGGTTTTTGAAAAGTGTGCATTTTGGTAGACCTAACTTTTTTATTTATGAAAATTTCTTTTTGGTGCAGAGTTATATCGGAATAAAAATATTAAATATTGTAGGCAAAAATCTAATTGTAAGAGTTTCGAAATAAGACTGTTTTGGGCAGCGTTTTGCAAATTTTGAAAAAATATATTTTACACTTTTAAGAAGACACTCATACCCTGTTTCCACCAATGCATGCCCACCCCGATTCAAAAAACGCATCAGGTGACACTGCATTTAAAACCGGGGCCATCACGTGATGCGTTTTTTGAATCGGGGTGGGCAGGCATTGGTGGAAACAGGGTATTAAATGCACCGCGCATTTAAAACCTTATTGCGATAAGTAGAACGGTTCTAGACAAAATAAATATGTCAAAAAATGACTAAAAATTTTAAGTTTAAGTTAGGTTTCTGTTTTTATTAACAATACTTACGAGGGTGGATCAAATATAAACAAACCTTTTAATCTTACTAACGGAAAAGTAATTCAAAATGAACGTGGCCGTTATAATTTTGGAGTAGGGATGTTCAGCAGCATGTAGGCGGCTGGTAGTGCCGCGATGCTCATTTGGCCAGAAGCAATCGCAATGAGCGAGAAGAAGGTACACAGCAGTGTTGCGCAAAGAATAATCATTAAATTTCTTACACGCGAAAACGTGAAACCTGCTGAAATTTGACGCAGATTGCGAGCACAGTTCGGGAATAAAACGCTTTCGTGGGTACCTGTAAAAGCTTGGTGTAAAGAAATTAACGACAGCCGTGAGCGTGTCGACAACGTGAGTAACCCACATCGTCCGCGTACCATCATTTCTGCAGGCAAAGTTTTAGCGATCGTTTTCTGGGACTGGAGAGGAGTTTTGTTGGTCGATTTTTTGCACGAGCGAATAAAAATAAACGCGCAACTTACTCAACCAGGTAAAGCTTGATTATCGCCAAAAGAGGAGAGCACACCCCATCCAAGACGTGTTGCTCCTGCATGACAACGCTGGACCTGATACGGCAGCTTTAACACAGGCCAAAATCAACGAAATGCACTGGACTGTGCTGGAATAACCTCCATACAGTCCAGGTTTGTCACCTTGCTATTTTCATATGTTTGGCCCACTCAAAGATTCACTGGGAGGCGAGCAATTTCAGACCAATAAAGAGGTGGAGGCATTCGTGCGCAACTGGTTAGATACCCGCACAGCTTCCTTTTATGAAAACGGGATTAAGAAACTGTCAAGCCGTTGAGAAAAGTGTATTAACAGAAAAGGGGGATGTGTAGAAAAGTAGAAAAAATTTCTATTTTGTGTTATTTTTCTAAATAACTAGTTTATAAACAAAGGCTTGTTTATATTTGATCCACCCTCGTATAATTACTACTTACATTAAATACATCTTGCTAATAAATGCGTATCCTCTAGGTACGCTCGACTTCTGACTACTCTTGTTTTTACTGTTAACTTGTACGGGTGGGACGTTACGTTCTCAGCTTGCAACTAACTGCGAAACTCTTTTGGAGATGCTTTTATTAAAAATCGTTTGCCATTGATAGGATATCGAGATGTGTTTTGGTTTCCTGTATAAACAACATCGATGACCGGTCAATCACTTATTGCTTTTAATTCCGTATACAGTTTATTACACGTTTTAATATCAATTGAACTACATACAGAAGTTCAGTTCCTTAGATTGTTTAGGGTTTTAAGAACAGACTTAAATGCACCGCCCATTTAAAACTTTATTGCGATACGTGGAACGGTTCTAGACAAAATAATATATCAAAAAATTACTAAAAATTAGGTAATCTAGATTTTCACGTGACGTAACACAGTTTAAGTTAGGTTTATGTTTTTATTAACAAAACTTATACTTACTACTTACATTAAATACATCTTGCTAATAAATGCGTATCCTCTAGGTATGCTCGACTTCTGACTACTCTTGACTTCACTGTTAACTTGAAGTGTGGGACGTTACGTTCTCAGCTTACAACTAACTGCTAAACAAATTTGGAGATGCTTTTATTAAAAACCGTTTGCCATTGATAGGATATCGAGATGTGTTTTGTTTCCTGTATAAACAACATTAATGACCGGTCAATCGCTTATTGCTTTTAATGCCGTATACAGTTTACTACACGATTTAATACCAATTGAACTATATACAGAAGTTCAATTCCTTAGATTGTTTAGGGTTAATTTGCACTTGCTTATAAACTTGTGCCATTTAGTTAATAGTACATTATTTTCAATATGCCATACGCAGATAGCTCCTTCTTAACTGAACACTATGAAACTAGAGTGATCATTGTTTTTAGAAAATTTTTGCAAATGCCCTGTGTGTTTGAAGAAGTTTTTGCGGCAAGAAGATTTGGATACACATTCAATACTGCACGAAAACTCGAAAAACAGTCGGTTCCACTGCGCAAAATGCGATAAAGGATTTA
The DNA here is from genome assembly GCA_963576565.1 of Aspidapion aeneum. Classification (NCBI taxonomy): domain Eukaryota; kingdom Metazoa; phylum Arthropoda; class Insecta; order Coleoptera; family Brentidae; genus Aspidapion; species Aspidapion aeneum. Next base: position 61,412,446 of record OY755046.1, on the reverse strand, counting down.
AAACAGAGCACTTTTTTGATGAGCATATGGAGAAACACACTAGGTATAATTTTTGATTCTTATGATTACTGTATTACTCATTTTTAAGGAGACACTTATAGTTTTTAGCTCATACATAAGTACAGTTGAACCTCTATAACTCGAACTCAAAGGGACAACCAAAACAGTTCGAGTTATGGAGAGTTCGAGTTATAGAAATTCGAATTAAAGGGGTGAAAATACATATAAAAAGGGCAGGGACCACTTAAAAGGTTCGAGTAATAGAGAGGTTCAAGTTATAGAGGTTCGAGTTAGAGAGGTTCGACTGTATTTCAAAAAGTTTTATATATCTTTGCGTTTCAGATGATTTTAAAACTTTTCTGTCTGTATGTATCTCTGTATATATATATATATATATATATATATATATATATATATATATATATATATATATATATTATATATATTTTTCACTAGGGCTACCTTTTCTGATATCAAAAATATATAATAATGATACAATGACATTTTACCCAGCCGTTTTTAAAATATTTACATTTTAAACACCTGAATAAACAAAGGATGTTGCAGTTGTTAATTTTTGACCAGTGCTATTCTATTAATAAATACAATTAGGTTTTTAAAATGCAAATATCTCAATAAGGGCTGGACCAAATGTCAACATATGACATATTTTTGAAATCAGAAAAAGGAGCCCTCTCGATTAAAAAATATAAAATACAGGGTGTTCCAATAAAAAAAATATATCGCTTGTTCGTTTCACTTAAACTGTAAACGCCATTTTTGACAAAAGTGCTGTCAAATGTGAAAATAAGAATGGACTTATAACAAAAAACTTTTCTTCAGGGAAACTTTATATTGAAAGACCCTGTAAATGCTTTATACTTGTTCTTTTTTAGGAATGCTTGCAAAAAGTGTGGTAAAGACTGCAGAATACCAGAGCAATTGTTGATTCATGTGTGTAACTTGGAACAGCCATTGCAACATATGGTTGCAAGTAGTGACAAGACTGATCTTTTTTATAATAAAACCAATGACAATACTGACATTTTTGAGTCAGAATTTGAGACGCATGCTAATGAGAAAGATAACTTGAAGACTGATGATAATACACAAGTTAGAGCAGAAGAGCTGCCAGAACAAAAATTTCAAGGAAAGGCGTTTACTTGCGAAATTTGCCAAAGATCCTATAAGTGAGTATTTTTAATTAATTTAACCTTCTAGGCGTTTTCGAAGAATTTTTTTTTTTGATATAATGCCGAAAATATGTTATTTGGGTGGATTTTTTCACTTTCGGAAACAGGTTGTGGTCTGTTGAATATGTTGGGTGGTTAACGATGGGGATCTTATTAGCTAAATACTGCTTAATGAATAGGACATTGTGGGCCGGTTCATTGTCCTGGTAGAGCAGCCACGCGTTGTTCTTCCACAAATCTGGACGTTTTTTCCTTACACGTTGCCTTAGCTACATAAATACTTCCAAATATAAATGTTGGTTCACTGTTTGACCTTCACGCGCCCATTTAATAAGAATAACACCCCTAATATCTAAAAAAAACAATGAGCATCGCTGTTATGGATGTGCTGGAGCGCCCTTCTCGTTGATCATCTTACAGTTCTTCAAGACCCTCGAAAAAGCTCTTATGCCACACAAAAATCATTGCACGAGACATATACTGCTTTCCGTAGACATCTTTTAGCATTTGAAAGTATTTAGTAGCCGTTTTTTTTTTAGTTTTACTTTAAATTAATACGTTGCTCAATTTTTTCGTTTGTCATAATTCCGAAAATGAGCTATGCACGATTCGCTTCAAACCACTACGTAAGCCAAACTAGTAGAGGAAAGGCGACAAGATTGCGCGCGGTAGTAGAACGCATTGATATAGTCGATTAAGGTGAATAACTCCAACCACCCGAGGCGTGGAGATTTAAAACCTGTTAGTACGGGGAGGGGAGGAAAATAAAAGCAAAACCAACCAGGGGCTTTCAAGTAAATAAAGGTCTTAAACAAGGTTGCTGTATCTCGCCTACGTTCTTCAAGATATAATTGGAACAAGTCCTTAAAGTATGGAAGAGAAAATGCCAAAACATGGGAATTCCGTTGGACGAAACCACCTTGTATACTTTATGTTTCGCCGATGATCAGATAGTAGTGGCTCAGGATTATGACGAATATATGACACGAAAACTAATAGAATAGTAGAATAAGTGGGGACTAGAGGTTAATCTCAATAAGACAGAGTATATGTGTATCGGTGGAATGAAACAGGAACTAATCTTAAATACCGGGCAGCGAATTCAGTCCTGTGATGAGTATAAATACTTAGGTCTAAAAATTACAGCTGACACTAGACAAAGCTATAAAAGATCGAAACGTACAAGGAAGAAAAGCAATAACTTTATTAAATGGAATAATTTGGGACCAAAGTATATCAAAACATAACAAAAAGCTTAATATATAACACCATTGTAAAAAGTATTATTACATACGGCTCAGAAGTATGGCCAATCAAGGATAGAACAGAAAAAATGCTTTCCGCTACGGAGATGGACTATTGGAGAAGAGCAGCAGGGAAATCAAAAAGAGAAAGAGTTACAAATCAAAGAATAAGAGAAATTATGACAGTGGGTGAACGTACTTTAGCGGATGATATAAGAACAAAACAACTGGTGTGGTACGGACATGTACAAAGAATGAATGATGAAAGACTACCTAAACAAATACTACAATGGAAACCAACTGGCCGAAGAAACGAGGACGGCCAAGGAGAAGCTGGAGAGTAGGAATAGACAGTGAAATAAGAATAAGAGGCATAGATGATGAATTATGGGCAAACAGAAACGAGTGGTGATTGGGTATCGAAAGACGTAGAACGTTGTAAAACCGATAAATATATATATATATATATATATATATATATATATATATTATATACGGGGACCAGTCTTAAAATTTAATTGTCACACCTTGTAGCTTAAAAACTAACAAAGATATTATTAAAAAAATTGCAACTTGTTTTTACCCAAAAAACAAATTTGGGACTACCTCAAATCGATTGGGTATTTACTATCTACTTCTATTGCAAAAAAATATATTAACAGTTTTTCTGTAAAACTAGTATTGCACAAGTTATAAGCCAATGTTTGTGAAAAAATATGAAAAAAGCTGCCATCTTAGTAGCAATATCGTCGTGAGGTCTGTTCATTAGTTCGATTTAATAATTTTTTTCTAAGAACTTGTTGATCCGGTCAAAATTTATCAAGTTGCGCTAAGTTCTTTGTTCTTTTTTAAAATTTATTGAGGACACCATAAGAGTGTTTAGTTAACAAATTAAAAAGTAAAAAGTACTTACATATAGAATGGCACTCCATTACTTCTCCCGGACATTTTTTCATACACCGCACATGTTTTACGTGAATTATTTCTTGTTTTTCACACAAAAAAACATAATTTTACACGACACACCGCAAAAAATTAAATAAACCACAAATATGGCGTCCACTCATAAAGCAGCTGCAAGTCCACGGTGGATAGAATATACCGGTGTTCGGATCTTATAAATATATGTCGAATTTTCACGTCACTGGTGGTCCAGCTGATTTTTCGAAACGAAAGTTAGATATGATATGAACAACTAATATTTTTTGATTTTTTTGAAAACTAAGGCAATTTTCGTACTATTTTTTAATATATTCTTATAAAATAATATTTTTCAGACATACCAGTCGTTATTTTTTTTAGCCCGCTTCAATTCTCTTTACACAAAAACTAAAATTCGAAGAAATAAATGTGTTTGTTTCAGCTTCAAAAATTATCCGCTGACATACCTCTTTGTTTACTACCCAATAGTTCTCGGTTCACCTTTGATATTAAACGATCACATTCAGTATGACTTTACTACCCAATAGTTCTCGGTTCACCTTTGATATTAAACGATCACATTCAGTATGACTTGTAGTTTGAGTTTTGTGTAATAAAAAATAAACGGCTAAAAAAAATAACGACAATACATCTAGAAAATTACATTTTATAATTTTTATTATGTACTAGAAAACAGTAGAAAAATGGCCTTAGTTTTCAAAAAATTCAAAAAATATTAGTTGTTCCGTTGTTTATAAGAGATCTAACTTTTGTTTACAAAAATCAGCTGGACCACCAGTGACGTGGAAAATTCGACATATATATATATGGATGATTCTACCAAAAGTGACTGACTACTTAACTTAAGTTTTATTTAAACAAAGTTCCTATACTTATAATTTTAAAACAATCAACAAAAAAATTATACTATTGATATCAGTCGAATATTTACTTACCAGAGGAATGATAATTGAAGCCATCCTTTTTGATTTCTCCGAAAACTAATTGTCTGCGGAAAATAAAAAGATCTATAACTTAAACCAAACTAAAGTTGACATTATCTGTCACAACTTGTCACCCTCACAAGTAAATTAGATATCCAGGGCCGTCTCTTTCTCTAGAAATTAACCGGTGGTATTCAAATGGAGCACGTTTAAAATTGTAAAATTTTCCGGGAAGATGTAAATTCGGATTTTCAAAAATATGACTACAAACTTAAGTTTTATCAATTTTTTGATAAATAGTTAAGACTTGGTTAAATATTATTTATTAGGATATTTTTTTCAATCTGAATTTTTAATATTTGGTTTGGGACTACACCAGAGGAATGAGGTATTTGCTTTGTAATAAAAAAAATTATAAACTTGCAATTTTTTTATACATTAAACTCAAATGCTCCATAAAGAAAACATTTCGTTTTAAATCTTATAACTAAAACTATGCTTCATTTGCAGTCTGTGTTTGAAAAATATGCATTCCCACTCCACAGCACCATTTTTGTAGAATCATCCATATAAGATCCGAACACTGGTCTATTCTATCCACCGTGCTGCAAGTCTACGTGACAAAACACACTTATGAGCACTTAAAAACGCCCAACTTTTTGATCTGCGAAAATTCTTGAAACTAATTCCTAACGGTTCGGTTCGGGCGCAGAAACTTTTCGAGCTTCGGACTGAATAAACAAAGCATTTGATTTTGGATACAATGTTGCCATTTACTTTGAAACACATTTTTTAAGCTACAGAAAAAATAGCCATCCTATACAGGGTGTCTCATTATATTTTTCCCACCCTTTTAGACCATTAATAATTGATGTAAGAATATAAAAGAAATTGTGTTCGAATTCGCGAAATGTTTACTTTTAAATTGCATCTTGACTTTATTCCTGGTGCTTACCGTATTTGACAGGCGCTCAAATTTATAGTTTTTGTAAATTGGATGCTCCTTATATTATTTAATTAATAGATTAGGCTTGGAAGGAATAATAAATAATTATTGGTAACCTTAGGAATAAGTCACTGGAGTAACCCTAGATGCATCTAGATAAATACGTGATGCCTATTCAAACAACGAATATTTGGAATATGGGCACGCACGTATTTATCGTGGCCTAGGGCGAAGTGATAAGTAGACCGAGGAAGGTTTTTTTGGAGAGTGAATAACGGGGCAGTCGATAACTGGGGGTCTGTAATTGGGGGGTCTGCAATTGGTGAGTCAAAATTTGGGTTAGCAAGTCGATCGACTTTTGACTGTTACGGGTGTGTAGCGTCCACAGCTTTTGCGAGAGAGACAAGACGAACCTAATCTGCAAAGGGGTGGACCAACCTCCTCTCAAAGTTTCCATACACCTTTCAATAAATAAGTTGTAGCCCTCTAAAATTGTGTTGATTTTTAGCCTTGGTCTTGATCCATCCGCCATTGCCCTTATCGTTATCGATACGGTCGGATCGGGTTAACCTTGTTATCTCGATTCGACAGTGCGGTACAATTAGGTTCAACCTAAGGGAGCTTCGTTGTTTGGGGTTCGGTCCGCTCCCTACCCAAAAAGCACTCTTACGGCCCCCTTGAACCGTGACAATATACTTTCCAAAAATACCCCATATGTCGCAGTTTTGATAAATAGTTTCTGAAATATTAGCGATAAATTTTTAAATGATAAAAAAAAACCACTTGTGTTAATTTTAGTGTCCTTATTTCGAACTATGTTAGTTCCCATGTATAAACAGTGACAATGACAATTATTTTTTTTTAAATGACGCTTAAAATGACAACCTGTAACGACAACAAAGTTGTGTCATTGTCACTGTTGATACATAGGGACTAACATAATTTGGAATAAAAATACTAAAATTAACACACACGGTATTGTTATAATTGCTAATATCTCAGAAACTATGGATCTAAACTACGGCATATCGGGTATTTTTGGAAAATATGTTCCAAGCCTAATCTATTAATTAAATAATATAAGGAGCATCCAATTTACAAAAACTATAAATTTGAGCGCCTGTCAAATATGGTAAGCATCAGGAATAAAGTTAAAATGCAATTTAAAAGTAAAAATTTCGCGAATTCGAACACAATTTCTTGTATATTCCTATATCAATTATTAATGGTCTAAAAGGGTGGGAAAAATATAATGAGAGTACATTACAATTTTGACGATTTTAGATCTTTGGGAAATCTGCAGGCCCATATCAAAGGGGTTCACATGAACGACTACAGATTTAGATGTAAATTTTGCAACAAAGGTTATGTAAATCGGGCAGACGTTATAATTCACGAAAATTCTGTTCATAGTGACACCAAATTGTTTATATGCAGTACTTGTGGCAAGGTGAGTAAATAGAAGTGAAAAAAAAAACAGCTTACAGCATTAGTCAGAGCTAGAGTCCCTGTATGTTGACATATTTGGCTAATAAATCCAAATATGTCAACATACAGGGACTCTAGTCAGAGATAGAGTCACTGTATGTTGACATATTTGATTATATTATATCCAAATATGTAAAGATACAGGGGCTCTAGCCAGATCAGGCTTCTTCCCAGTAGCTCAGTTACCTAATAAAAATCTTCTTTTACTAGTGGAGTGTTTGTTTTGTTTTTTAGGGTTATGCCACGAAAGGTTCCTTAAGAACCCATATGAAACTACACGGCGAACGCAATGAGGTTTGTCACATTTGCGAAAAAACGTTTTGTCGAAAAATAGACCTAGAATATCATTTGAAAAAGCACCAAGGTGTCAAACCTCACTTATGTCCCGACTGCGGTATGGCTTTCGCTCAAAAAAGTCACCTGACCGGTCACATGACCAAGCATTCGGACATCAGGCCTTTTGCGTGTCCCATGTGCGACAAAAAGTTTAAAAAGAAAGAATTGTTAAAACACCACATTAAACTACACGGTGAGAAACCTTTAAAATGCCCCCACTGTGCTTATGGTTGTTATAAAATTTATAGGTTAAAGTGTCACATGAAAATGCACGATGGAGACCCGTTTGCACGGTCTAACCAGTGTCAACTTTGCGAGAAAAAGTTTAAAAATAAGTTTATGTTACAACATCACTTGCAGGTGAAGCATAATGCAATTATTGAATAGATCACACTTCTAAAAGCACCAAGGTTTTAAACTTCACTTATATACTGAATGCGGTATGGCTTTTGCTCAAAAAAGTCACCTGACCGGTCACATGACCAAACATTCGGATATCAGGCCTTTTGCGTGTCCCATGTGCGACAAAAAGTTTAAAAAGAAAGAGTTGTTAAAACACCACATTAAACTACAAGGTGAGAAACCTTTAAAATGTCACCACTGTGCTTATGATTGTTATAAAATGTATAGGTTAAAGTGTCACATGAAAATGCACGATGGAGACCCGTTTGCACGGTCTAACCAGTGTCAACTTTGCGAGAAAAAGTTTAAAAATAAGTTTATGTTACAACATCACTTGCAGGTGAAGCATGATGCAATTATTGAATAGATCACACCTCTAAAAGCACCAAGGTTTCAAACTTCACTTATGTACTGAATGCGGTATGGCTTTCACTCAAAAAAGTCACCTGACCGGTCACATGACCAAGCATTCGGACATCAGGCCTTTTGCGTGTCCCATGTGCGACAAAAAGTTCAAAAACAAAAAATTTTGTTTAACACTACATGTGCTTATGGGTGAACAAAATTTATAGGATAAAGTTGAGCTCTCGTTTTTATTAAATATATGTCGTGTTTTTTAAACTTATTTGTGGTTTGAACTATATGTTTTTAAAGAAAGAGAGAACATTAGAAACTGATTTATATAATATAATATGGATTGTATATAACTAGAACCAGTTTTTTCCAAAATTTATAGGATAAAGTTGAGCTTTCGTTTTATTAAATATATGTCGTGTTTTTTTTTAACTTATTTGTGGTTTGAACTATATGTTTTTAAAGAAAGAGAGAACATTAGAAACTGATTTATATAATAATATATGGATTGTATATAACTAGAACCAGTTTTTTCCAAAATTTATAGGACAAAGTTGAGCTTTCGTTTTTATTAAATATATGTCGTGTTTTTTTTACTTATTTGTTGTTTGAACTATATGTTTTTAAAGAAAGAGAGAACATTAGGAACTGATATATATATAATAATATATGGATTGTACATAATTAAAACCAGTTTTTTCCACTAATAAACATTTAGTATATTTTCTATGTATACCTTACATAATCTTATCAATCAATACAAGCTCATCCCTTTATCTTTCTTCCCATTTCATTTCCCACACAGTTTAAAGATTATTTTATACAAGCAATGTCAATAATTAAGACAGACACAAACACAATTCTTTTTTGAGCCACCCAGTTTGCATAAGACTAACATTCTTTCAAAACACCTAGGGCAAAATAGGGCTAAAAATATCTTTATTTTGTTGAAGCGTTTTTTATGACTTGACATTTCTGAGTTCAGTGTAGCCAAACTTCAAACTATTTATACAGGGTTTTATTAAATAACAATACTAATATTTAATATAAAAATGCATGAAAACCTGTATCTTAAAAGTTAAGACGCTTAAGACATATCTTCATAAAAAGTTTTTTTTTTAAATTAACCCAATAATTATCTTCTTAGCATGTTATTTAATAATACCCTGTAGATGTAAAAAAACGCCTCAATAGAGAGAAGGTCGCTAGAATATTTCTGCGTCCTAACTAAATAAAATATTTAAAAAGTTATCTAATATTACAACAATATTTAAAGCCGAGTTTACACAACATAGTAAAATAAAAAATAAAATTTGAAAAATCCCGGTTTATACAGGGTGTTCATAAAGTATGTCGCCAAACTTCAGAGTGATTTTAAGAAAAAAACTTCAAATAAACATGGTTCCGTACCGCACGTGCTTAGTTTTCGAGACACAGGGTGTCAAAGTTTCAATTTTTTGTTTGTTTTTTCTTAATAGCTTGTGCACTTTTTGAGATATTTGGCTAAACTTTGGAACGTGTATTTAGCTACAAGGCATACATCATTAAGCATGCCAAATATTAGAAAAAACTACAGGGTGATATTTTTTCAGGGGTCATGCCCCCTTTTTGCCCCAGAACTTTTTTGCAGTAAGCCAGTGGCAGATTCAAAAATATAAAATGAATACAAAGGGAAATTTGTACCCTGCTAAATGACATTAGTTTTATGAAAACAAAGATATAAATTATCGTTTTCGGTTAGAGATACAAAAAATTGTAAGAGATCAAAAAGTTTCTGAATAAAACAAGCAATTCATTATATATTTTTGAGTCTGCCAGTGACTTGCTGCAAAAAAGTTCTGGGGGAAAAAGGGGGCATGACCCCAGAAAAATATCACCCTGTAGTTTTTTCCTAATATTTGGCATGCTTAATGATGTATGCTTTGTAGCTAAATACACGTGCCAAATTTGAGGTAAATATCTTAAAAACTGCACTGAGTTATAAAAAAAAAACAAACAAAAAAATAAAACTTATCATGTTTATACAAAGTTATCACTCAAACAATAATCCTCTGAAGTTTCGCGACATACTGTATTAACTCCCTGTATAGCAGCAATTAAATTGTAAAGGTAATTTGTCACTTGACTTGAAATTTGTCAACTTTTGTTGTCATTTGTTGTCACATTTGTTGTTTGCGCATCAACCTATGGTCCTTGCCATAGGCAGTTACACTTTTGCAACATTTCCAACCTTTTTAGTTACTGTATTTATGCATAATGACAGCAACGAAAAAATATCAGAAAAACGGAATGTCTTTGGGTTGCTTTTACCCGTGGTTTGTCAACCTACAGTCAGCATTTTTTCATTCAGTTCATTTTTGGTTAGGAAATATGTTTAAGTCACAAAACTGTACTGCAACTAGCAGTTGCAAACCTGTATGACGAGGACACGAATGGCAGAATTGGGCAAATGCGCAAACATTTTCAAATAATATAAAACATCTGCAAAAGATTGGCAAACTTTTATTTTTTTTTGTATAAACGCAAATATAGTGAGATGAATTTCTTATTTAGTTTTATTTTTTATTTTAAAGCTGTATAAACTCAAAGTATCACTTATTTGAATCTGTCTGTTAACTGGTATCAGTGCAAGTTGAGATAAATACATAAATCGAAGTGTTAAAAGCCTTATATAAATATTATTAAGTGTTAATATAGATTCTTACCATCCTGCATTCCCTTATCAGCTTAACTGAACTATAAAAGATCGTTCACTCTATAAAAAAAAATGATTATAAGTTTGAGAGAAGATTAAAGAAAGAGCAATATGAAAAAAATTTATTAATGGATCGTTCATACTCGTCTTTTGTCTAGTCTTTTGTCTTGGTTTAGTCATATGTCTTGTCATAAGAAAGTTAAAACCACTGTTTCTTATGGGAGTGTTCATACAATGTTTTTGCTTTTGTTTTTGATTAGTCTTTGTCTTAAGAGTTGCCAACTTTCAATCCTTAGGACAACGACTAAGACGAGTGACAGACGTCAGCTGATATTTGTTGTTTTTTTTTACAGGGCGTCCGAAGAGCGCAAGCGCGCGGCCGAAATTTTGAATTTACCGCCATTAATCATGTTTTTAACAGAAAATCTCAACATAACCTCAACATTTTATTTGTGTTTTTTTTCTTTTTCGCTTTTGTTCTTTCGTATCTGTGTTTCGTGCACAGATTAGGTTAAATAAGATTGTTTTGTGTAGAAAATGACTTTTGAAGAGGGCCTTTTTATTGAAATTGATTTTTTTTTCAGTGGGTTATGACTAAGATTAATCAAAAACAAAAGACGAGTATGAACAGCCGATTTTATTTAAGAAAGCTAAGACTAATCAAAGGACAAAGACTAATCAAAAACAAAAGACTAAGACGAGTATGAACAATACTATAAATTCCAAAAACTACCACGTTGGATTTGATGGAAATTATACAGTGTGTTTCACAAACATCGAAACACAGCCCTTTTTGGGTATTTAGAGTACGAATTTGGAAAAAGCGCTCGGACCCGTCGATTTTGTTTGCGAAGGGGACGCTTTTTGGCTTGAAATTTTATTAGCACGAATCCCCTTTGAGGGGTATACTTTACCCCTGTATTTTGAATAGGAAAAGTAGGTCTAGTGATTGTTTTGAAGCACTCTTGAATATCTCTACAACCGTGTAAAAATTTCGAAAATCCATCGATTAGTTTTTGAGATATTTGCTTTCAAATTTTAAAATTTAACACGGAATGATAAAATAAAAATTCAATCCAAAAAATAATAAAAGTCTAATTAAATTTTTATTTTCTCAGTCCATGTTAAATTTGAAAGTTTGAAGGCAATTATCTCAAAAACTAATAGATAGATTTTTGAAATTTTTACACGGTTGTAAGGACATGTCACTAGACGCACTTTTCCTATTCAAAAAATAGGGGTAAAGTATACCCCTCGAAGGGGGTTCGTGCTGCAAAAATTTCAAGATATAATATCCACCAATGAGTGCCCCTCAATGTCTTAGATTATATTTATTTTTTTACAGTAGATAGACGGGCCCCAAAAAACTTCCAAAAACTTAAACTTTTTTTTCATATCCACCCCTCTTTTTTAGTGTTCATTTAAATTTTCCCAAAATGAGCCATGCAGTCCTGATTTGAAAAAATTCTAGTTCATACAAGAATTAAGCCACCGATATTAAACAAACTCCAAATTGTAAAGAAAGCTTTGTTCGTTTAAACCTATTTGAGTATAATAAGTTATTGCTGTACGAAACAGGCTTTGTGCAGATTTAAAAAAAAAATAACTTTTTAAAAAAATTTCATATTTTATAAATTTATATCTGCTTCTGATAACTTGCAATCAAAAAAATATTTATATGGTTTGTAGCCAATGACCTTTTCTTATCTAAAATTAGTATAAAAAATTTCAAAAAATATGGCTTAGACTATAAACAAAAAAAAATTACTTGATGTTTTCGAAAAATTGCTTTTTTAGCTATATTCAGGAGTCAAAAAGGCCATGTTTGAGTGAGTCGATTTAAACCAAATTATGCTGGTTATCACGAGAGGGTATTGGTCTTCAATAATCATAATCAAAATGTTTGTATATTTTGCTTGTAATTGCCCTTTGTGTCTATATTATGTTCGCCTATAACCAAATCTATATAAAATCTATACTTTCAATGGGTAGCTACGATTTTGAAAAAAATTGGTATTTACACTCAGTTGGCTCTTTTTAAATGGTGTACCAAACCTTAAAATAGTAAAGTAGCAAACAGCATTTTTATTTAAAATATCAATTTTATACAATATATTTTTCCTTCAGACATTACCTAAAATTTTATGTTTAAAAAAACACATTGCGCCATTACACAGTGGATCAACAAAGCTTTTTTTACAATTTGCAGTTTGTTTGATATCGGTGGCTTAATTCGTGTATGAACTAGAATTTTTTAAAATTAGGACTGCATGGCTCATTTTGGGAAATTTTAAATGGACACTAAAAAAAAGGGTAGGAATAAAAAAACAAAGTTTCAGTTTTTTGGGGCCTGTCTATCCACTGTAAAAAAAATAATAAAATCTAAGACTATGAGGGGCACTCATTGGTGGACAGCGGTATTCGTCAAGTAGGCCATTTTTGCCACTTTGGCCTAAATAACTCATTTTGAGTGAAAATAAAACCTATTGGCGAAAGGCTTAAGACAGGGATGTTGTATCTCTCCAACTCTTTTTAAAATATACATCGCAGTAGCTCTAAAAAACTGGCAACGCAAAGTACACGGCATGGGAATAAAACTTAACGACCGATTTACCATATACACACTACGGTTTGCTGACGACCAAGTAATTGTAGCTAATGATGAAGAAGACATGGAGTATATGATGAGAAAGTTAACAGAATAATAGTAAAAGTAGGGGTTAACAGTGAACGTGGACAAGACACAGTACTTATGTATTGGAAACGAATCAAGTGAATTAGAACTAGAAAATGGACAAACAATATCTCCATGCAATGAGTATGTATACTTGGGTGACACATTTGATAAGACAGGAACAGACTGTAAAGAGCTGGAAAAAAGAATAGTAAAAGCAAAAAAGGTTATTGGTTGTCTTAACAGTATTTTATGGAGCAGAGAGATAAAAAAGAATGTAAAATTTAACATATATGAAACAATGGTCAAAAGCACGCTGTTGTATGGAATAGAGACTTCTCGCGTAACAGAAAAATACAAAGCAAAAATGGAAAGCGTCGAAATGGATGCAATAAGAAGATTAATGAGAATATCCAGAACAGATCATATAAGAAATGAGATCATAAAAGAAAGAATGGGAATCGAGGGAAGCATAACTGATGATCACTAAAAGGCAAACTGATATGGTACGGCCATGTACAACGGATGAGCGACGAAAGATTACCAAAGCAGGTCCTAGAATGGCAACCAATAGGGCGCAGAAAAAGAGGGCGTCCTAAACTAGAATGGCAACAGTCAATCCAAAGATCAATGAGTCAAAAAAACCTGACGGAAGATGACTGTCAGGATCGAAGGAGGTGGAGAATAGGCGTCGGACAACGTAGAAAAATGTTCTAAACCGACATAGTAGTAGTATAAAACCTATTGGTACTCACCATCAAACAAACAGCAGGCGAGCCCTAGTCGTACTTGAGGGCTCGGTTGGGCCACTGACCACCCCCTTCCTGAGCCTGACCCTGGCCCTGGTTGCCTCCGCCCTGATTGCTGCCGCCCTGCGCCATCCAGCTGTTGAGGAAGCCGGGGGTTCCGCCTCCGGATCCGCCCTGGTTTCCGCCTCCCACGTTGACGGGACCGCCCCCCGTGTTCGGGTTGTTACCTGGAACGTTCGAATAGACTAAACCGACTTTAGTGGGGTCTAACTAGGGGTGCATTAATGGAAATATGTAAAAATAATAATAAAAAAAAATACTGCAGAGCAAAGAATCAATTAACTTTATAGAAAATTATCCAAATTGGGTATCTTTGAGGGGTTTGAGGTACTTCTAGGGGAGATAGAGAAAACCTGTCCTCCCTTTGCGACGCTTAAATTAAAACATGGAAAAAGTTTGCATTTTGGGAAGGGGCCTTTACCACTAGATAGATAGAGCCTACCTAGAAAACTATCGACCTATAACACTCTTCAATGTAATTTATAAGCTTTTCATGAAAATATTAGGCAGATAGACTAACAAAAACACTACCTTTCCACCGATGTGCCTTTTAGATTCCAGATGTTGCCCTAGGTATTAAAAATAGTCGGAAAAACATATTACATATTAGTGGTGAAGTTGCAAAAATGGTACATTTTCAAAGCCAGAAATTAAATTATTTACAAATCAAACAAGTTTCGTGGCTAATCGGGCAAAAAGGAGTTTTTGTTTGTCTCATATTTTTCCGTGGGTAGCCTGAAAGCTTCTCACGGGGGTCCAAGATCTAATGGACACCTAATAAGTGTTGACAGTTAACTGTTTCATCCTTATGGGACTCCTCAGAACACTGCTGGTCAATGTGACAAATCTTGCGAAGTTAATTAGACGGTTTTGTCTCTAATCAAATGTAAATAGTGAGAAAACTATCGCAAGAAGCGCCATCTACCTAGATACGAGAGAAACAAAAAACAAAAGCAGGCGAAACACTGCTATACAATATCGATCAATGAAAAGATCGAATGCAAATAAAAGAAAACAACTATAGTCCGTGACCTACGTAGAACATATTTAAAACGTCATATTTGACAGAATAACTACTACAAAAAATTTAAAAAAAGCTTACGTTATTTAGAATGATCGGGCCTTTTGATTTTTAAAGCATTTTTTCCACTTTTGAAACTTAAAAAATTTTGGAGTTTAAGGGCCCATGCACCCTTTTAAAATTTCCTTTCTTAACTGTGGATTGCTTTAATTTTAAGCATGACTTATTTTTAAATTTGTGGCACCGAGCAAAAATCTCCTATCTTTGTTAAGATGCGAACACCTTGTGACCGAATCAGGCAACGCCGCTGTTTCAACCAAACAAATTATTAAATTATGGAAAAACAACACCCAGTACTTCCCAAAATAGTTTTGTCAAAAGCCGTCAATTTCAAGAATATTTGGAAGATGATTAAATCGATATGGTGATACGCGATTTTGTAGAATTTGGGTTTCTTCGTCGGGAAAACCATTAGACAAAAATTAGAGTGTAATTAGGGTAAAGGCAGAAAAGAAAATCGTCTTGTTACATCATACAGTGCAGTTTAATTTAAATGCAAGGGTTTTCTAACACTGGTCAGCCCTATCCTACCCTTCGCGCTGTACCTACCAGGCTGTGAACAACCTGAAAATTAGGCGAAAATACTGTAGTAAAAAGTAGAAGATAGAACTTTATTAAAATTATTTTTCTTCCTTAGAAATCTTTTTGTAATCGATACATAGGTATATTTTTTCACAAAAACACTGTGTCAAAAAAAAAACAAAATCTAGCCTTATCTTTTGCAATAAAGTTTTTCAAAATCATTTTTATTTATTTATTTTTTTTAGTTTTTATTTAAAAAAAAACATGTCTTACTTTATTTACTCACAAAACACAAAAAGACACCTTCACTTTAATCACAACACTCTGCTGATTTGTAGACATTGTCAGTTGCTATGACTATGCCAGACGGGTAACATTATGTGACCAGCATCTTATCTTTAAGCACCTCTTAAGGAACAGTAAAGTCACGAAAAAAGGTGACTTATTTTTAACAACAGTAAGGAAGGAAGCCTTTAATTTCGGTGCAACGAAATTTTACGAAACAAGGTTTAGGTTAAGAAACAGAAAATGCATGAAGGCCTCTAAGCGAATAGAGTATAACATGGAAGACAAAAATTTTTTTCAGCAACGCCAATGGTTTTCACCTTTTAACTTGTCTTGAAATTTAAGTGTTGCAAAGGGGGCTTCAGTTAGTGCCCAATTTGGATTACCCTTTATGTATAAGCTTCTACAAAATAATAAACTAGGCACACTAGACAGCTAGGATTAGAAACCCTTTATGAATGACATTATTTTTTTAAAAATAGAGATAATGCTTAGTTTTCGAGATTTCAAAGTTTCAATTTTTTGTTCGTTTTTTCTTTCAAGCTCGTGCAGTTTTTAAGATGATTGGGTCAAATTTGCTACGTGTATTAAGCTACAAGGCATACATAAAATATAAAATGCATTCTGTTTTATTCAGAAACTCTTTGATTTCTTGGAATTTTTTGTATCTCTAACCGTTTTTAAGAAAAAAGACAAAAAAGGAAAATTGGTTAATTTGAAAAAAACAAGTTAATTTGCTGAATTTAGAAAATTAGCAGTTTAAAAGGATTATGCGATAAAAACTACTTGGTCTACATAGTCGGCAGTAGTAGATATATGTACGTTCCAGCTCAAAATAAGGAGGTAATGATGTTATAATAATAGGCGAACAGTCTGGGTGGTCTTTTTAACCATAGCCGAATAGTGTGGGTAGTCTGTTAAGCATAGGCCAATAGTATGAAGGTAATTATGTATGAGGAGGAGTGTGCGCGGGTCTTTTTGAGGATAGGCCAATAGTGTGAGTGATTTTTTGACCTTGATATGACAATGTTGTTATGTGAGCCTTTGTCTTTTGTGTGAAGGTGCGAGTGGGTCTTTGTCTTTTGTGTGAAGGTGCGAGTGGGTCTTTGTCTTTTGTATGTGGAGGCGAATAGTGTGGGTGGTCTTTTTTAAAGAAAACTGGTTTAACACCGAATCTTTTACAATAAATGCGATCTTGACTTAAACTTGTCCTACACACAAAAGACAAAGGCTAACATAACTGTACATTACACTCACAATATGCTCAAAAAGACCCGCACACACTCCTCATACAAAATTACCTGCATACTATTGGCCTATGCTTAAAAAGACTACCCACACAATTCGGCTATGGTTAAAAAGACCACCCAGACTGTTCGCCTATTATGATGACGTTATTACCTCATCATTTTGAGCTGGAACATACATATCTCTACTACTATGGTGGTTTTTTTAACCATAGCCGAATAGTGTGGGTAGTCTGTTAAGCATAGGCCAATAGTATGAAGGTAATTATGTATGAGGAGTGTGCCTGCCTGTGAGCCTTTGTCTTTTGTGTGAAGGTGCGAGTGGGTCATTGTGTTTTGTGTGAAGGTGCGAGTGGGTCTTTGTCTTTTGTATGTGGAGACGAATAGTGTGGGTGGTCTTTTTTAAAGAAAACTGATTTAACACCGAATCTTTTACAATAAATGCGATCTTGACTTAAACTTGTCCTACACACAAAAGACAAAGGCTAACATAACTGTACATTACACTCACAATATTAGCCTACGCACACACTCCTCATACAAAATTACCTGCATACTACTACCTACTACCCACACAATTCGGCTATGGTTAAAAAGACCACCCAGACTGTTCGCCTATTATGATGACGTTATTACCTCCTCATTTTGAGCTGGAACATACATATCTCTACTACTATCGGCCTATTCGCTGAGTTTCAAATTTTCCAATGGTTCAAAAATCGCTTATAAATAAAAATAAATGCATGAATTGCCGCAACAAATTGCATAATAAAAAAGCAAACTTAAGGGTGCATCATGATAAAAATATACTTACCACTGGCATTGTTGTTGGGTCCGTTCCTGAAACCCTGGTTGAAGTTGGGTTCTGATTGATTCTGAAGGTTCCCAATAAGACCCCAACCGGCCTGATTCAGGGCCGCAGCGACTAGCGCCGGATTCATGGGCAAACTGGCCAGATTAAGGCCCATTCCTAACGTGTTAAAACCTTGATTGCTGTTTTGTTGACCCTGTCCTGTAATACCTGAAAAAAAACAACCCATTCATAACATAAATTGATTGATTTAACGGATTCGATTGATTCAAGGATTTATTAAACATAAAAAGATTAGATTTGACCACGTACTTATACCGCGTGGCCAGCATTCTATCTAGGGGTATGATTTTTGTATGGGCCATAAGGATTGCATGTGAGAACAGACCAACGTTGCCAGTTTAGCGAAAATATCAGTATAATCCGCTACTTGGTTCGCGAAAGGTCAACTTTTCAGTTTTATGTCAGTGCATTCATCAAACGGGGTGATAAACAACCAGAATAATACCTTGAAATTCTGGTTGTTCCTAAATGTAAATAATTCACTTACTTTTACAAACGAACAGAATTTTAAAGTGTTATTCTTGGTATTGATTTTAATTTCACATTCACTAAAGTCAATTTTTTTACACCACAGTTTACCAATCCATTGGTAAGCTAACTATTATTTAATTTTAGGTTTTTTTTAAATGCATTTTTAGTCTAACCCTAACAAAGGTAATGGTAGACCAGTGAACGCAGCGTGCTTATAGGACGCGGGAGGGTGCTAGAGACCTCAGAGGGGCGGCAGAGGTGGTATTGAGCCTCAAAACTAGTTCCGCGGAGCTAATTTAGTACTTCTTCAAGACAAATATCATAATTATGAGTAGTAATGCCTTTTAAACTAAAAACGAAAATTTTCAGAAAATACTGAAGTAATGTTACTTTAAATGTTCCCAGACGACATGCGCCACAGGCAAAAATGTTTTAAGTACAAAAGGAACATTAAACAAAAATCGATACAACAAGAATAGTTGACAGTAAAGTTGATTGTTTTAAGGTAAAATTGGTCAAATAATACTTTCAACTAACTTTTTCTTTAACCAAAATCTAATGCCGACATAAAACTTGTGTTTAATGCTGCCAGTTATTTTTCTTTATTGTTTTATTTTGAATTTTTTGGAAAACCTAACCTTAAAGTTTGTTTTGATATTTTTGGGCTTTCTGCAAAAACCTTCAAAAAAGAAAGTCCTGTTTGGGAAAAATTCCGATCAGGTGATAATTTCTCTCTTTGTTGAAAGTTATTTTCTTTTTGATCACCTGATCATTTTGGTAAAATCATGCGCGTTTTTTGCTCACGCTGGGAGTTTGAAGCGCCACCCTGTGTGTGACAGGGGAATGAAGAAATCACTTCCGTCAAAAAACTGAAAGAGGTCACACGTGTTTTCTGGGTTGAAGACCGAAATTCCAGTCGCAAGAAAGGGCCGCGACGCCAGTGAAATTTTGGGACTGCTACAGAATTACAGAAGGTAAGCTTCTAGCGTGTTGCCGATTTTTTCCTTTGTTTTTTAGTTTAATAGACTCTGTTTTCCCAGGCGGGGCGAATTTAATTTTTGGGGTTATTTTTTTTGGGATATCTCTAGTTTTTCTCCCCTTCAGGGCTCAGATGTCTAACTTGTGTATCATATTGGGTTAAAATTGTTTGAGGTGTTCTTGAGTTATCGTGTATTGTGACAGACAATTTATTTTATTATACGATCTAGGTGTTTAGGAACTAAATAACATTTAATCAAATTTTAAAAATAAAATGTTCACGTTTTTAATAGTCCACTTCTTGTATGGTGATAAGTTAAGTAATAATTGCGACCGCGTGAGCATTTAGTAAGTTATCAAGGTTACCTTTGACAACGCTGTAAAGCTTTCTGCGGGACTCGGGCGTATCGCGGTCTCTTTTTAATAAATACTATACTCTATCGGTTTTTTATCCTTATGGAAATTTATACCCCTAGATGTGAACTTGTTCACGCGGTATACCGTCTGTCCTAAAGTAATTCTTAAAAGCTTCACCTATTGCAGTGCGAGAAAGAAATCTGAAATATAGATGTATCCAACAAAAATGGCCTGATTTTTCTTCTTTTTCGTGCCCCGCCTTTTAAAGTGGCCTCTATTACCCCTACCAAAAGTCGCCGAAATCGGGCATCGTCGTGCGTCGCCTTTTCAAGTTTCAAAACAAATCTAGATTTATAAATGAAACATGGGGCTATTGATTTGTTTGCTGATTTCATTGATGATTTGATTGACGATTTGATTGATGATTTGACTCATTTGATTGCCAGATAAAATTGAATTAATTAATCTGAAGAAACTTACCAAGAGCTTGTAAGTTGGGCATATCCAAATTACCTCTGGGTCCTCCGGGGCCCTGCTGGCCCCAGTTGCCTTGATTGGGTCCCGGAGGGCCGTTGTAACGCTGTCCGTAGGTGTTGCCGGAGTCGGGACCGCCGGAGGGTGCGCTCCCGCGGTTTTGGCCTCCTTGAGGACCGCTGTAACCGTTTCGGCCGTCGTTGCGAGCGGGGCGGTTTTCGGATTTCGGGGCAGCGTTTGACACGTGCACCGAAACACCTGAAAGGAGAATGTCATTTTATATACAAATGGGCGATTCCATGCACATTCAAAATTTTCTTATAAAAATTAACTTAAAAATTTTGAATAAAAACTATGCACATATTTTTAATTAAGGACCATTTTTACCATATAAACTAAAAAAGCCATTTGACGGTACTATTTTTGTAAAGAAAATAATTAGTAAAACTTTTACTTTTTCTCCGTGTATATTTGTATAAGAATTTCCTAGTTTTAACAAGTTAACTGTGATTTAAACAAATTACTAGCGCTGTCAAAATTGATTTATTATTGATGGTGTCACTTTTGGTGACATATCGTGTATCGTGGTTTTTCTGTCAGGTAAGTTAGCACAAATTTATTTTATTTTTTAGTATTTAGGATTTTATGTCCCGTCATTAATCAAAAAATACATAATCTTCTAATAACGCGTGCACTCCTGACTACATACTTCTACATAAATGTTAACTGTAAACTCATCTGTTACTCTGTTATTTGCCATTTTTGTTTTCCTCAATAAGCTTCACAATTTTTTAAAAAATCTTTTTCAAATTTGTCCCGTCAGTAATCAAAATTACAGAAATAACCATATACCTTAGTTTCTTGTTAATTATTCCTGTGTAATAATTCTAAACCATTTGGGGTTATTTTATACATAGTTTACTAAAATTTCTTTGTCCGCTTTTAGGATGGCAAAAGTAAACACTCGTCGCAGAGAAAAACTTTGAATGTTAGAAACTACTGCATAAAAATTTTTGCAAATGAAACGACGAAGCAAAGCTACCTAACTAAATGACCGCACTGGATCAAATTCCGTTTAAATCTGCTCAATATTTAGGTAAAGCTGTGAAAAGAGTTAACAAATCTTTACCGCAGCATACAGAAAAGAAAATGGCTGTTATTTCCAAGCGTTTTAACATCAATAGATCCCAATTTAAAAATTGCAAAATCTGATGATGATTTTTTGCATCCAACATACTATTTGGAACCAACCAAAGCACATGAAATAAACTACGTAAAACCTTTGTTAAATAAAATGTGGGAAACTGGAAAAGCCATTCCAGAAATAAGCAGGTCACATCATTTTAAATACATTGAGGGCAAGTCTATTGAAATTAGAAAGACGTGGCAATCACAGAAATCAATATTATTCAATTGTTTTCGATAAAGTTAATATGTTTTTTGTATTTAGTTAGCTATGTGTTGTTAAATATTTAAACTACATTTTTTTAAAAGTTGACAAAAATTGTCCCGTCAGTAATCTCCCATCAGTAATCATTATATCAATTTTTATAAGCTAAACAAGTAATTAAATATAATTACTATTATGTTTTATAAACTTGTTTAGAGTACAGTTATTGACTATAATTTAGAAATATTTTGTTACATGTTTAATTTCAGAGAACTAAAGAATCAAACTTTTGCAAAAAATCTCTGCCCCAATTTCTGTCCCGTCAGTAATCACACTTTAAAAAATTATATCTTTTAAACTATCATAAGCTAAGATAAATTTTTCTTTGCATAAAAATTGCCTGCATTGATGTTTACCTGTAAACCAAAAATTATTGATTAATGATTACTTCTACTATAGAAATACTCTGCCAATATATGGGCCCCTAAGCTCACACTAGGTACTATAGTTATGGTTTACGTGTGACCTAATATAACTAAAAACTGAAATATATTTTATTCAACTCCAGACTAAATTACCTTTTGTTTGATACCACACAAGCCATGTTTTGACAAACTCAAATGTTTAAAATCTACCCCCACCCTTAAAAAAAAACAAAAACTAAAATGTATTTTGTTAAACTCCTGATTCAATTACCTTTCGTTTGATATCACACACGCCATATTTTCACTTAAACTCTAATTTTTGAAATATACCCCCACCCTTTTTATAAAATAAATTAAAATGTATTTTGTTTAACTCCAGACTCAATTACCTTTCGTTTGATATCACACACGCCATATTTTCACATAAACTCTAATTTTTGA
Organism: Aspidapion aeneum; assembly: GCA_963576565.1. Classification (NCBI taxonomy): domain Eukaryota; kingdom Metazoa; phylum Arthropoda; class Insecta; order Coleoptera; family Brentidae; genus Aspidapion; species Aspidapion aeneum. Next base: position 61,389,895 of record OY755046.1, on the reverse strand, counting down.
AATCTACCCCCACCCTTTTATTTGGTTTGTGTTCGGTAGATTTTGTTCATTTTTAAATGGGACCATCTCGACCCAAGACCCAGCCTAGGTACCAAATTTCATTAAAATCGGCCAAGCGGTTTTTGAGTTATGCGCGTTGGTCGTTACAGACATACAGACAGACATACAGACAGACAGACGGCGTAACAAAAAAGTTTCAAAATCATCTGAAACGTAAAGATGTATAAAAATTTTTGAAATCGGAGCAACTTTTTTTTTCTCGAAAAAATTAGGATCACCATAGCTCACACTACTATAGTATAGTATATGTGTGAGCTAAAAATGATATAAATGCCTGTAAATATGTGCGATTTGTCCCGTCAGTAATCATGGAATCGCCCAAATATAAAAATTCAAGCTATTTGATACTGATGACAAAATTCCTAAGCACTAAACCCAATGCTGTAACTTATAATAAAAATACTACATCTTAACAAAAAAATTTCATGTAAAAAAAAGTCAAATGACTCTTAGGCACAGTGCTAAATTGAACATAAAGAAGTATGACGGTAATAGCAAAGTTTAGAGAAACATTTCCAAACTAGTAAGGACCTTTCATTTTGAAATTTGTATTAGAGAACTTGGCTTTACTTTTATCTCAATTATTTTTTACGGAATACCATTTTCGCGTACTTGGCTTTTTTTACATAAGCTGTCGTAGGTCACGGACTATAGTTGTTTTCTTTTATTTGCATTCGATCTTTTCATTGATCGATATTGTATAACAGTGTTTTCTTTCGCCTGCATTTGGTTTTTTGTTTCTCTCGTATCTCGGTAGATGGCGCCTCTTGCTATAGTTCGCTCACTAATTACATTTAATTAGAGACAAAACCGTCTGATTAACTTCGCAAGATTTGTCACATTGACCAGCAGTGTTCTGAGGAGTCCCATAAGAACGAAACGGTTAACTGTCAACACTTGTTAGGTGTCCATTAGATCTTGGACCCCCGTGAGGTTTAGCTTTCAGGCTACCCACGGAAAAATATAAGGGAAACAAAAAAACTCCTTTTTGCCCGATTAGCCACGAAACTTGTTTGATTTTTAAATTCACGGGTACGAAATTCCACGTTTGTTAGTATTATTTGGCTTAAAAATTCCGTTGATTGACGCTCACTGTCTTGAAGACGGGTAAAAATGCAATCTGTGTTGATCCGGCCTGAAAGACAAAGAGCTGTCATAGGTCACGGACTATAGTTGTTTTCTTTTATTTGCATTCGATCTTTTCATTGATCGATATTGTATAGCAGTGTTTTCTTTCGCCTGCTTTTGGTTTTTTGTTTCTCTCGTATCTCGGTAGATGGCGCCTCTTGCTATAGTTCGCTCACTAATTACATTTAATTAGAGACAAAACCGTCTGATTAACTTCGCAAGATTTGTCACATCGACCAGCAGTGTTCTCAGGAGTCCCATAAGGACGAAACGGTTAACTGTCAACACTTATTAGGTGTCAATTAGATCTTGGACCCCCGTGAGGTTTAGCTTTCAGGCTACCCACGGAAAAATATAAGGGAAACAAAAAAACTCCTTTTTGCCCGATTAGCCATGAAACTTGTTTGATTTATAAAATGTTTTTGTTATGATTTCACTCCAAAGTATTTCCATCTGATATAAATCCATGAGAATTGTCACTGCCACTGACGCAAATTTTTGTAAAAGAACATAAATGGGCTAGTTTTCCAATAGCAACAGGAAAAATAAAAGAGTAGAGTAAATCACAAAGTCCATTTTTTCGTCCAAAACCAGGTGACGTTTTTTTCTTAATATAAATAAAAATGGAATAAAATTAGTTTCTTCACAGTGATAGCAAATTCCGCACTTGTTAGGTGCTAGGTTTGCTAGGTCATGGCCAGTCTCACAGAACAGTTTTGCAAATAGAAAAAAAAAATGTATGCCATTAAATAGCTCCTTATACGCCTTAAGCTTATGATAAACATTTTATTTGTTCAAAATAACTAAAATTACTTTGAAAATCTGGGTCAAGTGATCTTAATTGGTGTCCTGCATTAAATATAATAATCAAACAAGTTTCATGGCTAATCGGGCAAAAAGGAGTTTTTTGTTTCCCTTATATTTTTCCGTGGGTAGCTTGAAAGCTTAACCTCACGGGGGTCCAAGATCTAATGGACACCTAATAAGTGTTGACAGTTAACCGTTTCGTCCTTATGGGACTCCTCAGAACACTGCTGGTCAAGTGACAAATCTTGCGAAGTTAATCAGACGGGTTTGTCTCTAATTAAATGTAATTAGTGAGCGAACTATAGCAAGAGGCGCCATCTACCGAGATACGAGAGAAACAAAAAACAAAAGCAGGGAAAAACACTGCTATACAATATCGATCAATGAAAAGATCGAATGCAAATAAAAGAAAACAACTATAGTCCGTGACCTACGACAGCTCTTTATCTTTTCAGGCCGGATCAACGCATTTTGCATTTTTACCCGTCATCAAGACAGTAAGCGTCAATCAACGGAATTTTTAAGCCAAATAATACTAACAAACGTGAACGTTTATTAAATATAATGTTAGAGAAACTTTTGCGTCTATATTCTTTTAAAAATTCAAATTTAATAAATCCCGCCATACAGGATTAAAATGTGCACGAGAAGACTCGACAACGCAGGATTCTGCGTCTACATGCGCGAGAGAGTGCGCAAACACACTTCGTTATCACGCCAAGTAACGAACGGCATGTTAAAAAACTGAAGTGATCGAAAAATCAATCAAAATTCAATCCAAAACCTTATTATTCGATTTTAATTACAATATAATTAGTGTTAAGCAACTCCAGCGACATTCTACAGTGAAGGGAGCTCCCGGGATGGTGTATCTGCGACAAAACTGGTAAGTGCATATTTTTTTGGTTTTGTATGGCTTGTTAATTGTTTTTTGGAAATTTCAGAACCATAACGTTTTACAGTCCGCGTTATATTTTTTTCGAAGGAAAGATTCAATTCTAATTCAAATCTCTAACATATAATGCTTTTATAAATCCTAATAAATTTCGTCTATACAAAAATAATCAATTAATTTTTTTAGTTTGTATAAAATAATTTTTTTAAATTGTTAGTATCTTCTTTTGAATACAGTCGAACCTCTATAACTCGAACTCAAAGGGACAACCAAAACAGTTCGAGTTATGGAGAGTTCGAGTTATAAAGGTTCCAGTTAGAGAGGTTCGACTGTATTTCTAAAAAATACAAAAATTTAGCCAGTTTTCTATAACGCAACTAGGCTACTGAAATGCCAACATTTTTTTGAAATATTTCTTGTTCTAGCCATGACTCTTTTATATTTCTTGAATAAGATGAATTAGCGTAACCTGCAAAAATATGTTTGTTAAGAATGCTTTAAAAACCCCACCCCGCAAAATTTCGACGCGTACCGCTTTTTTGTTTTCTATTTCTATTAGGACAAAGATTTGGCAAAAAATGAGATATGAGTGTTGCAGATACCAAGTTTTCGGGCTAATTTTGCCCCCTTAAGATCAAAATTACTATCGATAATTCGAGAAAGTCTTGTTTAACATTACCTTTAATAATATGATCCTCTCCACACAGTGACTGTGCGATCTCAGGATCCAAAAAAGTGACAAAACTGAAAGCTCTAAAAGGCTTAGGAATAAAAACATCTGTGACTTCTCCATATTTTCCAAAATATTCTTTTAAATCGTCTGCGCTGAGCTCTTCAGTGCATCTCCCCACGAAGACTTTGCCCAAGGGGGCCTGCTGAACCTGACCTTCCTATGAAAAAAAAAAACAATGAATAACCAAGAAAAAAACAAAGGGGAAAACCTACTAAATTAGGAGTTTGCCTTTGCTAACTTTGTTGTTGATAGATATACATAAGGCGGCAGGGTAATGTCGTGGTACCAGGTTCGCGCCTCAAACAACGATGCAAAAACAAAAAAAATCTTATCGCCCTGCCGAGGTACAAAATCCACATCCCAGACAGGGAAGCGTGGCAGAGAGACGAAATGATGTTTGAGGAGAGCGCTTTAGTTTGCGACACTGATGGAACCAAACTATCAGAGAGGCAAACCACAGGAGCGGGAGTATACGTGGAAAAACTAGAAGTTCAGAAGAGCTACTCGCTCGGTGAGCAGGCTACTATTTTTCAAGCAGAAGTTTACGCCATAACAATGGCGGCAACCTTAGAAGAGGTGCGGAACAGCGAAGAGGAGCTTATATATATGCTCTGACAGTCAAGCCACCATGAAGGCGCTAAACACACCCAAGATTGCTGACGGCTTGGTGGAAGAATGCGCAGAGGCGCTGGAGACCCTAAGCGATGGCAAACGGGTGACGCTGGTTTGGGTTCCGGGACATACGGGGGTACCAGGCAACGAGAAGGCGGACGAACTTGCACGACTCGGGGAAGGAACCGCCTATGTAGGACCGGAGCCACTTTTGGGCGTGACAAAAAGACAAGTACAAAGCGGACTCAACAAATGGGCCCAGGACGCGCTATTAAACTCCTGGGAAACAGGAACGGGTTGCAGACAGACCAGAGAATTCATAGACCGTCCAAAAGCGACCAGAATTAGATGGATGCTGGGACGGACACGAAAAGACCTCGGACTGCTGATAGGTACTCTAACCGGACATAACCGGTTGAGGAAGCATATGACACGTATAGGACTGTGGACAGGAAGAAGAGACATCAAGACACCTCGTGGCAGAATGCGAGACCTACGCAAGGATGAGACAACAGGCACTCGGAGCGCCAACTCTGAGCGAGGAAGAACTGCACATGCTCAAATGGGCAGACTTACTGGACTTTGTAAAGATAACAGGAAGGCACAATGAGTTACCCGACCATCAAAGGGAAGTGCAGAGAGTGGGTTAAGGGACAGACTTGGGGCATGGCAAAAAGGGCCTACTCTGGCCTACTTGTCAGACCTGCGGGTCAACCCCCCCCCCTACTTATCGCCCTGCCGCCCACTTCCTTTTCAGCGTTCAACAGTCGTCATCGAATTGAGGTGCGAAGCACACAAAATATAAGTTGACCTTGAAATTCGAGAATATACGAAGGTGTAGTCCAAGAGCCAAAACGCAGCCAGCCGAGGAACCAGGATTAATAACCCAGGAGCCTGCTATAAGTGCTAGAGTCGATACGAAGATGACGCCAGCATAAATCTCTTAAAAGTCAACTTACGACGACCACGACTGTTGCGCTGAAAAAGAGGGAAGTCTAACATATAGCAGGACTACCTTTCGGAACGGGTGTAAAAGCGAGGGTCCACTGTGTATACTTCAGGGGCGGCTAGTGCATAAGGGCTGCAGCGCTGCAGAACCCCCAAAATTTTCACATTATTTGACTATTTTTCAGCCGCTGCTATTTTTCTAATATAATTATTTTATTTCTAAAATCATTGGAATAGCAGTATATTTTCGGTCCGGTGTTGGTATAGTAGGCCTGCAAATCGCGTACGTGTGTTGAGTATGACGCAGAGCGCCGTCGCCGAAGGCCAACGATTATACACTAGACAGGATTGCTCAGTTTGCCGAATCTGTCTGCAATTGATGTTCAAGGTCAAACTCGCTGTTACGTCACCACTTGTGCTGGGCAGAAAGCGCGCCTATCGTTATATTGGATTTTATGTGCTTTTAGAGCTATTTTCTTTATGCAAATTAAATTTTATGCAAAATTGAGACATTGTACATTTAAAAATATTGTCTTTACAGGGATGATAAATGATTTTATATTTAAAATATCTGTTAAATATATTAAATTTAAATACTTAAAGTGAAACAAAAAGCTACACATAATGTCGTAGAACCTATACAGGGTGTCCCATAACTAAGGGGCCATAGGCCAACAGGTGATAGAGGAGGTCATGTCTGATAAAAAAGTTCCTATAATGCATGGGTCAAAACTCTTTCTTTGTACAGATACAGAGCATCAAAGTTGGCAATTTTTTTAACTTTTTTGATAATAACTTTCAAAAAACGCAGTAAAAACATAAAATTGGGTAAAGTCGTGTATCAGAGCAAGAGCAAAAAATTTAAATAAACTTTTATAAATGCCCTATTAAACGCAATGTTCTTTTTATATTTTTTGTTAATAAAAACAAGTCTTTAGCGACATTGATATTTTTTAAAAGAATAAGTAAGCAAAAATTAATTTCAAAAAAAAATTATTTTTTATACATTTTTGGAGGAAATTTTGACAGCCTGTATCTTCTTAACTTGTAATTTTATTAAAAAAAGGAGTATCACATATTTGAATCACAATTAGCTGAGTATTCAGCTGTCTCTGTTAGATTTTCTTTTTTTTTGCAAAACCCTTTTCCCCCACTCCTCTAACATTAAAAATCCTATATATTAAAAACAGATGTGTTGACCCCATGTTATATAAACTTTTTTTTCGGAAATAACCTACTCTATCACCTGCTGCACTATGGCCCCCAAGTTATGGGACACCGTGTATAATTTGTCCAATTGTTTTAAAAGTATGGAAATAAATTATTTTGCGATAATAATTAAAAACGGAAATATAGGTAGACGAAAAATTTATTGATTTATTTAAAAAAGGAAAAGCACAAATATTGTTCTTAACAAATAGACAAAAAATAAAGAGAAAAAAAAAATGCACATAATGTATAGTTTAATTATTACAACCGCTTTTTAAAGCATGTTAAGGGATTATTCATTAGATAATTAAAAAACGGGAATATAGAACATAAAAAAGTATAGGTATATTATATTTTTACAAAAAAACAGAAAAGTACAGATATATACAATAAATTAAAAATATTAATATAAATAATAATATTTCATTTAGAAAAATATTCCTTTTCAATTCACAATCTTTTGTAATTTTCTTGATAGATATTATTAAACAAGAAGCCCATTAGCTGAGAAAATCGTGGCCATTTTTTTTACCCTGTAAAGAAACGTTCTTCTCTGTCCTGAATCGAATTTTTACACACTGTTAACAAACCAAACGTGAAAATGTTTATTGATATGTCTTTTTTTAGTAGCACTGCACTAAAACAATCCAAAAAACACAAACTATTCAGCGAAATATCAACAAAACTCTCTTGAAAATACGAATAACATCATATACAACGAACGTTAACAAAGGATTTAGCACAAGTGGTGACGTCACGCCGCTCTCCTCACCCCGCACAATTTGTTAACACAGGTTAAATGGAACTAAGCAGTCCTTTATGTCTATAGTCCTTGGCCGAAGGCCGCATTTCACAGTCGGTCAAATGAAGTTATTGGCATTATTGCGCTGCTAAATTGCAACACAACGTAACTGGGCGGCTAACGAGATCTGTGCTCGGCTAGGAACCCCTTCCTTCGCCCCGCACCGCACTTGCTCATGGGTTTAGATAGCGAAATCTGGGCAAAAATAGAGCGGCAAAACTTGCAGTTCCAGTACAACTCCGGGCGGGCGGGCGGGCTCAGCGTTGCGTGTTTGCGGGCGTATATATTTTTTTAGAAGACGCCAAACGCATGAGCGGGAGGTTATGGTCGTGTTTGTTGTTTGTTTTTGTATAATTGTGTCACAATGAATGTGGTGGATAATTTAATTAATGTAAAAAAATTATCTCTCTTTACTTATGAAGAAAAACTAAAACTGAAAGAAGAAGGACGGTCATTGCCCGATATTTTAATAGAAAAGTGTGGTTCAAGCCGGGGAAAATCGTATAAAAGGATTTTTACAAGAGAAATTTATGCCAGAAACGACTGGATATGCGGATGCAATAAAAATATTTCTCTTTTTTGTTTTCCTTGCCGTTTGTTTGGTGGGGATAAATCTTGGACCGTCCTTGGTGTAACGATTTAACACATCTTAGCGGAAAATCAAACGCCATGAAACACCAAAAAATAACTTAAACAATGTAATGAACCTGGGTTTGTTGGGTAATGTTAATATTCGTGAAAAGCTGGACACTGCATATTGGACAAATATTCGGCTGTTTAACGAGAACGACTGTAAAATACTCTGCCAATATATGGGCCCCTAAGCTCACACTAGGTACTATAGTTATAGTGTATGTGTGAGCTAACTAAAAACTGAAATATATTTTATTCAACTCCACACTAAATTACCTTTTGTTTGATACCACACAAGCCATGTTTTGACTTTAACTCAAATTTTTGAAAACCACTTCCACCCTTAAATAAAACAAAAACTAAAATGTATTTTGTTAAACTCCGGAAACAATTACCTTTCATTTGATATCACACACGCCATATTTTCACAACTCTAATTTTTGAAATATACCCCCACCCTTTTTTTTAAAATAAATTGAAATGTATTTTGTTTAACTCTAGACTCAATTACCTTTCGTTTGATATCACACACGCCATATTTTCACATAAACTCTAATTTTTGAAATCTATCCCCACCCTTTTATTTGGTTTGTGTTCGGTGGATTTTGTTCATTTTTAAATGGGACAATCTCGACCCAAGACCCAGCCTAGGTATCAAATTTCATTGAAATCGGCCAAGCGGTTTTTGAGTTATGCGCGTTGGTCGTTACAGACAGACATACAGACAGACAGACAGACAGACAGACAGACGGCGCAACAAAAAAGTTTCAAAATCATCTGAAACGCAAAGATATATAAAAATTTTGAAATCGGAGCAACTTTTTTTTTCTCGAAAAAATTAGGATCACCATAGCTCACACTACTATAGTATTTTTATTTATTTATTTCAACAGTATCTACAGCAAAAAGCCAATTACAGATACTTTCTTACATTAAAAAAAATATTTTATACAATACGTCACTTACATTACACATGATAAAAAACAAATCAAATTACATAATTACTTATTAATTAACTGCTGCGCACTTTTAGATCTATAATTTTTTTAAATTTCTTATAGCTAACATCGTCAATATCAACATCTGATGCATACTTGTTAAATAAGTTGCATAAATTGTAGATAGGAGAGCTTTTAAATAGATTTGTTCGTGGATAAGCTAAATAAAACATATTTTTCGACCTTGAATTGATTCGATTGATGGCAAAAGGAAGTTGTTCAACTATATTAGGACAGTCAACATCCCCTTTGAGAATTCTATACATTGGTGTTAGAAAAATTTTAGTTCTTCTTTGGTTTAGTGATAATCTGTCAAATATTTTTAATAAGATCTTGTAGTCACAACCTCTTTGTGGATAAATCCCAAACTTTCTAAAGTGCATGGCTTTTAAAAATTTTCGTTGAACTCCCTCAATCATACCAATCCAAATGTCATATTGGGGGGACCAGATAACACTTCCATATTCCAATAACGGCAATACCAGACTGTCAAATAAGTATATGCTTACGTCAATGTTAAAACTTTTAGTATTTCTACACATAGTATATGTGTGAGCTAAAATAGCATTTTTTATACCCTATCGGAAGAACTCACAAACTTTACTGTCACGAGCCGCCACTGGTGTACTTGCTAAGCAGTATAAATACCCTTGCCCTCGACAAAGAGGAGAGAAAGAAAGCATTCTAAAGGTACGGTGGTGTACAGTCAAGTCGGGGTTTGCCAAAAGGTCGCGCCGTGTTTCTAGTCGCTAGGCCAAAAATGGTTTCCCCACTACTAGTGTTAACTACTAGAGATACATAGAGATTTTTATATTCAGCATCGAAACAGCACAATGGCCACAAGGTCTGTTTTTTTCCAGGGCATGAATGACTTTAATAAGTTACCAGATGATATTAAACAATGTACAACATTAAATAGCTTCAAAACAAAGGGAAAAATTAATTTATTAGGTGAAATTGGTATTGTTCATGAAGAATAATAATTTTTTTTATCTCTTTCTCTCTGGTTAGAATATAGCGATACACATAGAAAGTGAAAACATATTATATATATTATATCTACCTACCAAATATTAATAATATTATCACATAGTTAGTGTTTACCCGTTTTTGTCATATATTAAATTTATGAATGTTTGTATTTACATTTTTTTTTTAGAATAGTAAGTTTTGTACTGTTTGACTTATTGATTGTGAACTTTGGACTATTTGATTTATTGATTAGCTTTTGCTAAATAAAGAAATAAAAAAATAAATAAAACATAATAGTTTCCATTAGCAAACTTGTATCATTTTTTACCCTCTATAAGATTAAGAAGAAATTAAGCATTGCGTTTTCGAGTTTTGAAAAAAAAACATTATAATCTAACCTAATCTTAAAGTTTTTTAAATTAAAATACTGTCTCTATCTTGTAAACAAATTAAATACTCTGCCAATATATGGGCCCCTAAGCTCACACTAGGTACTATAGTTATAGTGTACGTATGAGCTAATATAACTAAAAACGGAAATATGTTTTATTCAACTCCAGATCAAATTACCTTTTGTTTGATACCACACAAGTCATGTTTTGACTTAAACTTAAATTTTTGAAATCTACCCCCACCCTTAAAAAAAACAAAAACTAAAATGTATTTTGTTTAACTCCGGACCCAATTACCTTTCGTTTGATATCACACACGCCATATTTTCGATTAATTTTTGAAATATACCCCCACCCTTTTTTTAAAATAAATTAAAATGTATTTTGTTTAACTCCAGACTCAAATACCTTTCGTTTGATATGACACACGCCATATCTTCGCATAAACTCTAATTTTTGAAATCTACCCCCACCCTTTTATTTGGCTTGCGTTTGGTGGATTTTGTTCATTTTTAAATGGGACCATCTCGACCGAAGACCCAGCCTAGGTGCCAAATTTCATTAAAATCGGCCAAGCGGTTTTTGAGTTATGCGCGTTGGTCGTTACAGACAGACATACAGACAGACAGACGGCGCAACAAAAAAGTTTCAAAATCATCTGAAACGCAAAGATATATAAAAATTTTTGAAATCGGAGCAACTTTTTTTTTCTCGAAAAAATTAGGATCACCATAGCTCACACTACTATAGTATAGTATATGTGTGAGCTAATAAAAGGATCCGGCACACCTCTTATGACTGAACCTTTCTTATCAAAAGTTGTCATATGGGCCCAACTCAAATTAATGACCAGTTTTTGAAATACAGGGTGTTGAAAGTGATAATGCCCAAGAAGCATAATAGCTCTTTAGACGGGTTTTGGAAACATATACACAATGTTACTATTACAATTTATTATTTTTAATCTGTTCCTTTAAAATATTCTCTATAGGGTGTTTAAGTAAATATTAGTCAGAAATTTTAATGAGAAACAAGCTTTAGTATGTTGTAGATTAAACCTTGCTTATCAGAAGTTCTCAAGGGCCCAACTTAAATTAATGACCAGTTTTTGAAATACAGGGTTGAAAGTAATAATGTCCAACAAGCATAATGGCTCTTTGACGGGTTTTTTAAACATATACGAAATGTTACTATTTAGGACTTTCAAAACCCGAATTTTAAAAACTGGTAATTAATTTAAGTTGGGCCGATAAGAACTTTTGGTAAGAAAGGTTCAATCTAAATCACACTAACACTTGTTTCTCATTAACACTTTTACTAATATTTAAACACCCTGTAGATAATGTTTTAAAGGTACAGATTAAAAACAATAAATAAATCGTATATGTAATACTAACATTGCACATATGTTTGGAAAACCTGTCTATAGAGCCATTATGCTTATTGGACATTATCACTTTCAACACCCTGTATTTCAAAAACTAGTCATTAGTTTAATAAGTTGGGCCGATGAGAACTTTTGATAAGAAATGTTGTCTACAACATACCAAAATTTTATGAAGTTTGACGGATTACAGAAAGCCTATAAGAGGTGTGTCTGATCCTTTGTTTGTTTAATACTTTAAACTATGGCAAATCGGATAAAGTTAAATAATTTTTTCTAGGCCTTCTAGTTGTTTATTTTACACAGTTTCTAAAATCCCCGTGTAGTTACTTTTATCTGGAAGACCCTGTACTTTGGCGAAAACTTACTTTTGAATTAGGTAGTTTGACGTCACACCATCTACCATCTATCATGTGTCTTTTGGCCAGTACCCGCATTTGAGTCTCATATGCTGCAAATCTGATAAAGCCAAATCCCTTGGATTGAGTGGTTTTCGGATCTTTTTTAACCTAAAAATAATTTAAATTAGTGTTATTAAGGGTCCATCTCATCGACTTTTTTTTCGTTACTTAGCTTAAAGCGTTTCTTAATATAATCATAATATGACGTAATAAGGAAAACTTAAAGCTAAGTAACGAAAAAAAAATCGGTGCGATGGGCTATAAATCTATCTATTAAGACTTCTTCGATCCATCTTTGGACAGGCCTCCCACAATAGCTTCCACTCTTCTATGTCTGCGGCCGTGTTCATCCATCTAGTTCCCGTATGTTTCTTCAAATCGTCCGACAATCTCATTTGGGGTCTTCCCCTACTTGGTTTATTTTCCCAAGGTCTCCAATTTAAAATACATTTGTTCCAGCGATCATCATTTTGACTAATATTATGACCGCCAAATTTCCATTTTAATTTTGCTACCTTCCCTCTGAAATCCCTTACTTTTGTGTTATTTCTTATTCATTTATTCCTTTTTCTGTTAGCTTTACATGTAACATTTGTCTTTCCATTGATCTTTGGGCTTTTGCGACCTTATCCATGTTTGATTTTCTAAGTGTCTAGGTTTGGGATCCATATGTGAGTACAGGAACGATGCATTGGTTATACACTTTCGTTTTGAGGTACTGAGGATATTTTTACAGAATGCTGCCCAGGTCAATCACACTGTCTCTTGATTTCAGCTATTTGGTTTTATTTTTTTAATTTAATAATTTGTCCCAGATATATATTCCTCTACTTGATCTATTTTTTCTTGGTTTATTCTGATCGTGATATCTTCATATGTGTTTATGATTTTAGTTTTAGTGTAGTTTATACTGAAGCCTATATTTTTCTAGTTCTTCCAAAACTTTTATCAGTTCTTCTTTCTTATCTGTTATTAAGGCGATACGGTCAGCATATCTTCAAGTATTGTCTGCTTATTTTGATGCCTATTTCTTCCCAATTTAAGTTTTTAAAAATTGGTAAAAAAAATTTTTTAAGTTACAAGCTTTTATAAAATGCACTAAAAATTAAAAAATAATTTAATAAAAGCGATGGCCGACTGATGGAAATTTTGACGACGTTAGCTCGATAAGATATGCGTATCAATTAAATATCAAGAATCAATCTAGCAGAAAAATGCAGAGGTACCAAACCCACCCAACCCGACTCAAGATACCCCAGAATTTCTCTGACATAGGTATGGCAATGGCATAACATTGCGGCACATCAAACATATCTTTGATGACCTGCTATGTTAAATATTCTTTAAGTGTTTAGATCACAAATTTAGATTAACTTATGCTTTGATTTGCGGCCATCGCTTTTATTAGTATGATAATATTAGAATGTTAGAAAATTATTTTTTAATTTTTAGTGCATTTTATAAAAGCTTGTGACTTAAAAAAATTTTTTTACCAATTTATTTTTAACTTTTAAGTCTTAGCTATCGGTTCGGTTCGGTTCTATTAAATGAAAATATTTGTTCAATAACAGAACAGAAGAGTTTATTCTAGATTATAATGAAATCGCTGATCGTGAGTTGTTTGGAAACTCATTTTTCTATTGGGGGAAGGAGAGGGTGGGGGTAGAGGTAGAAATATATTTTTTGTTTGGGCTGTATTGCCATCGGACCTTTATGCATATACCAAATTTTATAAAACTCATTTGAAGTAAAGTGTGTCAAAAACGCATTTTTTATGGAAGGGGGTAGGGGTTGTATTGTCATCGGACCACTATATGTATACCAAATTTCATCCAAATCGGATAATGGGAAGAGTGTCAAAAACGCATTTTTCTATAGATGGGGGTGGGGGTAGGAGTGGTAGGATTTTTTTTTCAATGTTGTATTGTCATCGCACCACTATATGTATACCAAATTTCATCCAAATCGGATAATGGGAAGGGTGTCAAAAACGCATTTTCTATGAAAGGGGTGGGGGCAGGGGTGGTAGGATATTTTTTTTTAATGCTGTATTGTCATCGGACCACTATGTGAATACCAAATTTCATCCAAATCGGATAATGGGAAGTGTGTCAAAAACTTATTTTTCTATGAAAGGGGGTGGGGGTAGGGGTGAGAGGATATTTTTTTCTTAATATTGTATTGTTATCAGATCACTATATGTATACCAAATTTCATCCAAATCGGATAACAGGATGTGTGTCAAAAACAAATTTTTCTATGGAAGGGGGTGGGGGTAGGGGTGGGAGGATATTTTTTTCTTATTGTTGTATTGTCATGGGACCACTATGTGTCTACCAAATTTCATCCAAATCGGATAATGGGAAGTGTGTCAGAAACGCTTCACAAGATTTGATAGATAGTTAGACAGAACATCTGAAGCTAAATAAAAGCTTGTAAAAACACCTACAGCCTGGTTAAACAGTTTAGGGGATATTGTGTCAGCCTGTCAGACATCTCTTCTTATGATATTGATATATATATATATTGGCTATTCAATCTGTGTATCTGTGATCTATTCAGCTATCAATTAACGATTCTTTTTCAAAATCTATAAACGTAATATATAGTGGAACGTTGTATTCGTTGGCTTGTTCTATTAGGATTTTCATGGTTAATAGGTAGTCAACTGTACTAAAACCTTTTCTGAAGCCTGCTTGTTCTTTTAATAGATACCCTTCAAATTTTGTTAGTATTCTCGTCAAAAGCTTATAAATTACATTGAGGAGTGTCATAGGTCGATAGAGTTGTTAAATAGTGTTACTAAATGTCATGAACAAACAAAGAAGGGTGAATCTTTGACTTGGTCATGTTTTTACAGCATGTAAAAATAGACATTTCAATGAAAAAGAGCACTGTTTTTTCTGAGAAAACTGCTTGCAGAAATGAATTTTTTGACGTTTCAAATTAAAATAGGATGTAAAAATAAAGATTTAATGTAATTAACCCATTTACGGCCAGGGTAGAAATAAAACTTAAAATTTTTAAAGATTATATTTGAAATATCATCATCATATTAACACATTACAGTAGCACATATGTGGCGTCAAAAAAAATAACTCCGCTACTTCATGTTTAACATTGGGTCAATGGTATCGCCCATATTTTAAGCTAAAAAATCTCAAATTTTTAATTAAAAGAATAATTTCTGCTGTGTTGCATCTACGCATCAGCGGCCATAAATGGGTTAAGTGTTCAGGTTCAGGACATAATGTATTTATTTTTGCAAATTTCATGGAAAACAACAAGACATTGTGGAAGGTAAAAATCAAGAAGGAAAAACTCAGTTTTTCGAATTTTCTTGACAACAATAAAATATGGACTTACTTGCGCCATTAAAACCTCTCCATAAGTTTCGAAATATTCCCTCAAGTCTTGTTCGCTGGTTTTCCATGGTAACCCTAAGACGATCAGGTCAGTGCAGCGCATTTTCGTCTCCATCCTTTTGGTTTTTGCAGTCGAATTTTCAAGCGTATCATCGCTCTTGCGCTTATTTTCTAAAAAAATTTAATATATTTTAATTTTTTTATCTTTCTCGAAAAAAATTGTTTTACAAGCATGCGAAGAAACACACTTTTCAGCATCTGTTTTGGTGTGAAATCGACTTTTCCAAGCCTTCCCAAATAACATCAGGGGTTTTGAGGAAGTTTTATAATTCCTACCTTTTCTTAAAAGGTTTTATAATGGTTGTGCTTTGCTCAGTTTGAAGAAACATAAAGTTGTAAATAAATTCTCTTCAGTCCTTCTTTATAAATAAAACCTTTAAAATAAAAAATTAAACAGTTTTATGAAGCGGTAAGCTTTAGTTTTATGCTCCTTAAATAACTTTTTATAAAACATTTGCCTCAAAAATAAACAAATTTTATAACATGTTCCATAAAGACTTTTCAATGACTCATTTCATGGGGTTCTACTATAGATTTGCAACAATATTGTCAGAATGCTTTCAACCCTTGTTACCTTCCTAGCCCGCGTAACAATGGCTTGAAAAGGTAGTCTTTTCGACGATTTGTTTTTAAGATAACGACGATAATGTGTTATCTGGGTGTATTTTAACCTATCTTGGCAGTATCGTCGTGACGTTTGTCTGTGCGTGTGTATGTCTCTCCGGCCCACGATAGCTCTTAAACCGCTAAACCGATGTTCATGAAATTTTCAGGTAAAATCGTCTATTATACTGTTAAGAGCTGATTAGATTTTGGTAGAAATCCATTACTGCTAATGACAGTTTATTGACAGTTTAAAAATTGAAAATATGCTTACGTTTTAACGGAGCATTGCATGAATATGCGGTTCGGAATATAGTAGAACACGTTTCTCTTAATAAATTATGTTCTAACTAAAAACTTCGTAGGACCTTCCATTTCTGAGATATATATTAAAACTGTTTTAAAGGCGGATATAGCGCCGAGTTCACTTGGATTGTGCTAATGGGCTAGGAAGGTATCAGATCCATCATGGATCCATTTATTTTTAATTGCAACCATTAAAAAACTAAACATTAATTTCATAATGGACTTAAAATAATACTAGGCGAGCGTAGCATTCGCCTACGCTCTTCAAGATATACTTGGAACAAGTCCTTAAAGTATGGAAGAGAAAATGCCAAAACATGGATTCCGTTGGACGAAACCATCTTGTATACTTTATGTTTCGCCGATGATCAGATAGTAGTGGCTCAGGATTATGACGACCTCGAATATATGACACGAAAACTAATAGAAAAGTACAATAAGTGGGGACTAGAGGTTAATCTCAATAAGACAGAGTATATGTGTATTGGTGGAATGAAACAGGATCTAATCTTAAATACCAGGCAGCGAATTCGGTCCTGTGATGAGTATAAATACTTAGGTCTAAAAATTACAGCTGACGGAACACTGGACAAAGCTATAAAAGATCGAAACGTACAAGGAAGAAAAGCAATAACTTTATTAAATGGAATAATTTGGGACCAAAGTATATTAAAACATAACAAAAAGCTTATATATAACACCATTGTAAAAAGTATTATTACATACGGCTCAGAAGTATGGCCAATCAAGGATAGAACAGAAAAAATGCTTTCCGCTACGGAGATGGACTATTGGAGAAGAGCAGCAGGGAGATCAGAAAGTGAAAGAGTTACATATCAAAGAATAAGAGAAATTATGACAGTGGATGAATGTACTTTAGTGGATGATATAAGAACAAAACAACTGGTGTGGTACGGACATGTACAAAGAATGAATGATGAAAGACTACCTAAACAAATACTACAATGGAAATCAACTGGCCGAAGAAAACGAGGACGGCCAAGGAGAAGCTGGAGAGAAGGAATAGACAGTGAAATAAGAATAAGAGGCCTAGATGATGAATTATGGGCAAACAGAAACGAGTGAAGATTGGGTATCGGAAGACGTAGAACGTGAAACCGATAAATATATATACTTAAAATAATACTAACATAAATAATTTAAGGCCAACGAAAAAGTCATGAAAACCAAACAATCTGAAATTTAAGGTTTATAAGAGTTTTATAAAGAGTTGTATAACTATCTAAAGTGACCAATTGAAAATCCTTTTGATTTTAATATTGGTTTTACTTATAAGGTCATTTAATTAATTCAATTTATTTCCCAACAAACTTATTGTCTATTACAGGGAAAACTAATTCATAATAAAAATAATAATAATAAAAATAAAATTAATTAAGCCCTTATAAAATAAGACATGTTACTTGGTCGTGTAAAAAAGTAGCTCATCGTCCAGAACGGTTTGCCTGTAATTAAAATAGTTATTTTAAGATAATAAACCAAGTTCCGATTTTTTTATGTTATAAATAAAAATGTATACCTACATATTTAGTAAACGATCTGTACTTTTGATTCCTGGCTTTTTTACTTTATTCTCCATCCGATGTGCAGTGTGGTATTCCAATTTTTGCCAATTTTTTTTAAAGAAGACCTGCTTTGTACACTTGCAAGAAAAAATAATGAAAGTTAGATTTTTTTTGCTTTCAAAATCGCTAGACTTTCACTCAGAAAACGGACTTTCATTCTTTGAAAATTTTTTGCAAGTATACTAATAGTCCACAGTCCACCGGTTAAATTTTTTTTTAGAAACAGGCCAAATTTTCTTTAATAGCTTTATTTTGTGAAGACGCACAAATCTTTTATTTATGTTGTGATTGCTAACAGTGGGCAGGCGCAGACATCTTTCTTATGATTTGTAGGACAATGTTTTGCATTTGCTTTCAAATACATTTCATAATAAAAATAATATTAAGAATAAAAATAATTTCATAATATAATATAAACAATTGAATTTAAATAAAACCCAGTGGTCAAACTATCATGTTATTTTATTTTAATTTAAGAAAATATTATTTTGTATATTTTTTAAATAAATGAAGAGGTTTAATGTCTTTGATGTTGTGTGGTAGATTATTGCAAATGGTAATTATTTAAATATAAAACATTTTTTGCCAATATTAGTTTTAAACTGTATTAGTTTCCAATTTTTAATCTGGCAAGTTTTATGATCATGACAATCATTTCTTTGAATATTTAAATTTGATGTTTTTTGGTTTGTTAAGTGAATAAATATTGATATTTTTAAATTATATAATTTATATAAGCCTAGATAACCAAGTGGTTTATACAAATTAACTGTTGGTTTCAAAAATGGAATTTATTATAATGACTTTATTATTGAGTTATTTGCAGATCCCCAAATTGAAATGAGATATTGAATCTTTAAGTGAAATAATGGGTAATAAATATTTTTCAAATATTTTATGAAATGTAATGTCTTGCCTTATATATTATACCCACTAAATAAGATAAACTTGATATCATGTTACTTATATGTTCTTTCCAGGTTAAATGTTCATCTATGTGAAGTCCTAAACATTTTATTTAATTTTTCTATACTATGGTATTGTTTTCAAATTTAATTGTATTTTTTTGTTTATTTGAAATTTTTGTTTTATCAATAAACATAAAATAATTTTTTTAAATTAATGGTAATTTGTTTGTTTGAAGAAATTTTTGCAAGATTTTTAAATCATTTGAAATATGCATTTTTATTTCATGAAAATTTTTTCCTTTGTATATGAGTGTCATATTATCTGCAAATAATCTAATTCCATTAGTTTTCCAGTTTTTCTATTGAATTGATGTATATTAAAAATAAAATTGGTGCAACACTGAACTTTAGCGTCTGCACACTCTGTTAAGAATCACTGTCAAGAGTTTTTGCAGAGGAAAAAGTTGGGTGTCTCAGCGAAATTAAGCTATTTACAAACATTCAACCTGTACCTCATCACTTAAAAAAAGACTGGTGTACTGTGAACTATAACTTTCAACTAACTTATTGCCTTTATTTCATACCTTTTCATACTCACAAGTTGTTTCCCATTGTTTCTTGTGTTCCTCCACTATATGAATCAAACCATTGTTTAAATAAGCATACAGAACAGTATAAGGAAACAATATGTACCAGCATGAGTGATAACTTATATGGTAACTTAAGATACTTATTTAAACAATGGCTAAATCATCTTGGTTATGAAGGCTATTATATTTATTTGTGGCCTAATATACTTTAAATTTGGCATTTATAGTAGGTTAACAGGTGTTTCTCACCCCCTTGTCAAAAATCCCTTATAAAATCTGGTAGATATTTTATTTGAATTTTATCTTTGAAACAATTAAACAAAACATTAAAAAATCACATAAGATCCCATGAAATAATGCTAATCTTGTAAAATGCTATAAGATCACTGTAAGAACTTGTCAAGTTTTATGATGTTAAAATTCATTTTTTTTAGTAACAAAATTTAAAAAAAGAACATGAAAAAAACTACCTCAACACCCTGAACGAGTATAGATCACTGTATGTGCCCACTGAAACCAATTTTATTTTTTATAATGGTAACAAAACCAAACAGGATTTTGATTAAATTTTTGTAATAGAAAGTGTTTCTGATTTTTACAAGTAGTACCAGGCCCGAAACATTTAGAACAACCTTCTGATATTAAAGCTCATTTATTTTCTAGCCTCTCACCAGACTTACCCAAGTCTCTTGTACCAGCACATCCTTGAAGACAAAAAGACAAATAAAAAAAGTCACTTGAAGCCCCATTCTATAGTTAGTTTAACTTTCATTAGCCTGTCCTTTAACATAACAAAAAGGTATATACTATTTTAAATTCTCTTGTATTTTATTTTGTCACAGAAAAAATTTGCAAACAGTTTATTGCAAGGCATTTTTTATGCAACTTTAGTTGTGTTGAGGGACAGTATGCCACTTTAGTTGTGTTGAGGGACAGTATGCCACTTTAGTTGTGTTAAGGGACAATATGCAACTTACCAAACACCATGCTTCATCCATCTTCCAAATAACAAAAATCATACTTTTTTGGACACCAATGACACCATTCTTAACTTATAAACAGCAAAATTATATTTATGCCCTTGTAACATAATTATTAAATTGACTAACTTTTTTTTCCTATCTTACCTTGCAGACTTTTATACAGAGTGATCACATACAAATGTAACCCCTCAACTTTTTCACTTTTATAAGTTAGCTTCCAATAACAAAGTTGAAAAGAGCCTGCTTTTATAAATGTTCACTCAACAAATCATTCTAAATAGTAAAATTTCAAGTCTTTTATAAATTTCTATATTAGATTCAAACTTGTAAGTTCTGATTTTCTAAACTTAAAAAAAGTATTGTGTTTTTACAGGACACACAATCAGGAATTAAAAAATATTATTAAATAAAATTTTGAATCTAATTTAGAAAAAGAAAAGGTACATAAGACACTTCTTTTTATCTGAGCCTTTAGTACTACAATCTGTTCTCTTTCATAACTTTTTTCTTACATATAAAACAATATTTTGAGAGATATACCTTTAGGAAATACACAAATATAAATATGGGCACCCCAACCACTGCCATCTGGTGGTGGATGTAAATGTCCATCTGTCAGACGGACACCTCTGATAGCTTTGGTGTCAGGATTCCTACAAAACAACAACTGATTTATAACAATGTAACAAATACCCAACATATGAATCTTTATGACTATTTTAAGGGTAACACACTAGCAAAATAAACAAATCCATATAACTGGAGCATAGTTAAGGTCAGTTCCGCCATACCAAGTCACAAATTACATTATATTAGCTTCGCAAGTGCTATAAACCCTTTTTTGGTCTATTCAAGGCCTTGTATGGTCAATAAAAAGCTAAAAATCATAATATATGATAAATTCCTGGATCTTAATTGGTGAATGTGAATTTTACAAACTCAAATATAAAATATAGTTAGCTGAGAACTGCCGACACAAAGTCTGTTTATAAATTAGGTTTAATTTGAGATGCTGAAGTGACCTGTATACAAAGAACTTTGAAATAATGTAGGTACCTGTATTTGAGTCCAGAAGCCCCAGGGAACTGAGCTGCCAAAGTACTCAACAAAAGTGTACCATCTTCCTCAGAGGGAAGCTCAATAGGTTCCTCACCCTCTTCTTCAGCTACTTGAAGGTATTCAATCGACATGCTTAGCACAATATCTCACCCCTGAACAGATTTATAAGGTATATTGTTGGGTTGGTAACCCTAAACAAGCTAGATGTTTAAATAGAATAGACTAAAATCTTATCGATGTGATTTAAAAGCACAGTGTCGGTGTTAAAAAAAATTCACTACAAAACCTCTTTTTATGTGGAAAATATGGAAAAAATTAAACAATTATTTTTTAACATCTGCCACGCCACGCCGAACTTTTTTGACACACCCAGACACAGAAAAAAAAGCTGCGGTTCGGTCTGCCCAGCTGTTTTTCTCTAATGGAGGCTTTTAAACCTAAGTTTAAATCGGGAGTTTATATAGCGGTGATTAGACAGATGGCGCTGACGTTGAAATCTACACATCTGGCAGTGGTCTGGCAACCAGCATAGCTTAAACTATTGATCGCCTTGCGTCACAGATTATTGACGTGACGTGACAGTCAAAAAAATTTAATGCCATCCTAAAGGGAGTGTTTTGTTACTTTTGGTTGTTATTTTTGTGAAATTTCATAAAAAAACTTAGTTGTTCGTGTTTGTTATTTATCGGTAAACAAAGAAAAATTCATAAGGCTTCATAATGGATCATTTTTGTTCTAAAAAAGATGTACTTTACAATGCAGGTAAGCCTAGTATGTAGCAATTTGGTTTTGAAATGACATGGCATGGGAATTATACAATTAAACAAATAAGTAATTATTGAAGTTTTGCTGTAAGGTTACCTAGTCCTTGTTGTCAATTTTCCAAGTCCTAATTTTTTGCATAAATTTATTCTTAAATTATACTAGGTGTACTAGATTATGTTAGCATTATTGCTAACATCACTATTAATATACCTAAAACTCTTATTTACTATGCATATATTAACTCCATCTTAACATATGTGGCACCAATATATGGACATGGATTGCAAACTCAGATAGACCGTCTACAGAGAGCACAAAATAAAATAGTGAAGATATTGATGAATATGGATTATTATACCCCAACTAAAGACTTATATGAAAAAACAAAATTTTTAAACATCAAGGAAATAATAAATTATGAAAATGTCAAATTAATCTACAAAATTCAAAACAAATTAATCAAGACAACTATTGACCTAAAACAAAATGATGAGTATCACCAGCATAATACAAGAAGCAAGAACAACCTACATCTAAATAGCAATATGCAAAACTCAGGAAAAAAAAAGGATTTCTTATATGGCTGCTACCGAGTTTAATAAACTGCCCTTTCAAGTCAAGGCTTCAACCTCTTTACGAAGTTTTTCCAAAAATAGTAAAATCAATATATATAACCAAAGATTAACGTAGGTTCAAAGAAAAAAATATATATATAGTTTATTTTAGTTTTTTAGTTCTTATGTGCAAAAATTTTTAAGAAGTGATAAGTTAGCTCTTTTCCTAAATATCAATTCAAGTACCTAAACTGTTATGTAATGTTGTACCTTATATTTTAGTTTTTTACCCTATATGGAAATAATTTTTCCTTTTTGGGTTTTTCTTTAATAAATAAATAAATAATTGGAGGTAGGTGTTTTTTAAGGAAAACCCTGTATATTTTTACACAAGATGATAGCAAATAATTTTGTAAACAGAAAGGTTCCTATGCACCACTGGTCTAAGCTTGTAGCCCCAATAAAAGTGAAGTTCGCAATATAGTGCACACTTAATCTGCGACATCCTACAAAAGTAACTTTTTTTTTTCTCCAAGTAGTTATATTCAATTATTTTTAGTTACTTTTTTATAAATATTTAACTACTTTGTAAGTACCTTTTGTAATAAAAAATATAGTCCACTTAATTAACTAATAACTACTAGTAATTATTAGTTTTAATTAGGTACTAGTAGTTATATGCTTTACAACTAAATCTGCCAAGCTCTTTAGCGATCCCTATTACTGTTACTTTGATAAGATAAAGAGAAACAGTTAAGACTAAAATAAGTTTAAGATTTAAATCTATCCTGCCTAAAAACTGGTTCACAATTCTGGAAAAACCTCGGGAAAAATCAATACAATCTTATCTTGTTAGTAGGTACTATATGATTCTTCACAATTCACAAAAGTAACTGATTTAAAAGATATGTTTCACAAACATAAAATTTCTATTAAATCTTGTAAATTCTCATGATTTTGGCACATGAGAATTGATGGAAGTTTTTATGGAACTATTCATATTTTGTGTAAGACACATAATAAGCGGGTCAAATTTTCCTAAAAAAATCTTCTATAATAACATTTAAATACTGTTCACAGGGGCATTTTTACTAATTAGAAGTTTTTTATTTTCAGAAAAGGATGAAATGAACCTTGACTATGAAGCAGGTGATGCCAATGAGATTATCTTAAGGAATCAGCTTTTGACAAATGGGAAGCAAAACAAAAGAGATCTAGATCTAAGTATTTTTACACATTTGAATTTAATTAATAACTTTAAAACTGTCTTCTCCACTTTTCAGTTATTCTGTTTTTTTAATAAATTATGTATTTAATTATTTCCTTTGTCTTTTTACCCAACCTTTTATAATAATATAGAAAAAAAAAAGGTTTTGTAAAAAGGACCAACTCAGACATAATTTTAACATAAAAAAAGTTAATTGTCTTGATTACAATGTGACTGAAAAATAAAAAGATTTCAAAAGGACAAAAAATCGCAATAATTTTTACTGGCCCTTTTGAACTCTTATTTTTCGGGCGTATTTATTACATATTGGTCCTTTTTGAATCAATCCCGCCCGACCGAAATTTCCGCATCCAGCGCCATCTCTTCGCACAGAGCGCAACTACTGTCAACTAAAATTTTTTCGGACGTTATCAATTTGGATCAATATAACGAGCAATGATCTTGAATCTCGTTGATAACGAGAAAACTTAGTTCCAGACTTTAGCATTGCAGTTGGGCTTCTGGTAGCCACAGAACACCAAAGGGTAGCCACGCAGACCGAACCGCAGCTTTTTTTTCACCCAGAGACAAAATAAAATATTCTCTATGACACCTTTCAAAATTCGTTGGGCTTTTGCCATTTAGCCATGTTCTTGTCTGTCGGACAAGTATGTGCGAATGAACTACTTCTCTTTCAAAACCTGTCTAACCTCACTTTTTCAGCTGATTTTTTTGTTTACATTTTTAAAAATTTGTATTTTTGTAAAAATGGGAACCATCAAAAAAGGTACTTACTAACGTATTTAGTATGAGAACTTTACTAAAAACTAATAGGTATACAAGCATTGATACTATGTTAAAAAATTAGAATGGCTAAATGTATGTCAATTTATAGAATAGCTATTTGTTTTTAA
Source organism: Aspidapion aeneum (assembly GCA_963576565.1). Lineage (NCBI taxonomy): Eukaryota > Metazoa > Arthropoda > Insecta > Coleoptera > Brentidae > Aspidapion > Aspidapion aeneum. Next base: position 61,365,021 of record OY755046.1, on the reverse strand, counting down.
TGGATCGTTCATACTCGTCTTTTGTCTTGGTTTAGTCATATGTCTTGTCATAAGAAAGTTAAAACCACTGTTTCTTATGGGAGTGTTCATACAATGTTTTTGCTTTTGATTAGTCTTTGTCTTAAGAGTTGCCAACTTTCAATCCTTAGGACAACGACTAAGACGAGTGACAGACATCAGCTGATATTTGTTGTTTTTTTTACAGGGCGTCCGAAAAGCGCAAGCGCGCGGCCGAAATTTTGAATTTACCGCCATTAATCATGTTTTTAACAGAAAATCTCAACCTAACCTCAAAATTTTATTTGTTTTTATTTTCTTTTTCGCTTTTGTTCTTTCGTGTCTGTGTTTCGTGCACAGATTAGGTTAAATAAGATTGTTTTGTGTAGAAAATGACTTTTGAGAAGGGTCCTTTTTATTGAAATTGAATTTTTTTTTCGGTGGGTTATGACTAAGACTAATCAAAAACAAAAGACGAGTATGAACACCCGATTTTGTTTAAGACAGCTAAGACTAATCAAAGGACAAAGACTAATCAAAAACAAAAGACTAAGACGAGTATGAACAATACTTAAGTTTTTCTGACACACAATTTTCATTTTGATGAACATAGTATATGTTGTCATAGAATTAGTGTAGCTATAAGCAAAGATTATAGATTATAATATATATGCTATAAGATTGACATGTAAATTGTTAAAAATATTTGTTCTATTTTTGTAGCAACTACCTATGGGTCTGTCCTTAAATTACATAACACTCTAGGTGGTGAGGGGGGGGGTTTGGCAATGTGTTTTTTCAAAAAAATGTGTTACGAGGGAGGGGGGGGGGGGAAAATTCCCTAATTACTGATAAAAAATTCAATAATTTTTTTTTTACTAGAATGTAAAGAACTCACCTCTTATTTTATTTATTAAAACCTAAAAAGACAAACAAATCTACATAGGGTCATAGACTACAGGTTCTCGATTGTATCTTTAGTGCTTATGTGGTAACTTTTATTTAATATTGCAATGAAGTAAATGCTTAGGTACATAAAAGTACTTACTGGTGTCCTTTAAACTAAATTCTATTGCGAAACTTGACTTATGAAACTATTTCTTTTAGATATTAACTGTCCATTACCTCCTGAAATACTCAAGGGTCCCACACCTTCAGTACAAGAGTCAAATAATTTTATTCAAAGGTAATAATGTTACCCAGAGACATGGGATATCTCTAGATTGCCACCAGAACTTTTGTTTTTAAGATATATCTACTAATTTTTGTTTTTTGTTTTCTCAAGGTTTATCAAACAAAGTGTTCCAGTGGGCGATACAAGGTCAATGAAACATGACCTAAAATGGCAGTTTATGTTGGACCAACATTCACTCATCAAACAAAGAGCAGCCAGACCAAAGAAGACATTTCTTACTAGGAAACAAAGGAAAGAATCAAATTTATTAAAGGTGGGTTCAATAAATAGGGCTCAGTATACACTGACTGCTGAGTTTTAATATTGTTGACAATTGTGTAGGTAAGATTTTGAGTTATTATTTAAGATGATTAGTAGACATGTATTTTGTGGATAACAGCAGACCCAAAATGTGTACACTGGCTACAAAAATTCACAGTCTCTAAGGACATTTTTTAATATTATGACTGATTGTGTAAGATTTTGAATTAACTGTGTAAGATTATTATTTATAACAGGTGGATCCTTAAATAGTGTCAAGTGGTGAACAGCAGACCAAAAATCTGAGCACCTAGTTGTGAAAAAAGAAATTATTATTTTTTTTTGCTTTATTTGTCTTATGAACAATCTACGGAGTGATACTGTGTGCAAAGGGAATGTGTGATATCAAGCACTTTAGTGAAAAGTTAAAAAGACACAAAATAAGTGGTATTCATTTAAATAACCACATAGAATTTTCTATGCTAGGCAATACTGATATTAGGTGCCAATTGAATAGTGCCTATAGCCAAAATATTACCGAACATAATGAAAATGTGACAAAAATTAGACATATACTTAGTAGGTTAATAGACTGTTTAAAATTATGTGGGATTTTTGAGGTTGCTCTATGGGGCCAAAAAAAAGAAAGGCGAATGGACTTTATCTATAAACAAATACACTAAAAACTACATCAAGTAGCTGCTTGTTTGGGAAATACTAAAACAAAATTGTTTCAGTAAGTTTTTTCATCTCATTTTTCATGCAATTTAAATTTCTGCCCCCACAATATATAACATCAATTTTTTTAGCTTCCCAAAGAAGGTTGGAACTACCAATCACTAGAGTCAATTAGAGCCATGTGGAGGGACTATATGCGTCAAAACTTGGACCCATATACAGAAGTACCTCATCACACGAAGCCAGAATGGCAAAACTTCAGCATGATCGTCTCAAGATCTGAACTGATTGGTGCAGAAATAACTGTTGTAAGATCAAAGAATCCAAGTTTGGTTGGTTTGAGTGGAACAGTGGTTCTGGAGACTAAGATGACCTTTCAAATTGTCACAAAGGATTCGAAACTGAAAAGTAAGCACACCTTTGCAGGCATTTTTTAAATATATTGCCTAAAGAAAAAGGAGTGATTATCACTTATGACTAAAAACTAATTTGGCATTTTTACCTTCCTAGCCCGTATAGCAATGGCTACAGAAGGTATTATTTTCGATGAATTTTTTTTTCATTTAATGCCAAAAATGTGTTATTTGGATGTTTTTTGACCTATCCTAACAATATCGTCGTGATGTCTGTCTGTGTGTGTATATTATTTCTGCCTGTAACACAGTAGCTCCTAAACCGCTGAACCGATTTTCATAAAAATTTTAGGTAAAATAGTGTTCGACACTCTTACGAGCTGATTAGATTTTGGTCAAAATCCATTAATGCTAATGAGTTTTTTGACAATTAAAAACTTTAAAAAATGCTAACTTTTTAACGGAGCATCGTATCAATACACTGTTTTCGGAATATAGTAGACTATATTTTGCTCAATAATTCGTATTCTAACCAAAAACTTTGTAGGAGCTTTAGTTTTTGAGATATTTACAAAAAACTGTTTTCAAGGCTAATATATTATCATGGCTTCACTTGAAATGGGCTAGCTACAAAATACATGCGCCAAAATCGTGTGAATAAAATGAACTAACGCTTTTTTAAAACTTTTTAGCAATACTGAAGGAGCCCTCTGTGTTTCAGTTCCGCCTTGATCTGATGAAATTCACATTTTTTGGAAAACATTTGGCAACACGGCCCAGTGAGCGAAGTACCAAGAAAATTAAGCTACAAATGATACCGGATTTATAAAAAGAAAATACAACATTTTACAAAACAGCCATTTTTATGACAATGTTAACCAACTTGAAAATAATTTTTTTATTATATTTTAAAGAAAATTTGGAGATATGAAAATTGGCCAATTATTACAGACATAAAAATGCCGCAAAAGGTCCAAAAGCTTTGAAACTTGGCACGACTATAGAGTTAATGGTTCCTAATATTCCAGTACGATCTCCAATCGTACTTGCGTCGCGCAGCCATCTAGGAAAAATGGCGCTCAAATTCCGTTTTTTATAAATATATTATTTTCTATAGTTTGTAGAAAAAAAGTTTTAAACGAAAATTAAAGACAATAAAATTTCCTAAAAAAATGCTTTTATGTATGTTTTTCGTCAGACTTATAGTTTTCGAGTTTTTTTCCTGCAAGACATTTTTTAGGTTTGGAAACAAATAACTCTGACGGGGCTAGGTATGGTTCATCCTTTGCCGTCCATTGTTTGGACTGTTGCTTAGTTTCAGGGGTAAAATGATGAACCCATGTTTCATAAACCGTAATAAATCTACGCAAAAAGTCCCCTGAATCACATCTAAACAGTGCCAAATTCTCCTCTGAAATGGTTAGACGTACGAGCTTTTGATCTGGCGTGAGCAAACGCGGCACCCATCGGGCGGATAGCTTTCTCATACCTAAAAATTTACATAAAATATGGTGAACTCGCTCTTTTGATATGCTCACAGCCTCAGCTACCCCTTCCAGTCTTAATCTGCAATCTTTTAGAATTAGTTTGTGAATGGTTTGCACCATTTCTTCAGAAGTTGCCGTTTTTGCTGTACAACCTCGTTTAAAGTCCGATACCCAGGTTTTAACTGTGGTATAGGAAGGACCAGATTCCCCTAGTGTAGCATCTAGTTCAGCTTTTATTTCCGTCAGCGATAACCCTTTAATATGAAAATATTTTATCACGGCACTTATCTTTTTTATGTTATGTTTTTTTCCATCTTTTAAAATTGACAAACTTTCAAAATAAGCAGGACACAAACTACCTACTTGACGCACTCACTTTAAAGTTCGAGCGTATACTGATCACAAGCAAGGCTACACAAACACGTTGGAACAGAACAGCAAATCAGGCCAGTTATAGGCTAGGCCGGAAACTTTTCATCCCATTCTCGTACAAACCCTTAAGTGTGTATTATACGCAAAATTATTAGGTTTTGCCTCAAAACCTAAACATTTTAGAGAGAAATGTATAAAAAACCTTATTGCAGGAAATTAAATTACCTTTTAAACGATGTATCACTTATATGGGTCAAGTTAATGGTTAGCATTCCATTGGCAATCCAATGTTGGGATTATTTTTACCCAACTGCAGCACGGCGAAAGGGTGTTTTTCGGTTGGGATATGTTTGTGTCGCGATAGAGGCTAAACGACTAAATCGATTTGGACGAAAAAAGACAGCCGAGAAATTTGATACGCACAGAAAAAAATGAACTGTTCGAGGGCAAATGCCACGATATCAATACACACGTAGGAGGTAGGCAGAGTTCTGAAGTATGGAAATTCATTTCTACAGTAAAAAACCCAACAAAAGAAAAAGTAAACAGATCATCAAACCAGAACAATGGACAGAACACTATAAGGGACTGCTGCAGGAAACGAGACTCGAATATCTGGCAGCCTCTCCGAGGAGAGACATAGAAGTACACGGAGAGGAAGTAATCATCGAAAAAGAAATGATAAAAAATAGTATTAAAAAGCTTAAATCCAGAAAAGCTAGCGGACCTGGAGGAATATATGCTGAAATGCTCAAATATGGATCAGAGAAACTAATCGAAAATCTCACATATATTATCAATCAATGCATAAACGGACATCCAGTACCTGATGATTGGAAAATTGCATTCATATTCTCAATACATAAAAAAGGAAACAAGCTGGATTGCAACAATTACAGAGGAATTTCAGTAACTAGTACTCTCAGTAGATTGTACGGTAGGATTCTTAGAGATCTAATAGAGAAGGATTTTCATGAACAAGAAGAAGAAGAGCAAAGTGGGTTTCGTGCAGGCAGATCTTGTAGTGATAATGTTTTTTGTCTTAAACAAGTAATTGAGAAAAGGAGCGCCAGAAATATAGAGACTCATGTTACCTTTGTGGACCTACAAAAAGCATATGATACCGTTCCAGTAGAAAAACTATGGACAGTGCTAGAGCAGATTAATATCAATCATACAAAGGGTCAAAATCTAAAATTAAAATTGGAAATCGACTTTCAAAAGAATTCCTGGTAACAAAAGGCTTAAGACAGGGATGTTGTATTTCTCCAACTCTTTTTAAAATATATATCGCAGTAGCTCTAAAAACTGGAAACGGAAAGTGCACGGCATGGGAATACAACTTAACAACCGATTTACCATATACACACTACAGTTTGCTGACGACCAAGTAATTGTAGCTAATGATAAAGAGGACATGGAGTATATGATGAGAAAGTTAATGGAAGAATACCAAAAGTGGGGATTAACAGTGAACGTGGACAAGACACAGTACTTATGTATTGGAAACGAATCCAGTGAGTTAGAACTAGACAATGGACAAGTAATATCTCCATGCAATGAGTATGTATACTTGGGTGTCACATTTGATAAGACAGGAACAGACTGTAAAGAACTGGAAAAAAGAATAGTAAAAGCAAAAAAGGTTATTGGATGTCTTAACAGTATTTTATGGAGCAGAAAGATAAAAAAGAATGTAAAATTTAACATATATGAAAAAATGGTGAAAAGCACGCTGTTGTATGGAATAGAGACTTGTCGCGTAACAGAAAAATACAAAACAAAAATGGAAAGTGTCGAAATGGATGCAATAAGATCAATGAGAATATCTAGAACAGATCACATAAGAAATGAGATCATAAAAGAAAGAACGGGAATCGAAGGGAGCATAACGGATGACATCACTAAAAGACAACTGATATGGTACGGCCATGTACAACGGATGAACGACGAAAGATTACCAAAGCAGGTCCTAGAATGGCAACCAATAGGGCGCAGAAAAAGAGGGCGTCCTAAACTAGAATGGCAACAGTCAATCCAAAGATCAATGAGTCAAAAAAATCTGACAGAAGATGATTATCAGGATCGAAGGAGGTGGAGAATAGGCGTCGGACAACGTAGAAAACCGTTCTAAACCGACTAAATAAAAAAAACGAAAAAAGTGTCGTTAAATTGCTACCGATCCCGAAGGTGCTATAGGCTATATTTTTTTTAAACAGGAGTCTATATCGTGGTCGTTAGACGCCATTTTGTCACAGATGTCGGCTTTAAGGCATACAAATTACCTAAATTTCAGGCGATTTTAATGAAATGGCTTTGATAACACCGCTCTACAAAATAAAAAAAAGTTCTTGTTGAAAAAAAAAAGAAAATTGAATTTTTATTGAGTGCTACCTACTGATTCCGTAACTACCATTGGTTTGTTCAAGTTGGCTCACTTTTGTGTAAAAAAAAATAAAAAACGATTTTTTTTTCACCGTGTTTTTCGTTACAAAATGTCCCATAACATTAAAACTATAGGCAGCAAATTATCAAAATGTGGCAAAATAATAAAGTATTGCCTGAAGAATTTTTGTGCAAAAAAATAGTATGTTTACATAAGCGCGCCTGATTAGAATACGTTTCGAAACCGAAAAAAAGCGATTTTTCAGAAAAAAATTAATTTAATAAAAGCCGCTTGGCAACGTGGATTGTCAGTCATACCATTAAATTTCCTCGAGAAGTAGCCAAAAAATATGTCAAATACATTTTATCGTAAAATCATCAGGTTGAAAGATATCTACGTTTGAAGTAGAATGTTGCAAAAAAAACAGAGAAAACAATTGTTTCTTATTGTCATAAAAAAAATAAGATAAGCTATGGTTTTTGATCGTTTTTTATCATTTTGCAATTACAAGACGCGATATTTTCTTTAAATGTGTAGTTCTCAATCGTACAGTTAACGTGTCATTGAGTCTTGACTTTTCTGTCGAATACTAAGGTGATTTTCAATTTTTTTGGACTTTCGTGGAGGTTTTGAATTTTTATTTTTTATGTTGGTGTTCTTTGAATTCTCATTTTTTAAGATGTGCAACAACACCTGATCAACAACACCAAAGACAGTCTTCAAAGAAATGTTTTCTGTTTTAAATTAACAAAAACGCAATTTAAAAAGAGTATTAATTTCAGAGACAATCCGTTTTTATTTTTGATCAACTTTACAAATTTACTTCCATAATTGTGAACGTCTGAAAAAAATGTATAGGACATTTTTTGTAGTAAATTTTTTATTTGATACAACGGTCAACCCAAATTTTCTTCTTAGCTATTCGTTTTGTTGTATTGGCTTGTTTTCAAATTTATCAATTTTTAGCAGTTTTTTGCACATATATTCGTAACACGGCTACGGATGGTTTTTATATTCCGCTGTAAGATACAGCTAATGATCCCTCAATTTTATCCCAATTTCGAGTTGTATCCCTTTAGATGCTATCAAGATATCATTTTTTTTATATGAGTTTTACGAAAAACAGTTTTTATTTTTTTTCCTACAAAAGTGAGCCAACTTAGATAAACCAAAGGTGGTTATGGAATCAGGGTATCCTGGAGAATAATAATCCACAAAAAATATTCCTGCAACATTTTACCTGTTGAGCGGTGTAATCCATTGCAAATGTCCTTTAATTTGCTGTAATTACTTTGGTGTCCTCCATGCTCTCACCCATATCAATTTTGTACCCAACTGCGACTAGTAGTTACAAGTAGATTTAACAGTTGGGTGTTTTTTTATTTAAAAGATACTGTATAAAATAGAAAACAGACGAACTATTTGATATTATATTAAATCAATTCTGTGCTGTGTATATACAATTGTACAGTTTTAAAGAAAAAACGAAGTAAATATATATACCTACAATTTTACAAGTACAATGTTTAAAAGCTATATAAAATACATAAAACGTTATATATATACGATTATAAAGAGCAATTTTTTTGTTATTATTTCCCAAATTTTGTTTCCAAAAATAAAATTTTGTTTTTATTGTCCCCCACCAATATCCATTAGAATTTTGAGCAACAGGTGCCAAAAAATGATTTTTTTTTCTTTGTAAGAAAAACGTGAGTATTTTTTTTGTTTAATAAGTATAGACCTCCAAAAATTTTCGAAAACTACTCTTATTATATTTTTTTGAGAAAGGCACCCAAATTTTATAGACTGTACAAGCTGCAATATTATTAATATATATATACAATTTTTTGCAATGAATGTGATATGTGTCATTTTTTTAAATAATAGGCAAACTACGATGAAGCTAAAATTACAATGTATCAGATGCGTATAACAATACGGAGTCAAATTCCTTGTAATTTACTGTAATATCTCTAATATTTTCAATGTCTATTCTTTCAGACCCATACAACTTCGTATATAATTTATTGCCCATACATCAGATAACTTTTTAATAAAATCGTGTTTTTTTTTTGGGTGTCAGCCATCCAGAATACCTAGTTGTTTTGGGTTTGGAGGTAGCTTAATGCTGGCAGCCTATGATCCATTTATTTATAAATGAAAAAAGATAAATCACTGCAATGATTTTTCACTGAATTTTTCTTAAAAGGCTTAGGCAAAGCCATTTCAGTGGATAACAATTTTAGGAAAATAATGCACCTACCTATTAAAAATGTCACCACCAAAAAATAAAACAATGCGCCCAACAAAAATGAAACAACTGTTTCAAGTCATTGGCCGTGTCGTGTTGGCTGCCTACTATACAGGGTGTCCCATAACTTAGGGGCCATAGGCCAACAGGTGATAGAGGAGGTCATGTCTGATAAAAAAGTTTCTATAATGCATGAGTCAAAACTCTTTGTCGAGATACAGAGCATCAAATTTGGCAATTTTTTAAACTTTTTTGATAATAACTTTTTTAAAGAACGCATCAAAAATATGAAATTGGGTAAAGTTGTGTACTAGAACAAGAGCAATAAATTAAAATTAAAATTATTTTGAAAAAAGTTAGTCGGCCAATTTTTTTTAGAAAAAACTATTTTTTTGGGATAAACTTTTATAAATGCCATATTAAGCGCAAAGTTTTTTTTAAATATTTTTTGTTTATAAAAACAAGTCTCTAGCGAGACATAATAATAAAATATTATAGATATTTTTTAAAAGAATAAGTAAGCAAAAATTAATTTAAAAAAAAATTATACAGTAGAGTCCCGATTATCCGAAATAATGTGGACCAAAGTGATTTCGGATAATCGAAATTTCGGTTAATCAGATTTTTTAATTTTTTTTTGGAAAATATGAGTTTAGGATGCGTATATCATTAGATCGACTTAAAAACATTTGTAACACTCTGTCGGCTAACTAAAACAATTCGCATTTTAGACCGTCGTATTGCCGTGAAACCCCGAGGCGAACCACCTAGCAGTATAGGTGAATCCCAGACGGGTGTCGTATAATGCGAATTTTTTCGGTTAATCGGGATTTTTGTTTTTAAAGTTTGTTTCGGATAAACCGGATTTCGGAAAATTGCGATTTGGATAATCTGGATTGTACTGTATTTCTTATACATTTTTGGAGGTTATTTTGACAGCCTGTATCTCCTCAACTAGTAATGTTATCAAAAAAAGGAATACCACAGTTTTGAATCACAATAAGCTGAGTAATCAGCTGGCTGTGACAGATTTTCTTTTTTTTGTAAAACCCTTTTTTCCTCCCACTTCTCTTACTTTAAAAAGCCTATAACCTAAAAACAGATGTGTGTTGACCCCCATGATATATAAACTTTTTTCTCGGAAATAACTTCCTCTATGAGCTGCTGCACTATGGCCCCTAAGTTATGGGACACCCTGTATAACCAGACGTAACAACGGATCGATTTTAATAGACAGAAGTGATACTTCTTTATTTTAGATTAAAAAAAAAAAGGATTGGGTTAAGAATAGTCTTCTAGCACTTTTAATAATCAAAAATTCAAGTATTTGTCCCTTTGCAATCTTGTAGTCGGCAAAAAAGTAAATGATTTTTTTCTTTTAAAAATCTGTTGCAAAAACTGAATAGGCCTTAAATTGATGTATGTGTGGGTCTGAAAAAAAGCCACTCAAGTTCGCTGAGAGGCCTATGGTATCCCGTGGGATAGTTGTGGTAGATTCTTTTAAACTACGCTAGATCGATTGGTAATATATCACACAATTTTAAGTCACCGGATGTGACGTAATAAATCAAAGAGGCAGCTTTTTTCATGTTTTTTTCACAAGCTTTAGCTTATAACTTTTGCAAAATTAGTTTTACAGAAAAACTGTTAATATGTTTTTTGTTTGCAATAGAACAACAATTAAGATAGTAAAGAAATTAGCGTTATATTTTTAAAATGGACAAAAATATAATTTTTTTTTAAATACAAAAAAATAGTAAGTATAACTTTTTTTTACTAAAAACAAAAATAATTATGTAGGAAGTTTTAGACTCTCCAAATCGATTGGTTATGAATCACTCAATTTTAGGTCGCCGGGTGTTTACCTCAAATTTGAGTAAGAGCGCCTGTGTGACGTCAAAAATCCAAGAATTTTTTCCATGTTTTTTCACAAACTGTTGCTTTTAACTTTTGCCACATCATCTTTACAAAAATAATCTTTATGTTATGACTTGTTTGTAATAGAACAACGATTTAATTGCCGTTTCAAGAAACTTTGTATCTCAAGAACTAAAAATGATATTATTTTTTTTAGCTTCGTAGCCCGCGTAGCAATGGCTAGAGAAGGTATTATTTTCGACGAAAACATTTTTTTTGAAATAACGCCAAAAACCTATCCTACCAATATCGTCGTTCGACACTCTTAGGAGCTGATTAGATTTTGGTCAAAATTCATTAATGCTAATGACAGTTTTTTGACAATTAAAAAAAAAGGAAGGAAAGATATATGTGACAATTATAGAGGTATATCTGTGACTAGTACGCTAAGCAGAATATACGGTAAAATAATAAGAAATAAAGTAGAGAGCGAATATAAAGACATGGAGGCAGAAGATCAAGCTGGTTTCAGGGCGGGTAGATCGACTTCAGATCATCTCTTTTGTATAACCCAAGTTACTGAAAAGAAAATGGCATACGGACAAGAGCTGCATCTGCTTTACGTGGATTTGCAGAAGGCATATGATAGTATACCACTAAATCTACTTTGGAAAGCGTTGGAAAACACAAACATAAGCGTACAACTAATTAAGGCCATCAAAGAGTTATACCGGAATAGTAAGGCAAAAGTTAAAATAAAAGCAAAACTAACCAAAGGCTTTCAAGTAAATAAAGGTCTTAAACAAGGTTGCTGTATCTCGCCTACGCTCTTCAAGATATACTTGGAACAAGTCCTTAAAGTATGGAAGAGAAAATGCCAAAACCACCTTGTATACTTTATGTTTCGCCGATGATCAGATAGTAGTGGCTCAGGATTATGACGACCTCGAATATATGACACGAAAACTAATAGAAGAGTACAATAAGTGGGGACTAGAGGTTAATCTCAATAAGACAGAGTATATGTGTATCGGTGGAATGAAAAAGGATGTAATCTTAAATACCGGGCAGCGAATTCACTCCTGTGGTGAGTATAAATACTTAGGTCTAAAAATTACAGCTGACGGAACACTAGACAAAGCTATAAAAGATCGAAACGTACAAGGAAGAAAAGCAATAACTTTATTAAATGGAATAATTTGGGACCAAAGTATATCAAAACATAACAAAAAGCTTATATATAACACCATTGTAAAAAGTATTATTACATACGGCTCAGAAGTATGGCCAATCAAGGATAGAACAGAAAAAATGCTTTCCGCTACGGAGATGGACTATTGGAGAAGAGCAGCAGGGAAATCAAAAAGAGAAAGAGTTACAAATCAAAGAATAAGAGAAATTATGACAGTGGGTGAACGTACTTTAGTGGATGATATAAGAAGAAAACAACTGGTGTGGTACGGACATGTACAAAGAATGAATGATGAAAGACTACCTAAACAAATACTACAATGGAAACCAACTGGCCGAAGAAAACGAGGACGGCCAAGGAGAAGCTGGAGAGAAGGTATAGACAGTGAAATAAGAATAAGAGGCCTAGATGATGAATTATGGGAAACAGAAACGAGTGGAGATTGGGTATCGGAAGACGTAGAACGTTGTGAAACCGATAAATATATATATAAAAATTTAAAAAAATGCTAACTTTTTAACGGAGCGTCGTATCAATACACTGTTTTCGGAATATAGTAGACTATATTTCGTGTTATAACCAAAAACTTCGTAGGAGCTTTAGTTTCTGAGATATTTACAAAAAACTGTTTTCAAGGCTAATATATTGTCATGGCTTCATTTGAAGTATGGTAATAGGCTAACTAGGAAGGTGTCAGATCCGTCATGGATCCATTTATTTTTTTAAAAGTTTAATACTACCCTCGATTGGTGATAAATCGGTCAATTTTATGTCGCCGGGTGTTTGCCTCAAATGTGAGTAGGAGGGCTTATATGACGTCATAAATCCAAAATTACGGCATTTTCCATTTATTTACAAACTTTGGCATCTAAATTTCGCTAAAATAATTAAACTGAAAAACTGTAAAGACGTTTTTTGTTTGCAAGACAACAGCAATTAATATAAAAAATAAATTAGCTTTATATCTTAAAAACTAACAAAGATATTAATTTTTTTCAAAATATTTTATCAAATTGCTTTTTATCTCTTTGTTAGTTTTCAAGTTATAAAGTCAATTTCTTTACCATCATAATTGGTGTTCTCTTGCAAACAAAAAACGTATTTATAGTTTTTCGGTAAAAGTTAAGTTATAAGCCTAAGTTTGTGAAAACACATCGAAAAAGCCGCCATCTTGGATTTATGACGTCACACAGTCTCTTCTACTCAAATTGGAGACAAACACCCGGTGAAAAATTATGTAAATGGATCCATGACGCATCTGACACCTTCATAGCTAGCCTATTATCACACTTCAAGTGAAGTCATGATAATATATTAGCCTTCAAAACAGTTTTTTGTAAATATCTCAGAAACTAACGCTCCTACGAAGTTTTTCGTTATAACACTAATTATTAAGCAAAATATAGTCTACTGTATTCCGAACAGCGTATTGATACGATGCTCCGTTAAAAAGTTAGCATTTTTAAAGTGTTTAATTGTCAAAAAACTGACGCATTAATGAATTTTGCACAAAATCTAATCAGCTCGTGTGTCGAAAACTATTTTACCTGAAAATTCTATGAAAATCGGTTCAGCGGTTTAGGAGCTATCATGTTACGGACGGAAAAAAAATACACACACCCACACACACAGACAGACATCACGACGATATTGCTAGGATAGGTCAAAATACATCCAAATACCACATGTTTGGCGTTATCTCAAAAAAAATTTTCGTCGAAAATAATGCCTTCTCTAGCCATTGCTACGCGGGCTAGGAAGGTAAAAATCTTCCACAACTATCCCACGGGACACTTTGACTATAAGCCACTCAACATGTATGACTAGGTTCCAGATCAAAATAGTGTTTTATACAACAAATGGCTAAAAAACTGAGTTCTGCACTTTAACATGGTTTAACTTTCAATATTATTATTTAAATAACCTTCTAAAAACTTTGCTACTGCAAAAATAGAGATAGTTTTTAGCCAAAAGCAGTAACCATATGATTTTTTATTCAGCATTATATCACACCTACAGACCAGTATTTACTAAGGCTTAGACCAAGGTCTATATTTTTAATACTTCCAGCTCAAATAACTGCAAAGGTCAGTGAGTTTAATCCCACAATAATTCAAGAAAATGGCCTATGTTGCAAGGTATTTATAAACAAATGATATAAATATTAAAAACAATTGCATCCAAGGGAAAAAGTGAGAACCAAGATCTAGACTTTTTGAGCTAGAACTTTAGAACCTTAGTAAATACTAGTGAAATAGTTTTTTGATAGTGTTAAATAAAAAAGCTTAAAATAAAAACAAACATACTAGGCACTTTTTTGAGAATCGTGTATAAGAAAAAATAATTACAAAAATTAAAAATAAAAAAATGGATGAAAGACTATATCCCGTATACATGTGATCTAAAAAATAAACAAAAAAAAGACAAAACAAACTATACAAAATAATATACCACACAGTATCAGTTCTTCTGTGATACTAATTTTACAAAAATTATCACAGAACACCATACAGTGGCATAAATAACATTCCAAAAAATCCGGGAAGTATTTTTTGTAGTCATATTTACCGGTTATTATTAATTTTTAAAATTTTACAATTTTTTCTATCACAGACATTATTTTTGTAAATTTCTTACTCAAGGAAGACAAATTCAATATTTTTTTCTAATTTTATTTTTTTTTCTGACTTGAATTTTAAACCTATATTTTTAAAACAACTTGTTATTATACCCAAAAAAAAATACTTCCCATTATAATATTACAAAAATAATATACACAAGTTTAAAAAAACCTATTTATTTAGCATCACTAACAGTATTATTTTTTTCCAGCATCTCAATTTGATCTTTGTTCTTTTCTTGCTCTTTTTCAACTATGTGCTCAATGCTTTTGTTTGGAATATCACGTGCATCTTCTTGAGAATCATTGATTTTGCCTTCAACCTGCTTGCTTTCGTTCAGTTTTTTTATAGGTGTGCTCACTGGTTCTTTTTCTTTAGTGTTTGTTGCATTTTCTTTATTTGTTATATTTTTAACCTCATGAGCTGGTTTTTTTATTATGTTAGTGTTACTGCTAGTTTGTTGTGCTATTTCAATATTTCTATCACTTTTAACAGTAACTGCATCACTTTTTCCAAGTAAATCAGTTTTATTTTCATTTGGTTTGACATTAACTATCTCTGAACTGGGTGAAGCTTTGTCAGTTTTCGCATTATCACATATTTCGCTTGTAGTTGAGGTGTCCTTATGTTTTTCGGCGGCTGTTTGACTATCCAAACCAATATCGTTTTTGTTTAAATTTTGAATTTTGTTATCATTATTTTTGGATACTGTAGAGTCTGTCTGTTTAAATGTTGCATTTTTATCTTCTACAGAATTTGTTAAACTTAAAACATTACCAAAAGCCACTGGCATAGCCTGAGATGCTTGTTTTTTTGAAGAACCTGTTTTTTCATTTAATTCTAAGAGTTTTAAAACTGCAGAACATTCCTTTGTCTTATTATTCGACTCTTTTAAAGTGTTTCCTTTATTTTCACCTGATTTTGGTTCTTCTTTACTGTCTTCTTTCGTTTTTAAACAAATACTACCTTCTTTATTTTCCTCTTTAGATTTTAAAGAAGAGGTATCTTCTGATTTGGTGCTTTCACCACTATTTACATGTTCTATCCTTTTTTCTTGGTTTCCCAATGAAATTTTTCCTTTCTCTTTATCAGGTACGGCATTTTGGTTTTCTACAATTTCATTTTTAACTTTTTCTTTATCAGGTACCACATTTTGGTCTTCGGCACTTTTAACGGGATTTATTTCTACTACATTTTTTGGTACTGGGTCTTTTTCTGCAACGCTTTCAACATTGGGCACTATAGGAGGTAATATAGCACTCGACTGAGGTGCAGAGGTGACATTTGAAGGCCTAATATTTTCAGTTTTACTTACAGACACAGTTACGTTTAGCTCCTTGACTTTGTTTTGAGTTAATTTTACCAAAGCTGTTTCCAAACTTTTTGAAGACTGAGTTTCCTTTTGCGACTTTTTCGACACAGGAGATTTAGGAGATTTTGAATTATTATTTAGGGGTATATTGCCACTGGTCCTAGACTGGTTTGAGTTAGATGATTTTAAAGGGGGAGTGATGCTCAGTTGTTTTGGTGAGACCTATATGAGAAAAGGTTGACCTTTGTATATCAAATGTTTAAAAAAGAGTGTGGTAAATTAATGGTAAAAGTTTACAAGTCATTATCTATATCTCGGAAATGAAGAGATCTGAAAATGGTATGTGAGCTTCATTATTAAAATTCCGCGTTCACTTGCATTGGAAAAGTTGTACTTTTTCGCCCTTGTGAGGTAAAGTTGTACTTTTTCGCACTTGTGCCGTAAAATTGTACTTTTTCACACAGGTGCAGCAAAGTTATACTTTTTCGCACTTGTGCGGTAAAGTTGAACTTTTTCGCACTTGTGCGGTAAATAATATTGCACGAGTAAAATGTTCTCTGTTCCAGGTTTTATAGGCTGCGTGAGAACCCTGTACGCACTTTTTAAAGAAACTTACCCCTGGACTATATGAAGGCTGGTGTCCTGGACTATTGGGAGGAGGCAGGCCTATACTTCCCATCCCTAGGCCGGCTGGTGGTCCGGGAAAAGCTTCATGGTGCTTATACACCAAACCAGCCGCTGCCAGCCGTTGCGAATACCATAAACTAGAATGCAAACTAATGACATCAATAAAAATAATAAGATTCATAAAAAATAAACACTCATATGGCACAGTAGAGCGGTCTATTTTTTAAGTGATGAGTAGCAGCCTAATTTTTCATAAATTACTTAATTGTGCCGAGACGCTCAACTTTTTTGAAATTCTTTAAAGTGATTCTTAACAGGAGGGAGCAGGAGTGTCTAAGGGCCCATCGCACCGCCTTTTTTTCCGTTTCTTAGCCTAAAGAATACCTCATTTCATAAAATTTTGTTGCACCGAAATTAAAGGCAGACTTATTCCTTCCTTAGCGTTGTTAAAATTAAGTCACCTTTTTTCGTGACTTTACTGTTCCTTGAGCTGAAATTAGCAGAGTGTTGTGATTAAACAGAAGACTACCAAAAGTGGGGATTAACAGTGAACGTGGACAAGACACAGTACTTATGTATTGGAAACGAATCCAGTGAGTTAGTACTAGAAAATGGACAAACAATATCTCCATGCAATGAGTATGTGTACTTGGGTGTCACATTTGATAAGACAGGTACAGACTGTAAAGAATTGGAAAAAAGAATAGTAAAAGCAAACAAAGTTATTTGATGTCTTAACAGTATTTTATGGAGCAGAGAGATAAAAAAGAATGTAAAATTTAACATATATGAAACAATGGTCAAAAGCACGCTGTTGTATGGAATAGAGACTTGTCGCGTAACAGAAAAATACAAAGTGGGGTTCCCTGGTGGTCCAGAAAGGAGATTGTCTGGAATTTAACGGTGTCAGGTGTGGACTGTATAAAGTTAAGGGAATAAGGTCATAGGCTAAGCTGGTACAAGGGATTCTGAAATGGTCTAGTTTACCTTCTAGGTTAGGGTAGCAATAAACAAATGTATGTAAGGTAAAAATAATGCATTTTCACTTACCATTTTTATACAGGAAGCGGAACTCATGGGAGGACGCGCTGTTAAACCGTAGTTTTTGCACCCCACATTTATGTGGTAGGAGAGTCGCTAACACGCGTGTGTTCTCGTTCGAAGGCGAAACGGTTCTCTATGATGCGGCAGCAGGTATCGCTGCTGCGTTCATTCTCCCACATGGCGCCCAGTGGCGTCGTTAATCCATAGGCGTAGGAGAAAAGGAATAAGTAGGAAGGAATGAGATTACGAAGGTCCATATTAAAGGAACTAGGAACCTTAGTAATTCAAAATGCATTTTATGTAAAGTAAATTAATTATAGCAAATTGTAATATTTGCCTCTAAAACCGCGGGAGTTTCAAATGCAAATAACCCAGTAATTTTAAGTACTTAATTAGTTAATTAATACTAAATAAACAAAAAATAGAAAATGCTCTAGTGAATCACCAAATAGCCTAATTCGAACCAATTTGGTAAATTATAGTAAAAAGAACATATTTACAAAAAGGAAGGCGGGACGAACCATTTCCCACCCCCCTGAGAATGCCCAGGGGCATTTCAGAGAGTTTAATTTGTAGGCAGGGCGCATAGTTTTACCAAAGGCCGTTTGTAGGTACCTTTAGTAGTCTTTACAATAGCAACCCGTGGAACATTATCAGAACCTTTAATAAGGTCTTCAATGCGGCCTAGGGGCCAATCCAATGGAGTGGAATTTTCATCTTTGATCAGTACCATAGTACCAATATCAATGGAAGCAAGAGGTTGGTGCCATTTGGCTCGCTGTTGCAAAGTGTGCAAATATTCGCGGTGCCAGCGAATCCAAAAATCGCGGTGCATTCTTTGCAACAGTTGCCACCTGGACAGCCTGTTTAACGCAATATCGCAGTAGTTTGGATCGGGTATTGTACCTGGAGGCCTCAAATTTAAAAAATTATTAGGAGTCAAGACCGCCAGATCAGTAGGATCGGTGCTTAAGGCACATAAAGGACGTGAGTTCATTATGGCTTCAACTTGGGTTAAAACCGTATTTAATTCCTCATAGGTGAGTATTTGATTTCCAACTACCCTGTGAAGATGAGTCTTTAAAGATTTAATGTTTGATTCCCAAATGCCTCCCATGTGGGGAGCAGCAGGTGGGTTAAAAGACCAAACTATACCTTCCCCCTTCACGCAATCAGAAAAAATTTGTCGCAAGTATTTTTCAGAGGCCACGAAGTTGGTCCCGCAGTCTGAAGAGATCTTTGAGCATAGTCCTCTTCTAGCTATGAAGCGGCGCAGAGCAGCCAGAAAGGCTTCTGATGTCATATCAGAGACTAACTCTAAATGCACGGCTTTAACAGCGCAACAGATAAATAAACAGACATATGCTTTCATGGTTTTTGCACCTCTGGTCCGACCAAGAGTAATCGTGAACGGACCACAAAAATCTATACCTACATTTTCGAACACCTTTGCTTCGGAAACTCTAAATTTCGGTAGGTGACCCATAGGGGGTTGAAGGGAGTTAGGTTTAGTTTTCCAGCAAGTATGGCAAGAACTTAAAACTTTTCTCACTACCTTTTTAGCAGACAATACCCAGAAGTTTTGCATTAGTAAAAAAGTTGTGGTCTGTATACCACAATGAAGATTGCTGCGATGCAAATCTAAAATCAGTAATTCAGTGAATTTTGCACTAGAAGGCAAAAGAATTGGAAATTTTTTATCGTATGATAAATTTGAATGGCATAAACGGCCTCCAACACGAAGCAAATCGTAGCTTTCATTATGCAAAAATGGACATAATTTTTGAAAAGCTTTTGGAAGCTGTTTCTTATCTTTTAGTAATTCAATTTCTTTTTGGAAAGAAAAAGATTGTACGCATTTCGAAATAAAAAGTAAGCTTTTGTAGTAATCCTGATTTGTAAGGTAATCAGTAGCAAAATTGTATGAGGGATTTTTAAACTTTTGTAACCCTCGCAAAAAGTAAGCAACTATTCTCTTAATTTTAAAAAGAGAACTGTATTTTTCAAACAAGTTGTTTACATAATATTCAACTGTTTGTTCGCAAGTAAAAACGTTAAAAATATTTTTTCGCTGTTCTTCCAAAACTGCATTCCCATCGTAAGTAACTGTCATAAAATCCCAAGTATTTGTAGGTTGGTTTAGAAAAGAAGGCCCTTCTAACCAAAAATAAAATCCTTGTAAATCAGAGGGATACATTTCCCTAGTACCGCAGTCAGCAGGATTTTGTTCAGTAGGAACATAATGCCAAAACTCAGGGCTAATTCTTCCTTGTATATAGGCAGTTCTATTCGAAACAAATGTTTTAAATTTGTGAGGAGATCCCTGAATCCAAGATAAGGTCACTGTGCTATCAGTAAAAGCAAGAATTTTATCAAATTTAATTTTTTCCGAGAACGTTTCTAGTAAAAAATCCATTAATTTAGCCAACAAAACAGCTCCTAAAAGCTCTAGTCTTGGTAAAGTTAGTTTACGACGCAACGGTGCGACTCTAGATTTACTACAAACAAAAAAAACTTTAATGTTTCCATCAGAATAAAAAATTCGAATATAAGCGACAGCACAATAGGCCCGTTCTGAACTATCGCAAAATCCTACTAGCTGGATTTGACTAGCATTAGGCAAAATTATTTGACGAGGAATTTTAACAGAATGCAAAAACTTTAATTCATTTTTAAATTTTTCCCATTTAAAAACAATTTCCGGACTGACAGGGTCGTCCCAGTTTAAGTCTTCTGCCCAGCAGTATTGAACAATTAATTTTAAAATTAAAACTATTGGCGCCAAAAAAGACAGAGGGTCGTAAATGCGGGCCAAATTACTTAAAATTGTTCTTTTAGTGCATGTTTGGAGAGAACAGTCGAAAGTATAAAAAAATTCATCAGTATGAGGGTTCCAATTTAAACCGAGAATTTTCAAAGTTGAATTTTCAGCATCTAAATCGAGAGAAAGAGCCTTCATCGAAATGTGTGACTCAGGAAGATCGGATAGTAACTCGGGACAATTGCTCGCCCATTTACGCAATTCGAATCCACCTCGGCTAAGTAGCTCGATTAATTGATTTTTCATCTCAGTGGCCTTAAAAAAGTCATCACTTCCCGAAATCACATCATCGACAAAAACTGCCTCCTCAATGATTTTTGAGGCAAGAGGAAGGTCCTCATGCTCTCTAGCAAGTTGCAGCAAAGTTCTGATAGCCAAAAAGGGGCTACAAGAGACCCCGAATAAAACTCTATTTATTTCGAAGTCTTGAATAGGCTGGTTAGGATCAAACCTCCAAACTATTCTTTGAAAATTAGTTTGACTAGGGTCAACTAAAATCATCCTGTACATTTGACGGATGTCGCAACAAAAGCAAAATTTATGCAAACGATAAAGTAATAAAATTTTTTGTAAGTCCCTTTGTAAAGGGGGCCCAGTATAAACAGCGTTGTTGAGCGAGATTTTGCCAGGGGCGTGCATGCTCGCATCAAAAACCACCCTCAGGGGGGTGCTAGTAGAATCTTTTTTAAACACCGCATGGTGTGCAATATAAAAATGATTTGAAATTTCGGTCGGCAAAGGTGCAGAAACCGGTTGCATATGATTATTATCTAAATAATCTTGTAAAACAGAGCTGTAGGCAGCATAAAAATCAGGGTTTTGTAGCAATTTCTTCTCAAGGGAGAAAAAACGACGTACGGCAATGGATCGAGTGTCGCCAAAATCTGGAGCAGTAACTTTAAATGGTAAAGATACAATATATCTCCCCTCCTCATTTTTTGAGGTAGTTTTCAAAAAATAATTTTCGCAAAACTCATCTTCGGGGTCAATGGCCTTGACATTAGGTATGTCATCTATTTGCCAAAATCGTTGTAGATTTTTATCTAAATTGACAAAAGAATCGTTCATTGACGTAGTAAAAAATGTTTTAATTTGATTTGTAGTTGAAGGTGAAAGTGAAAGATTGCCCATTATTCCCCAACCAAAAATAGTATTAATGCAGACGGGGTTGTTGGGTCCCGTAGACAAACGACCATCTAGCAAAATGTAAGGGTACACATCGCCGCCCAACAATAAATCAATTTTATCGCTTTTATTAAAGCCTGGGTCAGCTAGTTCTAAGTTGGCGAGAAAAGGAAAACTTTTAATCGAAAATGAGGAATGAGGTAAATCACTACAAATTTTATCGAGTATTATCGCATCAAAATTAAAAACAAAATTATTATCACGCAAAGAGGATATATTGCAATTAATTCCAGATTTTGCCGAAGTTGTCATTCGATCTAAGCTTTGTAGAGTCATGGCGATATTAAATTTAGGAAGGCCCAAACTATCAGCACATGACTTAGATATAAATGAAGATTGAGCACCAGAGTCACAGATGGCGCGCACTGTGTGCCAATTTTGAAAAACATCCTGTATTTGTATTAAAGCGGTACAGAGAAGTACTTCGCGATCATTTAAAGACATACCAGTAACAATGGTGTTAGTGGTTCTATTAAATTCGGTAGCCACGGGGCTCCTCGGGGGTTGCACTGCAGAAGTAGAGGGGCTACTCGCAGAAATAGGTGTAGAATTAATAGGAAAAAAATGTAAGAGACTGTGATGAAATTGGCCACAATGTAAACATCTTTTTTCTGATTTGCATTGCTGGGGTAAATTATGCTTTGAGGCCAAACAGTTGACACACGCTTTATGTTGTTTAACAATCTCAAAACGTTGCTGGGGAGTTTTCGCCAAAAAATTAGGACATCTGTATATTATATGATCGCCACTTTTACAGAGAAAACAAAATTTTTGAGGGTTTGGAGTATTATTTAAGCCACTCTGGCCATTTGGAGACTGGGAGGCATTTTTGGAGGCTCTCTGAGTATTAGCAAACAAAGCAGATCGATTTTGAAACTTTGCTTGATTTTTCTGACTTGAAGTTGACAAATCTTTATTTTTTAAGTAATCTTGAGTTTGTTGTATTTGTTCCAACGCAATGCAATGGCTAGAAACAAAAGCACGAATTTTATCATAAGAGGGGATCTCATTGGAGCAATAATTTTGCTCAAATGCCTTGCGCGTGGTTAGGTCCAACCTATCCAAGAGCATTTGTGCCATAATATAATCCCAAAACTCCGTTTTAAAACCCATGACTTTTAAAGCCCTTAAGTTTTTCGAAAAACAATCAAGCAAATTCCTCAAATTCGTAGCATTCTCTTTAGTAAGAGGAGAGAAGCCTTCAATTGCCTTCCAGTGAAGGTAAGCTTGTAATCGTTTATTTGTATACCTATCCACCAAGGTGTGGTAGGCATTTAAATAATTTTCAGCAAGGATAGGAATGTCAGAAATGACATCCAGGGCAGGGCCCTTTAAATTAGAAAAAAGCAAATTGAATTTTTCAAAGTTTCCCAGCGACCTATTATTGTGCACGGTAGCATTAAAGGCTTGCAAAAAGGTTGGAAACTCCTTAAATTCCCCTTGAAAAAGAGGTATTTTTATCCTAGGCAGTAAACCATGCTGGTCTGTGGAGGCACAGGGACTGCCCATGGGATTTATCGTACTGCTCAAAGGCCCTCCATCTTCAAAGGGTAGTTCGAAAAGTTCGTAAAATATAGTGGAAATCTCGTCACAGCGTTTGCAAAAGTCCATAAACACTTTGTTTTCTACTACTAAGCGATCCTCATCAGAGGCTACCAACGTCAACAAAGTATTATGGTGCTTTTCAAAATCTTTTTTGATTTTTGACAATGTCCGAAATTTGACTTTAAAGCCGCTGTGATAGGCAGGGTCATTTTTTGCGAGGGTCGCGGATTCAATGATCAAATTT
This sequence comes from Aspidapion aeneum, assembly GCA_963576565.1. NCBI lineage: Eukaryota > Metazoa > Arthropoda > Insecta > Coleoptera > Brentidae > Aspidapion > Aspidapion aeneum. Next base: position 61,341,611 of record OY755046.1, on the reverse strand, counting down.
AGCTGTGAAATCGCACTATAGCGCAAGGCTTTAGCCTTTAAAATTTTATCCGAACTAGACATGATTTAAAAAAAAATCCAAAAAATAATTGACAAAAATTAGGTAAACTGAAAAAAAAATCAAAATTTGGACACCCTGTATAAATATTAATGTCCTACGTTTAATTACAATAATCAAACTATAAGCGCACAAAAGTAAAGAAAATACCCGATGCAAACTAATGATAACAAAAAACTTGTGTATAAGTTTTTTTATCTTCGCCTCGCGAATTCAAATAAGTAGGTACCTACTATGTATTAAATTTAAAAATAAATACCTACAAATCAAAAGCATTTAATTTGGTAAAACTATTTATCTGCCTTTACACGAAAACAAATTCTCAAGTTAAGAATTAAATTTCCTTCAAAATTTATTATGCACGCAAAAAATGGATACAATCATAGCCATTTGCAGACAGATATTATAATAGTAAATTAGAAATAGATATATTCATAGCAATTTTTACGCAAAAACGAATATAGTAAAGCATCCGCAATCGGATAGTCATAGCAATTTGCAATAAGCAAAAATGAATATGGCAATTTGGAGATTTTTTTCGAGCAAATTGGATATAATTATAGCAATCCACAAATGTGAAGGCACAACGGCTAAAATAATAGCACTTTGCAGACACTATTTTAAACTATTTCCAGTGACAAACAAAAAAACACCCAAATTCCATACGGTTTTTTTTTTTTTTACAAAAAAGAAACGAAAAAACTTGATTTATTCGAAACAAAAAAAAAGCATAGTAGTTTACAGATTTTATCTGTGTTTGGTTTTTCGCATGAAAAGGCTAAATTTATTGTTAAAAATATTTAATTTTTACACAAAAAAAAATCGCAAAATGTATTTTAGAAACCTAGGGGTTTTCTAAAGTAGGCATGTAAGAAAAACAAGGGTTTTTCTTGCATTTGTTTTTACACAAAAAAAAAATCGCAAAATGTATTTTAGAAACCTAGGGGTTTTCTAAAGTAGGCATGTAAGAAAAACAAGGGTTTTTCTTGCATTTGAAACCAGTAAAAACGGCATTTAGGAAAAACAAGGGTTTTTCTTGCATTTGAAACCAGTAAAAAAAAACTAACCTAAAAAGGCAAAAAAACGATTCCAGAAATCCGGCTCGAAGGACCAAAAATGGGGTTCCCTGGTGGTCCAGAAAGGAGATTGTCTGGAATTTAACGGTGTCAGGTGTGGACTGTATAAAGTTAAGGGAATAAGGTCATAGGCTAAGCTGGTACAAGGGATTCTGAAATGGTCTAGTTTACCTTCTAGGTTAGGGTAGCAATAAACAAATGTATGTAAGGTAAAAATAATGCATTTTCACTTACCATTTTTATACAGGAAGCGGAACTCATGGGAGGACGCGCTGTTAAACCGTAGTTTTTGCACCCCACATTTATGTGGTAGGAGAGTCGCTAACACGCGTGTGTTCTCGTTCGAAGGCGAAACGGTTCTCTATGATGCGGCAGCAGGTATCGCTGCTGCGTTCATTCTCCCACATGGCGCCCAGTGGCGTCGTTAATCCATAGGCGTAGGAGAAAAGGAATAAGTAGGAAGGAATGAGATTACGAAGGTCCATATTAAAGGAACTAGGAACCTTAGTAATTCAAAATGCATTTTATGTAAAGTAAATTAATTATAGCAAATTGTAATATTTGCCTCTAAAACCGCGGGAGTTTCAAATGCAAATAACCCAGTAATTTTAAGTACTTAATTAGTTAATTAATACTAAATAAACAAAAAATAGAAAATGCTCTAGTGAATCACCAAATAGCCTAATTCGAACCAATTTGGTAAATTATAGTAAAAAGAACATATTTACAAAAAGGAAGGCGGGACGAACCACAAAGCAAAAATGGAAAGTGTCGAAATGGATGCAATAAGAAGATCAATGAGAATATCTAGAATAGATCACATAAGAAATGAGATCATAAAAGAAAGAATGGGAATCGAGGGAAGCATAACGGATGATATCACTAGAAGGCAACTGATATGGTACGGCCATGTACAACGGATGAACGACGAAAGATTACCAAAGCAGGTCCTAGAATGGCAACCAATAGGGCGCAAAAAAAGAGGGCGTCCTAAACTAGAATGGCAACAGTCAATCCAAACATCAATGAGTCAAAAAAATCTGACAGAGGATGATTGTCAGGATCGAAGGAGGTGGAGAATAGGCGTCGGACAACGTAGAAAAACGTTCTAAACCGACATAGTAGTAGTTGTGATTAAAGTGAAGGTGTCTTTTTGTGTTTTGTGAGTAAACAATAAATAAATGATTTTATTGCAAAAGATAAGACTAGATTTTGGTTCTTTTGGCACAATGTTTTCATGAAAAAATATACCTATGTATCGATTACAAAACATTTGTAAGGGAGAAAAATAATTTAAAATTAGATCTACTTTTTATTACAGTATTTTCGTCCGATTTTCGGGTTAACTGTTGTTCACAGCTTGATAGGCACAGCGGTAAGGGTAGGATAGGACTGGCCAGTGTAAGAAAACCCTAGCATTTAAATTAAACTGCACTGCATGATGTAACAAGACGATTTTCCTTTCTGCCTTTACACTTTACTCTAATTTCGTTATAATTTTTAGTCCTTTGGTTGTACCGACGAGGACACCCAAATTTCACAAAATCGAGTATTACCATCTCGATTTCGTCATCTTCCAAATGTTCTTTAAAAAATTCAAGAATTTCCATTTTTTTAAATAAATAGGCGTCTTGGGACAGAAACATTGATGGCGTTTGACAAACCTATTTTGGGAAGTACTGGGTGTTGTTGTTTTTTCATAGTTGCGCTGCCTGATTGGGTCACACAAGGTGGTCGCATCTTAACAAAGAAGAGGAGATTTTTTCTCGGTGCAACAAATTTAAAAATAATGCATGCTTAAAATTAAAGCAATCTATAGTTAAGAAAGGGAATTTTAAAAGTCGGTGCGATGGGCCCTAAGTAAACCAAGCAACCGATTTGTAGGGCAATCTTTACTGTTACTTTTTTCATTTTGGAATCATACAAATCTGATAGACATTTCAGAGTAAAACAGGAAGATTCGTACTCAAATTTAAGAGAAATTCAAGCAGGCGTGCCCCAGGGTAACGTACTAAGCCCTAATATTATTCACTTGCGATTTCCCAAAGCCAGAAAATTGTCACTTAGCAACATTTGTCGATGATATTGGTTAATTGACGGTAGAAAAATCTATTGAAGAATGCATTGAAAAAGTTTAGGAGGCAGTCACCGAAGTTCACAGTTGGACCACAAAGTGGCGAATAAAATTAAATGAAATCAAATCAATTCATGTTGATTTTACAAACAAAAATGTAAATCACATACAAATCACAATTAACAACATTCCTCTACCATATTCAAATCAGGCAAAATATCTTGTATGACAGTTGATGCCAAACTGCGCTGGAGAGCACATGTTAAAAAAAGAAGAACTTGAGATAAGGTATAGAAAAATTAACTGGCTAATTGGAAGGAAATCCAATTTAACAATTCATAATAAGTTATTGTTTTATAGAGAAATACTGAAACCAGTATGTACATATGGTATTCAACTATGGGGTTGTAAAAAAAACTAAAGAGAGTAACATTCTAGTTTTACAGGGATTTCAAAATAAAGTATTAAGAAACATTGTGAATGCACCTTGGTACTTTCGAAATAGTGACTTTCAATGGGACCTAAAAAATCGAAACTATAGCAGAGACTATAAAAGCTAAAAGTCATGAAGATAGACTCCATCGACATATAAATGCGGAAGCAATTCCGCTTCTAGAGAATACTATGCTAATTCAAATACTAAAAAAAGTGAAGCCGTTTGAGCTAGGGAACTAAATGAAATTGTTCACGCAGCAGGTAGAAATAGTGGACTGTATGGAAGAAATTAACTGGGTAACTAATCGTCCTTTTCTATTAATGGTTTTTAATGGGCAACTGGTGAACTAAATAAAATAAATAATGAACAAACAAAACAATAACAAACAAATACTAAATTGATATCAAACCAAAAGAGAATAAAACGGATTTACTTGACAAAAGTGATGAAACAGCTATCTAAAGTAACAAAAACGTTAAAGAAGCCTAATCAACAAACTAGTACTAACAATAAAATTATGGAAAGGAACTACTAAAGAATAACACCTCAAGTACAAGCGAAAAACGTAATATTGCAAAACTTGACACAATTCAAAGGCAGTTAATATCAAACCAAACGAAAATAACCAAGCAGCTGTCTGAAGTAATCAAAATATTAATACCGTCTTATGAACTTGTATTGACAATAATAATAAGCAAAACAAATCGTGACGATGAGAAAAAATCAACGAAAGAAGATGCAACGAAAATTAAACTAGAAATTTTTGTATGTTTCTAAAAAACAGATAAACATCCATAATTGTTTTTTTTACCTTTGGTAAGCTGCCATGACCCTCGGATCATAAGTGGGGAACCCAGGGGGCGCAAAGAACTGGTTTGGACTGAGCCCTTGCGCCGCCATGTTGGGTACAAACGGGTTCGGCGGCGTAAACGTCAGATTCGACTGTTTTTGGTCTCGTTTTTGACTTGCTGTGGGCGACAAAGGTACTGGAACTCCTGGTGAACTGTTAACACTTGTAGTAACTGAAATAGAAAAAATAAATAAAAATTAGGTCCACAAAACTAACGTAAATTACTTAATTCCTTCAATTAATTAGATAATAACAAAGATTAGCTAGGTCAGAACACTGGTCTTGATGATTATGATTATTCATATGTGAGTGGGCCTTGTAGCCCTTCCACTGCGACCACTAGTGGGTCTATTGTTGCTCACTTTTGAGTCGTTTCTCACCACTGTATGCCTAATGATCAAAAAAGGTTGGCTATCCGTTTGGGTGAGACACTGTTCAGATCTTCGAATCAATCTGAGGTTTACCGAAAGTTTTCTGACGTAAACGTGCAATAGCCGGACATTCGCACAGTACATGTCTGACTGTTTCGTCATCCACCATACAGAGATTATATTCGGTCTCTTCTGCTATTCCCATTCTGTACATGGGTACTCTTAGTCGATAGTGACCCGTAAACAGACCAGTCACTATACACAAGACGCTAGCCCTACCAAGTCCACTTTGGCTCCCTGACTTTAGCATGCGCAGATCTACCAATATTATTAACCTCATGGATTACAATAGATGAAGAGGGTGATTTTCACTTGATTCTAACCACATGAAAATAGAAAGTTTGAAAAACCTAACCTAACGAAACCTAATCAAATCTTACCGAACCGAACCAAAGCAAACTGAACCAATCATTTAAAAAAAAAACTTTTCCGACTTCCTACCCGGGATCCTAGAGGATGTGAATCCGAACCTATCCTAACCATACCCAACTAAACCCAATTAGAAGTGTTGTAGTTTAGTTTGGTTAGGTTAGGTTTGGTTCGGTTTAGTTAGGTTCGGTTCGGATTCACATCCTCTAGGATCCCGGGCAGGAAGTCAGGAAAGTTTTTTTTAATTATTGGTTCAGTTTGCTTTGGTTCGGTTTCGTTATATTTGATTAGGTTTCGTTAGGTTAGGTTTTTGAAACTTTTTATTTTCATGTGGTCAGAATCAAGCGAAAATCACCCTGTTCATCTATTGTAATACATGAGGTAAATAATATTGGTAGATCTGCGCATGCGGAAGTCAGGGAGCCAAAGTGGACTTGGTAGGGCTAGCGTCTTGTGTCACTATACGTATCTCCTGTGTGGTAAGTCCAATGATGTTCCAGACTCTCTTTCTACAAGGTCGTTTAATAAACTCTTTAGAGTGAGCCAGTTCCAATATTTATCCAGTATCCGCAAGGGAAGCTATATTATATCCAGCGAGATCGCCCGATTTTGCCCCCAATGATTTACTTTTTTGGAGTTACATTAAAAATAATAATATACCAATCGGCAGTAACAACCCCTTTGATCTTCCAGAGGAATTGTTGCTACATGAAGACAAATGTCGCGACCGTCTTTTTAGATACACGTCGAAAACGGATGACTTTTGTTGGCTTTTCTTTATCTTGAAACACCCAAACAGACGACTGAAGTTTATTTTCGGGTTCATGTGCGTAAATCCACGATTTATCCCAACTGACAACGCTGTACACGTTTTTAGGAGTTTCCTGCCTCAAAGCGGTCTAGAGTTTTATGACACCAATTGACCCTAGATTCCTTCTGTTCTTCGGTAAACTGATGCGGTTTCCAGCAGGAAACTAATTTTCTTAACCCTAATTCTTCATGCAAAATTTTTTGAATTGAACCGAACCGCACAGTATCGATATTTTCCTGGGTGACAGCCGTTTTTGGTGCACCTGGACCTAGATCGTTGCTAAGGCTAAGCCGCCCCCGCTTGAATTCTCCATAACAACGAGAAACTATCGACTGGTGTTACATTACCGAAAACAGAAATCAACTAGACAAGGCATTCTTGTTGAGATAATTTCCTGCGAAAGTTGTAAAACATTAAAGCACGAAAATGTTCTCGGTTTAACCCTTTCACGACGGGACCTCTGATATTTTTTTGCCACCCCTTCGGCAGTTTTTGTTGTGTCAGCGGGACGGGTGTAAAAATAAATTTACAGAAATATATTTTATTGCAACCGAACCGACAATTTGACTTAAACTGTTGTTAAAACGTGGCTAAAACAATAAACAGCGATGCTTACCCCGCTCAGTAAGCAACCGCGAGGCAGATGTGCCGTGTTGCCGAGTGTCAATTTATAAGCAAGTGCACATTAACCCTAAACAATCTAACGAAATGAGCTTCTGTATATAGTTCAAACTGTATTAAAAGTAATAAATTGTATACAAAATTATTATAAACAAGAAGCGATTAATCGGTCATCGATGTTTATACAGGAAACAAAACACATCTCGATATCCTATTAATGGCAAACGGTTTGTAATAAAAGCATCTCCAAAAGAGTTTAGCGGTTAGTTGTAAGCTGAGAACCTAACGTCCCAGACGTAGTTAACAGTGAAGACAAGTAGTACGATAGTCAGAAGTTATAAGAAGTTGAGCGTATCGAGAGGATACACATTTGTAGACAAGATGTATTTAAGTACAATGTAAGTAGTAATTATAAGTATTGTTAAATAAAACCATAACACCTAACTTAAACTGTGTTACGTCACGATCAAACCCCCTCGTGACAATATCGACAGCGTCACACCGGTAAGACAGTCGGCCGTCCGACAAGCAAACCTCCTCTTAAGCGGTGTGACGCTCGTCTGGCTGGCAAAAAATATTTTAAAGTTTGTCTTATGTGTTATGACACCCTGAAAGGGTTAATTCCACTTTTTGTTCACTAAAAAAATTCACTGTAGCTATAGCACCATATGCATCGCACTGACATTTTGAATTTAGGTTAGGTAAAGATTGAGGTTAAGTTTTAGTAACGACATTTGATCAGTGTCGCCCTTTATGTTTCTATATGCAAAATATAAAAGACAGCCCTCGTAATCCGAGGATACCAGACTAGCAAAAGCTGGGTGTAATTTACCTGTTATACTGCTGGTACAACTCGTCACAGCAGAACTCTTCGGTTTCGGCGATTGGGGGCTTTTCGGCGACTTTCTGTCGTTCTTAGGTGAATTTTGTTGCAACTTCAGAGGGTTGAAAATCGACACAGAACTGGTGTTGATCCTTAGATCTTTGTTAGATGTCGTTGATGAAAGCCTAAACATAAAAAAGGAGCTATCGTGAGCAGGACAGACACACACAGAGAGACGTCACGACGAGATTAGTAACAAATTCACCCAAATAACACAGGATTAGAGGCAAAACAGCCTAATTAACTTCGCAAGGGTGTCACATTGACCAAGCAGTGTTCTGAGGAGTCCCATAAGGACGAAACAGTCAACAGTCAACACTTATTAGGTGTCAATTAGATCTTGGACCCCCGTAAGGTTAAGCTTTCGACCTACCCACGGAAAAATATGAGAGAAACAAAAACTTCTTTTTCCCGATTAGCCACGAAAACTTGTTTGATTTTTAAATTCACAGGTACGAAAATTTACGTTTGTTAGTAAAAATTAAGTTCTGAAAATTTCACAATAGACGAAGGATAGTGTCAGGAAGGTGCACCCAGCCCTAAAATATAAATCTTACAAGGCATAAGGGCTTAAAGGCAATTCAATACTTGCAAGTTATTCTTAATATTTATAGGTAGCATGGATACTAATTATTGGGACAACCTATAAATCAATTAAAAGTAAAAGTTTAGAACCAGAATCGAAGTAGGTTACCCACAGCTTTTTAACAGAGACTCACGAGACCAAAGTACGGTGAGGCGAGGCGTTGCCTCGCTGCGAAATATTTGCCACCTTTTTTAAATAAAATTTATATATTAGTACCTTTTTTACCCTAATCTTAGTTGCGAATTAAAGTGAAAAACACTAAAATAAGAGGCGCGCAAAACGTTCAAATTTGCACTTTCCGGTGCTTTTTCGCTAATGCTTTAAATGCACCAATCTATCTTTAACTAAAACCACCTTTTTTAAACAACTTTTTCAAACTTTTGTTTTTACCTTAATTCTGGCTGAGAATTTATCTGTGATAAATTCAAACTAGAGGCGCTAGAAACACTCAAATTTGCACTTTCAGGAGCTTTTTCGCTAATGGGCTTCAGTGTTTTTGGATCTATCTTTACTATTGAATGTTTCTTAATTTCCGTAGTTGCGGGTTTCTCCGATTTTTCTACCACAGACGGGGTTGTTTTTATTTCTTTTTTCTCAATAGCTTTCCCTTCTTGGTCCTTGCCTGGACTGGTATGTGGGGTTGGAAACATTGGTTTTACTCCCGAGGCTGGATTTCCTGTAAATTATAGAATTTTAGGTTACAAAATACTTTTTCGCACTTTAGGGATAAAACGTCAACAAAACAGAAAATGAAAAAAATAATTTAAAAAATAAAGTTAAAATCATTTTAAAGGAAATTTTACACTCATCTGAACAAATCAAACTCTTTATCGGTTTTTAAGCAATTTCTCTACCAACTTTTTTTTAAGCCAGCAAAAATACCTGAAAACCCTGCAATTGGATTTTGTGAGTTTATTATTTGTTATAAGGGTCAAGTCACATTGCATGTAATTTGATTATATATTTAAAACCACTTATTCTTTTGAAATCAAAATAAGTGTATAGTTAGTGTACCCAAAGGCTAACATTTTCCAGCAGCAATCAACTCTCCACAAAATATCTCTATGGAAGTAAAACTGTTCACACTAATGTAATTTTCAAAGTTAATAGATTTGAATAGTACACAAAAATATTTTGAGATAATAAAATTCATTTTGGGGATTATTAAAGTGGGCCAAAACTCAAAAATTTAAATTTCTAAAAATTATTTGTTGATATCAGTTTTTAGTTATTACAAAAAATCACAAAAACCACCTGTAATTAATTTCACTGTCACTGGCGTGATCACATGCAGTCACTATATTTATTTTCAAAACTGTTCCTTAAATACAACATGGAGGCATTTTACCAACAGTGAAATACAGTAGAAAAATTATGGACAGTGCTAGAGCAGACTAATATTAATCATACATACATAAAAGCGATAAAAGAACTATACAAAGGGTCAAAATCTAAAATTAAAATTGGAAATCGACTTTCAAAAGAATTCCTGGTAACGAAAGGCTTAAGACAGGGATGTTGTATCTCTCCAACTCTTTTTAAAATATATATCGCAGTAGCTCTAAAAAACTGGAAACGCAAAGTACACGGCATGGGAATACAACTTAACGACCGATTTACCATATACACACTACAGTTTGCTGAGGACCAATTAATTGTAGCTAATGATAAAGAAGACATGGAGTATATGATGAGAAAGTTAACGGAAGAATACCAAAAGTGGGGGTTAACAGTGAACGTGGACAAGACACAGTACTTATGTATTGGAAACGAATCAAGTGAATTAGAACTAGAGAATGGACAAACAATATCTCCATGCAATGAGTATGTATACTTGGGTTTCACATTTGATAAGACAGGAACAGACTGTAAAGAACTGGAAAAAAGAATAGTAAAAGCAAAAAAGGTTATTGGTTGTCTTAACAGTATTTTGTGGAGCACAGAGATAAAGAAGAATGTAAAACTTAACATATATGAAACAATGGTGAAAAGCACGCTGTTATATGGAATAGAGACTTGTCGCGTAACGGAAAAATACAAAGCAAAAATGGAAAGTGTCGAAATGGATGCAATAAGAAGATCAATGAGAATATCCAGAACAGATCATATAAGAAATGAGATCATAAAAGAAAGAATGGGAATCGAGGGAAGCATAACGGATGACATCACTAAAAGGCAACTGATATGGTACGGCCATGTACAACGGATGAGCGACGAAAGATTACCAAAGCAGGTCCTAGAATGACAACCAATAGGGCGCAAAAAAAGAGGGCGTCCTAAACTGGAATGGCAACAGTCAATCCAAAGATCAATGAGTCAAAAAAACCTGACGGAAGATGACTGTCAGGATCGGAGGAGGTGGAAAATAGGCTTCGGACAACGTAGAAAAACGTTCTAAACCGACATAGTAGTAGTAAATACAGTCATAGTGACAGTTTTGCTTTGTTTGTTATTTAGACATTTAGCTAAATATCACTGTGTGATCTTTTAGAATGTTTTATTGACAACACTTTTTACATCATATCACATTAGTAACATTTTTTGCATATAAGGGTGCCCGTTTATGTATAGTCTACCTGCATTCCTAGACTGTCAGTTGTGTGTACTAGAAACTATCGGACAGACTCGTTGACTAGCACACAAGACAGGGGCTGGGACTGCAGGCAGACTCTCTGTGTGTAAATGGGTAGCTTATTTGTAAACAAAACGCCGAAAATGTGTTATTTGGGTGTATTTTGACCTATCTTAGCAATATCGTCGTGATGTCTGTCTGTGTGTGTGTGTGTGTATGTCTGTCCGTAACACGATAGCTCCTAAACCGCTGAATCATTTTCATAAAATTTTCAGGTAAAATAGTGTGATACAGTTGTTACTCGTGTGAACACGCAAACAAAAATAACTCAAAAACTAAAGATTTGTTATCTCAGTCACATATCACATTTTAGTATGGTCGACCATAGCAACATATTGTAATCACTTAAAAAGAGTTAATCAATTTTTGTTAGTTAAAAAAAACGAAAAGAATATCTTCCCATAATAGAGATCTTACACCAACCAGAATCTACCATACTTATATAACATTTAGCAAGCTGAATAGATAAACCACCTACCCAAATATCTAGGCATGTTCCTCTGCTTGAAAAACTTGGCCGGCCTGACACTCTTCAAATCCGCAATTCTGCCACTAGACGGCACCGCACCACCCACTCCACCTGCCGCACCCGAGGCCACTCCCCCGACACCTCCTTTCGCGTTCTGATTGGCCTTGGCAATTTGGGCGTTCCAACTTTTGGGCGGATCTCGTAGCGTCTTGTAACCGAGAGGCGTGCCTGACTTCGCTTTCGAAGGCGTGGCTTGCGTGGGCGTGTTTATACCGCATGTAGGCGGAACCAGAGAGACAAGATTCTTTATTGGCTGTGGACTTTGTTGAGGCGTGGATTGGAGATTTATGCTAGCCATAGTAGAAAGCGGGGCTATAATTCCTAGATTCTTCATTATTTGTTGTTGGGTTTGTATAGGCGCGGTGGAAGTTAAGGGTGTGTTGTGTACAGTTGAAGCAGGGATTATTAAAGAGTTTGAATTAGATGAAGGTGTGCTAGTAGTGGGAATTAGATAAGAAGAGTGATTAAATCCTGTGGAGGGGGTGAGATGCGTTGAAAAAGTGGTGATTCCTGGATGTTTTAGAGCGGAACTTATCGCCGAATTTAACAGAAAAGGCGCGCTGTGGTGTGAAGGCGTGGTCGATATGTAGTTATGGTAGGTTGTAAACAGCGATGGGTTTGATACCTGTAAAAAACAAAAAGTTTTGTAAAAAAAATTAATTCAAAGAATTAAATGCTAGATTACAAAATCATTTGGGCTTATTTTTTTTTAACTCACTTCAGTTTTAGACGTGTTAGTGCCAACTTTTCCTTCCTCATTACTTGACGGGTTGCTACGATTCATACCCGTGGGGTTGTAGTACGTTTTTGGAGAGTAGATCGGAACATTTATCGGTGGCACTTTCCCTGAAAAAAAAAATAATAAACTGATTTTTAGTAAATTGTTTGTTTTGAAGGCCTTTTGAATGTCCTTACAACCGTGTAAAAATTTCAAACATGAATCCATTAGTTTTTGAGATCATTGCCTTCAAACTTTCAAATTTAACATGGACTGATAAAATAAAAATTTAATTAGAATTTTATTATTTTTCGGACTTAATTTTTATTTTATCAATCCATGTTAAATTTAAAAATTTGAAAGCAAATATCTCAAAAACTAATCGATGGATTTTCGAAATTTTTACATGGTTGTAAAGATATTCAAGAGAGCTTCAAAACAAGGTATCAGTAGACCCACTTTCCCTATTCAAAATATAGGGATAAAGTATACCCCTCGAAGGGGGTTTGTGCTACAAAAATTTTAAGATAGCCAAAAAGTATCCCCCTCGCAAACAAAATCGGCGTATCCGAGCGTTTCTCCAAATTCACACAAAAAATACCAAGAAACACGTCTGTTACCTTTTAGTTGGAACACCCTGTATATAGATAGATAGACATGAACCCTCTATGTATAAATGACTAAAAATGGTTCATATTTACCTAAATTTCCTTGATGTGATTGTCCCAAGTGTTGGTTTAAAATAATCGGTTTCGTAGGACACTCTGTCACTTTGCCTCCAGTCAAAAAACAATTTTGAGTTGAAGTTGATTTTTCCAAGTTTTCCATTAAGTTTTTCGTGTGTTCACCGTTTCTGTTGAACTTGTTCGAGTGTTTTTTTAATGGGTGGTTATTTGACAGGTTGTTTATCAAGTTTAAAGAGTGGTTTAGAATCGTAGGCTTTGGAATTTTCAGTGGTAAGTCGCAAAGTTGGTTGTTGTCGTTTTTTCTTTTTAAAGTTTCGTTTTTGTTTATTTTGGATTCTTTTGTTATCTGTTTTGATTCTTCCAATTTCGTGCTGCATTTACTGCTGTTTATCGTGCTATAAACTGTTTTTAATGTTCCTAAAAAACAAGAAATACCCATTACTCTTATTAACCTTTGGCTTAAGTACAGGTTGATCCAAATTGAGCATTTGTGGGGATTAAAAATACATCCGATACTAATAAATGCGACAAAAACTAAATACCTGGTGGGCGAAAAAAACCGGTCAATTTTTTTTTCATTGTAACTTTTGAACTGTATCATCGATTTTAATGGACTGCATTTGGCAGATAATTAATCAGAGTTTTGAATAAATATATTTTTTTGTCCATCTTAAAATCCAAGATGGCGGACAAAATTAATTTGTACCCTTCAAAGATCCTCATTTACTCTTGTGGTGCGAACATGTTTTAATATTTTTTAAAAAATTAGTAACATAGCTGCATTCTTGCCACGCACAACAAGGTACAAATCAGTAAAATTCAGTGGTTCTAAAAACATATATTTTTGTTTCAACCATGGTTTTGAATATTATATGATTGCTTTGACAATCATGTCAGCATTTATTTCCTTATAAATTCATTACTACTGAGAATTGATTACTTTTTAAAGATCATGATCAAAATTTATCTTCATCACACAAAAAGGTACGAATTAGTAAAATCGGTGTGGTGGTTCTCAAAAAATCTATATTTCCTTATAAACTCATTATTACTGAACCCATCTTAGTGAAATAAAAAAAATCAGGATGAGAATTGATGGTTCTTAAAGGATTATAATCGAAATTTGCGAATTGTTTTGAATATTATATGATTGCTTTGACAATCATGTCAGCATTTATTTCCTTATAAATTCATTACTACTGAGAATTGATTACTTTTTAAAGATCATGATCAAAATTTATCTTCATCACACAAAAAGGTACGAATTAGTAAAATCGGTGTGGTGGTTCTCAAAAAATCTATTTTTCTTTTACCCATTGTTTTACAGATTATACGATTGCATTGCCAATCATGTCTACATTCATTTCCTTATAAACTCATTATTACTGAACCCATCTTAGTGAAATAAAAAAAATCATGATGAGAATTGATTGTCCTTTAAGGATTATAATCGAAATTTGCTGCCATCTTAAAAGTTAAGATTTCGTACAGAATCATACTTGATCCTTCAAAGAGGCACGTTTATTCTTATTTTCCGAAAATGTTTTAGTGTTTTTTTTTAAATTTATAGAAAAGCACTACTTTTCTCCCACTTAACAAGGTACAAATTAATAAAATCGGTGAAGTGGTTCTCACAAAATCTGATTTTGTTTTAACCATTGTTTTACAAATTATAAGTTCTTTATAAATTCTGTAAAACAATGGTTGAAACAAAAATAGATTTTTTCAGAAGCACCACACCGATTTTACTAATTTGTACCACGTTGTGTGGAGGAAAAGTAGTGCTTTTCTATAAATTAAAAAAAAAACTAAAACATTTTCGGAAAATAAGAATAAACACGTCATTTTGAAGAATCCAGTATGATTCTGGCCGCCATCTGAAATTTTATAAATGGCGATAAACTTTGTTCAAGATCTTTAAAAAGCAATCAATTCTAACCAGAATGTTTTTTATTTCATTAAAATCGGTTTAGTGGTAATGAATTTTATAAGGAAATAAATGCAGACATGATTAGCAAGGCAAGAAAAATAATTTTTTTTAGAACCACTTTACTTTTTTTTAAAACTAATTTGTACCTTGTTGTGCGTGGCAAGAATGCAGCTTTTTTACAAATTTAAAAAAATTATTAAAACATGTTCGCAACACAAGAAAAAAACGAGCATCTTTGAAGGGTGCATTTTAATTTCGTCCGTCATCTTGGATTTTAAGATGGCGGACAAATAAATATATTTAGTCAAAACTCTGATTAATTCTCTGCCAAATGCAGCTTGTCCCATTAAAATCGATTGTACAGTCGGGGACTTTTTAAATTGCCGTTTTATTTTTTCTGTCAAGATTAATCAATTAAAGAAATCAAAAAAAAAATATTTTAAAATATGTATGTATACAGACACAGGTAAGGTTCACAACTTTTTTGTTTTGGATCAAACTACTTTTCCGAATTTCAAATAGGATTTTTTTTTTATTTTCCAGGGCGGCAATTTAAAAAGTCCCCGACTATACAGTTCAAAAGTTATAATGAAAAAAAAATTGTCCGGTTTTTTTTTGCCCACCCGGTATATACTATTTAAAATAAAAAACGGGGTTTTTCAGTTGTATCGGATTTTTTTAAAATTTAATAGCTTTGGACCTACCTATACTAGGTGTACTCGGCACAGTCGCGACCAAAGTACAACTGTCACTGCTTCTGACACTTGACACCTCGATCGCCTTAGCTGTCAAAGTTAACTGGCTGTTCCCGAGCACCTTGTGGATGGGGTCTGTCACTGAACTGTCAAATTTCGTTGTCAAACTGCTGTCTTTTGCGGTTGTGATGTCGACGTTTTTGTTTGTATCCGTTTTTGGTTGAATTAGTTTCAAGGGTGGTAATTTTTTCTGTACTACGTCATTTGATGCGTCTTTTTTTGGAAGTTGACTTGTTTTTTTGTCTTTGGGTTCTTTTGTTTTGGGTTTTTTCGGTGTTTTTGGTTTTTTTTCTTTATCGCTGTCGTCTGCGACTGTTTTTGGAGATTCGTTCATAACCACTTCGTTTTTGAAATTTTCGCTTTCGAGCATTGTCAGCAGGTTCTCAGCATCTTGAATCCCTATTTAAAAGAAATTGACTTTAATGTATAGTTTGAGAAATATGAATGTTTAATGCTGCCAGTTATTTTTCTTTTTTTGAATTTTTTGGAAAACCTAACCTTAAAGTTTGTTTTGATATTTTGGGCTTTCTGCAAAAACCTTCAAAAAAGGAAAGTCCTGTTTGGGAAAAATTCCGATCAGGTAATAATTTCTCGCTTTGTTGAAAGCTATTTTCTTTTTGATCACCTGATCATTTTATTGAAATCATTCGCGTTTTTTTGCTCACGCTGGGAGTTTGAAGCGCCACCCTGTGTGTGACAGGGGAATGAAGAAAACTCACTTCCGCCAAAAAACTAAAAGAAGTCACACGTGTTTTCGGGTTGAAGACCGAAATTCCAGTCTGCTGCTGGTATTGCTGCAGAATTACAGAAGGTAAGCTTCTAGCGTGTTGCCGATTTTTTTCCTTTGTTTTTTAGTTTAATAGACTCTGTTTTCCCAGGCGGGGCGAATTTAATTTTGGGGTTATTTTTTTTGGGATATCTCTAGTTTTTCTCCCCTTCAGGGCTCAGATCTCTAATGAATTTTCAAAGTTTAGTCGTTTGGGGCTCATGAGGTTTCATACCCTAAAAATCGCTAAATGCGTTTTTCCGAATCTTAACTAGCAACGCGGTTTTTTCGCATTTGTATTACCCCAATATACTGCAACTCGGTGCGTTTGTCCATAAAATGTATAGTTTCAGAAATATGAAATTTCAAAGTTTGAACAATTGGGACTTGAGATTTTATACCCTAAAAAATCGCTAAATGACGTTTTTCCGAATCTTAACTAGCAACGTGGTTTTTGCGCATCTATATAGCCTCAATAAACTTCGAATTGGTGTTTTTGCCCATAAAATGTATAGTTTGAAAAATATGAATTTTCAAAGTTTGGCTGTTTGCCTGGCAGCCCAGCCTTTTCTTTGATGCTTTTGTCCACAAAATATATAGTTTAAAAAATTTGAATTTTTTTTTGATTATCTGGGGGTTTTCTCGTATTTATATGGCCCCACGATATCTAAACTTGGTGCTTTTAGTCGCAAAAGGTTTACTTTATAAAATATGAAAGATTTAAAAGTTTAGCCATATGGTTACTCACCGGTTATAGACATTTCTCCACTCTCACTGATCCTCAACTGCACCTCTTTCCAGTTATTGTTATTACTGGAATCGGATTGATTAAAGTGAGAGTTATCTAGAGGTTCCTTGCTGTCCAGCTTGGGTTTTTTCGAACGACATTCGTAGATTTTGTAAGATAATTCTAGAGGAGTGTTCTGTTACAAAAAACAAACAAATACTAGAAAAGAATATTGCTAACTATGCCTAAATGTATGCAGGGCTGTAACTAGGAAAAAATTGAGGGGGAAGGGGAGGGATGATAAAAAGTTTGGGTTTTTTCAAACAATATTCATAGATTTTGTAAGATAATTCTAGGGGAGTGTTCTGTTACAAAAAACAAACAAATACTAGAAAGAATATCAAACTAACTATGCCTAAATGTATGCAGGGCTGTAACTAGGAAAAAAATTGAGGGGGAAGGGGAGGGATGATAAAAAGTTTGGGTTTTTTCGAACGACATTCATAGATTTTGTAAGATAATTCTAGGGGAGTGTTCTTTTACAAAAAATAAACAAATACTAGAAAAGAATATCAAACTAACTATGCCTAAATGTATGCAGAGCTGTAACTACGAAAAAAAATTGAGGGGGAAGGGGAGTGTTTAATACTGCCAGTTATTTTTTCTTTATTGTTTTATTTTGAATTTTTGGGAAAACCTAACCTTAAAGTTTGTTTTGATATTTTGGGCTTTCTGCAAAACCTTCAAAAAAGGAAAGTCCTGTTTTGGGAAAAATTCCGATCAGGTGATAATTTCTCGCTTTGTTGAAAGCTATTTTCTTTTTGATCACCTGATCATTTTTATTGAAATCATTCGCGTTTTTTGTCACGCTGGGAGCTTGAAGCGCCACCCTGTGTGTGACAGGAGAATGAAGAAATCACTTCCGCCAAAAAACTAAAGGAAGACACATGTGTTTTCGGGTTGAAGACCGAAATTTCAGACGCAAGAAAAGGGCGGCGCCGCCAGTGAATGCTGCAGAATTACAGAAGGTAAGCTTCTAGCGTGTTGCCGATTTTTTCCATTGTTTTTTTGTTTAATAGACTCTGTTTTCCCAGGCGGGGCGAATTTAATTTTTTGGGGTTATTTTTTTGCGATATCTATAATTTTTCTCCCCTTCAGGGCTCAGATCTCTATTTGGTCCTTCGAGCCGGATGTTTTGAAAAAGCCCTTTGGATTTTACAGTTGTTTTTGTTAAAAAATTGGTAATTTTATAGTTTTTTTGCAGCAACCATATTTTTATCGTTTTTTTGCCAGATTCGGACATTGTTGTTTTTGTACCGGTTTTTTTTTTAGAGTCCGCATGGTTTTGAAGGTTGCCCTGAGTTTGGTTTGACCTCGTGCGACGATAAAGGAAAACCCCCGTTCGACATTTGGCCAGGCGCCCGGTTTTTTTCTTGCTGGCTGACATTTCATTGACGTTTGTGTGTTCTAACCTCACTTCACGTGTTGTTTTGTTTACCTCCGAGGTTAGAAAATTGTTGATTTTTCGTGGGGTTTCGAATTTGTTTGTGTGAAATCCGTCGAAATTTACCTTCGTTTTTTTTGCCGCGTTCTTAGCGAACCGAACCTACTTTTTTGTATCTGATAAAAACCGCTTTGTCATGTCTGACATAAAAGTTTTGAAAAAACAACAAAATAGCGTTTTTAATAAATTAAAAACAACTTATAATAGAGCCGTCGAAGCCCAAGGCAATGCAGAGAAGGCAAAAAAGTTGAAACCCAGATGGGAAGATGTGCCTTCTTTGGTAAGTCACTTCGATGCATTGCATTTTGAAATTATAAGCTTGGATAGTAGTGATCAGATACAAGAAAGTCAGGAAATTTTAGTTCAAGAATTTGATGAAATGAAGTATACAATTAGATCGATTTGTCGTGAGTTCTATCCAGAGGATTACCAAGATGCCTCACAGACAATTTTGAACCATTCCCTGGTAAATATGGACAGGGGTCTTGAAATTAAAAGAATAGAGGTACCCCATTCTGACAGTAATCTTAAAAAATGGCCCACCTTTTTTGATATGTTCAAGTCACTTGTGCACGAAAAAGCTGACATGAGTGAAATAGCTAAATTTCAAGCCTTAAATACCGCTCTGGTGGGAGAGGCTGCATCTGTAATTAGGAACATACCGCTAACCACAGATAATTATCGAGTAGCCTTCGATGCGATGATTAGACACTTTAATAATAAAAGACTTTTGGTAACAAATTATTGGACATCTATTTGTCAAGCCCCTTCTGCAAAATCGAGCAACCCACATGATTTAAGGTTATTGTTGTCCACTTTCCGGTAAAATTTGGAAGCATTGTCAAACTATGATGATGTAGACCTTTTAGATTTTGCTAAAATGATTCTTCTTTTGCAAAAAGTTGATTCCCCATTGAAAACTCAGTTTGAGATTGAGTATAGTGATAAGGAAATCCCGTCCTATAAAGATTTGTTTAAATTCTTAGAGAAAAATTGTCGGGCTTTGGAAAATAGTTCTCTTTTGAATAAACCGAAGGAGGTCTCACCTCCTCTACCCCCTAGGAAGGGTGGCAAACCACCCTATCCTGTGTTATTGACTGGAACAGGCCAGTCTGGTAATAAAGGTTGTGTTTATTGCCAGCAACAGCCCTACCATCCCCTTGTGAAGTGTACCAGATTTCTGGAATTAGAAGTAGGTCAGCGCCATCAATTTGTTAAGCGTGAACGATTGTGTTTTAACTGCTTTGGCAAACATGGTGTATCTCAATGCCCTACAAATGCCATGTGTTGTCAGTGCCAGGGTCTTCACCATTCCCTGTTGCACTTTGTGAAAAGCTCTCCGAGCCACCAAGTTGATTGTCCGGGGGAGACCCCCCCTATACCTGATAGTGAAGGTGCCAAACAGGCATTGTGTACCGCTACACCCAGTAGCAACCATTTTGAACCTCGTAAGAGGAGACCTGTGTTTTTAGATGATTGTCCGGGGGAGACCCCCCCTATACCTGATAGTGAAGGTGCCAAACAGGCATTGTGTACCGCTACACCCAGTAGCAACCATTTTGAACCTCGTAAGAGGAGACCTGTGCTTTTTGCAACTGCCGAAGTTTTAGTGTTAGATGCCCACAACAAGTTTGTGTCTTGTCGGGCAATTTTAGATTCCGCTAGTGAAGTGTCCTTTGTAACTGTCTCTTTGGCTGAGAGGTTAGGACTTGAAGTAGCTCCGAATAGAACTCCTATTGAGGGAATAAATGGCATGATTTCTAGTACTTCATATGGCAATGTTACATTGAAAATAGGCTCCGCCATGTTTCCTGATAGTTTGTTTTCCTGTGATGCCATTCTTATTCCTAAAATTTGTGAGACCATACCTATGACTGTTGTAGAATATGATTCTATTCAGTGGCCGTACCTAAAAAATTTAGATTTTGCTGATCCTAATTTTGGACAACCTAGTAGTGTAGACCTTTTGATTGGTGTTGATTTGTTTTGTCAGATGCTTGTGCCTGGCTTTAAAAAAGGAGAAAATGGAGGACCTTGTGCCATTAATTCAATATTTGGTTGGATACTCCTTGGTGGTATTGATAGTCCTCGTAAAACTCAAAAACCCATTAGTTTGTTGACCTTAGTGTCTTCCCCTATAGAATCTCGATTGGATAGTACCTTACAAAAGTTTTGGGAACTAGAATCGACCCCTCCGAGAATCCCTCTTCCTTCTGATGAGGACTTGTGTGGAAAATTGTTTGCTGCCGCTCATTCTGAAACTGAGTTTGGCAGATATGCTGTTTGTTTACCTTTCAGAGAGCCTCGAAAAGAACTTAGTGACTCTAAAGGTCAAGCATTGTGTAGATTCAATGTGATGGAAAACCGATTATTGAGGAATCCTGCTTTGTATAGTGTGTACAAAGACTTTGTTCAGGGTCACCTAGACCAGGGGCATATGCAATTGGACAATTCTAGCCCTGACTTCCATTCATATTTTGTTCCACACCACCCAGTTGTGAAGGTGGTAAAATGGTGTCCAAAATCTGATTCGTTTTGTTATGATGTGATGCCCACGGAAAGACCTTGTACCAAGAGAAACATTCTCTCTGAGATTGCAAGGATATATGATCCACACGGGTTCCTAGCCCCAGTTGTTTTGGTTGCTAAGTGTTTAATGCAACGTTTGGGGGTCCAGGGTCTTTCATGGGATGATACCCCCTCCAGTGATATTGTTGCACAGTGGCAACTATATGTGTCGCAACTACCATTATTATCGTCGATATCAATACCTCGTTATGTTGTGAAGCAAAATGCTGTCACCACTGCATTGCATGGCTTTTGTGACGCCTCAATGTGTGCATATGGTGGTGCAGTATATATTCGACAAATTGAGTTGGATGGAAATATTTCTATCTCCCTTTTGTGTGGGAAAAGTAGGGTGCGCCCTTTGAAAAGTATTTCTATTCCACGCTTAGAATTGTGTGCTGCTGTATTGTTGGCAGAGCTATTGCAGTTTGTTGGCAATCACCTTGATTGCGTCCCGATTGATAAGATTTTTCCTTGGTCTGACTCCAGCGTTACCCTTGCTTGGATAAAATCGTGTCCATCAAAACGAAAGGTTTTTGTAGCCAATCGTGTAACGACTAAACAAGAGAAAGTTCCCCCCAGCTGTTGGTACCATGTAAATGGTATGGAGCACCCAGCTGATTGCTTATCCCGGAGCTTACTTCCTGGTCAATTGATAGACCATCCTCTTTGGTGTACTGGACCATCCTGGTTGGCCCAGTCTAGTGAAACATGGCCTATGAACCATAAAATTGATGCGTTTGATGCTGATCTACCCCCTGAGGAAAATCGTTTTGTTTTTGTGACAGAAATACCCCTTGATGAAGTGCAGCTGTTACTCACTAAGTACTCATCTTTACGTAAAATCTTAGGCATTGCTGCCTTTTGTTTGAGACCTTTTCGAGTGAAAAAAGATCCTTCTTTATCTTTTCCTACTAAAGCCTTCAATGAGGCAGATCTTTATTATGCTACTTTAGTTGTTGTGCGAGTTGTACAACAAGAAGTTTTTTTTGAAGATTTGAAAAGGATACGTAAGGGTGAGAGTTGTGCTAAGCCTCTTCGAAAGTTAGCTCCTTTTCTTGATTCCCATGGTGTTCTCAGGGTGGGCGGTAGATTATGTCACACTGATTTAGCATATGAGGTGAAACACCCCATGTTGTTGCCTCGTAGTCATAGGCTTACCACTTTGATTATTGAAAAATTCCATAATGAGCATGGACATCCAGGTCCTCGCTTATTGGAGTACCTCCTAAATCCACAGTTTTGGATTTTGTCGGTGAAAAGTGCCATTCACAGTGTTATTTCCAAGTGTTTTTGTTGTGCCAGGGTAAATCCCAAACCATTGCACCCATTCATGGGTGACCTTCCTAAATTTAGAGTGTCCCAGGTGAAGCCCTTTTCCCATGTTAGTGTAGATTTTATGGGTCCATTCTCCATCACGTTAACCAAGCGTCGTGGTGTAAAAAGTCAAAAGGCTTATGGGTGTATTTTTGTCTGTTTCCCAACAAAGGCTATTCACCTGGAGGCTGTTTCTGATTTGTCCACTGATGCATTTTTGGCTGCCCTCCGCCGATTTGTTGGTAGACGTGGCAGATGTGCTGCCCACTACAGTGACCAGGGCACTAATTGTGTTGGGGCAAATAACCTACCCCCATTGAAGTGGTCACTCGGTAGAATTGAAAAAATTTACTCGAGTCCAGATAGAATCCCCCGTGTCGTGCAAGTAAAAACCGCGAAAGGATTACTTGACCGTAGTTTGGTGAAGGTATGTCCGTTACCCAGCCAGTAACCAACCTTCAAAACCTTGTGTAGCGTGAATCGTGCTTATTTGAATTAACTTAAGTATGACGTCCATAGTTATTGCGATAAAATTATTGTTGCAAAAATGCTAATTTATTGTTTAGACCCTTTGGGCAATTGAATAACCTTTTTTTTTTTTTGATTTTTGTTTTTGGGTTTTTCTATAAAAATTGGGAATTTTTATGGTGGGCGGAATGTTTAATACTGCCAGTTATTTTTTCTTTATTGTTTTATTTTGAATTTTTGGGAAAACCTAACCTTAAAGTTTGTTTTGATATTTTGGGCTTTCTGCAAAACCTTCAAAAAAGGAAAGTCCTGTTTTGGGAAAAATTCCGATCAGGTGATAATTTCTCGCTTTGTTGAAAGCTATTTTCTTTTTGATCACCTGATCATTTTTATTGAAATCATTCGCGTTTTTTGTCACGCTGGGAGCTTGAAGCGCCACCCTGTGTGTGACAGGAGAATGAAGAAATCACTTCCGCCAAAAAACTAAAGGAAGACACATGTGTTTTCGGGTTGAAGACCGAAATTTCAGACGCAAGAAAAGGGCGGCGCCGCCAGTGAATGCTGCAGAATTACAGAAGGTAAGCTTCTAGCGTGTTGCCGATTTTTTCCATTGTTTTTTTGTTTAATAGACTCTGTTTTCCCAGGCGGGGCGAATTTAATTTTTTGGGGTTATTTTTTTGCGATATCTCTAATTTTTCTCCCCTTCAGGGCTCAGATCTCTAGGGAGGGATGATAAAAAGTTTGGGTTTTTTCTAACGACATTCGTAGATTTTGTAAGATAAGTCTAGGGGAGTGTTCTGTTACAAAAAAAACAAATAAATACTAGAAAAGAATATCAAACTATGCCTAAATGTATGCAGGGCTGTAACTAGGAAAAAAAATTGAGGGGGAAGGGGAGGGATGATAAAAAGTTTGGGTTTTTTCGACATTCGTAGATTTTGTAAGATAATTCTAGGGAGTGTTCTGTTACAAAAAAAACAAACAAATAGTAGAAAAGAATATCAAACTAACTATGCCTAAATGTATGCAGGGCTGTAACGCTAACTATGCCTAAATGTATATACGGTCTCATCGAGAACCGTCAGGAGCTGAAAGGATTCGTTAAATACGCTTGGTGGCGCTAACAATGTGTCATTAATATGGACCAAGCAGCGAGGGAAGCGGCATCTGCCCAATATTTCGGCCCCGAACCAGCCCTGGCGATATCATACAGTGCTGCTAAATCAACAATACTGGATAAATATACCAGAACAGAGCCGGGAACATCATTGGACTTGAGTACCCAGGCACAGAATGGGACTAACAGAAGAGACCGAATGTAGACTCTGTATGGAGAATGACGAAACGGCTCTGTAACGAAATAGCGCGTATTAAAATGGCGCGTATCAAAATAGCGCGTATCAAAACAGCGCTTTTCAAAACAGCGCGTGTTCAGAATAGCGCGTGTTCAAAATAGCGCGTGTTCAAAATAGCGCGTATCAAAATAGCGCGTATCAAAATAGCGCATGTACAAAATAGCGCGTATCAGGTATGCTTAAGTATATTCACCTAAACAGTTTGAGCAAGGTCAGATAAGTTATACTTACTTAACCATTAAATAAACCGATGGATTGAGTTGTGTTAAGAACTCATATAGTTCGAGTAAGGGGTCTCTTTCTAACATATTTTTTTCAAAAAAAATTTCCCTGGCTTCTTTTCCGGGATCCTAGAGGGTGTGTAACCAAACCAAACCGAACCGGACGGAACCGAACCGAACCCAAACATGAATCGGTTCGGTTCGGTTTTGTTACACCCTTTAGGATCCCAAGAAAAAAGTCAGGAAAGTTTTTTTTTTTTAAAATATGTTAGAAAGAGACCCATTACTCGAACTATTTTGTAACAGCGACGTTTGTAATGGCGATCTTTCAAAACGCGGTATTTTTAGACGCGCTATTTTGAACACACGCTATTTTAAACACGCGCTATTTTGATACGCGCTATTTTGAACACGCGCCATTTCGATACGCGCTATTTTGATTACGCGCCGTTATGATACGCGCTATTTTGATCACGCGCTCAAATGAGCGCGCTATTTTGATACGAGCTATTTCATTACAGAGCCAGTCAGACATGTACTGTGAGAATGTCCGGCTATTGCACGTTTACGTCAGAACACTTTCGGTAAATCTCAGATTGACTCAGAAGATCTGAACAGTGTCTCACCGAAACTGATAGCCGGCCTTTTTGGCGAATCGGGCATAAAGTGATGAGAAACCACTCAAAAGTGAGCCACAATAGACCCACTAGTGGTGGAAGTGAAAGAGCCATTCACATATGAATCATCAATCATCATGCAGGGCTGCAACTAGGAAAAAAAATTGAGGGGAAGGGGAGTGAGGATAAAAGTTTTAAATGAAATTTTGAAAAACGTGTTGTGAATTTTTCTTAACTTTCAGTCTGACGTTGCTTTGTCGGTAAAGATTTTGTTGGCAATAAAGGAATTTATTATTATTATTATTATTATTATTATAAAGTTTTGGATTTTGTAATATTTTAATAATTTTAACCAGTAAAACTAAACTTTTCAAAAAATAAAATAAATGTCTCTTCATGTCACATAACGCGTGGCCAGCTTTCTATCTAGGGGGTAGGATTTTTGTATGGGCCATAATGATTGCATGGGAGAAGAGACCAATGTTGCCAGTTTAGCGAAAATATCAGTATAATCTGTTACTTGATTAGTGAAAGGTAAACTTTTCAGTTTTATGTAAGTGCCTAAATGTAAATAACTCACTTTTACAAACAGAATTTTAAAGTGTTTATTATTCTGGTTATTTATTTTCGTTTCACATTCACTAAAGTCAATTTTTTTACACCACAGTTTACTAATCTATTGGTAAGCTAACGATTCTTTAATTTTAGTCTAACCCTAACAAAGGTAATGGTAGACCACAGTGAACCCAGCGTGGTTATAGGACGCGGGAGGCTGGTCGAGACCTTAGGGGGGCGGCAGAGGTGGTATTGAGGCTCAAAAGTAGTTCCGCGGAGCTCATTTAGTACTTTTTTAAGACAAATATCATAATTATGAGTAGTAATGCCGTTTAAACTAAAAACGAAAATTTTCAGAAAATATTTAAGTAATATTACTTTAAGTGCTCACGGGCGACATATGCCACAGGCAAAAATGTTTTGAATACAAAAAGGAACATTCAAGAAAAGTTGATTGCTTAAGGTAAAATTGGCTTTATTTTAGCCAAAATCTAATGCCGACATAAAACTTGTGTATCATATTGGGTTAAAATCGTTTGATGTGTTCTTGAGTTATCGTGTATTGAGACAATTTATTTTATTATCCAATCTGGGTGTTTTAGGAACTAAATAACTCACATTTAATAAAATTTTAAAAATAAAATGTTCACGTTTTTAATAGTCCACTTCTTGTAGGGTGATCAAGTAATAATTCTCGCCCTAAAAAAATTTTTCAGATTATCCGCCGTTTGACGAGTGCGACCGCGTGCGCCTGTAGCAATTTATCAAGGTTACCTTTGCAAAACTCTCTGCGGGACTCGGGCGTATCGCGGTCTCTTTTTAATAAATGCTATACTCTATCTGTTTTTTATCCTCTTCTGGAAATTTACACCCCTAGATGTGAACTTGTTCACGCGGTATAAATATTTCTATACATACCCTTTT
Organism: Aspidapion aeneum; assembly: GCA_963576565.1. NCBI lineage: Eukaryota > Metazoa > Arthropoda > Insecta > Coleoptera > Brentidae > Aspidapion > Aspidapion aeneum. The sequence continues at coordinate 61,315,145 of OY755046.1, read as the reverse complement.
CCAAGAATAAATATAGGCAACATCCATCAAACTTAAATCTGGACTTAGAACATCCAGATTATACAAAATGTCTACCCTATGATGGCCAACAAGGTCATATTTTGCTCTTATCAACCTTTTGATGTGGGCAATATTTACTGCTGAAGGACATTGAAAATACCTAAAAAATAAAAATTATGTACACGGTGCTACAAATTCTATGTTTTTTAGGGATTTCAGGTGTTTCTAGGGGGGAGAGAGAGAGATAATATAGTCCAAATTATACGCATTTAGTTTAGTATATTATAAACAGCGGTGACAATAAACTTTTTTAAAAAAGATGTGTCTATAATTAATTCAGTTTTTAAATGGGTAGGTAATTGGTTATGTGAAGTATCCATCACTGTCAATCAAAAAAATAATAACAAATATTGATTGGCAAAAATATCTACGCCATACGTTTTTTTCTCACTTGGTGACGTCATTACAAATGCGTATAATTTAGACTATAAAACTGAACCTATTTGCCAGGCACAATTTTCAAATTTGATTTAAATTAAATGGATCTATGACGGATATGATACTTTCCTAGGTTCAAGTGAACTTCATACTATATCGGCCTTGAAAACAGTTTTAGCATTTTAGCATTTTTTAACTGTCAAAAAACTGTCATTAGCAAATCTAATCAGCTCATTACAGTGTCGATAACTATTAATTAACTCTTTGTTTGAAACTTGTAGACAATGATTGAGTAGAAATAAAGTTTCGGTCTTCCATTGTCTTTTAAACAGGACTTTTCAGTTAGTATCTTTAACCGTTTTCAAGTGTAAACTAAACAATCTAGTTTCTAGGCTACTACTTATACTACTTGGTGTGCAGTCAGGTGTGACGGCCCGCCCCCTTTTTAATCCTAAGAGGCCTGTTTATCTTAATGAGTGGTTTCCATATGTTTGGTATGTCTGTGCTTGGTTGATTGAAAACTTCTTTATTCTGTTTATAGACACAGCTTCAATAAATTTCGTTTTCGCCAACGAGACTCCTTATACAAAACTTTAGCCTCTGACCACTGAATCCTATGTGTGATCCACTAAACCAGATTTTTCAATATCCCCTAATTGGGTACTTTTTAAATGTTCATTTACTCTAACCTGAAGAGGGTGTTTTATTTCACCCACATATGATTTACCACACTCACACAGGATTTGGTAAATACATTGCTTATTATTTGAGGGATTTTCTGGATTTGTTTTAGTTACAAAACTCCTTATCATATTTCCCAATGAAAATACTGTTTTTATATTATAGTGCTTGGCTATTCGTCTTATGCTTTCTGAAATCCCTTGAACACATGGAATGTTAATAACACCCAACCAATTATTACTTTGAGAATTTGGTACATTTGGTTTGTTGTTAATTTTAGAAATTGTTGAGTTTATAAAATATTTGAATTTGAATTAGACATAAAATTTAGGTACTGTCGTGTGTGTAGGTTTCCTATATACAGTGGTTTAATTATATTATTAACAGTTATTAATTCTTTTCTTTTTTGCTTTTTCCTAAAGGTCTACACTTTAAAAAATCTCTTTAAAAATTAATTATGAATACACAATAACCTAACAAATAAATTAAACTAACCTTAAGCTACTGTTTGATCCACTGTATCTTAAGGTAACACATAATGTTTCTTCAGGTGTCAAAAGATTTTCGTACAGTTCTTCTACCTTTTGTTCAAAATATATAGCCTTTGCAAATGTGTGTGTGGCATAATATTCTTTTCTTCTTTTGAGTTCATCTGAAAAAGTGGCACTATTTAAATACAATGGTGGGTGTGCTGACCAGTCTTCGAGAAGCCGACAAACAGTCAACATCTCCTGAAGATGCCATCCATTCGAGATGGCGAAACGTCGAGAACGAATTTCCAACGACGACGGCCGAACAGCCCGAAAGCACACCCACCATTGGACGATGGCCGCGAAAGCCTTTCACAATTTGTATTTAAATACAGTTTATACTTGCTAGAATTAATAATAATAGAACTGATACAATTTACAATAAAGGGCTAGTATTATTTAACAGTTTGCCACAGGAAATAAAAAATACTCTGCCAATTTATGGGCACCTAAGCTCACACTAGGTACTATAGTTATAGTGTACATGTAAGCTAATATAACTAAAATGTGAAATATGTTTTATTCAACTCCAGACTTAATTACCTTTAGTTTGATACCACACAAGCCATGTTTTGACTTAAGCTCCAATTTTCGAAATCTACCCCCACCCTTTTTAAAAAAACTAAAATGTATTTTGTCTAACTCCAGACTCAATTACCTATCGTTTGATATCACACACGCCATATTTTCACTTAAACTCTCATTTTTGAAATCTACCCCCACCCTTTTTTTAAATGACCTAAAATGTATTTTGTTTAACTCCAGACTCAATTACCTTTCATTTGATATCACACATGCCATATTTTCTTAATAACATAACTCTAATTTTTTTAATCTACCCCCACCCTTTTATTGGGCTTGCGTTTGGTGGATTTTGTTCATTTTTAAATGGGACCATCTCGACCCAAGACCCAGCCTAGGTACCAAATTTCATTCAAATCGAGCAAGCGATTTTTGAGTTATGCATGTTGGTTGTTGCAGACAGACATACAGACAGACAGACGGCACAACAAAAAAGTTTCAAAATCATCTGAAACACATAAGATATGAACCGAACCGAACCAACTTTTTTTTTCTGGAAAAAACTACGATTACCATAGCTCACACTACTATACTACTGTGCATAAGCTATAATGCCGTTAACCTACATTTTTACAATTTTGATTTTTTGGTGCCGTCTTAATCACAATCACAACATGTTCTACATCAATTTTTATAAACAAATCTTCTTAAGCTTTTGTGGTTTTCAAGAAGCAAATAACTTACAGTTATCAAGGAGCATCGTTTGTTTGTTACTTTCCGTGTTTTTTGATCAAAACTAGGAAAATTTTATAGGTAGTTAACAGCATTCTAGCTTAAGGACAGCAGTATAGTATAGTAGTAGTATGAGCTAATATAGAAGTATTTAATAGATTGAAAATAAAGTGCAAAAAATTTGTTTTAGAATTTTAGCTTGCAAGGTGGTGTATTTGTGATTTTGACATATGTTGTTGACATCAGAGTCCTACAAATAAATTTGAGTTTTTGAACTTAGGGGGAGGCGGCTCTCCCTGCCATCTTGGATTTAGTGTGCACAAAAACGGTTTTTTTCTTCAAATTACTTGGTTACTGTATGTTTTAGAAAAAAAAGTTTTAAAATTTCCTACAAAAATGCTTTTGAACATTTTTTTGTCAGACAAATGGTTTTTGAGTTATGACGCTAAACATTTTGCCTCCATTTTGAATTGTGCCCAATTTTTTTTAGTGGCCCTTACCTTTGAAACTGTTTATTTTTGAGAAAATCTGTGATAATGTAAAATAAAAACCAACTAATAGCCTATAAAATGAGAGATCATTGAGTTCTCTGGGTAGTACCCTTGCTGAGATATGAACCCAGAAGTTAGCAGTACACATGTTTCCCTATGTATTTCCATAGTATATGCAAAATAAACCAAAATTATTCAGTTTTATGTCATTTTCTCAAAAGGTAAGCAATTTACAAAAAGTATGTAATAAACTTTATTGTAGAAAACTAAATTATCATTTAAACGATTATCACCCAAGTGGGCCAAGTCCACAATTAGCACTTAATTGGCATTCATAAATTTGGGTTTTTTTTTGATCATGAAAAAAATTAATCATGTTTTTATTCAGTTTTCAAAAAAACTAAGCATCTTATCATGTTTAGTTTCAGAGTTTCAAAATTGACACAGTTTTTATTAAAAATAAAAAATTATAAAAAAAATTATAATACAAAAAAGAAACAAAAATAAAACATTCCAAACCAAACCCTCCTTTTTTGCCTTTAAAAAAAATTTAAACATCTTAGATTTTAGCCTTATCACTGTCTTATCTGTCAAACAATATAAAAACTACTCTTACCATGGTACAATCTTGGAACCAGTTTGTAGACAATACTCTGAATGGTTGTATCAGCTCTTAAGTTGAGCATAGGCCTGGTTTTATGTACTTGCACATCACAAATTGGGCAATACTTGTTTTTCTCTAGATATTTTACTATGCAGGAACGACAAACTAAAATCAAAAATCCTCAGTAAATACTAAAAGTTAGTTATAAAATTAAGACTTAAATTTCCTTCTTTTTTAGTCTCTCTCCAATATTCCTTCTCTTAATAATTTCAATTTATCCCTATACCTAAATTATTTTCAGCCCATTTTTTTGTTATTTCATCAATCATACAATTTATGTATAATATGCCTTAGCCATGTAATTTTTTAGCCTTTTATCTAAATCTAATTGATAAATAATAGAGATATAATACTTACATGTATGCAAGCATTCAACAATAGTTGTAGCATCAATAAAGTACCCTTTGCACAGGGTACAAGTGATGACCTCAGTTAAATTTTTTATAGGCACTCGTGGCCCACTAGGAATCATATTAAAAGGATCATTGGTTGCCATTTTGTGAATCCTAAAATGCACAAAAAAGATAAAATCGATCACTAGTAAAATCTTGTAAATCCTATTTGCAGTATATTCTAGGTCTTTTATTATAGGACCAGGCCCTCTATAGGATTTACTGTAGATTCTAGGTCCGGTTTCGGTGCACTATCCGGACACTAAAACGAGACATTTTTTGATGACGATTCTTTTTGAAAATAGTAATTTAGGGATCTTGAAACTGATTTAGGTACGGAAAATCTAAAAAAAAATAGTTTTTTTAATAAAAAACACACTTTTCAATTTCTATCTATGTGATTTTGTGTGCAAAATCACATACACAGGGATTTTGGGCATAGATACTATGGACTTTGGGCCATTTGCTGGGGTTTTATTCTTATATTCCCTGACTGACTGGAAATGCGAGGTTGCCACATCACAGGAATGAAATAAAATATTTTGATTTAATTGTCCCTTCTTTCCGGCATTCATATTTTTTAACCAATAAATTAAAAGGGAAGGCTTGGATCCGGATAAGTTTCATCATATTTGTAGAAAGGTTGGGTTTGGGTTGGTTTTGGTAGAGCTGGGAAGCCTTGATTTAGGTTTGGTTTGGGTTCAGTTGGGATGGGTTTGTTTGTTATGTTTTGGTTTGGTTCAGTTCGGTTCGCGGTCGGTTGGGATCGGTTCGGGTTGGTTCTGTTCGGTTCGGTTCAGGTTGGTTCGGTTTGGTTTGGTTCAGTTCGGTTCCATTCGGGTTCGGTTGGGATCGGTCCGGTTCCGTTTGGTCCAGTTCGGGTTGGTTCCGTTCGGTTTTGGTTCAGGTTGGTTCCGTTCGGTTTCGGTTCAGGTTGGTTCTGTTCGATTCGGATGTGGGTTCAGTTCGATTCGGATGTGGGTTCAGTTCTGTTCGGTTGGGCTCGGTTCCGTTCGGGTTCGGTTTGGTTGGGATTGGTTCAATTCAGTTCGGTACCGGTTGGTTCTGCTCGGTTCGGTTTAGTTCCGTTCGGTTCGCGTTAGTTCCGTTCGGTTCCGGTTGTTTTCGTTCGGGTTCCGTTCGGTTCATGCCGGTTCTGTTCGGTTGGGTTTGGGTTGGTTTAGGTAGAGCTGGGTTGGGGTTAGTTAGGTTGTACTAGGTTTGGTTCAGTTTGGTTTGGGTTGGTTTAGGTAGACCTGGGTTGGGGTTACTTAGAATAGAATAACACTTTATTGCCAACAAGCTTCATTGTACTAGGTTTGGTTAATTTTATCTTTTTAGGTGTGATCAAAACAGAATTAATAATATTTGTTTGCTTATTTTGATTATTTTTGCGGAAACGTGGCAACATTGCAAAATATAAACCACAGATTTGTTTTGATGGGGTTGAAAAGTCAAAATTGAATGAAAAGTGAGGTTAGAATGCTGTTTTGTAGGTGTTTTTTAAGGTTTTATTTATTTATTTTCTCAAAAAATACTGGATAATCCACAAAATTTTTTTTGGAAAAACGTTATTTAGAAGGTCTACTTTAAGGTAAATTTTATTTTTTCCAAAAAATCATGTGTCCGGATAGTGCACTGGCCCCTCTAGGTCCTCTATGATAATGACTATAGATTCTAACAAGTCTTCTATGGGGTTCCATCAAGGTTAAAGGTTTATATGGTATGTAAAATGCAAATTTGTATTGTGTAACTAGAATAAAATTTAGTTAGACAGAAGGGTCCAGCTTACCCATATTTTTGTCAATGAAAAGCTAAACCAGGCTGCTATATTGCCTAGAAAGTGTGTCTGCAAACAGAGACTTCTTGTTTGCCCATATTGGTGCATGTGACCTACAAAATTTCGCCATGGTATGTACACACACTGTTAGGATTTGTGTATTTATTTATAAGGTAAATACATAATTTAGGAGTTAATGGAAGGAGACAAATTAATGAGTCTTAATTATTATTAATATTTAACAAATTATTATTTTTTTATTTGGGCAAAAATGATTTTTTCAAGGCAACCTTGGATTTGAAGGACCCAAAACAAATGACAGTTATAATGGCGAAAATGGCGTCCCAAATATTTTCCTTTTCCTGGCGCTTGTTTACCACTTTCAAACACGTTTATCAACACTTAATTTTAAAAATTTAAACCAAATTTTAAACAATTCGCAAACAACCACCTTTAAAATTACATATTCCGAAATTTTCCGCGTAAATTTCCCTTGGGAAATTGTTTATTTTCTTCGCGAAAAAAATGAACACAAAAATCAGACGCACTTTGCAGAACCATTGCCAACTGCCATAAACGTCAAAAAATTCCCTAGTATATCCCTAGTTCTATTTTTTTTGGCTAAAAGGCCAAAAGAACTAGGTGGGGTTGCTCACATTTTAAAGATAGCTACAATAATTATTTGGGATTATTCACATCTTAAAAGTCGTAAATACTTACAGGGTGTTCTCATCTAAAATATAATGTAGAAAGTTTATTCTTATTGTAATAATTTGTCGACTAAAAAAGCTCAGCTTATATTATAAACACTGGTCGACAAGCGCTTTGTTCCGATCTACAGGGTGTTAAAATTTTTACTACCCTAGAAATTTTTCGCGGTGCGCTGATAAATCTTAAAATACAAAAAAATACTGTTTAGTGTAGAAACTTTTTGATCTTTTGATTTTTTTTGTCTAATATAGCGTTATGGAGAAAAAAATTCTAGATGAAAGAATTTATTTTATATTATAAATTCTACCAATGCCACACTGCAAAAATATTTATGAGGGAAAAATGGGCTAAATGTCTAAAAAACTGCATCTCAAACCATAACTTTTAGTGGTATTAAGAAATACAGATACAAATTTTTTACCACCAGTAGAGGCCCTCCATATATTTTAATAGGAAACACAACAGTCAAATGTATCCAGGGCCCTTACTCTTTAGGGGTTTCTGAGAAGGCTAGAACAAAAACTTTCGTGCTGGTAGTTCATATTTTATTATTTTTTTAAATAAAAATACAACAGTTAATTATTTAAATATTACATTACACCAGTGGCGTATACAAAAAATCGCATTGAGGGGGGGCTTGAAAATTTTATTTTACCCTTTTATTTCATATACATTAAAAATAATGCGAAAGATTTACTCTTTAACATATTGTATTTTTAGGTTCTTAGAGCTTGGGCCCCCAAGCCCCTCCCCCTTGTATATGCCACTTCATTACACCAAATAAAATTGTCCTAGTTAAAATACAGAAACAATTTCTTGTAACATATGCAAAAATCAACTGGAACAAAGGAGTAAGAAATTATGTTTCCTATAAAGTTAGCTGCCCCTTTCCTTGAATTAGTATTTTCTACATTATAACAAAATTAATTTAAATTACAAAAAAACATACATCTACACAGCCCACTCAAATTTAATTAATTTATGGGGGCTGTGACATCTATAATTGTAAAGAGTGATTCATTTAAAGGTAGTATTTTCAGTATCAATTTTTTCGGCATAGCTTTTCACGTTATGTACAGGGTGTCTCATTATATTTTTCCCACCCTTTTCTACCATTAATAATTGATATAGGAATATAAAAGAAATTGTGTTCGAATTTGCGAAATTTTTACTTTTAAATTGCATCTTGACTTTATTCCTGATGCTTACCGTATTTGACAGGCGCTCAAATTTATAGTTTTTGTAAATTGGATGCTCCTTATATTATTTAATTAATAGATTAGGGTTGGAATATACTTTCCAAAAATACCCCATATGTCGCAGTTTTGATAAATAGTTTCTGAAATATTAGCGATAAATTTTTATATGATAAAAAAATAACATTACCACTTTTGTGTTAATTTCAGTGTCCTTATTTCGAACTATGTTAGTCCCCATGTATAAACAGTGACAATGACAACTATTTTTTTTTTAAATGACGCTCAGAATGACAACCGGTAACGACAACAAAGTCACTGTTGATACATGGGGACTAACATAATTTGGAATAAGGATACTAAAATTAACACAAGAGCGGTACTGTTATAATTGCTAATATATCAGAAACTATGGCTCTAAACTACGGCATATCGGGTATTTTATTAATTAAATAATATAAGGAGCATCCAATTCACAAAAACTATAAAATTGAGCGCCTGTCAAATACGGTAAGCATCAGGAATAAAGTCAAGATGCAATTTAAAAGTAAAAATTTCGCGAATTCGAACACAATTTCTTGTATATTCCTATATCAATTATTAATGGTCTAAAAGGGTGGGAAAAATATGCGTGTGTTTTGGAACATAGACACACAGTGCTGTGTGGATAGACGCCATATTTGTTGTTTGGTTACATTTTGCGGTGTTTTGCGTTACAAGTTGTGTGAAATTGTTTTTTTAGGAAAAATTGGAAATATTTTACGTCATACATATGTGTTTAGTGGAAAATTGTCCGGGCGACGTAAGGGAGTGCCACTCCTCAGGTAGGGGAGGGTGGGGAGAACCTGAACAATTTTTAGTTTTTCTTTAATATTTCGTAAAATGTAATTGTGGTCATTAATCAATACTTCAATAAACTAAGGGTCATATCTGACCTCTAAAAAAATCAACGTAGGTGTTTTTTATGTTCTCCCATGTACTGACAAAATACGTGTTTGTGTCATGATCCAAGTGTCAGAAGTCTCTCCGGCACTGGGGAGATATTGGACACTACCTAGACACTAGAATAAACACTGATCAAAGTAATAATATTCATTTAAAAACCTATTTCGGGAAAATCAAAGAAATTAGTAATTACTAAAACTGAAAAACGCGAATAAAAAAAAAGTTTATCATTGATGTGGCACTATCATTTAATCTCAGTAAAATTAATTTTGAAAAGCTATTTTAACAACCACCAAACTTTAGTCAATAAATCATTTGAGTCTAACATATGTTAAATTCTGTTACATCTAAATATTTTAAAAAATTTGGATATCCTCAAACCATTGGGATGGGGAGACTCTGGCCATTGTTCAAAGTCTCCCTGTGGGGCGCCATTACAAAAACTATTTTTCTGTGCAATAATAGTTCAATTACCTTAACAGTAAACATTTTTAATAGTTGTTAAATGTTAAATTTGAAAGTTTGAAAGCAATTATCTCAAAAACTAATAGATAGATCTTTAAAATTTTTACACGGTGGTAAGGACATTCAAAAGGCCTTCAAAACAAGGTATCACTAGATCCACTTTCCCTATTCAAAATATAGGGGTTCATATATACCTTACCCCTCGAAGGGGGTTCATGCTACAAAAATTTCAAGATAGCCAAAAAGTGTCCCCCTTGAAAACAAAGTCGATGTGTTTCGGCGTTTTTTAATTTCTTGATCATTTTCGAGAAAATCCAGGTGGTTCCTTTTTAAAATGTCACCTTGTATATACTTACAACATCGGTACTAAAATTTATAATTTTAGACTTGCAGTTTGGTTCGGTTTGAAACGAATCGAACCGAACCGAACTGAACCGAAACGAACCGAACCAAGGTATGATTTTTTCTATTTTAACCATTTAAGGAGCCCACTGTGCGACAGTTGGAAAGTATGACAGTTTAATTTGTCAAAATATCCATACTAAAACAAATACATTTAAATGAATCCTTTCTTACAACCATATCAATAAAATACTAAAATACCTACAACAAACATTTAATAAAAGGCATATAGAAATGCCACATTTAACAAAAAAATTATTCTACGACTTTACCGTCAAATTAAAAATAAAAATATTTACAAGCAGATTCGTAAGAAATCCGTATAGAAAAAAAAATGTGGCAGAGCTATATATCTAATGTCGAATTTCTTAGAAACTAATAAAAAAAAATGTCAGTCAAAAAAATAACTTAATTTAAATTAAACAGTTTTTTTTAAATACGTTTTTGCCACTTTTATGACCATAACAAACAAAATATTTGGAGAAACAAAAATTATCTCCTTTACATAAGATGTTATTAAAATATATAGACAAACTTTAGAATGTCATTTCTTATTACTCAATTTTAGGACAAAAGTTCATGTACAAATAGCTCTGCAAAGTACGCTGTAAAGTTTGGCTATATGCTTTAAAAACATCCTGTAAATAAAAATTGCTGGTCACAAAGGACACAATGCCTCGAAAAATGGCAAACAAAAACCTAGGTAAGCTTTAAATAAAAGAAAATCAGTCAATTTTCGGATTCGATGAAGTCAAAAACGGAGGGCCACCTTCTGGCGCGTCAGGAAACCTTTGCATGTATCTTTCCAGTTTAATGTACTTCACCGACGTTAGATGGCCGCCGCACCTGCACAAAAAAAACGAACATGACCAACACTGAGCATGTTACCTCCACAATACAGGGTGTTCCAAGCGCTGCCCACAAGAAAGACCGGCCCAAAAAGAAACGCCTCACGGCCCGCTGTCATTATAAAACATGTGTGTGTTCAGTTTTGTTATGTTTGTTTACGTCGATTTTTTTTTAATTCGGGCACAAATTTTATGTGAATTTTATCAAAGTTATTAAAAAACGAAACACACACGAAAAAGACTGTAGTGGGCTGCGTTAAAATAATTAATGGCTAATGGGTAAATTATAAAGAAAATACCTATAAGATAAACAATGCCGCGAACGTGTAATTAGTGTTGTTCCTTGTCGGTCCAACTATAAAACTGAAACCTAATATGTTGCAAACGGGAAAGAAGTGGTAAAAGATAAGATCTTGGATAAGATTGATCAAGTAATAGACATCCTTAGTGACATTTTCGATAATGAGAGTGAAAAATGTGTTCAGTTGTCATTTCTTATTGAACAATTAGGTCTTTTGAAAAGGTAACCTGAGAATCGAAGATATGGTGGATACACTTTAATGTTGGCTTCATCTTTGTTTATCCAGTTATCCAGTGCATACACGTCAATTTATAATTCTAGGGTAATATGTCTTCCGCACCCTCGCAATATTAAAAAACTGATTTGTAAAATATTGTTAACAGATAGTAATCTCTCTGGTAGTGTGAAATATTTAAAAAGTAAGATACAGCTTTTAAAAGAACATGAGTTGGTAGTTAACTTACACTTTATTGAAATAGATATTAAACTTTGTGCTGGGTAATTTTTCAAAAAATTTTAAATTTTTCTTCAGATAACTCTAGCGAGTGTTTTTGTGGACAAAAACTATTGTCAAAGCTTGAAAAAATTAGTTTAAGGGCATGTAAAGTTTTTTAAAATAATTTTATTAAAAAGCACAATGATTTAATGTCTGCTAATAAATCTTTGAATAAGAACTCAAAGATGATGACAGTCAAAGAAAAATTAAAAAACTAAAAGCTTAGGTTTGATATGTCCAATTTTGAAAGACTTGTATAGATTTGAAGTTACTAACGATATTATGTACCTAATATATGTACCTGAAGATATTAGAATGCAAATTTTGTATAATTTTTTATTATATAGAGTCAGTTCTTTTATCCATAATAAACACATATATCAGCAAAATATTTTTTTCAATTTTTGCCTATAAAAGAACAAAATTTTTTTGGTAATTTATTTAAATTGTGTAAAAACATATAATATATTAAGCAATACAATAAGAATCCTGGGACTCCTAAGATCACGTGACCGCCGACTTGCTTATAACGCGCCATGGCCGGTCTTTATCGTTGGCTGCGGTTCCAAGTTAAGTGTCCACCATTGTGCTAACTTTTTTATCTATTCATCTTTCTTGCACTAATGTTAAACAGAGAGGTCAATAGGTATGACACTTACCACCAACCGTGCAGGTTTCTAAAAGCGACTGCAGCGTCTTGGGTGTCAGCGCACTTCAAATACAAGCATCCCGACACGGGCTCCCCTTCGCAGTGCAAAAGACGGCAACGATGCGCACATTTTGACAACACCGCCTCTCTTGCTAACCTGCAAAAATAAAAACTTTATCAATCGTTAGGCAATCATGACCTAATGGAGTGCCTGCAAAAGGCACAGTCTCGGATATGTCGAATTTTTCACGTCACTGGTGGTCCAACTGATTTTCATAAACAAAAGTTAGATATGAAATGATCAACTATTATCTTTGGAATTTTTTAAAAACCAAGACAGTTTTCCAACTGCTTTTAGTACATACTTATAAAATATAATTTTTTAAACGTATTGTCGTTATTTTTTTTCAGCCCGCTTTATTTTTTATTACACAAAACTTAAAATACAAGTCAAACTGAATGTGATCGTTTATTATCAAAGGTAAACCGAGGACTTGAGAAGTAAACAAAAGGTGTAGGTTAGCGGATTACTTTTGAAGCTGAAACAAACACATTATTTTCTTCGAATTTTAATTTTTGTGTAAAAAAACAGTAGGAAAATTGCCTTAGTTTTCAAAAAATTTAAAAAATATTAGTTGTTCATATCATATCTAAATTTTGTTTATAAAAATCAGCTGGACTACCAGTGACGTGAAAAATTCGACATATATATAGACCGGTCTTATTCTAAGGACTGTGATTGGAAGCAGCTAACAGTACAGGGTATAAGAGGATGAGAACATTGTTTTAGAGATGGCGCTGTCATAGATTTAACAATTAAAGTTAAAAAGATATGTGCATTAAAGTCTAAATTTACCTTACGTTAATCAGCGAGTCTCCTTCGGTGATCATGCCTCGGATCTTTAGACAGGGAGTCGGGGAACAAGGGGGTGAGTTAACAGATCCAATATCTGTACCAAATGCTTGTCCTTGCCAGCTTTTGTTAGTAGAGGAGCTGAAAAAAATAATTTTATGCGACACACCTTTACATAGGTAATAAAATGGTTTGGTCTTAAGGTGCGTGTCCACAAAAAGTTTTATCGACAGTAACTTTCAATTCTTTACCAAAATATTTTTTTTGTGAAATGTCAATGAATTTGGCAAGAAAATAACATAACCAAAAAATGTGAGCTTGAGTAACTATGATGGGTTTGTCGAGTCTATATTTCTTTAAAATATGTTGTACATACAGGGTCTCTATCCACAATGTGTTGATTTGTGAGAGATACTGTCAAGAGCAGTATTTCTCACAAATGGACATGCACCCTTATTTCTTACAAATCTTTCTTAAAATAATTAACATATTTGTACCTAACCTAATCTAGAGCCCCTGTATGTATAACATATTTTAAAATATGTCGTAGATACAGGGTCTTTAACCTAAGCTAATGATATCAAAATTATAGGAATAATAGATTTAATTATATTTTTCCAAAATACCTATTAAATCAATAACAACAATAAGTTATAATTATATATTGCTTATATTTTGCAAATAAGTCTAGTTACATCGAGAACAATAATACATTTAATACAAACATTAAACACAAGCTAAATAAATATTAGATCAAAAAATACGTTTTTGTCAAACATAAAAAATTAATATTCTTAGTTAATATCACACACTATAATAATGGTTATATATATATAAATTAAACTTAAATTTATTAAGATTGGTTAGATATCCTTTACAATTTCGGTTAAAAGATGGTTAAAATAAAATCTCTTTAATTTGGGGAAAATGTATTCCCAAAAAGCTTAATCTCTCTTGTACTTATAGGCCAAAAAGACAACCTGTAATGAAAATATGTCATTATACTGAAAACTAAAAATCTCTTCTTTTTTCATTTTAGATCATTTTTTACTAGACTAGCAAATTCAAACATACTTATTTGTATAGCTTCTTCAACTTTTGAATTTTTAGCTTTGTATGGGAACTTTACTTCGACTAAATCGTTATGGTATTGCAGATAGAAAATAAAAACTTTGTTTATAAACAAATCACATTTGAATACTCTTTTCCTTGCAAACTTTGGGAAATCTTTCAAAGCCTTTAGTTCGTTGTCTTGTCCATATTTGGTATAAATATTGCCACTAACATTGGAGTGTAAAAGTTCTTTAACTAATATATTTCTTTTAATTTTTTTTTAGTAATCTTTTTTTAATTTCTCAAGAAAATTTGCCTTCTTATCTGCAAAGATAAGCTTATTTGTAGATGTCAAAGCTTGTCAAGTGTTTTTGAAATCCTCTCTACTTCTTAATTATGAAATTTTTTGGATGTAAAACTGGCCAGCTAAAATTTTAGAGACATGGATTATCCTAACAAAGTAGGAAGGTTAAATATGTTGTATTTATGTACTTTACTTCGGCTAAAGCGTTTTCATTGAGAATAAGAGGATTTAGTGATGCAGCTAAGAAACGGAAAATCTTTGTTTATAAACAAACCAAATTTTAACACTTTGGGTCAGAATTTCAATCTTATCAAGATCTTTTTATAATTCCTCAAGAGAATTTGCCTTCTTAACTGCGAAGTTAGATTCCAAAGTGTTTAATCTCTTCTACATCTTTAATTTAAACTTTTTTGCGTATACAACTCACATTTCCGAAAGACACGGATTATCCTAACAAATTAGGAAGATTAAATATGTTAGTTAACACGCCAAATCTTCTTAAATATTCTTCAAAATGTCAGGTAAAAGATGATCAAAATAAAATCTCTTCAGTTTGGGAAACATTTCTTCCCAACAAGCTTCATCCCTCAAAATATACTCATAGGCCAACCCTTTTGGCGTCCACACCACAAAATAGCAACCATCTCTCCCTGTGACAAAAATTTGCCCTTGTACTTGAAAATAATATTTGTCTACTCTTTTTAATCTTAAAGAATTGTTTACCAGGCTAGCATATTGAATATCTTTGCTAGCGATAGCTTCTTCTATGGTTGCATATCTAGCTTTGTAAGGACATTTTACTTCGACTAAAGCGTTTTCATTGAGGATTAGACCATCTGGTGATGCAGCTAGAAACGGAAAATCTTTGTTTATAAACAAACCACATTTTAACACTTTTTTCCCAGTTAATTTTTGGAAATCTTCCAAAGCATGTGCTTCATTGTCTTGTCCATATTTTGTATAAATATTACCGCTAAAAGTGGAGTGTAAAAGTTCCTTTATTATTGCACTACTATTGGTTTTTTCTAGTAATTCAAACACCCTTCCCAAATTTGAAGCCGTCAATCGTTTTTTTACGCTCCGCAAACGAAAGTTTTTCGTTTCTTCTGTTTTAAATTTATAAAAGAAAATACGCTTTCTTATCTGCAAAGTTTAGCTTATTTGTAGATTCCAAAGCTTCATTTAAGGTTTATGAAATTCTTTCTACTTCTTTAATATAACATTTTTTGGGTGTATAACTGACCAACTTAAATTTCAGAAAGACTTGAATTATCCGAACAAATCAGGATGGTTAAATATGTTAGTTAATACGCCAAATCTTCTTAAATATTCTTCAAAATGTCAGGTAAAAGATGATCAAAATAAAATCTCTTCAGTTTGGGAAACATTTCTTCCCAACAAGCTTCATCCCTCAAAATATACTCATAGGCCAACCCTTTTGGGGTCTACACCACAAAATAGCAACCATCTCTCCCTGTGACAAAAATTTGCCCTTGTACTTGAAAAAAATATTTGTCTACTCTTTATAATCTTAAAGAATTGTTTACCAGGCTAGCATATTGAATATCTTTGCTAGCGATAGCTTCTTCTATGGTTGCATATCTAGCTTTCTAAGGACATTTTACTTCGACTAAAGCGTTTTCATTGAGGATTAGACCATCTGGTGATGCAGCTAGAAACGGAAAATCTTTGTTTATAAACAAACCACATTTTAACACTTTTTTCCCAGTTAATTTTTGGAAATCTTCCAAAGCATGTGCTTCATTGTCTTGTCCATATTTTGTATAAATATTACCGCTAAAAGTGGAGTGTAAAAGTTCCTTTATTATTGCACTACTATTGGTTTTTTCTAGTAATTCAAACACCCTTCCCAAATTTGAAGCCGTCAATCGTTTTTTTACGCTCTGCAAACGACAGTTTTTCGTTTCTTCTGTTTTAAATTTACAAAAGAAAATACGCTTTCTTATCTGCAAAGTTTAGCTTATTTGTAGATTCCAAAGCTTAATTTATGGTTTATGAAATTCTTTCTACTTCTTTAATATAACATTTTTTGGGTGTATAACTGACCAACTTAAATTTCAGAAAGACTTGAATTATCCTAACAAATCAGGAAGGTTAAATATGTTAGTTAATACGCCAAATCTTCTTAAATATTCTTCAAAATGTCAGGTAAAAGATGATCAAAATAAAATCTCTCCAGTTTGGGAAACATTTCTTCCCAACAAGCTTCATCTCTCAAAATATACTCATAGGCCAATCCTTTTGGCGTCCACACCACAAAATAGCAACCATCTCTCCCTGTGACAAAAATTTGCCCTTGTACTTGAAAATAATATTTGTCTTCTCTTTTTAATCTTAAAGAATTGTTTACCAGGTTAGCATATTGAATGTCCTTGTTAGCGATAGCTTCTTCTATGGTTGAATTTCTAGCTTTGTAAGGACATTTTACTTCGACTAAAGCGTTTTCGTTGAGGATTAGACCATCTGGTGATGCAGCTAGAAACGGAAAATCTTTGTTTATAAACAAACCACATTTTGACACTTTTTTCCCAGTTAATTTTTGGAAATCTTCTAAAGCATGTGCTTCATTGTCTTGCCCGTATTTGGTATATATATTACCGCTAAAACTAGAGTGTAAAAGTTCCTTAACTATTGAACTTCTATTGGTTTTTTCTAGTAATTTAAAAACCCTTCCAAAATTTGAAGCTGTCAACCGTTTTTTACGTTCTGTAAACCAAAGTTCTTCGTTTCTTTGACCCTG
Organism: Aspidapion aeneum; assembly: GCA_963576565.1. Taxonomy (NCBI): domain Eukaryota; kingdom Metazoa; phylum Arthropoda; class Insecta; order Coleoptera; family Brentidae; genus Aspidapion; species Aspidapion aeneum. The sequence goes on along the minus strand of OY755046.1, from coordinate 61,297,931 downwards.
GGTTAGCATTTCAATCTTATCTAGATCTCGTTTTAGTTCTTCAAGAAAATTTGCCTTTTTGTCTTCAAAGTTAACTTCATTTGCAGATTCTAAAGCTTCATTTAGTGTGTTCGAAATCCTTTCTACTTCTTTAATATGAACTTTTTTGGGTGTAGAACTTGCTAGCTGACATTCTAGAAAAGTACTGCTATCTTTACTAATGTTAGCATGGTTAGAAGTGTTACTTTTATTGCTAATATTAGATTTGTTAGAATCCGTCTTACTATCTTCATAAATTTCATGAATTTCGTTCAAATACCCTTCGAATTCTTCACCAGATATCGGAGGTAAGTGTATCGAACTACATAATTCATTTAGCTCATATAAACCAAACCCTAAACTTGCGATTCCCGCTACAATAGCCAAATTAACATCTAACAACTCTGATTTTGGCTCTTCACTACATACAGAATGTTCTTTTTTACACCGTTTACAGACCAAGAGATAGATGGAGAAGAAACCTTCCCTTATCTCGTTTTTGATGTAGACATCTTTGAATGTGCAGAAATAGAAAAATTTTCGATGTGGGAAGTTCAAAATGGCATCTATCATGTACTGCACGTCTACAATTCGTCTTCCAGGTCGATATTTGAATTCTGTGGTGTCGTTGCTTGTTCTGCAACAATAGTTCTTCTTGGTATCATTATTAATTTGGGATTTTAAAGAGTGAAAGACTGTGTTTCTTTTGTTGCAGAAAGAAATTTTGAAAATTTGAGTTTTGTTTTCAAAAGCTCCTCAGATTCTTTTAAGAAACCGAGTAAATCTTAAAAACAAAAGTTACTTACTACTGGGATTTTGCTTAACTTTACATCGCAAAATCTAATTAAGTTTCTATAATTATCTAACCCTTTCAAACACATTCACACACCCTTTCACTCTTTTAAACATTTTGGTAATCAACATTTTTTATTAAATTTTAGCAATCACAACTTAATATCGATCTAGAGAGGAGGTGATATTAAAGATCGAAACATTTTTAAAAAAGTTCTACTAGAGTTACCGTAAGGTATAAATAACAAAAAAAAATCGATTTAGATTCTGATTTTCTGGGAATCGCTGCTGCGTGGTAAATTAACATGTTACGAAAATACAAATACATTAATATACAGGGTGGTTTAGTAGGATGATTTGATAAAAGGATAGGATGTTTAAAACTTTTTGAACCATAATTTTCCCTCCTTAATAGTTTGGAATAATAATATTGTCTATGGTTTTAAGTAAATCGTGAATAAATACACTTTGGAAATTTAAAATTTAAAACCTTAAGAACCGCGTGCATGCACCGCGATTTCCCAAATTTTTGAGTTCGGTTTAACACATTTTTTACATCTCTCCATCTTCCTTTCTTTCAACTACAAAACACTAAAAATCTAAGTGTAAAACTTACCTGCTTTTGTTTAGATTTGATCCGATCCACCTCCACACTTCAAATGATTCGCCCTGAACTGTTTGAACTTCTGTTCTGATTCTTGACTCGTTTTCGTTGATGTACTGTACAGCTTGCTCCCAAAGCTGTTGTTTCTCTGGAATATAGAAATACAGGGTGTTATTTTTTTAATTTAACCAATGAATTATATACGAAATAACTGGAACGGCCGCGGCTATAAATTACGAATGGATGATTCTACAAAAATGGTGCTGTGGAGTGGGAATGCATATTTTTTAAACACAGACTGCAAATAAAGCATAGTTTTAGTTATAAGATTTAAAACGAAATGTTTTCTTTATGGAGCATTTGAGTTTAATGTATAAAAAAAATTGCAAGTTTATAATTTTTTTTATTACAAAGCAAATACCTCATTCATCTGGTGTAGTCCCAAACCAAATATTAAAAACTCAAATTGAAAAAAATATCCTAATAAATAATATTTAACCAAGTCTTAACTATTTATCAAAAAATTGATAAAACTTAAGTTTGCAGTCATATTTTTGAAAATCCAAATTTACATCTTCGGAAAATTTTCCAATTTTAAACGTGCTCCATTATTAATAACACAATGTTTGTGAATACCACCGGTTAATTTCTAGAGAAAGAGACGGCCCTGGATATCTAATTTACTTGTGAGGGTGACAAGTTCTGACAGATAATGCCAACTTTAGTTTGGTTTAAGTTATAGATCTTTTTATTTTCGGCAGAAAATTAGTTTTTTTCGGAGAAATCAAAAAGGAACGCTTCAATTATCATTCCTCTGGTAAGTAAATATTCGACTGATATCAATTATAAGTATAGGAACTTTGTTTATATAAAACTTAAGTTAGGTAGTCTAAATAGATTTTGATTTAAATTGGAAAACCATTAAAAAACTCATTCCTCTGGTACTCATGCCTCTGGAACTTTTATGCAATAATTCCTAACATTCGGGAAAATAAATGTTTCTTAGCTTACACCTAATTAGTTATATAAATTTAAAAAAACAAAATTATTTACTGTGCTGTACTGTTATTTAAAGGCAATGACCAAAAATGATATCCATATAGCCCACTTTTGGTAGAATCATCCATATTTTTTAAATTGTTTTTATTGAACAAAAATAAAAAATGAGAACACGATGCATTGCTTGTAGAAACGAGTTTTATAGGATTGAAAAGCCGGTTTTCTTTTTAAAGTAAATAGCTTTGATTATTTAAAAAACTTTATTAGCTTATTATTATTACCTAATCCCAGTAAAAATCCAGTTATAGATTAAAAATCATCAAACGTCCGCGAACTTTCAAAACCACAGAATATCATCGCAGAGTAAAAGTAAAAAAGGAAAGGTAGCACCTTCTGCGCAGCGTGCTCTTTCTACAAAAAATATCAATATTTTTGCCTCACTTTGCATATATGGAAAAGCCTATCCAGTTATATATATAGAGATATAAACAAGTCGATTTGTTTTCGAGGAAGACACTTTCTGGCTATCTTGAAATTTTTGTAGCACGCAAGCTCTTTTAGGGGTAATCTTTGAATAGGGAAAGCGAGTTGATTGATACCTAATTTTGAAGGTCTCTTAAATGTACATATTATTATTTTTTTTTAAATCTCCGTGGTAATTTTAGAAGAAAATATTTCAAAAATAAAACGGTAGATTTTCGAAATTTTTACACGGTTGTAAACCGAACCGAACCGAACCGAAGGCACCTTGAAAACAAGGTATATCAACCAATTTTCTCTATTTAAAATATAGGGGTAAAGTTTACTTCTAAATATTTCAAGAAGGCCAATCAAAAACAAAGGGTCATATATGCCGTTATACGAACCTTTAAAAAAAATTGGTAGTATTTCATTCAAGCATACCCTAGCTTCAACTCTGACCTACGGATTTAATCTATAATGGAGTGAGAGGGATATATGTTCTCACCTTTGCGATCTTTTACAGACAAAATCATGTCCCGGACGTGGTTGATTACCAAAAAATTTTCGCCACTTTCTTCAGTTGCTGTCTGCATTATTTCCAGAATTTTTTCTACTAACAAGGTCATCTGAAACAAAATACAAAAAAAATTATGTCTCATCTTAAAATCCATTTTTTGATTATTAATCTTAAAAATCGAAAAAACAAGTAAACTTTTTTAAATTTTAATTAAAAAACTGATTTACAGCGCTAATAGTTCTAGGGCCATTGCATAATGAAAATACTGAATTATTATCATTTACCACAAGTGGTTTAATCCGATTATACAGGGTTTTATTCAGTAACATGCTAAAATTTAAGAAGCTATATCCTGGAAGCAAAATTATGTTTTGATTTATTTCTATACATCAAGAAGCATTTCCTGATGTATAGGCCAGTCATTAAAGCAAAAAAAGACCCCCAGCTTGCAAAAGATGGTGTAGTCGCAATTTTGACATATGTTCACATTGGAGTCCCAAAAAAAAATCGAGTTTTCAACCTTGGGGGCCGCCTCCCCCAACATCTTGGATTTAGTGTGTACAAAAAGGTTTTTTAAATTACTTGGTTACTGTACAGGGTGTCCCAAATTGGGCACTTTTAGGGGGTTTAAGGTACTTCTAGGGGAGACAGAGAAAAACTGACCACGCATTGCGAGGCTCAAATTTCAAGAGAAGACTTATAGTGAAAACTGCATTTTGAAATATCGTCTCGTCTTTGAGCTACGGGGGCTTTTTGAAAAGTCTGCATTTTTGAAGGGGGTCTATAACTTCGCTATTAGTGGAAATTTTGATTTAGAGTAAATTGCAGTTTTATAGACTATGTCACGGGGAATTCACCCGCTAAACTAAATTTTAACTGTCACTTTTAGTTTTTGAGATATGACATAAAGTTGCATTTTTTCCTATGGAATGGCCTATATTTTAATTAATTTTCATATCATCATCATATCTCATAGTTTGATTGAGCGGTTTAGGAGATATTCAGCTTTTTCACTTATTTCTAGTGCGCTATGATTTCCTGCTGAGGCAGGTAAAGGCACCCCAGTATTTTTATTATTTTACACAGTCACAAATATAGTAAGGCTGGTTTGGAAAAATTATAATTCAGCTGACGGCCCTCAAAGCCTATTTATAAAAAATTTTAAAAAATGATATATATTTCAAAATAAAATTAAAACGCTTTTGTGCAAAATAATTTCATATCAAAGCGTAATGTCAAATTGTTTAAACAATTGAAAACAATGACAAAACGCCAAGACGCAAGACAACATATAAGACAACAAAACTATAGGAGCATTGACGTAGGATTTGACCGCAAGGCTCTCACGTCAATGGCGCATGACGTCATTCAACGCACACTAGACAAAAATAAAAAACTTTAATTATCTCCGAAACCGCTCAATCAAACTATGACATATGATAAATCATTTTGAAAAGAATTCAATTACGCATTCGAAAATTAATTAAAATATAGGCCATTCCATAAGAAAAAATGCAACTTTATGTCATATCTCAAAAACTAAAAGAGACAGTTAAAATTTAATTTAGCGGTTGAATTCCTCGTGACAAAGTCTATAAAATTGCAATTTACTCTAAATCAATATTTCCAATATAACGAAGTTATAGACCCCCCTCCAAAATGCAGACTTTTCAAAAAGCCCCCGTAGCTCAAAGACGAGACGATATTTCAAAATGCGGTTTTCACTATAAGTCTTCTCTTGAAATTTGAGCCTCGTAATGCGTAGTCAGTTTTTCTCTGTCTTCCCTAGAAGTACCTTAAACCCCCCAAAAGTGCCCAATTTGGGACACCCTGTACGTTTAAGAAAAAAAAGTTGAAACAAAAGTTGAAGACAATAAAATTTCCTAGAAAAACGCTTTTACGCGTTTGTTTGTCAGACGAATGGTTTTCGAGTTATGGCACTAAACGTTTGGCCGTTATTTTATATTTTTATCAATGTTTCTTTTTAATGGCCTTTAACTTCGAAACTGCTTATTTTTGAAAAAATCTGTAATAACATAAAATAAAAACCACCTAATAACCTATCAAATGAGACATTAGCGAGTTCTCTGGGTAGTACCCTTGCTGAGATAAGAACCCTGAAGTATTAGCAGTACACCACACCCGTTTCCTATGTATTTCCATAGTATATGCAAAATAAACCGAAATTATTCAGTTTTATGTCGTTTTCTCAAAAGGTTAGAATTTTACAGAAAGTGTGTAAGCAACTTTATTAAAGAAAATTTAATCATCTTTTAAACGATGTAACACCTAAGTGGGCCAAGTCCACTGTTAGCACTAAATTGGCATTATAAATTGGGGTTATTTTTTAGGATCGCAAAAAAAATAATGTTTTTTTAGGTGTTATTTAGTTTACAAAAAAAAACTAAGCATTTTAGGGAAAAATGTTAAAATACCTTTTTTAGAGAAAATAAAATGTTCTTTAAAACAGCGTATCAAAAAGTCAGGTGCGTTATTTTTTTCTAATTATATTTTTAAATTTTTTTTATTTCTTTTATTTAATTTTTTTAAAAACTAAGCTTTTAGAGAATCTTGTCTAACTCTATATTGTTAAAAATAAAATTATCAAACAAGTTTCGTCGCTAATCGGGCAAAAAGGAGTTTTTGTTTCCCTCATATTTTTCCGTCGGTAGCCTGAAAGCTTAACCTCACGGGGGTCCAAGATCTAATGGACACCTAAGTGTTGACAGTTAACTGTTTCGTCCTTATGGGACTCCTCAGAACACTGCTGGTCAATGTGACAAATCTTGCGAAGTTAATTAGACGGTTTTGTCTCTGATCAAATGTAAATAGTGAAAAAACTATCGCAAGAAGCGCCATCTACCGAGATACGAAAGAAACAAAAAACAAAAGCAGGCGAAACACTGCTATACAATATCGATCAATGAAAAGATCGAATGCAAATAAAAGAAAACAACTATAGTCCGTGACCTACGACAGCTCTTTGTCTTTCAGGCCGGATCAACGCATATTGCATTTTTACCCGTCATCAAGACAGTGAGCGTCAATCAACGGAATTTTTAAGCCAACTAATACTAACAAACGTGGAATTTCGTACCCGTGAATTTAAAAATCAAACAAGTTTCGTGGCTAATCGGGCAAAAAGGAGTTTTTGTCTCCCTCATATTTTTCCGTGGGTAGCCTGAAAGAACCCGATTAGCCACGAAACTTGTTTGATTTTTAAATTCACGGGTACGAAATTCCACGTTTGTTAATAAAATTATCTTTAAAAGGATATATATCTAGTGGGTTTTTGTTAACGGGGAACACTTGAAGAATATACCCATGTTTAGTGAAAACAATGCTTACCTCCTCACGATGTTTTAGTTGTAACTTTCTGTAATATCTGAAACCCAAGTTGGCTGAGTACGAAACCATAAAAATGGCTAGTATCGCCAGAATTGACTTAATTATGGAAGCCAAGCTGTGGTAGAATGTGCACTTCCATGGTAGTTCAGGATTGAATATCACCAAACTCGTTGTCTTGGCATCTCTGTTGAAATACACTTGTTCCTAAAAAGAAAATTTTTTATTTTTTACCCTTTTAGTGTTGGTTCACTTTATTATAGTTTTGGTTCACCTTATCATATTTGTAGTTCAAATTTATTTAACTCAAGATCAAAGGAGGGAATTATCGATCTTCTATACTCTAGCATTGTTTAGAGAGATGCACCTTCCGTCTATGTTAATTCATAATAGCCAGAAAATAAAAATAAACGATTTTTGACAAAACATATATACCGGGGGGGATAATGATTTTTTTTTACGGGTATGCGCACTCGCAAGGAGATTCCTATCACGCTCAAGAAGCGGCAAGTGCGCGGAAATGTTGGTGTGTATTGGTTTTGAAACGGTTCAGGTTGTAACCTGCAGGGAAAACTGTCGCAGGGAGTTTATTCCACAGCGATGCTGTTCTCCAGAGATATGAATTCTGATATAATGAGGTTCTTGGTGCCTCTATTTTGACAATAAATTGATGGTTACCGTCTGTTTGACGTGTTCGCCTAGTAGGTGCTACTCCCGGGGGGATCATACGTGCCAACTCTTCAGAGCATTTTCCGTGATAATACCTGTAGAAGAGAGATAGATCGCCCACGGTTCTTCGATGTTCGAGACTATCCAAGCTACGGGTAAGTGCGGGGTCATTGATCAGCTTGATAGCTCGTTTTTGCACGGTGTTCAAAAGCATTATGGTATGTTTGGGTGCCGCACTCCATATATGTGAGCAGTACTCCATAGTTGGTCGAATCTGGGCTTTGTAGAGTGTCCGCAGTTGGCTTGGTGTATACAAATGTCTTGTACGAAATAGCACCCCAAGCTTTTGGGACGCCATTTTAGCTATATCTGCCACGTGACTGTGCCAAGACATGTTGGTCTCTGCAGTGACTCCTAAGATGTTCAACTGGCTCTGCAATGCGACAGCACTTCCAGATAGCATGATGTTTGGCTCACCGGTGCTGGTCTTTTTTGAAAACAGGACTGCTTGGGTTTTCTGCGCGTGATGATGATTCATATGTGAGTGGGCCTTGCAGCCCTGCCACTGCGACCACTTGTGTTTTCTCACCGCTGTATAGTCCTAGTCCTCCAAAAAGGCCGGCTATTAGTTTGGGTGAGATACTGTTCAGATCTTCTGCGTCAATCTGAGGTTTACCGAAAGTGTTCTGACGTAAACGTGCAATAGCCGGACATTCGCACAGCACATGTCTGACTGTTTCGTCATCCTCCATACAGAGTCTACATTCGGTCTCTTCTGTTAGCCCCATTCTGTGCTTGGGTACTCTCAGTCGACAGTGACCCGTAAAAAGAACAGTCACTAGACGTATCTCCTGGCTGTTAAGTCCAATGATGTTCCTGACTCTGTTTCTACAAGGTCCTTTAATGAATTCTTTAGAGTGAGCCAGTTCTGGCCATCTTCTATTCATTTTAATATGGTTGATTTAGCAGCATTGTATATCGCCAGGGCTGGTTCGGGGCCGAAAAATTCGGCAGAAGCCGCTTCCCTCGCTGCTTTGTCTGCGGCCTCATTTCCCTCGTGCCCAGAATGCCGTTGTATCCATATTAGTGACACAGTGTTAGCACTACCAAGCGCATTCAGCGAATCCCTGCAGCTCCTGACGGTTCTCGATGAAACCATATGGGAATAAAGCGCTCTTAAGGCTGCTTGACTGTCGGAGAAGATTTTTGTTGTCCTGTTGGTCCCTTCGTGGTCAGTAATCCACGCATAGCTACGAGTTCGGCCTGAAATATACTAGCCAATTGGCCGAGGCTATGTTTAATTAAGACTTTTTCATGTCACTCACCACTGACAACCTAAATTATTTTAGTGAACTTGACAAGAAAATGAAATAACCAAAACATGTACGTTTCAGTGACTTTGATAGTTTTGTCATATAGAGGGTGAATTAAAATATGTCATACATACAGGGTCTCTAGCTTGAACCAACTTGGTTCTTTACTCAAGGCCGACAAAAAAATACAGGCTACGACCCTTAAAAAATCAGCTGTTCTCCGGGGGCTGACTTTTACATTGGGTCTTATGGGAGGTCAGACGTTTTTTTATGATATTTTCAAAATGGCACTACCGATTTCCGCGAAATTTCAGTCAAATATAATCAGACACTATCCTCATATTCCACCAAACTTTTGTAAGGATGCAAGGTGATTAAAAGGTTAAAATCTTTAACATTTAGCATTTTTTATTTTGATTTTGAATTCAAATTACCCGCCATGTACCGCATGCCAAGTGTTATATTTGACACACAATCGCTTCTGTTTTAAATTTAACTTTTGTTTGAGCTATTGAAGCGGCTATAAAAAATTAGGGCTTACTATACATTAAAAAAAAATTGTTCTGCCAGAATAAAGTAAAAACAATCTCAAAAAAGGCTTTATTTTAAAAAATAAACAAATATTCATGAACCGTCATTCCAACTTCAATATTTTAAAGACAATCAGCTGTGTGGTGACGTGACCATCACAAAAAAATCAGCTCCGGATGTGACGTCAACAAAGTGGAGGATCGTGGCCCGTCACTTTTGACCTAACCAAATATTTGGTTCACACTAGAGATACATTTGACTGATTTTTTTTCCCAGAGGTGTAAAACTCGTATTGCCCTCTCCCTCTCTCATAATTCAGCTTTACATGAAAAACCGATTTTAGAAAATAGATAGATATACCCCTCTTTGTCTGTGTTATTTCTCTGAACATTTCTATTTACGTTTTAAATATTTTAGGATAGGAAATACTTCAAAATTTGATGACAAACACAAAACAGATTACGCCTTATATATTATTATACTGTTAGTCTGTTTTTAATTTTTGAATTCATATGTATTTACTTTTGAAACATAATAAAACTTTGTCAAAAATATAGTTGTTTTTTTTTAGAATACAACTTGTCCTTACTTATATGATTAGTTGCGGCAAAAACACAACAATACAAGTTTTGACAATAAATTGATGATAAGTAGGTACTGCCAACCTGCGAGTACCAATAATTTTTTTTAAAACAAAATAAATTTTATAAAATACAGATTTTATTTTTTTTAAACGGTCTGGCTTGTATAATCTTGTAAAAAACCATAGGATCAATATAGGAACTTTTTATGATGTTTTTATGTAGGTTTTTGGGCAGGGAACTGTATCTAGTTCACACTACTATACAGTGTGTCCACGGATTAAGTGCCGGTACGGTATAAATGACAAAAAAAAATCTGATTTTCTGAAAAAAAAATATTCTGCTTGGTCTCAAACTAAGATAAGCCAAATCCATTAATATAAAGGGTGGTTTAGTAGGCTGATTTAATGATGTAAGGTACAAATGACAAAAAATGTTCGATTTAGATTCTGATATCCCGGGACTTGCTCTTGCTTGGTCTGAAACTAAGATCAAGCGAAATACTGTCACTCAAAGCATTGTTCATATGGGAAACAAATATGTGACCAAATGACACTAATGCAGTTATATTACACTGAGAAAAATTTTGCGTAACTGTGGTTTGTGGTTTCTTTTTTATTACACGAAGAAAAAAATCAAATTAAGAAGGACATTACACCTATATAATCATATAACTGTGGTCATAGAAAATCGACCCCTTTTAACTTTTTATTTGATTGTTTGCAAAAACGATTTATTTATCGAGAAAAATCGGTTACGGAATTAAATAGAAAACATAATAACTAAAAAACACAATAATTATTGTAATATTTACAAAAATCCAAGTAATATTATATTGTTTAAAGATTCTTTCCGGCCATTTTAAATTTTAAAATTATGAGAAAAAGGAAAAAAAGGCGATTTACAATAAAACAAATTTTGTTAAAGTAGAAATTTGTATAAAACGTTGTGAATCTCCGTTATATGTTTTTATTATTTTAGAAACAGGAACAAATCCAACCACAATTGGGAGAAAATACAATTAGTAGCTATTTACGTTACTAGACCTGTAAAGATAGTTTCCGATCGTGTACCGTACGTATTTTTTTTTTAACCGGTATAAAGCAGCACAAACATAACCAACATGTAAATAATATTTTTTTTTTAAAGAGATTAAACACTACAAACTACTACTCTACAATTAATTCATGCTTAATTTTAAATGTCTTTACTTTATATTTTAGATCATTTTTAAAAAAGGGACCGTAAAAATAGATTTTCCAGTCTCTGTGTTCTTTTTCCGTGCCTTTTAAAAACGGAAAATTTTCCAAAAAGAAAAAATATACGCAAAGTCCTTGTTTTCCAGTCGTTTAAAAAAAATTAATTACAGCTAAAATATGCAAAAAAAATGTGTTTATAAAACAAATTCTAACTAATCTAAATATATTAGGTTGTCTCAGGCGAGGGCAATCGCCATTTTTTTTCCAGAGAACTTCAAAAATAAGAGGCACATTCTGGTGTATTACACACCTACACGCAATTCTTTTATGTCAACTTAAAGAAAATTTCCCCCGGACACTAGAGAAATGGATTTGTCGGATAAAATGTTTTCGAGTCAGCCGCGGATCATGCCGGTGGCGAGCTGAAGACGCACATTATAAATACGGGTACAAACCTTATTCTCTTTTAAAACTCGTTACATCCTGGAACTCATAGAACATGCTAGACCAGTTGAAAGGGATAACAAATATATTTATAGGCCAAAGTGAAACATGCATCCCTGTATACAGGACGTGGTTCCATTATACAAATAAACAAATAAGGTTCCCATTCAAACAAAGTAGATTACAGGGATTCCTGACAATATTTTTGCTAGTAAAGTTTTGAATTTGTTTTTTTTTGTGTAAAACAAAAATTGCACAGTTTTTTCTTTGAGTGTAATAGTGCTGCATTACTGTCATTCAGGTTTTGTCGCTTCTTGCTAAGATGTTGAAAAAACGAATCAAATCAATTAATTTACAGGGTGGTTTAGTAGGCGGATTTGATAAAAAGTGTTAAAATACCTTTGTTTTAAAAGATATCGGAAAATGTTATTAAGAAGAGTTGTTTAGATTCAACAGTTACGGCAGATTATTAATTTTCAGAAAAATCAGCTAACTCTGATTTTATAAGTCGTATAATTTTGTTTAAACGATTTCAAGTTGATTTTTCTGAAAATTGAGAATCAGTTGTACCTTTTAATTCTAAACAACTTTTCTTAATAACCTTTTCTGATCTCGCTTAAAACAAATGTACTTTACTCTTAACACTTTTTATCAAATCAACCTACTAAACCACCCTGAATATAAATTGATTTGGCTCATTTTCTGTTACATGTTAGTTTAAGACCAAGCAGGAGCGATTCACAGAAAATCAGAATCTGAATTCTTTTGCCATTTATACCTTAACGTAACTCAATTTGTGGACACACTGTATATTTGATTGCTCTTACCATATTTTTGGCGGCATTCTCCTCATACACGACCCTGTCATCTTCGTCAGCTTGAACCAACCTGATACCCCATTCAGGATTGGCGAATATCATAACCTCCAAATTCCTCAAGTCCATTCTAATGACTTTGGTGTCCCTAATGCCGAAATTTGATTGACAGAAGTTTACTATCTCCGATTCTGTCATATGAGGTTTGATGTTGGGATCAGAGCATTTATGAGCAATCTGGCAAAAAAATATTGTTTGGAAGCTAATAAAAAGTTTATACAGGCTGTTTCACGTGGACACTTTTTGACTAACTTGACATTTTTGTAGCACGCATACAAACAAACTTTGCCCTTATATTTTTAATAGGGAAAGAGGTTCGAGTGATACCTTATTTTAAAGGTCTTCTTGATTGTCTTTACAACTATGTAAACATTTAAAAAATCTATCGATTCATTTTTAAGATATTTGTCTCCAAAGTTACCACAACACGGTTGTAAAGACATTTAAGGGACCTTTAAAACAAGGTATCACATGAGCCACTCTCCCTGTTGCAAAAATACAGGGGTAACGTTTTATCCCCGAAGGGAGTTTGTGCTACTTAGAGTAAGGAAAAATAAAGAGGACTAGTAACCCCGTTTTCGCCGGTCATTCATTCATTTGTTGGTAAATAATGTAGGCTTTTCCCTGTTGCCGCCTTTCCTGTCTCTGTAAAATTCTATAAATAATAAATAAACTTGCAACTGCAAAATATATGTATAGTGCTTTGGTTAGGCTTTTAAACTCGCGTGGTATTTGGTCCTGCGCTTATTAGCACGTGTCGCGTCGTTTTGTGCTGTGCATTTTTGACTACATAAGTTATGAATCCCTTTCCCCACAATTTTCGCAACACGTGGCAACAGGCGTATGACATCTTAGCAGGGCCGGATTTGCCTTTGAACTACTTGGACAATATCCCCATGGAAAAGGGGGTCCTCTTTCCTATTGTAAAGGACGATAAGCTATTACTCAGCGTTCCAACAATTTTAACCGGTATTAGGGATATTCTATTTTATTATTTTAAAACGCAGCTTTTCTGTTTGGAGAGTTGAGGCACTATTAACCATCCAAATGAAAATTTCATAACATTGGCAGTGGCGCACCCAGGAATGTGTCTTGGGGGGGGGCCCGACAGCTACAAAGCGCGCCCTCAAAAACTTGCGACCAAAAAAAAAAAAAAAAGGTCATCATGTCTTTTCTTCGCAACTACGCTACTGCTTGGAGTTGGGGGGGCCCGAAGCCTCCTGATGTCAAATTTTAAGGTATTTTTCATGTTTTATCATCAAATATGTAGAAAATATACTAAAAATCTAAGGCTTGGGGGGGCCCGGGCCCCGCCCCCCCCCCCTGGGTGCGCCCATGACATTGGTTTAAATTTTGAAAATGAACGAAGGTTTATAGTGTTTTTGTGATGACAATACAATACTGCATTTTTTATCATTAGAAAATAAAATAAAATGTCGGATTCTACAAGCTTCGGCGAGTAACAAGTAAATACAATAAAAGTCCAAAACATCATTTTTCCACTGATAAAATATCCGTCGCCGTCGGTGTTTTAAATTGTTATTGTTTTTTACTGTGTGTAGGACTTTATTTTTACAAAAAATAACTTATTTGGACGTGAAAATAAACAAGAAGTGCTGTGTTTGTAAAAATATTGTGAAAATTCAGCCCATTTTTGATAAATTGGCGCGACCAACTGTATTGCGTCTTTGGGGACTGTTTAAATTTTAAGCTTTAAGGAATAATCGACAATAGGGGAAATTTACATGGTCCTCCGGCTGATTGAAGACACCCAAAAATGTCCTCTTCGCAAAAAAAATCAATGTGTGCAAGCACTTTTTCAAATTCCACAAAAAAATAGCCGAAAAAGCCTCTGCTAAGTATTCGTTGAAACACTCACTGCATAAAGATCACTGTATAAAACTTACCGATCTTTTTTTCAGTTCTGGTAAAATGACATTGAGAAGGTTTACTGCCTGTAGTGCGTCGTCTTCTGTGATACAATTCACACCTTTCTTGAGCTGGGTATCTCCAAATGTGCACAGTGGTTTGATAAAGCCTTTTTGGTCAAAAAAAATGTTTATGCATTTTATGGAATAAAGGGGCAGATTTTTTTTTATCTTTATAATATGGTATGGAAATTTTTACTTTTATATAGATAGTGTTTTATTGAGAATTAAAAATTGAGTTTTAGGGATTAAAAACCATTTTTAACTTTAAGGGTTAAAATAGTAAATTTTTACTCTCTAGAGATTATTTTTTGTACTTTTGATATTAAAAAATTATCAGAAAATAATTAAAAACCATCAAATAACAAGTATCTCTATGATTTCTTACTAACTTTTAAGTTTTTCCCTTTTTAAAGTACAAAAAATGGTACATAAACCTTGTAACTAAAGTGGAGTTGCTTTTTATCCCCCAGCAAAATATAATGTACAAACTTTTGGCCCTGGGATAAAAACTATCACTTTATCCCCTAGGTTTATTTTATACTATTTTACTATTAAAAGTGTGATTTAAGATAAGTGCTGCGGGTGGTTTGATAAAATATTTTTGTCAAAAAAATGTTTATGCATTTTATGGAGCAAAGGGGTCGATAGTTTTTATCTCTATGATATGGTATGGTAATTTTTACTTTTATAAAGTGTATTTTAATCCTTAGGAATTAATGATTGATTTGTAGGGATTAAAAACAATGTTTAACTTTAAGGGATAAAAAGTAACTTTTAATATTAAAAAATTATTATCAGAAAGTGATTGAAAATCATTAACTACCAGGTAGTTTTATGATTTCTTAATGGTTTCCAAGCTTTCTTAAAGTGCAAAAAAATGGTATTTATAGCACGTACCTAAAATGCTTTTTTATCCCTCAATAAAATGTAATGTACAAACTTTTTACCTTGGGATAAAAAGTATTACTTTATCCCCTAGGTTTGCTTTATACTATTTCAAACTTTAAGAATAAAAAGTGCACTTTTAAGATAAAAGTGCTGCTTTTTATTATTAGACTGGCGTAAAAAGTAATTTTTTTAGACTGAATATAATTCGGAAAAATGCAGATCTTTTATTACACCCCTAGGAAAAATTGTATATTACATAACGAGTGAAGAATGTGACATATTTCACATGAGTGCGAGACGCCAGCCCAGTTCAAAAATCACGAGTGTAAGAATGCCACTTTCTTACTGTACGATATTTTTTATACGACCACAATATATATTAACCCGGATTTCCTCTTGCTATTTTAGTTAAAATTAACTTTAATTATTTTCTTCTCTAAGACGAAATATTTTCCACTTAAGAAGAAAGTTTTTATTCTATAGAAAATAAAATATTTTCGTATCTAGTGATAAAAATAAAAATCAATATACGTGTGAAAAATGTACTTTTCTGAAACAAAAAAGCATAAATTTTGCTATTTTCGTATGTGGTCGTAGAAAAACGAAATTTTAAAATACCTATCACCTTTTAATAAGCAATAAATATTTTTAAAACCAATTTGCAAATGAAAATCGGAATGGGAAAAAGGAAGGTATGGTGTTAAGGTGAAATAGAATGAAAAAAAAAAACAAATTTTTAGCTTGGAGCAAAATATTTATTGTTTATTAAAATGTGAACAGTATTCTTTTAAAGCTAAAGTATTGTATAATATTAAACAAGTAACAAAATCTCAAAAATTTCAATTTGCACTTAAAGAGGAATCTAAATCAAATGAAGAAAAATCCCAACTTAAAGGTAACAGAGGTGTTTTTGGGTATTTTTCGTGCGAATTTGGAGAAACGCTCGGACACGTCGATTTTGTTTGCGAGGGGGACACTTTTTATCTATCTTGAAATTTGTGTAGCACGCATCCTCTTCGAGGGGTATACTTTACCCCTATATTTTGAATAAGGAAAGTGGATCTAGTGATAGTTTGTTTTGAAGTCCTCTTGAATATCTTTACAACCGTGTAAAAATTTCGAAGAGTTTTTGAGATATTTGCTTTCAAATTTGCAAATTTAACATGGAATGATAAAATTAAATCAGAAAAATATAAAATTCTAATTAAATTTTTATTTTATCAGTCCATGTTAAATTTGAAAGTTTGAAGACAAATATCTTAAAAACTAAAAGATAGATTTTTGAAATTTTTACACGGTTGTAAAGACATTCAAAAGGCCTTCAAAACAAGGTATCACTAGACTCCCTATTCAAAATATAGGGGTAAAGTATACCCCCCGAAGACGGTGCGTGCTACAAAAATTTCAAGAAAGCCAAAAAGTGTCCCCCTCGTAAATAAAATCGACGTGCCCGAGCGTTTCCCCAAATTTAAATGAAAAATACCCAAAAATACCTCTGTTACCTTTTAGTTGGGACACTCTGTATATGAATCTAACTATAATGAATGTTTTACTTGACCCTGCCTTTAATTTTAAATTAGGTAGTATAGAGATTCATTGCTAAAATAAATTTTTAAGCCAAAAAAAAATTATAGAATGTACAAATTCAAATTTTTATCAAATAGTAAAAACATTTAAGTAAAAACCCAGATATCCTTTGCATAAAAAACGAAAATTCTTACAACTATTGTTTTAAGACAGTAACTAATTGAAAAGAAATAATTAAAGTGAAAACTATTCTCTGTATACTCTAGTACCATTTTTAAGTCACTTCTTGACAGTACAAAATAACAAGATATACCATTAGAGTAATAGCTATAGAAAGAGAACAACTAATTTAGCAGCTGTTTAGATAAAAATAGAAACATAAGGGTGTACCCCGATCTCAGTCAACGCGACGGTACGTGAACTAAAAGTTAAAGAAGAGGGAGAACACCAGAGAAGAAATTATAGGCAGGTAGACAAGAGCTGACTAGTGATATCAGAGGAGATCTAACGAGGTCGCGTCAAAGAAGAAGCGAAATACTGTCACTCAGAGCATTGTTCATATAGGAAACAAATATGTGACGTCACGCTTGGACCAAATGACACTAATGCAGTTATATTACACTGAGAAAAATTTTGCGTAACTGGTTTGTGGTGCATTTTTATTACACGAAGAAAAAAATCAAATTAAGAAGGACATTACACCTATATAATCATATAACTGCGGTCATAGAAAATCGACCCCTTTTAACTTTTTATTTGATTCTTTGCAAAAACGGTTAAATATTTTTATCGAGAAAAATCGGTTACGGAATTAAATAGAAAAAATAATAACTAAAAACAACCCAACAATTATTGTAATATTTATAAAAATCTATGTAATATTATATTGTTTAAAGATTCTTTCCGGCCATTTTAAATTTAAAAATTATGAGAAAAATTAAAAAAAGGGGATTGACAATAAAACAAATTTTGTTAAAATAGAAATTTTTATAAAACGTTTTGAATCTCCGTTATATGTTTTTATTGTTTTAGAAACAGGAACAAATCCAACCACAATTGGGAGAAAATACAATTAATAGCTATTTACGTTACTAGACTTGTAAAGTTAGTTTCCGATCGTGTACCGTACGTATTTTTTTTAAACCGGTATAAAAGAGCACAAACACAACCAACATGTAAATAATATTTTTTTTAAAAGAGATTAAACACTACAAACTACTACTCTACAATTAATTCATGCTTAATTTTAAATGTCACTTTATATTTTAGATCATTTTTATAAAAGGGACCGTAAAAATAGATTTTCCGGTCTCTTTGTTCCTTTTCCATGCCTTTTAAAAACGGAAAATTTTCCAAAAAGGAAAAAATATACGCAAAGTACCTGTTTTCCAGTCGTTTAAAAAAAATTAATTACAGCTAAAATATGCAAAAAAATTGTGTTTATAAAACAAATTCTAACTAATATAGAAATAAATTAGGTTGTTTCAGGCTGGGGCAATCGCCATTTTTTTTCCAGAGAACTTCAAAAATAAGAGCCACATTCTGGTGTATTACACACCTACATGCAATTCTTTTATGTCAACTTAAAGAAAATTTCCCCTAGACACTAGAGAAATGGATTAGTCAGATAAAATGTTTTGGAGTCAGCCGCGGCTCATGCCGGTGGCGAGCTTAAGACGCACATTATAAATACCGGTACAAACCTTATTCTCTTTTAAAACTCGTTACATCCTGGAACTCATAGAACATGCTAGACCAGTTGAAAGGGATAACAAATATCTTTATGGGCCAAAGTGAAACATACATCCCTGTATACAGGACGTGGTTCCATTATACAAATAAACAAATAAGGCTACCATTCAGTAAATTACAGGGATTCCTGACAATATTTTTGCTAGTAAAGTTTTGAATTTGTTTTTTTTTGTGTAAAACAAAAATTGCAGTTTTTTCTTTGAGTGTAATAGTGCTGCATTACTGTCACTCAGGTTTTGTCGCTTCTTGTTGATATATTTTCTTTGGTCGCGTTACGGGATCGAGATTGTCTTTTATTTTAAATCTGCGAAGCGAGAAGGAGGTAAGAATTGCGTTTTTATAAACCTTGCTTATTTCTTTCTCGGGTATGCCGGCGTTAAAATTTACTATCGAAGAAAAGGTTCAAATTTTAAGATGGTATTTTGTAGAAAACTCCGCTCGGGATGTAATAAATTTGTTTATTGCTAAGTATGAGGACTGTGACATTTCTTGCAAAACTACCATTTTGAATACAATTAATCATTTTGATAAATTTTGGTGCGTTAAGCTCTGCGAAAAATGTAGCGACAATGAAAAGGTAGATGAGGGGCAAGACCCATGTCGGAACAAAGGCAACAGCAAGAAATTGCCGTTTGTGCTACGGCTTCCTCCTTGTTTAAGTTCACCCATTGCTATAAAATACCTGATGTTGAAACATTTTAAAAAGACATGGATACAAAGGCTACAAGTTAAAAAAATCTCAGGAACTGTTTCCCGTTTCCTGAGGACAATATTTTAAGGATGGAATTTTGTGAAAAAATTATGGATTAATGTGCAAATCAGGATGAAAATTTTGTCAGCTGTTGAATCGGCTAAACCATGACAACAGTAGTGTAAAAAATCAATTTATTTCGTAGGATGTGGCAGACTAATTTAACGCGACTGTTTAGAGACAATAATAAACGAAAAATGAGTATATTCCTCTTCGAAAATCACCGAGAAACTGAATCAAAGCCAGTGTTGCCAACTATTGGAAAGCGAAAATCCGTAGCGTGAAAGCGAAAAATCTGTAGAAATCCGTAGGTTCAAAGAAAACAAAAAAGGTGCTTTTTTTTACAATAAAAAAATCAAACCAATATAAAGGTTTTATTTTTTTCTTTTTTTGACAGTGACAGCAGTGCACAACTTTTTTGGTTCGGAATTGCACGAGAACGGTACGGTACCTACTGCTCCGTTCCAACGGATCCAAATAAACTTTTTTGTAGTGCCGCTAATTTTTTAAACGGATAAACCGTTATAATTAAAAGAAATAAAAAGTACGTACTTTTTTAACCTTTTTTATTTAGTTAAGGTACGTACAAACACTTATATTTTCTAGTGCAACATACATAACGTGAAACATAGTTTAACTTTTGTGGCGCGAAGCGTTGTTTGACTCCCCATCGAACAACGCGCGAAGTAATACAATTCGTTCTAAATAATGTTGCAACGACCGTCCGCTAGATGTCTAGAAAAATAAGGTCACTGATCCAAGCAAAACCTTTTTACAAAATGATTAAAATGTAGGAAAAAAAGTAAAGATAACTAAGGACTGATAAGGAGGAATGAGGCGCGGCCGCCGTTGTTTCGATGTTTATCGTTTTTTAGTAAAATTGCCAAAAATACGTAGATTTGGATCCAAAATCGGATATCGAAGATTCAAATCCAAAATCCGTAGATCTACAGATAAATCCGTAGGGTTGGCAACACTGATCAAAGCACACCCAAACCAGGCAATTAAATATCTTTATCCCTTCCAAAAACAATGCAATAAAATCATTCGACGCGGCCTATGGAAGACGGCGCATGACTCGGGAGGGATAAAGAGGCGAAGTTGTTTCTATTTTTATCTAAAAACCTGTTAAATTAGGTTTTCGCAGCAGAATCTTCTTGTTCAATACAGCTTTTACTCTAATGATATATCTTTGTGACAACTATTTTAATATAATTGAGTACAAGGTTTAAGTACCAAAAGTTTCTGACCTTACCATTTTATTGTCTTTAACTTGTTAAACTTAAACCTGCAGGAACCAAGTTATTGAAAAAAGAAACTAATTTTAGGCGCAATTTTTTTTAGATCCCGGCCCGAACAAAGGTTTTCTCAAGTCGCAAACTTCCTGGGATATCTAGGGACCACTTCTCCACCAAAACACTTTTTTTATGTCTCCAATTTTGGCTCTTATCCTTTCCAGAACTTTTATTTGGTTATTTACAAAAAATACAATGTAACCATATAGTTTTTTAAAAAATATTTAATTATTACATTTTATAGTTAGGCCAAAACCTTTTGGAGCTTATCATGTATACAGGATGTTCAAAATTAGGTCGACACTAGTACTAACTTCATTAATGTTAGAGCTACAGGGTCGGTTAAATACACAAAGTTGTGGTATTAGTAGAAAATCTAATGAGACGTAGGTGAGTTATGCTAAAAAACACATTTTTTTAATGAGACACCCGGTATACAGCAACGTCAGTAGAAAGAAAATTTGGCCTTAAACAAAAGTTGTTCTATGACTTTTTCTCTTAAGATCAAAAATAACAAAGTTATTAACAACTTTCCTTGGCATTGGTGTTTAAATCTATCGAAAGCTGTCTGCCTTTGATTAGAAAATCGTTAATATCTTTTTTATTTTTCCTTTTAGGAGAAAAAGAACAAGGACAACTTTTATTTAGAATTAAAGTTTCTATCGATTGGACGTATTTTATACCAGATGTCCGAAAAAAAAAATATTTAACTTTTTAGGTTGTTCGACTTTTTTGTTTTAATCAACGTAATCAGCGGCAAAAATACTACAACATTGCCTATTTAACCGACCCTCTAGCTCTAAAAATATTGAAGTTAGAAATACTGCCGACTAAACTTTGACACCCCTTTATTTTGAACTAGTGAAGTGTCAAGAATGAGTTTTACTTAAAAATGGTTAAGAGATAAAATTAACCTAAACAATGAATAAAATTAAAGTAAGAAGTAAATAACTGACAAGAAACATACACCAACAAAAAGTGAAAAAAGTCACTAAAATCCAATGTTTATATGGGAAAATAACGAGAGAGCAAAATAAACAATTTTAAAACAGATACGAGCAGGAGCAAGCCTGTCATTTGTTTCTTCAAGATACAAGTATGCAGCTGGGCTCTGGAACGAAATAGCGATGTTTAAAATAGCGAGTATTAAAATAGCGGTCTCGAAATAGCGACTATCAAAATAGCGATGTAATGAAAGGGCGACTATCAAAATAGCGATGTAACAAAATAGCGATTGTAACGAAATAGCGATGTAACAAAATAGCGACTATCAAAATAGCGATGTAACAAAATAGCGACTATCAAAATAGCGATGTAACAAAATAGCAACTATCAAAATAGCGATAAAAAAAACTCTCCTGACTTCTTTCCCGAGATCCTAGAGAGTATGAATCCAAACCGAACCGAATTCGGTTCAGATCGGTTCGGTTCGGATTCAAACCCTCTAGGATCCCGGAAAAGAATCAGGGAAGTTTTTTTTTTGAAAAAATAAGCTGGTTTCGGTTCGTTTTGGTTTGGATTGGTTTGGTTTGGATTGGTTTGATTCGATTCGGTTTAGTTTGATTCGGTATTTTGATACATCGCCATTTTGACACATCGCTATTTTGATACATCGCTATTTTGATACATCGCTATTTTGATAGATCGCTATTTTGATACATCGCTATTTTGATTGTCGCTATTTTGGTTATCGCTATTTTAATATATCGCTATTTTGATTGTCGCTATTTTGATTGTCGCTATTTTGATACATCGCTATTTTGATATGTCGCTGTTTTGTTACAAACGCTATTTTGATACATCGCTATTTTGATAGTCGCTCTTTCATTACATCGCTATTTTGATAGTCGCTATTTTGTACGTCGCTATTTTGTACATCGCTATTTCGTTGCAGAGCCATGCAGCTGCTATCGATATGACATAACCTAAATGTTTTAAAATTTTGATTCTTTTTAACACAGAACAAAAAAAAATTCTATCAGAAATAATTCGAAACAACAAAGAGCTGTCTCGTGATTTTTGTCGCTTCTTGGTGTGGTGTATATTCGTTAAAACTGACTAAGTAGAATAGCGATTGACAGTCTTACCACCAGAAATCAGCGAAGTATCAGATCGTAGTCCCAAATAGACAATGGCCAGTAGAACGAAGAACAGTGCTGCTCCCACCAAAACTGCCATAGAAACGTAGTTGTTGCCTTCGTTTGTTTTGCCCGATTTGTAGTCGCGGTAGATTGGTTCGCGGCCTTTGTTGGCTCTAAAACTAAATAAGATATACAGTGAAACCTCTCCTTGCGGAAATTTGTTGGAACCCTATTTCTTTACATGTAAAATTCACTCCTATAACCGGACACTCTAATAACCGGATGTGGATATTTTTTTTTGTTAAAAAATTCTGAAACCTCCCTTAACCGGACGCGAACCTCTAAAAACGGAATGGAGGGCTGCACGACATCGGCATAAATATTATGTAGTATGTTGCCAACAACGCCCTCTGCAGCCGGGAAATTATCTCATTCCGTTTTAATGCGGAGACTAAATACTTCTGTCGTATTTACAACGTATTTCGGCAGGACTGCTGTGTTTTATTTTTATTGTTCAGTTGGGTAGGAATGAATCTCTTTGAAATGGCGCCTAATAAAAAAACTTCTTAGTTTACGTGAAAAAATAGAAGTTGTTAACGTTTCGGAGAAGAAACATTTATCAGCACGAAAGATCGCTGAAAAATTTAATATTGAAAAAACTCAAGCAGCGGAAATTGTTATAATAACATTGACATGTATTCTAGATATATGTTGATTTTTGAAGGATTTTTTAAAACTATCCTAGGTCGTTTGGTAATAGGTCACACAATTTTAGGTTACCGGGTGTTTGCCGCAAATGTGAGTAGGAGGGCCTGTGTGACGTCATAAATCCAAGATGGCGGCTTTTTTAAAATGTTTTATCACAAACTTTTGCTTATAACTTTCGCTAAATTAGTTTTACAAAAAATTTGTAAATACGTTTTTTATTTGAAAATAAACACCAATTCATATATTGAAGAAATTAGCTTTATATCTCAAAAACTGACAAAGTTATAAATTTTTTTTGTATTTTGAAAAAAAAAATATTGTTACTATATAGTCCTTGCCATATGCAGTTATACTTTTTTGACTTTGATATGAAATAAACATATTTCCTAACCCAAAATATATTAGAAAGTAAACATTTCATGTTGGTATAAAATTAAAGGTAAAACTGTCATTAACTCTGGCTAAAAAGATGCTGACTAGGTTGACAAGAAAAAAGCACAGATAAAAACACCTCAAAGACATGCTACTTTTCAGATTTTTTTTGTTGCTCTCAGTATGCATATGATAAATAAAGAGGTTGGAAATGTCACAAAAGTGTAACTGCATATAGCAAGGGTTATAGTTGAGGATGTATATAAGTGGCACCGCGTCATAGCTATGGTAAACCAAATTTTGTGGCAAAATCTCAGTAAAGAAGCCTCAAAAAATTGTTGTTCCACTTTGTACCTGCAGTGTGCCGCTTTATATGTCTATAATAAAACACCGATACCTTTTAAAGGAGAGATAAAATAGGTACTTACCTAATATATAAAGATCCAAAACATAAAAGAGAATCCAAAATTATATTAAAATGTGCGCAAATATTGATTTAGTTGCAAAAACGGTAATTTGTTTTGTAAAAAGTCGGTCCCAATTTGTTTGGCATTAAAACAGTCAAAACCACAACAAATAGACAACGTCAAATCCCAGATAAATCAATATGTTCGTAACAACCAGACAAGAGTACAGTAGGGGACAAAAGTTTGGAAACATATTCAAATTATTATCAATTCTTTCTCATACCTAAATAAAATTTTTGGAGGAACGAATACTATTCATATTATAGTTTACCTTTGGCTCCCGTACTAATGCAATGTTTATCTTATCAATATTCGAATTCTTTCTACATAAAAACATTTTTTTTTCCCTAGTACCGAATATTTTTAAACGACAAAAGTATGGAAACATATCTGTATTTCATTTATTATTCACTCTGCTTCATTTTGATATTGCGTGCGGTAAATAACTAACATCTGTGAAAATGGCTAAAGTGAAACAATTTTCAAAAGATTTAAGAGACAAAGTTATTGACCTTTTTAAAAGTGGTGTCAGAAATGTTGATATTTCTCAAAAATTAAAACTCTACAAAGGGACGGTTTCGAAAGTTATCAGGAAATATCAAGAATATGGATCAACTGCGACGCGGCACAGGCGCGGAAGACCGAGTAAAACCAATCGGGTGTTAGATCGTTACATTAAACGTTTGTCCCATGATAATCCTTGATTGCCAGCTACACATATTTTCAAACAAATAGTAGAAGGTGCCGAAAATCTTTTTGTCAGAACAGTGCAAAGACGCTTGGCTGATGCTGGTGTCTATGGTAGGCGTCCAGTGAAAAAGCCCCTCATATCGAAAAAAAATCGCACCGCCCGACTTGAATTTGCCAAAGCTCATGTACACTGGACAGAACAATTTCAATTTTCAATTTCAATTTCAATTTATTACATATTTCGTTCATGTTACAAATTTTTACAATTTAAATTGGATCACCCTCCCTGAGCCATTAATTGGCTCGTCGGGAGGTGGGTCCTTGTCAGTCTTAAATTATCACATTAGCTTAATATTATTTTATATGTAATCTAAATATTATTACATTATATTAGCTTAATTTTATTTCATAGGTTATATAAAAATGATCTACTAATATATTTAATCTTTTTTTTTTAATCTAGTTAAAGAACTTGCCCATGAATAGGCATAGACAGTCACACACACATACATATTGAATTTCTGTCTGCAATGGAAATCCAACTAAAAAAGGGATAAGAAACTACATGGTAACAGAATACGAGACCTGCCATCCCCACCACCTCCATAGCCAGGCATCTCTTGAGTCCGACTGAACCCATTCACCATAATTATGTTTTTATAATATTTATATTTTTGAAAAATGTGAAGCTACAACTGTCACTATATTTTTAATAGTATATATTGTAGTAATGAAGGGTAATAATTGCAAGAAATTAAACAAATAAAATATATACAAATATTAATATGTTCTGTTTTATTATAAATTTCCCTAGTTAGGTTAGGAGTGGTAGTTTTTGTATGATTTTATCAGTGTTTTCAAGAATCCATCTGGTCACGGATAGGGCATAAGTTTTTTTATTGGCGATATGTTTGATTGAATATGGTATTAAGTTATAAAGTCTTGGGCCTACATAAGAAATATGACAACAACCAGACAAGAGACGCGGCCCAGGCGCGGAAGATCGAGAAAAACCAATCGGGTGTTAGATCGTTACATTAAACGTTTGTCCCATAATAATCCTTGATTGCCAGCTACACATATTTTCAAAAAAATAGTAGAAGAAGGTGCCGAAAATCTTTTTGTCAGAACAGTGCAAAGACGCTTGGTGGATGCTGGTCTCTTTGGTAGGCGTCCAGTGAAAAAGCCCCTCATATCAAAAAAAAATCGCACCGCCCGACTTGAATTTGCCAAAGCTCATGTACACTGGACAGAACAACAATGGAATACAATTTTATGGAGTGATGAATGCAAGTTCAACTTGTTTGGATCTGATGGTACATGCTATGTGAGACGTCCAATGCGAAAAGACTCGATAAAAAGTATCAGTTGCCAACAGTTAAGCATGGTGGGGGCAACATCATGGTGTGGGGTTGTTTTTCTAGTTCTGGAACTGGCCCAATCGTCAAGATTGAAGGGAAAATGGACAAAAAAGTTTACAGAAATATTCTTAGTGAACACATGCTCCCTTTCGCTGAAGAAGAAATGCCTCTGCGATAGACCTTTCAACAGGATAATGATGCTAAGCATTCATCAAAATTCTTAAAAGACTGGTTCAAGCTGAAAAATGTTAATGTTCTTACATGGCCTTCACAATCACCGGACTTAAACCCTATTGAACATCTCTTTGAGCATGTTAAAAGACAACTTGCAGCAACACGGTTCAAAAATAAGAATGATTTGTTTGATAGCATAAAAAATATTTGGCAAAATATACCGCCAGATGTCTGTAAAAAATTGGTGTATTCAATGAACAATAGATGTCAGGCAGTGTTGGAGGTTAAAGGCTATGGTACAAAATATTAGCGAGATAGTATTCTTAAAATCTTTTTGTAGAGTTATTGTTAGCTCACACATATACTATACTATAGTAGTGTGAGCTATGGTGATCCAAATTTTTTCGAGAAAAAAAAAGTTGCTCCGATTTCAAAAATTTTTATATATCTTTGCGTTTCAGATGATTTTGAAACTTTTTTGTTGCGCCGTCTGTCTGTATGTCTGTCTGTCTGTATGTCTGTAACGACCAACGCGCATAACTCAAAAACCGCTTGGCCGATTTTAATGAAATTTGGTACCTAGGCAGGGTTTTGGGCCGAGATGGTCCCATTTAAAAATGAACAAAATCCACCGAACACAAACCAAATAAAAGGGTGGGGGTAGATTTCAAAAATTAGAGTTTAAGTGAAAATATGGCGTGTGTGATATCAAACGAAAGGTAATTGAGTCTGGAGTTAAACAAAATACATTTTAATTTATTTAAAAAAAGGGTGGGGGTATATTTCAAAAATTAGAGTTTAAGTGAAAATATGGCGTGTGTGATATCAAACGAAAGGTAATTGAGTCCGGAGTTTAACAAAATACATTTTAGTTTTTGTTTTTTTTAAGGGTGGGGGTAGATTTCAAAAATTTGAGTTTAAGTCAAAACATGGCTTGTGTGGTATCAAACAAAAGGTAATTTAGTCTGGAGTTGAATAAAATATATTTTAGTTTTTAGTTATATTAGCTCACACGTACACTATAACTACAGTACCTAGTGTGAGCTTAGGGGCCCATATATTGGCAGAGTATTTAATTTTGCAATTAAAAAAATATGTTTCCATACTTTAGTTGTATCATATTTAGTCATAAAATAATATGTAGGTATTTTAATGCTAGCCTGTAGTACCAAAACAAGGACAAATTACAGTTTTAGATTCCTAAGACTATAGGCAAACTTCAAGTAAAAAAAGAACAATCTTTAATAACAAAGAATAGGAAATTAACGTAAGGATAAAGAAATTTAGAAAAAGTTTCCAAACTTTTGTCTGCTACTGTATATATGTCCCGTTCTAATAAAATCGTTTAGAAGAAGACATAAATAAAAAGCAAGTAAAATAGTAAGCTTATGACTAATTAGTGCAATGCCTCGTTTTGGGAATCAATACCAATAAAAAAATTACAGGAAGTGCGGGCCACTGTATGTACCCCTCTACTCCCTTCCCGCCCATCACGGTTTTGATGACGCGGTACCACTTTAATACCAAGTATAATAAATACTAATGAGTATGAACCCACCATTAGGAACGTTTTCTTACCTCGACAAATAAGATCTCATGGTTCCATTGGACTCTTCATTGGTTCTGGCAGAACCAGCAGGCTTCTTGGTGGCAGACAGAGCAGACAGGCGTCTCGTGAAGTTGCTTAAAAATGGCGTCTCTCGTACTTCAGGTTCCTCTTGCTCTTGAGTTACGATTGAGGAAGCAAAAGAAGATGGTCTGTCATAACCTACAACATATTTTTTTTTAATAAAAAATTTATAAAATAATTAAAATGCATTAATACTATTGCAACCTTGGTTTTATACAGTATCCCCCATAATGTTCGCAACATATGGGAAATATTAGCTCACACATATACTATACTATAGTAGTGTGAGCTATGGTGATCCTAATTTTTTCGAGAAAAAAAAAGTTGCTCCGATTTCAAAAATTTTTATATATCTTTGCGTTTCAGATGATTTTGAAACTTTTTTGTTGCGCCGTCTGTCTGTCTGTAACGACCAACGCGCATAACTCAAAAACCGCTTGGCCGATTTTAATGAAATTTGGTACCTAGGCTGGGTGTTGGGTCGAGATGGTCCCATTTAAAAATAAACGAAATCCACCAAACACAAACCAAATAAAAGGGTGGGGGTAGATTTCAAAAATTAGAGTTTAAGTGAAAATATGGCGCGTGTGATATCAAACGAAAGGTAATTGAGTCTGGAGTTAAACAAAATACATTTTAATTTATTTTAAAAAAAGGGTGGGGGTATATTTCAAAAATTAGAGTTTAAGTGAAAATATGGCGTGTGTGATATCAAACGAAAGGTAATTGAGTCTGGAGTTTAACAAAATACATTTTAGATTTTGTTTTTTTTAAGGGTGGGGGTAGATTTCAAAAATTTGAGTTTAAGTCAAAACATGGCTTGTGTGGTATCAAACAAAAGGTAATTTAGTCTGGAGTTGAATAAAATATATTTTAGTTTTTAGTTATATTAGCTCACACATACACTATAACTATAGTACCTAGTGTGAGCTTAGGGCCCCGTATATTGGCAGAGTATTTTATTATTATTGCTCCAAATTTCATAGAGGACCCTAAAATGACATTCTAAACACTTTTTTCAAATAACTTTTTTCGACATTTTGCGATTTAACCTCACTTTTTAGGATTTCATGCCTAAATTTTTGAATTTGCCGCCATGACAGTGATCATGTGACAAATGTTAAAATGTCTTTTTAGGATATTCAACAAGCAGGATTGATTGTATATAAATTTTTTTTTCATATCTCACAAATAAAAATTTTTCCCATATGTTGCAAATATTATGGGGGACACTATATCGGGCTTTCCATGTCAACCCAGCCACCTTTTGCACCTAAAAATGTTGATTTTAATAAAAATGTATTTTTCGATTCCATTATAGATACTGATTACACTAAGATAAAAAATTTGAAAAAATGTTGCGATTCCTTAAATCTACAGGGTGTTTTATCTTCTAAATTGCCCAAAACATATCTATGGTTTATGATTTTCTCTGAAAAAATACAAACTTTGCAAAAAAAAAAATTTACTACTGTTTACAAATAAGAACAAGAGGCATTAACAAAAATATTGAAAATGACAAATAATCGCATCAGTGACCTTAGTACAAGAGAATAAATTAAAAGAATCGCCATTTTGAAAATGTGACCCCTATGATTTTTTATATTTTTTTTGAAAAAAGATGATCTAATACTTTGTCTATTACCTTTAAAAATTTTAGAGTGGACCGACAAGTATAAATGCCAAAAAGAAAAATTCTTGTGTAAGTGCGC
Source organism: Aspidapion aeneum (assembly GCA_963576565.1). Taxonomy (NCBI): domain Eukaryota; kingdom Metazoa; phylum Arthropoda; class Insecta; order Coleoptera; family Brentidae; genus Aspidapion; species Aspidapion aeneum. The sequence goes on along the minus strand of OY755046.1, from coordinate 61,268,243 downwards.
GGAGGCCTTGGCCGTACTTATATGTATATGGGCAAGCGAGCAGTCCTATTGAGGCGCCCGGGGTGTTAACCAATATCCATTTTATTTAAAAAAGTTCTTTGGGTTTTACTTAGCTTATCCACTTAGATATTTCGCAGTGTTTTCTCCTTCTATTTACCTGGACTTCCAAGACTTAAGCGGTTTCTGATCTGATTTAGCCTGTCAGCTGCATAATCAGAGGCGACTGATGGAGAGCCAAAACTTGTATGTCTTGCCGCTGAGGTTGATGTGAAACTTCTGTCTGGAGTATACAAAGGCTCGTCAGGCACCTGCAAAAATATTTCTTTGTTAGATAAAGTTAAAATTCCAAATTTGTCTGATAATTTGTAAGGCTTACAGGAAAAAAAACCTAAAACCTATCTGAACCAAACTTCAAGGGCTGGTAGAAAAAGTCAAAAGAAGAACTTCTTAAACTTAAAGGGACAACCAAAACAGTTGGAGTGAAATAGGTTAAAATATATATAAAAAGTGCAGGGACCACATAAAAGGTTCGAGTTATAGAGGTTCAAGTTAGAGAGGTTGGACTGTATTTTTTTCCTATTAAATTTTGCATCAAACCTCTTTGTGTGACAAAGTGTAGCATACAGGCCTTAATTTTAAACCAAAACGTTTTCTGCCAAAACAATATTCTGATATTATGGAATCATATATTATCTGATAGACATTTCAGAGTAAAACAGAAAGATTAATACTCAAATTTAAGAAAAATTCAAGCAGGTGTGCCCCAGGGTAGCGTATTAGGCCCTTATTTATACTTAGTTTACAATTGGACCACAAAGTGGCGAATAAAATTAAATGAAACCAAATCAAGTCATGTTGATTTACAAACAAAAATGTAAATCACAATTAACAACATTCCCTTACTATATTCAAATCAGTGGCAGTATTCTTGAAATCTCCCCGAGTGAGTACTCCCCGGGGAGTGACAACGAGTGAGCACTCTTGGTTTGGGGAATACATGAAAAGTGATATGAAATGAGCGCACTGTTACCAATTTTCAGATGACAACACGTGACAATTTTGACCAATAAAAAAGCAAAAAATTTTGACAGACAATTAACCAAATACAGTTATGTGGTTGAAGGGATGTAACCCCAATTTTTCTTTCCTTGATTTTTTGTTTGTGGACATGGATGGACAAAAAATGAGTTATATAAATTTGGGTAGGGGCCAAGCCGTTGGCCGATTTGCCGCGGGAACAATTTGCGCCAAGATTTTTTTAGTTTTTATTTAAATATGACTTATTTTTTCTTAAATAATAGCTCTGTCCTCATGTTATGAGATCAAAATTTGTGTTAAATCTAACCGCGTTCAATTGAGCAAACATATCCTAACCAGTGTGTCGACCATCAGCATTTTGCAAAAAAAATGTCCCCACAAAAAAAGTTTTTATCGAAAAAAAATACTTTTTTAAAAAACTAATTTACAAAAGAAAAACGAAAAAAATTTTTTTTACAAAAATTATTTTTCAAAATAATACTTTCTTAAAAAGTAGTTTTTTCAAAAACTAATTTATAAAAAATCTAAACAATTTGTTTTAATAATACTTTTTCAAAAAGCAGTTTTTTTTTTTTAAATATTTAGCCCAAAAAGATTTAATGGTGTAGTTTATCAAGGAAAAGCCTGTAATGGAGGCCAAAAAATATACTTCAACATTTACGAAACAAACAGGGAAAAAACTTTAAAAAAACAAAACCCACACGTAACCAAAACAACATTTTCTAGGTTATCACAGAGTTTTTGACAAAAGTCACCACGTCGGCACCTATCGAGATCTCCCCGGTGAGAAGTCGCAAAAATGTCACACGTTTTTCAGGTGAGAATGTCAAGAATACGATTGGGGGAGAAACGCCCACTTTCGTACTCGCTCGGGGAGATTTCAAGAATAACGACACAGGAAAAATATCTCGGTATGACACTTGCAAAATTGCACTGGAAAGCACATGTTGAGAAAATAAAAAGAACTTGAGACAAGGTATAGAAAAATTAACTGGTTAATTGGAAGGTCCAATTTAACAATAAAGTTACTGCTTTATAGACAGATACTGAAACCAGTAAGGACATATGGTATTCAGCTATAGGGTTGTACCGAGGGGTGAACAGCTAACCCAAAATGTGTACACCGATTGTGAAAATCCACAATCTTTTGCTAAGATTGTGAGGGATTGTGGCAAGATTGTGAGGGATTGTGGCAAGATTGTGAAAGAGTGTGGCAAGATTGTGAGGGATTGAGGTAAGATTGTGAAGGATTGTGGTAAGATTGTGAGAGATTGTGAAGGATTGTGAGAGATTGTGGGTGATTGTGAGGGATGGTGGAGGACTGTGCAGCGGCGTAGCGCGCCTGAAGGGGTTCGGTTCGGTTCGGGGTGGGCACCGTCCCATCAAAAATTCTTGCGACAAAAAAAAAAAAAAATGTCGTCTATAGTTTCCTTTGCCGCCCGCTTCATTTACCGTTACCGGCCCTGCTGCTTAATAACCGAGGGGTGACCAGCTGACCCCAAAATGTGTACGCCGATTGCGAAAATCCACAATCTTTTGCTAAGATTGTGAGGGAACCCCAAAATGTGTACGCCGATTGCGAAAATCCACAATCTTTTGCTAAGATTGTGGAGGATTGTGTAAAGATTGTGAGGGATTGTGGTAAGATTGTGAAGGATTGTGGTAAGATTGTGAAGGATTGTGAGAGATTGTGAAGGATTGTGACAGATTGTGGGTGATTGGGAGGGATTGTGTAAAGATTGTGAACAGATTGTGAGAAATGTGTACACCGATTGTGAGAGCTGTTCACCCCTCGGGTTGTACTAAAGAGAGTAACATTCTAGTGTTACAGCGATTTCAAAATAAAGCATTAAGAAACATTGTGAATGCACCTTGGTACATTCAAAATAGTGACCTTCATCGGGCATTGTTGTTGCTTTAAACAAGAAATAACCTCCTTGTTACATTTGCAAACTTTTTGGTTCATTGCGATTTTTTCGCATATCTAACGGTTTTAGAGAAAATCGCTGTAGCATCAAAGGCTGCTATCATTAAAATAAAATAAATGATGATCCATGGCGGATTTGATACCTTCCTAGCTAGCCTATTAGCACGCTTCAACTGAAGCCATGATATGCCAGCCTTGAAAACAGTTTTTTTCTAAATATCTCAGAAACTAAAGCTTCTACAAAGTTGCTCTATTAAAAATTTAAAAATTTTTAAACTTTTCAATTGTGAAAAAATTGTCATTAACATTAATGGATTTTGACCAAAATCTAATTAGCTTGTTAGGGTGTCGCACGCTATTTTACCTGAAAATTTTATGAAAATCGGTTCAGCGGTTTAGGAGCTATCGTGTTACGGACAGAAATAATATACACACACACACACATACACGATATTGCCGAGATAGCTCAAAATACCCCCAAATAACACATTTTGGGAGTTATCTTAAAAAGAAATTTTTAGTCAAAACTAATAGGGCTGTCTAACAAAACATATGATCAAATCCAAGATGTCTTCCATAGGACAAACAAACCGATTTCCCATAAGCCGTAATGTTAACAAAAACGTAAATTTCACAAAAACGACAAGAGCTTCAGTCTCAAAAATTAATCAGTTTTAAGAACGGATCCTTTATGCATATGGGAAAAATGCGTTTTTCTTAAAAATATTAAACTAAAGCGAGAAAATCTGAAATGAATGGGACCATGTTTTCTACAAAAAAGTAGGTTATGTTTTTGGGTTTTTTAAATTTTTTTCTAGTTTTTTTACTTATTTTGAATTATTACATGGGCGTACCAAGGGGGCGGGGGGCTAGGGGCCCCGATCCCCCAAACCACATATTTTTTTAGATATTTTCCATATATTTCATGAATAAACAGAAAAAGTAGCATAAAGTACATCATGGGACCTCCCAAAGATATTGGACCCCCAAAGGTTTCGGGTCCCCCCAAGACATATTTCTGGGTGCACCACTGATTATTATGTCAAGTTTTTTTGCTGTTGTGAATTGTGGCAGCGGAGGAAGTAATGATAATGTTAGTTTTCATTGAATTTGAAGTTTTTTAACCAATGAATCAATGAACTATCAAGGTAGGGGGAAGTGGATAAGTAGTTCTATTCAAAGAGCTCACTTCAAGGCTCACTTAACAGAGACGAAATTGAAATAGACTAAACTTTTCTCATCAGATTCAGGTTTTCTATTAGGATCTTTTGTTGTACTTGACTAAACCTTTTGCTAAGTAATAGGCCTTCTATAGCGTTAAACTGTGAAAAATATTTCACTATGATTTTTCGGTTTAGACAAAGTTTAATCATGTTAACCCTCCAGTAGTGACATGAAAAAGAGGCACAACTTATAGGTAGGTCAGTCCAACAGATCAATATACACATATGAGTTCCGACTGAGGTGGGTCAAGCAAACTTCTAATAAGTACTTTACAAAATATGTTTATTTAAAAAAATATAAGTAAACATAGGTAATATAAAAAAAACTTGCAAAATTAAAATACAGTTTTTCCTTGTCATTGGCCTCACACACTGTACATCACCATATGATTTTGCATGAACTATAATACATAGGGCCTAAGTACAGTCAAACCTATGGTTCATCAGCTCACAACAGTACTGTTCAAATTTTACAACAGTACAATATTCACTGTTGTATTACTACTATTACTTTTATTACTGTTTTTTTGTAACAATATTTGCTCAATTATGCTAAAAGTTTATGCAAATAAATATATACTCTACTCTACAATTGGGCGTAACAGCATATGACCCATTAGGACCCAAGTTTTTTTGAGAGAAATTGAAAAAAAAATCTGAGAGAACTTATTTGTTTTTCTTGTGGTCATCAAAGTCAACAAAGATGACTTTTTTTTCCATCTATTTTTTGATGCCATAAAAAATTTTTTTTGGTAATAAGCTCAGAACAGTACCGTAGAAATTTCACAACAGGACTCATAGTAGGTCCAGTCAAATGCTATACAAATTTTACGGTGTACAAGTTTTAGGACATGGAAATAAAGGAAAATTTGCACCAAAATAGTTTAAGATAAAAAGAGTTTGAGTTAGGGAGATTGTCAAATTCACCAGTTTATTCTAAACTGTTTTGAGGTCTGTAAAATAAATAGTTATTAAAGAAAAAGAAACTTTGATGATACAGGACTCCACTGGACACTATACAGAACGCTACACTACCAAGAGTTTATTTAAGAGTTCTGTAGGATGGTGTGCAAATTTGGTTCAGCTCATTACCCACACTTTAACCTCATATTGTTTTCCTTTTCTTTCTTCTCTAGACCCTTTTTTCAACCATAATTTTAATTTTTCAATTTTTTTTTTTTTTTGAGGAGAGACCCAGTCAGGATCATTGCTGTATTCTAGTTTTGAAAGTGAACCGCAATTCTATGTTACACTTCTGCAAGCACAAAAAAAGATCCCAATAGAAAATGTTGCCAAAATGGCAGTTACATATTTATCCAAAACAAACCTGACAAAAAACTTTCGAATATTTCAATTTATCCTGTGTTAAGTTAGGTAGTAGAGCACTTATCCACTTTCTTTTCCCTTCCTTGAGCTGATACCTAGTTCATTTAAATCAAGATGATTTTTTAAGGTCAAAATACTTGGCATTCCATCAAAACTAACATTATCAAGATCTCCCCAGCTGCCACAATTCATAACAGAACAGAAACTAATAATAATTATTCAAACTGAGTAAAAAACTAGAAAAAAAGTTTAAAAAAACAAAAGTAAATAAAAACATAACCTGACTTTTTGAACAAAACATGGTCCCTTTTATTTGAGATTTACTGGCTTTAATTGATTTTTTTAAAGAAAAACGCATTTTTCCCATGTGTACAAAGGATCAATACTTAAAACAGCATCTTTGTTGTAAATTAAATCGTTTTACTTTTTTTAAAAATTACGTTTTTGTTAACATTGCGGCTTATGGGAAAACGCTTTGTTTGTCCTATGGCAACCATCTTGAATCGAAAAACAGCTGATCGTGACAGTTCGTTAGACAAGCTAATACCTTCTTGCAAAATGCAAATAATACAAAAAGAATTGTCCATACCTTAGGGGGAGAATACCTTGCAGCAAATGAACTAGTCAAAACACTAGGCTTGACTGGAGATGGCTTCCTTATATATTCTGTCCCATTGTCCTGGTCGACTGCATTTGAAGATACATACACAACCTCACTCTCTGAATCTGTCCCAGTGTCGAACTCATCTTGAGCTGTTCTAAGGATGCGTCCAGAGCGAGATGTGGTCGTAGTTGTAGTGACTGTTGTGTTGCGAGATTCACGTCTTTTGACTGGCTCAGGCTATAATAGGCAAAATAAAAGCAATAAAATTAGTCAAAAATATTTTTATTCAATAATAATTTTTTAAAAGCAAAACATTTTTTTGTGTCAAGCTAAGGAAGAAGCTCATAAAATTGGAATCAGCAGGCACATATAGCAATACATAATGGTGGCATTTCACTTGTGATCAAGTCATTATAGAATTTTTTTTTTTATTATTTGATTCCAGTACATTTTAGAAAAAAAACTTGTAAACAAAAGTTGAAATCAGCAAAATTTCCTCCGTTTTTTTGTTTTGTCAGAAATGTGTAGCCTCATAACTCAAAACCACTCATTTGCTGAAAAAAATGATCAAAGCATTTTTGTAGGAAATTTTACTATGTTCAACTTTTGTTTATAACTTTTTTCTAGAATGTTAGTAGAAGTATTTCCTTGGACCTTTAATTTCAGAGATATTTACCTGAGATTCAACTACAACCTTCCTAGTAGCTTTGACAACTGGTGGGGCAGCCATGGTTGCTCTTCTCTTATCACTTTTAACAGATTTTACTTCCTGGTCACTCTCCTCTTCACTGGAATATCTTCCAAGTGATCTAATACAAAAAAAAATATGATGAAGATTTAAATCAAAATCTTAGGGTAAAAAATGGTTAATTTATTTTATAAAACATATCATGAAATGACACCAGTGTCGTTATTCTTGAAATCTCCCCGAGCGAGTACTCCTCGAAATTCTCCCAATTGTATTCTTGACATTCTCACCCGAAAAATGTGTAACATTTTGGCGACATCTCACCGGGGAGATCTCGATAGGTGCCGACGTGGTGACTTTTGTCAAAAACTCTGAGATAAGCTAGAAAATGTTGTTTTGGTTATGTGTGGGTTTTGTTTTTTAAAGTTTTTCCCTGTTTCGTAAATGTTGAAGTATATTTTTTGGCCTCCATTATAGGCTTTTCCTTGAGAAACCACCGTTATCTTTTAGGGCTAAATATATTTTTTTTAAAAACTGCTTTTTGAAAAAGTATTATTAAAGCAAATTTTCTAGTTTTTTTTATAAATTAGTTTTTGAAAAAAACTACTTATTAAGAAAGTATTATTTTTAAAAATAATTTTTGTAAAAACAATATTTTTAGTTTTTTTTTTGTAAATTAGTTTTTTGAAAAAGTATTTTTTTTCAAAGAACAACTTTTTTTGTGGGGACATTTTTTTTGCAAAATGCTGGTGGTCGACACACCGGTTAGGATATGTTTGCTCAATTGAACGAAACATAAGGACAGAGCTATTATTTAAGAAAAAATAAGTCATATTTCTGTGGCAAATCGGCTTGGCCCCTACCCAAATTTATATAACTCATTTTTTGTCCATCCATGTCCACAAACAAAAAATCAAGGAAAGAAAAATTGGGGTTACATCCCTTCAACCACATAACTGTATTTGGTTAATTGTCTGTCAAAATTGTTTGCTTTTTTATTGGTCAAAATTGTCACATGCTGTCATCTGAAAATTGGTAACAGTGTGCTCATTTCATATCACTTTTCATGTATTCCCCAAACCAAGAATACTACATTTATGCAATACAGTGAGAAACGAGGGAGTGCTCACTCATTGTCACTCCCCGGGGAGTACTCACTCGGGGAGATTTCAAGAATACTGCCACAGACAGAAAAGCATTGAAAATGGTGAGAATTAACCAATGGCCTATTCATAATTTTTAAAAATATTTTTAAGTTACCACTAAAATAATTTTGTTTTTTGATTTATTTGGTGTTATTTATAGTTTCAAGTCCTAAGTTTTCCATCCAGTCCATTTGTTTAAATATGCTTCTAATAACTTTAATTATTTGTAGTTACCTACTACACAGCTCATTTGGGCAAAGTAGACAAACTCATTTGTCCCAAAGGGAAAAGTCATCTGTCTTATATCTAAATGAAATCTTAATTTTTTAGTTTAGTTTTTATCTGTGTGGACTTCCAATAAGAAAAACACCCCATAAATTTTTATATAAAGATTGGAAAAAGAAAAATATTTTTACCTAGAATACTTTTTTGTTAATTCACCTGCCAAATGATGGAAAAAAGTCTCTTAGTTATCAATTTAGTCCAAAACTGTATATTATTTGATTCAGTTGAATTTTGATAGCCTAAATTGACAAATAAAACTTAAATCAACATTGAAGAACAAAAATAGAGACCTAGTGCAATAGTGCCAGGCACTAATTGTGCTGGGCAGTAACAGTTTCACATTGCAAACTGACAGTTGATCTTCCAAAATTGACATACCAAAGTCAAATTTATAAATACCATAATTTATTTTCCATTAATAGTGGCATCACTATTAAATCTGGCTTGTATAATACACAAAGGCCTTATTTTGAAAGGACACAGCTGTTCTTATAATGAGAACCTGTCAATATAGTGCCCAGCACAATTTGTGCCTGGCACTATTGCAATAGGTCCCTATTGTATGGTACACTGTAAAACTAATCTACCAATTTGTGGGCACCTAAGCTCACATGATTAATGTATAATGGAATTTCTACCCACTTTGGTCCATGAAAATAACACCCTATTCCCCACCTGGGGATGTGTCAAATTGGAGATTCTCCCCAGGGTACCACCACTGAACAAAACAAACTGTAATGTATTTTTTTGATCATCATGCACTGTTACCTTTCCTTTAATATAGTGCCACACAAGTCATAATTTTACCAAAACTATAATTTTTAAAATCAACCCCTCATTGTTTCATCTGTGTGGTGGATTTTATTATTAATTATTACCATCTAGTGCCAAAACCCCACCTAGGTACCAAATTTCAATAAAATCAGGCAAGCAGTTTCTGAGTTATGCATGTTGATCATTACAGACAGTGCATTTTTTCTTATTTTTGACATACCTCACACTAGTAGTAGTAGTGGGGGGAGTTGACCCGCAGGTCTGACAAGTAGGCCAGAGTAGGCCCTTTTTGCCATGCCCCAAGTCTGTCCCTTAACCCACTCTTTGCACTTCCCTTTGATGGTCGGGTAACTCATTGGGCCTTCCTCTTCTCTTTACAAAGTCCAGTAAGTCTGCCCATTTGAGCATGTGCAGTTCTTCCTCGCTCAGAGTTGGCGCTCCGAGTGCCTGTTGTCTCATCCTTGTGTAGGCCTCGCATTCTGCATCGAGGTGTCTAGATGTCTCTTCTTCCTGTCCACAGGCTGGGCAGGTAGAGTCATTCTCGACTCCTATATGTGTCATGTGCTTCCTCAACCAGTTATATCTGGTTAGAGTACCAGCAGTCCAAGGTCTTTTCGTGTCCGTCCCAGCATCCATCTAATTCTGGTAGCTTTTGGACGGTCTACGAATTCTCTGGTCTGTCTGCAACCTGTTCCTGTTTCCCAGGAGTTTAATAGTGCATCCTGGGCCCATTTGTTGAGTCCGCTTTGCACTTGTCTTTTTGTCACGCCCAAAAGTGGCTTTGTGTCACGCCCAAAAGTGGTATGTCCCGGAACTCAAACCAGCATCACCAGTTTGCCATCGCTTAGGGTCTCCAGCGCCTCTGCACATTCTTCCACCAAGCCGTCAGCAATCTTGGGTGCGTTTAGCACCTTCAGGGTGGCTTGACTGTCAGAGCATATATATATAAGCTCCTCTTTGCTGTTCCGAACCTCTTCTAGGGTTGCTGCCATTATTATGGCATAGACTTCTGCTTGAAAAACAGTAGCCTGCTCACCGAGCGAGTAGCTCTTCTGAACTTATATACCTCACACTACTATAGTTATAGTGTATGTGTGAGCTTATGTCTGAAAGTTATGATTTTATTTATTTTTAGATGAAAAAATAGAATGTTTGTTGAAAGTCTTATGTTAACAAACCAATAAAATTTTATATTTTTTAATTTTTAAGATAGAAAAAGCTGCTAACCCTTCACAAAATGACAGAAAAAACAAATGCTTGCAGTGAACACCTTGTAAAGCTTTGGTAAAATGACTATGAATATCTAGGTCATAAAAAAGAATGTAAAATTTAACATATATGAAACAATGGTCAAAAGCACACTGTTGTATGGAATAGAGACTTGTAGCATAACAGAAAAATACAAAACAAAAATGGAAAGGGTCGAAATGGATGCAATAAGAGGATCAATAAGAATATCTAGAACAGATCACATATGAAATGAGATCATAAAAGAAAGAATGGGAATTGAGGGAAGCATAACGGATGACATTGCTAAAAGGCAACTGATATGGTATGGCCATGTACAAAGGATGAATGATGAAAGATTACCAAAGCAGATCCTAGAATGGCAACCTATAGGGTGCAGAAAAAGAGGGTGTCCTAAACTAGAATGGCAACAGTCAATCCAAAGATCAATGAGTCAAAAAAATCTGACAGAGGATGATTGTCAGGATTGAAGGAGGAGGAGAATAGGTGTCAGACAACATAGAAAAATGTTCTAAACCAACATAGTAGTAGTATATCTAGGCCATAAGAAATTTTAAAACATGAAAAATAATCTTATGTATAGTTTTATAAACCAACTCTGATGAAATAAAAAGGATTGAAAGAAATTAAAAAAAAATATTCAGATTCATAAATAACCAGATTTACCTTCTAGAGTCTGATGAGCCAACCTTATTCTTGTTTTCCATTAAGAGCTTGAGCTTCTTTGTCATCACTTTACGAGTGGTTCCAGTAATGGGCATCACTGGAAATCCAAACTTAAGTAGCTCTGTGCGGAGTTCTGCATCAGAGAGCTTGTTGAAATCTATTTCTTTAACCATCTGAAAAAACAAAACACAGTCCTGTAAGCACATAGAGTACCCAAACCTTTTCTTTTTGAAAAATTTACAGATTATTAGAGTAGTGAACCTTCTTGATTTTTGTAAACCAAAATAAAATAACAATAAAGCCTGCATACTTAATAAAATCTTCCTACCTTTCTACCTAACTTCTTCTAGATGAAGATCAACACTTTATTTTTATTTAGGGAACTGTTTGCATTTGGGTTCAAGCAGGCTTGGGGTGCTCCACAAATATCAACAAACCGGCTTTTTTATTTTAAAAACAACACTGTTTCTATTACAAAGTTTTTAAAAACGAATTTAGTTGAAATAAAGGTGTTTCTGCCGTTCGTTTTTCGTTAATTTTTTTATCAACAACTGATTAATTACAAAAAAATTTACAAAGTTTCACAAGCAGAAGCCATGCCCGTTTTTTGTATAAAAATAGAAATGACGTTTGGTTCCAAGATGGCGGTAGTGGCGGTTATTTCAAACACAATTTTTGTTGTTTATTTTTTAAAAACAAAAGAATTGATTTACGATTGCAGTTTAATATTTCGCTTTACAATACAGGAACCCAGATTCCAAAAATGTATCAAAATTAAAACAGTAGTTTTTAAGAAATCTTAAAAAAAGCAGAAAATAGCGATTTCTAGCAAACTGTCAAGTATTTTAGGTTGGCATCACTGCGTGCTGATCAGATATTCCAGCCCTCCATATATAGACGTATATGTTAAATGCTTCAAGCAGAGCCAGAGAACATATAACATTATTTCTTCGATGGCATAGCACAACTATAGAAATAAAACAGGGACGATCAAAAAACAATCTACAAGGTCTTGAGATTTAATTGCTCTATATTTCCCGAGTTAATACCCATATTAGTACCACTTTTACAAAAAAATATAAAAAATTGATTTTTTTTATTATATTTTTATTACAATTTTTTATGCTGCCCTGCTAGCTTTAGTCAAGCAATATACACAGAAAAGACGAGAAAGATACACATTAATCGTAAATAAAGTGATAACATTAATTGCTTAAAATTCAGTGTTTCCACCAATGCATGCCCACCCCGATTCAAAAAACGCATCACGTGATGGCCCATGGATTTACACCGGTTTTAAATGCAGCATCACCTGATGCATTTCTTGAATCGGGATGGGCATGCATTGGTGGAAACAGGGTGTTAGAACCTCTGGATGTAGGTATCCCCTCTTTTAAAAAACATATATTGCTCTGCTGGCTTCTAGATATAATCAAATGCCAGTACACATCTTGTTACCATTTTTACAAAAAAAAATGTATTTATATTTTTTATTTTTTATTACTTTTTTTATGCTGCTCTGCTAGCTGCTTAGTCAAGCAATAGACACAGAAATTACGAGAAAGATACACATTAATCGTAAATAAAGTGATAAAATATTTATTTGCTTAACATTCACAGTGTTAGAACCGCTGTAGGTACCCCTTTTTAAAAAAACATATATTGCTCTGCTGGCACGCAATAGATACAGAAATAACGATAAAGATAAACGTTAATTCCAAATAAAGTGATAAAATATTTAATTGCTTAACATTCACAGTATTAGAACTGCTGTAGCAGGCACCCCTTTTCAAAAAACATGTATTGCTCTGCTGGCTTTTTAGCAGATCACCAAATTTTAGAAATAAGACAGGGATGATAAAAATATAATCTACGAGTTTTTAAGATTTATTTGCTCTATATTTACCATGTCAGTATCAACTTTGGTACATTTTTATCAAAATAATTTTGTTCTGCTCTGCTAGTTTACTTCGAGCAAAAAAAAGACGAGTGTTTGCAGCAAGCTGTACTTACAAGGGGAGTTGGATGGAGGGCTAATGCTAATCCTTGTTTTCTATTAGGTTGGTAGCACTACTTGCACTTGACCTCTGTCAAAATTCGAGGTTATGTTACGAAAATTCCGAAATTTTTCGAAAAAAATTATTTTTACCAAAAAGAAAATGTCTTAGGTGTAATTCGGCAGTTGTAAATATCGCCCCAGTAATTAAGTTAACTTAAATAGTCTAATACCCGATAAAGTATCCGTAAACTAATTGTTAATGGCCAAGTATATTGCCCAGCTGATTGTGGCAGGGGCTCAAGTAGTTGGAAGAGCCTTCGCCCGAGCCGTAAGACAGGAGATCGAAGCCTCACAACAGGCAGCACAAAGGTAAACATAAACCAAGCTACTGACAGTACACACCCCAGTTTTTATTTTGCACCAGCAAAAAAGAGCGAATTCATCTAGAGTTAGATGTATGACCTTTGCTGTATTTTGTCTCTGTATTTACAAAGTGCTGACAATAAACAAACTATAAACAGTCAAATCATTTTATAATTATTCTATGAACATTCACAGATTGATAACAAATCAAGAGGTTTTAGTGATTGTCTAAACATTATTGTAGGTACATAAATATTTTAAAATTTTTTAGACTTGGAAATGCCAAAACGAGAACAGAAAGAATGGCCAATCAAAAACTGGGTCTATCACTGGATGAAGCAAAACAAATTCTAAATGTATCAAATTTAAGTAAAGAAGAAATTGATAAAAGATTTGATTTATTATTTAAAGCAAATGAAAAAACCTCATTGTACTTACAATCAAAAATAGTGAGAGCAAAAGAAAGATTAGACCTTGAAATAAAAGAATCAGAAGAAAAAAGTCAAAGTAAAAAAGGCAATCCTGAAGAAAATAGTGCAAAAACTTGAGGTATATAAACTTTTTAGAAAATTATAGAATTTAATTTGTTTCTAGAATAAATAAATGATCAATGTTATTATATATTTTTTGTTCTGTGAATAAAAATATTATATTTATTCATTTTACTTTTTCTAAAAACTTTATTTCCAATAATTAAAAAAAAAAATTATTGTGATTCTGTACTCTGGCCTTTTCACAGCTGCAAATTATTGGCTATTGGGAAGCCGGAAACTTTCGGTACTCCGGCCTGAATGGTATTGTTTTGTAGATCATTTACACATTCATTTGGTAGGTCTTTCGCACAACCCAAATTTTTAAACCTTAACCCTTCTTTTTCCCAATTTTTCTGTGATTTTTATAAAAAAAATAAAAATTAAGTTCCTTTCACTTACTTATTTGGTTTCTTTTAAATTACGTAAGAAACATGGCACTATTAATAAACCACGTTACCAAAAATATTGCTCGTTTTAGAGGGCCTTCGCTCAAGGTAATATTTGATTAGAAATATGTTCATAATTTATGTGATATTTATAACATTACCCAACCAATTTTACCAATTGAAGGCCAACCTTTTAAAGACCAACTGAAGTGTTGCTGAAATCGGATAAGAAATGAAAAAGTTATGAGCCAATATGAATTAAATGGGCAAAAATTTAAGATGTTTTGTTATCGAAGATTTATATTAGTTTTTATATTTTTAAGGCATTCAGCTCAGATAGTATTCCCAAAAATGTCTTGGAAAATGTTGTTTCTGCACATACACAACCTGAAATAGGAGCTGTTTATGACAAAAAGCCTATAAGAATAAGTTTGGAAGCAGGTACCTAAAATTTTTTCCAAAGCAAAAAATAAAGTGATTTTTTTAATTTAACTTAAAATGAAGATTACAGGACCTTTTTTTGTCTTCTAGGAAAAAAATACTCTTGGTGTAGTTGTGGAAAAAGCAAAAATCAACCATTTTGTGATGGAACCCACAAAATACCTCAATTCAAGATCACATTAAAGTAAGCAAGAAAAACTATTAAATAAAATTTACTTCTTTATCTAATAAATTATCTTCATTGCTTTTGCTTATTTGTCTTTTAAGTCCAAAGATATTAGAAACAAGTAAAATTCTGAGTAAGAAACTACTTTGTAATTTTTTTTAGTTACACTCAGAGCTGTCAGGTACTTTAAGTACAGTACTTGAAATTGTACTTCAAGTACTGTACGTAAAGTACATCTATAATCCAGTAATTGCACTTGGTACTTGAAGTACTTTTAACAATGTACTTGGAAATGTACTTGATTTTGTCAAGTAAAGTACTTCAAGTACATTTATTAGTACTTTAAGTACATTCAAAGTACTTCAAGTACATTCAAAGTACTTCAAGTACATTCAAAGTACTTCAAGTACCTTCAAAGTACTTCAAGTACAATAAAATATTTTTGAAGTACAACATAGATATAGGTGAGATATAACTTTAATCAGGGTTGTCACCTGTCTGGTTTTTTTATCAACTTGGCAGGGAAGTCCGGTATTTTATCAACCTTGATAGGTCCTATGTCTTAATGAATCGCCAAAGAATCATAATATTAGGTATACACACTTATCCAAAGAATAATGCCTATAGGTTTAATTATTTGCATGCACCTTCATTATTTAGTGGAACATGAAATTCAAATTCAGTGTGAGAAACTACTACAGCAGTCATGCCATCTATTGAGGAGTGTCGGTACTTGCACTTGGGATCGATCTGCTTGCAGCAGACATAATTTCTATGTTTGATGAATGTTGGTTTAAAGAACCTGAAAATTTATTTGGTCTGACTAGATACACCAATTCCTTGGATATTTATGTTTGTTATGCTTATTAATTTAATTTGATTTAAACAAGATTATTTGGTTTTTTGTAGATCTCATTACAAAGTCAAATAAATTTGGATTTAGGCAAATGTGATCTATTTGGAACGACCATATGCAATTTGTGACAGAAAAACATAATAATATAATCTTAAAATTTTTGTCTTTTGGGGTAGGTCCCATTTACCCCAGAGTTCGGAGTAACTGTGACACCCCTATTGCAAAACTATGAAATGTTAAAAACATTTTGATGCAAGTGGGTCAATTTTGCAGCTTTTTGTTTAATAAAATTATCTCTTTCCATTACTTTTCTATGGCATTTGTATGTAAAATGATAAGTTCAGAAAAAATAAATAAATGCAATTTAGGTATATAAGTAATACATATTTGGATGATTCTACCAAAAGTGGGCTATATGGATATCATTTTTGGTCATTGCCTTTAAATAACAGTGTAAATAATTTTGTTTTTTTAAATTTATGTAACTAATTAGGTGTCAGCTAAAAAACATTTATTTTCCCGAATTTTAGGAATTATTGCATAAAAATTCCAGAGGGATGAGTACCAGAGGAATGAGTTTTTTAATGGTTTTCCAACTTAAATCAAAATCTATTTAGACTACTTAACTTAAGTTTTTTATAAACAAAGTTCCTGTACTTATAATTTTAAAACAATCAACAAAAAAATTATACTATTGATATCAGTCGAATATTTACTTACCAGAGGGATGATAATTGAAGTGTTCCTTTTCGATTTCTCTGAAAAAAACTAATTTTCTGCTGAAAATAAAAAGATCTATAACTTAAACCAAACTAAAGTTGACATTATCTGTCACAACTTGTCACCCTCACAAGTAAATTAGATATCCAGGGCCGTCTCTTTCTTTAGAAATTAACCGGTGGTATTCACAAATATTCTGTTATCAAAAATGGAGCACATTTAAAATTGTAAAATTTTCCTGAGATGTAAATTCGGATTTTCAAAAATATGACTGCAAACTTTTATCAATTTTTTGATAAATAGTTAAGACTTGGTTAAATATTATTTATTAGGATATTTTTTTCAATTTGAGTTTTTAATATTTGGTTTGGGACTACACCAGAGGAATGAGGTATTTGCTTTGTAATAAAAAAAATTATAAACTTGCAATTTTTTTTATACATAAAACTCAAATGCTCCATAAAGAAAACATTTCGTTTTAAATCTTATAACTAAAACTATGCTTTATTTGCAGTCTGTGTTTGAAAAATATGCATTCCCACTCCACAGCACCATTTTTGTAGAATCATCCATTTACATATACAGTCGAACCTCTATAACTCGAACCTGAAGGGACAACCAAAACAGTTCGAGTTATGGAGAGTTCGAGTTATAGAAACTCGAGTTACATAGGTTAAAATAAATGTAAAAAGTGCAGGGACCGCTTAAAAGGTTCGAGTTATAGAGGTTCGAGTTAGAGAGGTTCAACTGTAATAGTATTCCAAAAAATAAAACCTTTCAGGTTGCAAGTTTTGTAAACATTTTACATGTTTTAAATTTTTTTACATATTTGAATTTTTTTTACATTTTTGACAGTTTTTGACATTTTTTACTTTTTTGAAAATTTTTAATATTTTTAAAATTTTTTTTGATATTTTTGGCATTTTTCTCATTTATTGACATATCTAAAGTACTTTTATTGTAAAAGTAAAAAAAAGACTTTTATAATGTACTTGGTACTTGAAGTATATTTGAAAAGAAAATGTACTTAGTACTTCAAGTAATTTTACAAATCTTAATGTACTTGGTACTTGTTCTTGAAGTACTTTCATAATGTACTTGTGAGAGCTCTGGTTACACTCAACATACAAAACATTTGGATACCACTTCTAACATTGTTTTTACTTTATTTTCAGACCTGTTAGATTTCAAGTAGAAGAGACCAAAGAATATTGGATCTGCAATTGCAAACACACAGGTCATAGGCCTTTTTGTGACGGTACCCATAAAAATAAAACTGTCCAAGAAGCTGCATCAGTTATCAGACAATAAAATAATGTCTGTCTTTGTATAAGTTACTGTTTGGTGTACAGAGTTTTTTGTATATTTCAACCAACTGCTCTTATTATAAAAGATGGCAAAAAAATGAAAATGCAAAAGTTGCAGATTTTATTCTGAACCAACAGGAAATGATACCTTATAATTATACCAATATTTACACTTATTTTCTATCTCTTATAGTAAGTGCAGTAGAGAATACATGTAGGCAATTTTAAGTAATCAAAACTTTGTTTACATTTTTAAATATTTTTTTAATTAAAAACATAGATAATGCATTATAATGTCTTGCTATTGTACAGCCTTATATTTATGCTAAATTTTAAACTTACCCGAAAATTTCTAGTACAAAAACAAAATTTAATTTTTAACATGGCTAAAAAAACACAGTGATAATATAAGGTACCAAAGACTTATTAGGGTATTTCTTGCACGTTTTTGGAAAAACCCTCATACACATGGATTTTATTTAAATGGGATGGCATTTTGGATATGTTAAGATTTTTAAAGCACACACCCTCTCTGTGCAGTGGCTGATCCAAGGGGGTGGGGGTACCCACTAAGCACAAAATCGTAAAAAACGTTAAATAAATGTTGAAAAAAAATGTTTTTTTTTCTAGCACAAATTTGTGTTAAAATTAAGTCAACTTTTGATAAAAAAAACATGTTGAAAATCCTAACGAAAATTTCAGGTAAAAGCATTACCAAAAATATATTTCTTAATAACGTTAAGAAACCAATATTTAAAAAACCATAATTTTATTAACAATAAAAATAATACCATCAATATATGGTTATTTTTATAATGTTTTTCCTAGATCTCATTTCTAACGTTGAATTTAAGATATATGAAGCTAATAAATGTTTTGTTTTTTAAACATTAAAAAAAATTATACTATAGAGGGCGCTGTCGCATAGTTCCACTACCGGAACGGGCCATCGCCATTTTTAGTTGCTTTTCGCTGCCAGTTCATACGAGTCGGTAGCAGATACGTTTTGTGCAATTTTGGTTAAAATATTTACCTTTTGTAGAAACAAACATGGCAAATTAAAAGCACAATTATTAATAATGATAGTGAATACACCAGTTGTGTGGAAAAGATGGTATAGTTAAAAAATAACAAATATGTATGCAATGATTTAAATGAAGCATCACAAAATTAGGTAAGAAAAGTAAACAAAAGTAAAAGAATTGTTTTGTATGGAATATCGCATACCTACGTTACAGTTAATCAGACAGGGAATGCCACAATTCACCGCGAATGATTAGCTGCCGGACCTTAAGCCGCGTAATTTGAGGCAGAATTCGCAAGCCTCGCAGCGGGACCAAATGAATGCCTCGGCACGGGACCCCATCCGATCAGAGTGCGAATTTCAAACGAGCATTCAGTTGAATATTTGCCTTGTATTCACTTGAGCATTAATGAGAACGAGAGCGAGGCACTTACTGCAAAATTATTGTTTACATAAAATTTTAAATTTTTTTTTCAGAAGCTACGGATCCGAATTTCCTTTACTGAGTGTCGAGTTCACGAAAACCTCAACGGACTCTTGCTGCTCTGCTTTTCCAAAATAAAAGAATTTTATTTACATTATTTAAGTTACCTTATCTTTAGAGATATTTGAAAAAAATATATTTTTTCATTGTTAACAAAACATTTATTTTTCAATGTTAGAAAAACATTTCTTTTCCACTGTTAAAAATCAATATTTTTTTAACGTTTGAAAAACACTTTGAAAAAACGTTATAAAAACATAAGATTATTTTTCTAACGTCAGAAAATTGATTATTAAGCTTCTTTTTCACTATGAATATGATGTTAGAACTAACATCCAACCTAACGTTATGTTTTTAAATTAAACATTATTTTGACATTATTGAAATGTTTTTGTGTTTAAAATGCCAATGAATCAACCGCGAGTTTGAACAAAATTTACCAGTATTTCAAAATTTTTCGCCTGCGGCGCATTTTGTCATCTGTCAATTTAAATTCGAGATCTAAGAATTATTAAAAACGCACGCGAACTAATAAATGCTTTGGTTTTTTGCTCCTTTTTTGGCCCCTCAACCCCGGAAATCGTGGATCCGCCACTGCCTCTGTGTATGAATTCTTAATTGCGTGAGAAGAAGGAATCCCTATCCATCGTCGTGAATGACAAAAACAAAATGGTACAAGATCATAAATCAACATGGTATAACAGTCCAATGGCAAAAACGGAATTTTTAATAACCGGAAATTATACAAAAACGTCATTCATCAAAACAAGACAAGAGCAAAATCGAAGTTTAGTATAAAGTCTTTTATCAAAACTGGACAAAATCAAAAAGGACAGTCATATAAAGGGGCTGGGCATAGCATGAGCAACTGTCTCCTTTCTTTTAATGTATACTGGTTCCGTCTCTCTTCCTCTAATACAAATCGGTCTCATGGAAGTTTGGCGGCAACTTTAAAATCGGGAACAAATAATGTTGTTTTTGGACCCAACAATATATAAAAATGTCTGTTTTTTTCCTTTAATTAGCTCCCCTGTCCTTCTTTTGAGAAGTTGAAATCGATGTTAACCTTAGAGGAATAAAATATATTATTACCAGGGTTCGAAAATATCATGATATTTATATAAATATCATATCACATGATATATATCATTATCAAACTGAATGCTTTGGTTTTGGCATATTAAATAAAAATCACTACTTCCTAATAAATCAAAAGTACACACAGATGGAAAACACAGTAACTGCTCTAACCTGGGAAAATGGAAAACAAGAGAAATCGTCGCGTCGGGGATCTACCAGATGTGAAACAGGGGATTCCCAGTCAGCTCCGCGATGCCTATGCGGTAGCCGAATCGATCGATACTACACCTTTACAGATGCCTATACTTTTGTACAGGGGCGAACTGACAAATTTTCTGATATTTAGAATGGTAGAAAACATTTCTAGTTTAATAAGTAAAATTATTGAATATATCGGATATATATCACTTGATATATATCCGCGGAACCCTGATTATTACTTTAAGGTGTTGACCGAACCGAACCGAACCTCTTGGTAAATTAATTGCAGATGAATCCTAACCTAGTGTCCAATACCTAACCTTTTTTAAGGATGGGCCTTGCTTAATATGTGCTATAGCAATCCCTATGTAGATACAGTAATTTCTTTAGGCATGGTAGTAAAAGAAATTACAGTGGATGCTTCAATTGCATAGCAATATCAGAACCGCTCTTCTTTAGGTGAACGTCATAATCTACGCTCAACCTCTTTTTATGATTTTGTCTTTTTTGATTGTCCGGTTGTGATATAACGTTATACAGAACTTTTTTGCTCTTGTCTTATTTTGAAGAATGACGTTTTTTATAATATCCGGTTATTAATAAGTCCGTTTTTAACATAGGACCGTTATGTAATTTTTTTTTATGTTCTTAGACGATCTTTTATTTGTCCTTTATGATAAAATTGGATGAAACTCAAACCACGTGTGCGATCTCAATTGATTTCCGCATTTCTATTGGCTCTCTCTCACCGATTCAAAGAATTCATATACTGAAGAGTAAACTTTACCTCTATATTTTTAATAGTGAAAATGTGTGATACCTTGTTTTCAAGGTATCTTGAATCTCTTTACAACTGTGTAAAATTTTCAAAAATCCATCAATTATTCTTTATTCAGATAAATGTTTTCTCAGAAATGTACAGAAAAAAAATTGTGTGCTTAAGACCACACGGCAGAAGTGTAAACTTCAACAAGGCGAAATTAATAATACTGGCCTTCATCTGCATCATCATATCGCTCGCTCAATGTTCCTCTCACAGTTAGTCGACTCGAGCCGACTTCACCCGAATGAGCGTTACATAGCCGAGCCTAACGGCTCAGTTCAATTCAGTACCCACAAAAACTGCTAAACGCGCCTAAAGAAGTTTACACTTCAAAAACGTTTTTTTATTTAGTTTGGACACAAAGATCTTAAAGAAGCTATAGATTTTCTAAATTTTTACCCGGTTGTAAAGTCATTTAAAAGCAGGTCTCAAACTACTTTCGCTTTGCAAAATGTAGGGGTCAAGTTTACCCCTATATTTTTAACTACGTATAGGAATTAATAAAATTAATAAATTAATTTAAGTATAGGAATTAACGTATCAACCTGAAATTTTGCACATACTGTGTTGTACAAAAGTATGGAAACATTTAATTTTTTGATATTTTATATGAATAATTTAAATTACTGAAAATACTGTAGTCTGTCTATACTTGCTAATACTCTAGAATTTTACTGATAAAATAAAAAAGCATTCAAATCGTATGGACACATTTTAAAAATATTTATATTGTACATACTTTTGTTTTTCACTGTATGTACAGGGTGTCCCAAATTGGGTACTTTTAGGGGGTTTAAAGTATTTCTAGGGGAGACAGAGAAAAACTGACCACGCATTGCGAGGCTCAAATTTCAAGAGAAGACTTATAGTGAAAACCGCATTTTGAAATATCGTCTCGTCTTTGAGCTACGGGGGCTTTTTGAAAAGTCTGCATTTTGGAAGGGGGTCTATAACTTCGTTATTAGTAGAAATTTTGATTTACAGTAAACTGCAATTTTATAGACGTTGTCACGAGGAATTAACCAACCAAATTAAATTTTAACTGTCACTTTTAGTTTTTGAGATATGACATAAAGTTGCATTTTTTCTTATGGAATGGCCTCTATTTTAATTAATTTTCGAATGCGTCATTGAATTCTTTTCAAACTGATGTATCATATGTCATAGTTTGATTGAGCGGTTTCGGAGATAATTCAAGTTTTTTTATTATTGTCTAGTGTGCGTTGAATGACGTCATGCCCCATTGACACCTATAGTTTTGTTGTCTTATACTATGTAAATTAAGTTGGCCTTGCGCCTTGGCGTTTGCTTTGAATTGTTTTCAATTGTTTATACAATGTGACATTACGCTTTGATATGAAATTATTTGGCACAAAAGCGTTTTTAATTTTATTTTGAAATATGTATCAAAACAATGAAAAGTATGACATGTTAAAATGTGACTGGGAAAGTAATGATAATCGACAGGACGCTGGAAACTTATATCTTCAAAGGTATCCCGAACGAAGACAACCTTATATGGATATATTTCCAAAGTTGAAAAGGAACCTTGTTCAGTATGGCTCTTTTTCAAAACCGCGGGCCAAAATATATGACGTTAGGGGGGACCGTGAGTTAGAGGAGATAGGCATTATTGGTAAGTTAGAACAAAATAATTCGCGATCATTGAGACAATTAGAAGCTGCCACAGGCATACCGAGAACTTCAATCCACCGAACACTTAAACGGAATAATTATAAGCCTTATCGCACAAGAAAGGTTCATAAGCTTTATGACAAATTCGAGGAAGATTTTAACTTTCCCATTGATGTGATGTTTACAGATGAGGCTGTGATTGAGCCATATATCGAAAAATTGCCGCTAGTAGAGAATATGCAGTGCTACTTCCAACAAGATGGCGCACCACCGCATACGGCTGGAATTATTACCAATTATTTGAATAATAACTTTCACAACCAGTGGATTGGATTAGATCCAGACATCACCTTGTGTGATTTCTATTTATGGGGAAGAATCACAGACGTTTAGACATCTTGCTGAAGATCGTCAAGATTTGGAAAATAATCTTCTTAATTCGTTCGAATCCATTCAAAATTTTGAATTAATTAATGCGGCTAGATCTCCTAAAAAGCAGTGCCGCCTGTGCTCGACGCAAAATATGTTGTAAAATAATATGAATATGATATATAAATTAGTATTTATCCATTTTACTATAGTTATATAGTAGGTTGGTTTTATTTAATTTCTATTGAGTCTGTAATTTTTGTTTCTTTTTATGACTGGGGTTTGAGGGCCGTCACCTGAATTATAATTTTTCCACCAGGCTTACTATAATTTTGACTGTGTAAAATAATAAAAATACAGGAGTGCCTTCACCTGCCGCAGCAGGAAATCAAAGCGCACTAGAAATAAGTTAAAAAGAATATCTCCTAAACCGCTCAATCAAACTATGACATATGATACATCATTTTGAAAAGAATTCAATGACGAATTCGAAAATTAATTAAAATATAGGCCATTCCATAAGAAAAAAATGCAACTTTATGTCATATCTCAAAAACTAAAAGTGACAGTTAAAATTTAATTTGGTGGGTGAATTCCTCGTGACAAAATCTATAAAATTGCAATTTACTCTAAATCAAAATATCCACTAATAACGAAGTTATAGATCCCTTTCCAAAATGCAGACTTTTCAAAAAGCCCCCGTAGCTCAAAGACAAGACGATATTTCAAAATGCCGTTTTCACTATAAGTCTTCTCTTGAAATTTGAGCCTCGCAATGCGTGGTCAGTTTTTCTCTGTCTCCCCTAGAAGTACCCTAAACCCCCTAAAAGTGCCCAATTTGGGACACCCTGTACGCTTCAGTATGTTAAAGAAGCTTGAAGAAATTGGGCCAGATCAGAAAAATGCAATGCTTCATTTTGGGGCTTTTCTGAACTCGTGCGAGGTCCCATTTTTCGTATAGTAATTTATTTTTATAAGTGTTTAGTTTTTGATATTTTTTAATCCTAAATGGTGGATCGAACAAAATGTTTATTAGATTACCTTAAAACCTTGTTGTATCCTCTCCAAATTTAATAAAATGTCATACGTGTTAATATCCATTCTTAAATAATCTTTAAAATCGTCTGAATCGTCAGAATTTTTCTTAACTCTTTTAATAGAAGGTCATGGCTAAATAGTTTCCTCTTAAGCAAATAACTTTTAACCCACTTGGAACGTCTCTTTTTTACACCACTATGCATTATTTCCATATTAATAATCATTCCCATACACAGAGCCTGCTTCTTTTAGCACGAAACATTTTACATACACTATGCTTAAAATACCGTGCCGCATAAAACTTTCGACTTGACGAAATTCCACAGTTTTGGTTTAACCGGCAGATAAATCTTAAGTTTTCGCCCACTAACGCGCGGTTATATCTGCCACAGACCGATATGAAGGATCGATTCGAAAGATTTTTTTTGTGTTGGTGGACTGCAGCAGTTTTAAGCCGTTTTGGACAAAATGGTCACACTTATCTGTGCCGTTCCAAACCGACGGATTAACTTCTGTGTGTATGGCCAGCTAATTTCTTCAAGCGTCTTAAACATACTCAAGCGTACTGTTGGACAAAATTTCAGATTAATTCCTTCGATGCCAATTTCGCTATTTTGTCATCTACATGACGTCATGGAAAGCGAGAAGTGACAATCAAGCCTCATCCCTGGTATATATGGATGTGCGCTGACATACCGTGTTTCAGTGTATCATGCTAAAAACAAAACTTAGTTTTCGAACGTTTTAACTGAATTTTTTTCTAAAAACTTAAAATTTTCAGAACCCAAAAAACTTACCAAAATCCTTTAAAAAAATCCCTTACGCTTAAGTTAAAATGAGCATATATGTCATTTCTAACCCAAACCATAAAATAATATATACTATGTATAGTTGATGTATTAAGGTGGTACCGCGTCATAGCTATGGTAAACCAAACTTTGCGGCAAAATCTAAGTAAAGAAGCCTTAAAAAATTAGTGTTTCACTTTGTACATACAGTGCGCCGCACTATGGTCCGAGGGATCAATATTTTGGCCAAAAATAGACTTTTGCAGTTAAACTCTTCAATCACTTAAACATAAATCAATAAAGAAGTGAATTGCTAATATATAATTAAAAAATATTTTTTATTACCCTCCCACTCTTGTCACCACCATTTTCTTGATTTACACTGCCTAAAAGCCCTTTAAAAAAGTGTATTATTTTTAATCTTGTCTGCAAATTACACAGCCTCACAAAAAATTATAAGTTGCAAAACTCAGAGGGTAGTAAATTCTTCTAATTTTGGTGCACTAAAATCCAGTTCCCCAAAAAAAAATGTTTCAATTATCGAGTTTGCTCCTATTAGCAACCCCTGAGGGGGGTAAAATGTGATCTAATATAAAAATTCAAAATATACATATTCTTAAGTATGTTGGTCCGCAGAACTAAAATTTAAGGATTAAAAAGTTTTGTAACCATTTAGTAACCCAATCCCCCCTTTTACTCCGTTTATTTGGGGGTCAAAACTTTTTTAATGGACATGAACAGTTAATCATGGAAATATTTCTATTTGCTAAATTCAACGAAGACAATAAAAAAAAATTCACTCAATTATCCCCTAAGTTACCCTTAGCACAAAGGCGTATCCGGGGGGGGGGGGAGAAGGGCAGCCGTTGAGCTGTCCCCCTTTTTAACCAGGTTTTTTAAAATCGGACATTGAAATTCAATTAGAATATGAATTTCCCCCCTCTAAATAAAGAAGGCCATGGAATTCAGAAACCTGCCCAATTTCTGTCCTTTTTCCAGCAACCCTTTTTCCTCCCTAAGAGGAGAAGCCCTAGACACTAAAATAAAAATTCATATAGAAGTTTAGTCGTGCCTATAGTAAGTTCCATGCAAAATTTATTTATAGACTCCCACCCCCACGCCTCTCCCTGCTAGGGGGATGGTAAACAGTTTTTCTTGTTCTCGGTTCGGGGGTAATAGGAGCAAGTTAAATAATTAAAACCTATTTTTTTTTGTTTCACCACCTTAATAATTTTTAACCTAGTTAACCCCCCACCATTTAGATGCTCCAAATGTCCCAAAACCGATGTTAAATGTTTGCAGTTTCTACTAATTTCCTATCTATTTTGGCGGCCATCTTGAATTTTTCATCAAAAGTTTATTGCTAAGACAGGAGTTTTGATATCTATGATTCTTTTTGATTCTTTAAAGGAACATTACTATCTATATAGAAGACACACGGAAACACAAATTAAAATGCACTGAAATAGGTACTTTGTGTTTATCAGAATATGTACGGTCATGTTTAATAACGAATTTGTAGACTATCGCACCTTTTCGCACCAACAGTGTATGTACTTCGGAAAGTACATATCAGGACGAAAATATTTTTACAAAGATTATTATGAAAGTTCGTGAAAGCTTTTCTGTTAGTCCAATGAAATATCGAGAACAAAAAAATTCATACACTTCTGGCACAATTTTTGTATCATTGGTATTTACAAAATAAGTTTAAAATCCCTGTGACTAAAATTATCAAAAAATAATCTACTTACCTTTGGTTAAAAAAGCCATTTTTAAAAATTTTTATAACTCTTCGCACTTCTTAGAAATAGCACATTAAAGTTAGTAAAAAATAATGAACAATAAAAAAACAATTGTTGATTGTCAGGAAATGTCAAATTCAAACAACGATATTTCAAAGCCTGCTTTGGCAATGAAGCCAATTATGCTGGAATTTTAAGGTGCCATTATTTAGCTTTAAAAAATATGTAACCAAACAGTTTTATTGTTAAGTTAATTTTTGCTATTTTTGGCCAAAATATTGGGGTTTCAGACTAAAGTGCGCCGCTCGGGGTTTAATGTTCGAAGGATAAAACACTAAGACCTAAACCCAAAGGAGATATCAAATAGGTACTTACCTAATAAATAAAGATCCGAAACATAACAGAGGATCCAAAATTATGTTAAAATGTGCGCAAATATTGATTTAGTTGCAAAAACGGTAATTTGTTTTGTAAAAAGCGCCGTCATAATTTGTTTGACATAAACAGTCAAAACAACAACGAATAGAAAACGTCAAAGCCCGGCTAAATCAATATGTTCGTAACAAGAGTATATACAGTGTGTCCCAACGAAAACGAAACAGAGGCGTTTTTGGGTATTTAGAATATTTTTTCGAAAAATTCCTCGGACACGTCGATTTAGTTTTTGAGGGGGACACTTTTTGGCTATCTTGAAATTTTTGTAGCACGAACCCCCTTCGAGGGGTATACTTTACCCCTATATTTTGAATAGGGAAAGTGGGTCTAGTGATACCTTATTTTGAAGCTCTCTTGAATATCTTTACAACCGTGTAAACATTTCGAAAATTCATCGATTAGTTTTTGAGATATTTGCCTTCAAACTTTCAAATTTAACATGGACTGATAAAATAAAAATTTAATTAGAAATTTATTATTTTTCGTGTCCGAGGAATTTTTCGAAAAAATATTCTAAATACCCAAAAACGCCTCTGTTTCGTTTTCGTTGGGACACACAGTATGTTCCTTTCTAATGATATCGTTTAGAAGAAGACATCAATAAAAAGCAAGTAAAATAGTAAGCTAATGACTAATTAGTGCAGTGCCTCATTTTGGGAATCAATATCAATAAAAAAATTAATGAAAGTTCAGCCACTGTATGTACCCCTCTACTCCCTTCCCGCCCATCAAGGTTTTGATGACGCGGTGTCACTTTAATACAATATCAACTATAGTCTATATTACTCTATGCCCAAACTAATCTACAATTCGAGTGATACACCCGGGCTTGTTACTGCTAAGTCATTAAACCAATTGATCTACAATTAAAGTTTTTCAATATTTATTTAAAAAAAAAAATGTTTTTTGCTTGCTTCACATTTTAGCCTACTTTGATATAAAGGAATAAAACGTAAATTATATCGGATCCTATAATTTTTGGGACACCTTTTTGCTGGCCGATTATGGTTGTTATAATAACTGTCAAAAAATTATGTCAAAAAGTTTTCTCAAAAATTATAGAAGGTACTCTAAGTAAGAAATGCGTAACCCAAACAAAAGTACAATTTTATGGAAAAAATATATATAGTAGGGCAGGCCGTGAAATTTTTTGAAATTTATTTTCTTTGTCAGCAAACCCTTCCTATTTTCCTATGGGTTTAGTCGCAAAATGCAAAAAAAGTTATGAATTCGAGGAACTTTTTTTCGTATATATTTATTAGTGAAAGCTATCCTTAAACTAAGTATAAAAAATAGTATTATCCAGATAATCAAACCAGAACAATGGACAGAACACTACAAGGGACTGCTGCAGGAGACGAGACCCGGATATCTGGCAGCCTCTCCGAGGAGAGGTTCACGGAGAGGAAGTAATTATCGAAAAAGAAATGATAAAGAATAATATTAAAAAGCTTAAATCCGGAAAAGCTAGCGGACTTTGGAAAATATATGCTAAAATGCTCAAATATGGATCAGAAACTACTCGAAAATCCCACATATATTATCAATCAATGCATAAACGGACATCCAGTATCTAATGAGGATGAGGAATTTCAGTAACCAGTACCCTAAGTAGATTGTACGGTAGGATTCTTAGAGATCTAATAGAGGAGGATTTTCATGAACAAGAAGAAGAAGAGCAAAGTGGGTTTCGTGCAGGCAGATCTTGTAGTGATATTGTTTTTTGTGTTAAACAAGTAATTGAGAAAAGGAGCGCCAGAAATATAGAGACTCATGTTACCTTTGTGGACCTACAAAAAGCATATGATACCGTTCCAGTAGAAAAATTATGGACAGTGTTAGAGCAAACTAATATCAATCATACATACATAAAAGCGATAACAGAACTACACAAAGGGTCAAAATCTAAAATGAAAATTGGAAATCGACCTTCAAAAGAATTCCTGGTAACAAAAGGCTTAAGACAGGGATGTTGTATGTCTCCAACTCTTTTTAAAATATATATCGCAATAGCTCTAAAAAACTGGACACGTAAATTGCACGGCATGGGAATACAACTTAATGACCGATTTACCTTATACACACTACAGTTTGCTGACGACCAAGTAATTGTGGCTAATGATAAAGAAGACATGGAGTATATGATGAGAAAGTTCACAGAAGAATACCAAAAGTGGGGATTAACAGTGAACGTGGACAAGACACAGTACTTATGTATTGGAAACGAATCAAGTAAGTTAGTACTAGAAAATGGACAAACAATATCTCCATGCAATGAGTATGTATACTTGGGTGTCACCTTTGATAAGACAGGAGCAGACTGTAAAGAATTGAAAAAAAGAATAGTAAAAGCAAAAAAGGTTATTGGATGTCTTAACAGTATTTTATGGAGCAGAGAGACAAAAAAGACTGCAAAATTTAACATATATGAAACACTGGTGAAAAGCACGGTGTCGTATGGAATAGAGACTTGTCGCGTAACAGAAAAATACAAAACAAAAATGGAAAGTGTCGAAATGGATGCAATAATGAGATCAATGAGAATATCTAGAATAGATCACATAAGAAATGAGATGATAAAAGAAAGAATGGGAATCGAGGGAAGCATAACGGATGACATCACTAAAAGGCAACTGATATGTACAACGGATGAACGACGAAAGATTACCAAAGCAGGTCCTAGAATGGCAACCAATAGGGCGCAGAAAAAGAGGGCGTCCTAAACTAGAATGGCAACAGTCAATCCAAAGATCAATGAGTGAAAAAAATCTGACAGAAGATGATTGTCAGGATCGAAGGAGGCGGAGAATAGGCGTCGGACAACGTAGAAAAACGTTCTAAACCGACACAGTAGTAGTAGTATAAAAAATAGTATGACTTATCTCTAAATATGGAAAATATCTCTGGCAAAATTGTCAAAAAAAAAAGATATTTTCCATATTTAGAGAAATTTCCTATAGTTAGAGAATAGTCAAAATATTTTTTATACTTAGCTAAGTATAGCTTTCACTAATAAACATACAGGGTGTTTCCTAAACATTGATCAAAAATTCGTGGTGTGATTCCTGGAGTATTTTCATGAAAAAAAGTTTCTAGAAACATTTGTCGAAAAATGGTTCCTAAGGGAGCTGCGCCCAAAAATTGAAATGAAGGTTCTTCAATAACAGCAGAATAAACTGCTGGAGTTTCGTTTAAATAGGTTCAGCAGTAATTGAATTATCTTCATGCAACTGTTGAGTTTGACCAAAATGACCATAACTGGCCTGAAGGATAAGCTGCGATTTTAAGACACAGTGTGGCATGATCTACTAGCCTCACACTACAAAACACTGCTTTCAGTTTTTTTGTGGTTTTAGAAAATTCTATATTTTGTTCCGGAACAGTGTGTGTTTAGGAAACACCCTGTATATGCATTACTAAGAAAACAAGTTTATAACTTTTTAAACCCATCGGAAACCCCCCTACCCCCATCCACATAACAAATTTTGTTTAAAATTTTAGAATTGATCAAGGAACAGTTTTGTCGATGTTTGCTGACAAAGAAAATAAGTTCCCAAAATCTTCACGGCCTTCCCGACTAAAACATTTCCTTTAAAAAACACCAAAATGTGCATCACTTTAATTGTGGATC
Source organism: Aspidapion aeneum (assembly GCA_963576565.1). NCBI lineage: Eukaryota > Metazoa > Arthropoda > Insecta > Coleoptera > Brentidae > Aspidapion > Aspidapion aeneum. Next base: position 61,237,295 of record OY755046.1, on the reverse strand, counting down.
ATTTTAATATTGTAGTTGGCTGCTGCAGAAATGTCTTTCAATATTAATTCAGTTTTATCCACAACATTTTATTTTTCACAAAATGCTCCAAAGACTTCTTAGCTTCTTTTAAAGAACCTTTCTTCTAATGCGGTAATCTTTTTGGCTTCTGCACCAAACAGTCTTTTTTCAAATGCACTTCTCTTATCTTGTTCGATAGTTTTTAGATCTTTAGTTGCTTCTGCTTCTTCACTTTTACTTGTATCGTCAATAGCTGCCGTAATATGTGTGCTTTCTGTTGATTTTTTAGAATCATCAGCGTTAACATGGTTTTGCTTTACTGTATCAGGACATTCCACTAGCTCTTTCTCACTTTCGTCAATAGTTGCCTTAGAAGAGTCTTGAGTTGTTTCTTCGTTAGTCTTTTCTGTGTCTGTACATTGCTCTAAACCTTCAGTTTCAGAAATGTCTTTATCATCAGTCATTTTGTTATCTTTTTCTTCGTTTTCTTCAGAAACATCTGGAGTTGGTTCCGCGTCAGATTGGTTTTGCTTCTGTTTATCAGAACACTCAACTAGATCTTCACTTTGTGAAACGATATCTATTTTAGTATCGTTTTCTTTGATTTTCTCAAACTCTTCTTCAGATCCCGCTAAATCTTTTAACGCAATTTCCAAATCATTAATTATATCAACTTTATTGCTTTCTGTATTAGCAGAATCATTTTCTTGAGAGTGTTTTGATTTAATCTTCGTTAGAACCTTAGTAGAAGGACCACCACCTAGTACGCTATTTAGTTCTCTGATTGAGTCCTCTAACTCATTGACATTCTTGGTTAAATCAGAAACATTTGAGTCTTCAGATAAAGTACTTGTATTTAACTGATCTGTTGGGTCCACTGAAGGATCTTTAGCATTATCAACATCTTTTAGATTTTCTTCAGACATGTCCATCGTTTTGGTTTCTTCACTAGTTGTTTCTGTAGTTTTTATGTCATTATTAGTCATTTCCGTATCAATATTATCTTTTCGTTTTTTATCTTTAGGTTCTTTATCGACAGTGTCAGAAGTTTCTTCAATTGATTTGTCATTTTCTTCTGTAGGAACGACATCTTCGGTATGGTTTGTAGTGGAAGTGCATTCTTCATCGCTTTGTTTTGAGGTACTGGGGGTGTGGTCAACCTTTTCTAAGGCGATGGTTTCTTTGTTTATGGCGAAAGGATTTTTCACGAATTGTTTTTTATTACTTTTTTCTTCGATATGTTTTGTAGTTTCATCGCTTGTACTAGTGGGAATGTCTTCGTCTTCTATTACTGTAACATATTCACTTTCCATTTCTGGAACGATGGGCGGTTCATCTTGTGAATTGTCCATGAGATCGACATAATCAAAGTTTTCACTCAACCCAACCAAAAGCATTTCACTTAAGCTTGGGCCTTCTGCAAAATAGAGAAAAAACACATTTACATACAATAATAATTTTTAAAAAACGATTTTTTTATTATTCTATTCTTTTACCACCCTGTAGGTAACTTGTTATGAAATGTATATAAGTTTAATTCCCACTTGTACAAAACACCATGCACTTCAATTTAGTTTCTGTTACTTTAAAGAACAACTAAAGCAAGTAAAGGTGAGTGAAAAACTATTTTATAAAAATTGCTTAATGGCAGTTTGGCTGAAAATTCAAAAATAATAAAAGCACATATATGTGTATATGATATATATGAGTGTATATGAATCTAAGGCCAGTTATATTAGGAATTCACCTGGTAAAAAATAGGTGCAAGCTGGATTTTTGTATACGAGGTGTGACAATTAAAGTTTAAGACTCCTGAACTAACAGGTTTTAAATCTCCACGCCTCGGGCGATTGAAGTTATTCACCTTGATGTGCGTTCTACTACCGCGCGCAATCTTGTCGTCTTTCCTCTGCTAGTTTGGCTTACCCAGTGGTTTGAAGCGGATCGTGCATAACTCATTTGCCGGAATTACGACAAACGAAAAAATTAAGCAACGTATTGTAACAAAACGGGATTTGAATATAAATGGTATTTTTGACATTTATAAGTTTTTAAAGATTTTTAATTAAATATTGTTTTTGTCATCAACAAGCATTAATTATATGCAAGACTAGGTTAAGATTAAGTAAAATTTATGGCAACTCCGGCGACTTGTTTTTTGGCTTATTTTCAGGTTCGCTGTATTTTAATAAAAGTTGTATTCGGCTAATATGTCCTTTGAGCCACTAACATCAAAATAATTCATATTTTGTAACTGGAGACAAATTAGCTAAACTATTTTCAACTTTTAAAAAACACACTGTGTAATTTTAACTTTATCTATTTTTCTAAAGTCCACGCATCTTTGAATTGCGGTGGTATTTTGTCTCTTTGTCTTTCTCGCCAATGCGAGAGAGCTAAAGTTTCAAACCACGGCAACGGCAAGCAGGGTGGCTTGTCTTGGACAAGAAAACCGTTAAAGAAAGCTTAGATTTTAGACCAATCAGCTAGCGGCAAGCTAAGAACGCCTAGAGAGCAGAGTGACTGAAACTTTCGAAAGTCGTTGGAGCAAACACTCTCTAGTTGGCCTTCGCTTGGTTCGTTTCGGCTACGCTTTCGTCCACACTTCTTAAGGGGGGTTTTATTTCAACTGGGGAAATTTATCAATTATTTTAACATTGTATAAAACTGTTAACTTTATTATTCATAATTATTTTAGTCTTTTCTTTTGGAGTTTATTAATTTTAAAGCTTTTAATTATTACTGTTTCCAGTGTTTTGAAATCATGTTTTTAACTGTTTTATGGTTTTTTTAACATCAAAATATGAACCATTCGTTGCCCTAAAATCGGCATTTTTATTCAATAATAGATCCCAAACCTAAACAGTAATATTAAGTAAATTAAGCAGTTGATTGAAAAGTTTCACCTATTTAATCAACGTTTAAAATATATATATTTACAACAAACATACAAAAGCTTTATAAAACCTAAAAGTTTAAGAAGTGTAAATATTTGAATACAAAAGTGTAATAGTACAAAAAAATTTGATATTCAACTAGTAAGAAGTGATAATGTGAAGTTTCGGGAAGAAAATTGAAAAGGTATGTATGATTTTCCTACATTGTTTATACATTCGAGAAAAACGTTTATAGCACAAAACTTCCTTAACATTAATAACATATAGTAACTTTTAATAATTTTATCAATATTCAAATAGTTGCATAAATTGGTAGCTCGCAACTTTTAAGCCTTGACCACTTGAGGTGACAGTACCACTGTCACACAGCCGCCTATTACAGTATTAATTTAAAGTAAAACTCAATAAAACGGCTACTGAATGCTTTCGAATGCTAAAGGATATCTACGGGAAGCAGTGTATGTCTCGTGCAATGATTTTTATATGGCATAAAAGCTTTTTCGAGGGTCGTGAAGAAGTTAAAGATGATGAATGAGAAGGGCGCTCCGACACATTCAAAACAGCGATGCTCATTGTGTTTCGTTTCGATATTAGGGGTGTTATTCTTATTGAAAGGGCGCGTGAGGGTCAAACAGTGAACCAACATTTATATTTGGAAGTATTTATGTAGCTAAGGCAACGTGTAAGGAAAAAGCGTCCAGATTTGTGGAAGAACAACGCGTGGCTGCTAGACTTGACCCCTTGCGACGTCAACCTGTTTCCGAAATTGAAAAAATCGTTAAAAGGAACCCGTTTTGAAATATTAGAACACGTCAAGGAAAAAACGACAAGACTTCTTAACAGCCTCTCTTCTGATGATTTCTAAAATTGCTTCCAACATTGGAAAAAAACAAATGCAACGCTGCGTCGATAGAGAAGAGGACAACATTGATGGGGAACATCATTAAGTTGTATTAGTATTTAAATAAAGTAGATTTTTTACAATAGTCTTATAATTTTATTGTCACACCTCGTATCTGGCGAAGCCCAAGGGAGATTTTGGCGGAGATATGTGGGGATGTGTCTCAGATGCTAAGAAGTAATAGGGAACTTGCCCAAAAAATCGAATCCTTTAAAAACAATTAAAATCGTAAGGTATTAAGAAACTTCCTAGAAAAAGAAAAATACCAATAACAATTAAATTACCGGAGAAATAAAGGTTTGAAATTTCAATAACTTGACCTGTTCTTAAAACGCGCTGCCATTGGTTGTGACGTCACGTCTTTGGATCTCGATCCATGCGACCGTTAATCGACATTAAAACAACACGTAAATAATTGCTATTGTACTTATTGGAGCTTTGAACGTGGTGTTCAGTTATTTCCGGACGTAGTTTTGTCTAAATTTAGTGTTTTGTGATTTTGTTAAAGACTGAAAGTGGTTGATGCGGAGTTTATAAAAGGAAAATCAGACAATTTACCTAGAGTTGATATGTTTATGACTGCATTATACATAAAAAATTCGGAGGATTTTTCTCAAGCTGAAGTTCGTGGTGTAAAAGCTCGCAAGTAAGTATAAATACCTAAGTACTGTAAGTACTATAATATAATAATTATATATATATATATATATATATATATATATATATATAACCATACTAATAAGTCTTATTAAAAATAAGTATATTAATTAAGTAGGTACCCACCTACTTAAAACACTGTTTAGAATTAGCTCTATAAACACTAGTGCTGATTTATTTTTATTTATACCTACCCACATAGGTACAGAGTGGTCCAAATTGGACACTTTTGATAGGAAACGCCCATTTCTAGAGGAGATAGAAAAAAACTAACCTACATGTTACGAGCTCGATTTTTGTTAAAACATTAATGCCAAAAACCGCACATCGATATCTTAAACTACTTTCAAGATATATATTTTCAATTTGGTGCATTTTCGACCCACCCCCGTAACTTTTTTATTTATGAATATTTTTATTACTGTATAAAGATTCCTGAGGCACTTTTTTAAGAGCAATTCAACTGTCAAATTAAATTTTATCTGTCACTTTTAGTTTTTGAGATATTACATAAGGTTTGTATTTTTGTTATGGAATGACCTTTTTTTATTCGATTTTTGAAATCAGCGTATTTTTTTTTTAAATGACATGTCACACTTAATATTTTATTTTTTTTATTGTTTTTTATATTTTTAGTTTTTAGTTACCTCTTAACGGTTTTTTTTAGTTTGCTGAATAAGAATTGGTTTAAATTATTTTTAAATTATTTAAAAAAATAAAAAAAATAAGAAGTAATAAAAAAATAAAAATATAAAAAAATTTAATATTAAGTGTGAAACATCATTTTAAAGGAAATTTTACGCTAATTTTAAAAATCGAATAAAATAAGGATCAATCCATAAGTAAAATATAAACTTTATGTAATATCTCAAAAACTAAAAGTGATAAATAAACTTTAATTTGACAGTTGAATTGCTCTTAAAAAAGTGCCTAAAGAATGTTTTTACAGAAATAAAAAATATTCATAAATAAAAAAGTTATGAACCGAATGGCCGTTATACTCATAAGGGGCCCGGGATTTTTCTAAGGAGTGACGTCACAGCGGCTGCCGCGCATTTTGCTGTGTTTGAATATACCAGTCAGCGATTCCAACTTTAATTATTTATTGTAAAATAAGTATTGCGATTTAAGGGCTGATATTTGGTATAATGCGTTTTCATACAGAAACACACATTTTAGTAAAATAAAAAAAAATGGACAAGTTCCCTATTATACAAAAATCCAGCTTGCACCTATTTTTATCAGGGTTTCACCTAATATAACTGGGCAAAAGACAAAGACATTCGTCACTTCAATTGTGGGAGACGACCTTGCTTTAAAAAATACGAACCTAGGAAATCCGTAGAAGTAGAAGTTGGATGCGCATGTCCATAACTCAGCTGCGTCTCGTGTCGCAAACTGTCCAACGTGATACGGTAGTCGTCGGTGTACTTGTTCTTTGTGGCACGGTCGTCCATGTAGACCATTCCGCAGGATGAGTCCATATCGTCTGGGGCGTGTTTCGCCACGTGTTTATCTAGGAGTTTCTGCGATTTTGTGCTGAACGGACACATCAGACATCTGTCGACAAGAATACAAAGTTCGTTAGTTTCTTTGTCGGGCATAGGGGTCTTTATCGTGCTAGCGCCATCTACGCTCTGAACACGGCACCACCGGCTTAACGTGACTTCCAAACCACGGCCTTGTATTGATCATCAACTCCTTCGTTGATTCCAAACTTCGCCCAAGACAGGCTTTACCGCTACCTTTGGTGAATCTCCCACACAGAGAGTAGGTTCGGTAGGTTAATGGCAGGTATAGGATATAGATGGCAGGTATAGGATTCGAACCCAACAAATCAGGGCCACTTACCCTAGACCTTATCCTCACTTACCTTAAAAGTTCTGACTTCTTGTGTGCCTGCAAATGTCGAACCAAAACACCCTTCGAGTTTATCTCAAACTTGCATATGTGGCAATGGAACACATAGTTCTTTTCCTGCACTTCTTTTTCGTGAACGTCTTCAATATGCTTGTGCATGCCAGCCCGGTTGCTCCAGTAATTGGGGCATTTGTAGGGACATGTCACCTGACCTATTCAAAACAAGAAACTGGTCAATTATTGGGTAACTGACCCTTAGTTACCCAGTAAATGGTCCTCAGTGAGACCAATTTAAGAATTAAATGTTAAAAACAAGGTCCATGTTTGTCCCTTAAATTCTGGATGGCAGGCATATATATATATATTTATCGGTTTCACAACGTTCTACGTCTTCCGATACCCAATCTCCACTCGTTTCGGTTTGCCCATAATTCATCATCTAGGCCTCTTATTCTTATTTCACTGTCTATTCCTTCTCTCCAGCTTCTCCTTGGCCGTCCTCGTTTTCTTCGGCCAGTTTGTTGTCATTGTAGTATTTGTTTAGGTAGTCTTTCATCATTCATTCTTTGTACATGTCCGTACCACACTAGTTGTTTTGTTCTTATATCATCCACTAAAGTACGTTCACCCACTGTCATAATTTCTCTTATTCTTTGATTTGTAACTCTTTCTCTTTTTGATTTCCCTGCTGCTCTTCTCCAATAGTCCATCTCCGTAGCGGAAAGCATTTTTTCTGTTCTAGCCTTGATTGGCAATACTTCTGAGCCGTATGTAATAATACTTTTTACAATGGTGTTATATATAAGCTTTTTGTTATGTTTTGATATACTTTGGTCCCAAATTATTCCATTTAATAAAGTTATTGCTTATCTTCCTTGTACGTTTCGATCTTTTATAGCTTTGTCTAGTGTTCCGTCAGCTGTAATTTTTAGACCTAAGTATTTATACTCATCACAGGACTGAATTCGCTGCCCGGTATTTAAGATTAGATCCTGTTTCATTCCTCCGATACACATATACTCTGTCTTATTGAGATTAACCTCTAGTCCCCACTTATTGTACTCTTCTATTAGTTTTCGTGTCATATATTCGAGGTCGTCATAATCCTGAGCCACTACTATCTGATCATCGGCGAAACATAAAGTATACAAGGTGGTTTCGTCCAACGGAATTCCCATGTTTTGGCATTCTCTTCCATACTTTAAGGACTTGTTCCAAGTATATCTTGAAGAGCGTAGGCGAGCAACCTTGTTTAAGACCTTTATTTACTTGAAAGCCTTTGGTTAGTTTTGCTTTTATTTTAACTTTTGCCTTACTATTGCGGTATAACTCTTTGATGGCCTTAATTAGTTGTACGCTTATGTTTGTGTTTTCCAACGCTTTCCAAAGTAGATTTAGTGGTATACTATCAGTCGTTATTTTTTTTTGCCCGTTCATTTTTTTTTACACAAAAGTTAAAATTCGAAGAAAATAATGTGTTCGTTTTAGCTTCAAAAGTAATCTGCTAACCCTACACCTTTGTTTACTTCCAAAGTCCTCGGTTTATCTTTGATACTAAACGATCACATTCACTTTGACTTGTATTTTAAGTTTTGTGTAATACAAAATAAAGCGGCTAAAAAAAAATAACGACAATACATCTAAAATGTTATATTTTATAAGGATGTTCTAGAAAACAGTAGGAAATTTGCCTTGGTTTTCAAAAAATTCAAAAAATATTAGTTGTTCATTTATCATCAATCTAACTTTTGTTTACAAAAATCAACTGGACCACCAGTGACGTGAAAAATTCGACATATATATAAGATCCGAAGACCGGTCTTTTTTAGAAACCATGATAAGCATGGTAAATACCATTAACTCTTTGTTTGAAACTCGTAGACAATGATTGTGTAGAAAAAAAAATTTGGACTCCCACTGTTACACTTGATAAAGGTTAGAGATACTTACTAACCGAAACGTCGTGTTTTAAAATAAATAAAGACAATGGAAGTCCGAAATTTTATTTCTAAATACCATTAACGTTGTAAATACACTATTTTATTTATTCATCTCCAACAACTAATTCAGTGCAAAAAAAAAGAAGAAGATATATTGAGCTAAATTTTCGTTTAGTTAATTTGTAAAAAGAATGCAGTTCCAAACGTATCGCACCCCCGCTAAAAAATAGTCACAACTCAAAAAATATTGTTTTGAGAAAATCGCTGTTCGAGAATTTAGTTCATTAGAGAGATTCATTTTTCACTTACATAACAAATTACGAGTTAACATGTTATTTTATATCAAGAGGAACCTATTAACTCAATGTAATTGGTGCAGTACGTTTTTCAGAAAAAATGATTTTTGTCGTTTTTAGTTAAAAAAAAGACAAAAACCCGATATTGTGATACTTTTTTAGAACAAGGCATCATGACGTTGTAAATCAGGATGTCACGCAGGATGGTAAATAATATAAAAAAAGAAAAAAAAATAAAGAAGAAACTTTGTATTTATTTTTACAACGAGTTATAAAATGCTGAATAACCACTGGGAATGTGATTATTTTCTAATAAATTCAAAAGATTTTTTTCTTATTTTCCTTAATTCTAAATACACTGAACAATTCGAAAAAACAGTCACAACACAAAAAAGAACAGTTTTTACTTGTTATATGGATCAGATTTAACCAATAGTTCACACGAAAACCTTGACAACTCGAAATGTGACTCTTTTCAGGATGAAACTCCACGTTCACGCTGTGATAAAGTTAAAAGTGACACTGTAAAGGAACGCATCCTCAGCTAAACTGGACAAAATAAAGAGTCACATCGCCATTTCGCGGTGAATTGTCGAAACATAAATGTGACGCTTTTATGGAAGAAAGTACAAGTTATTTCGATGATGGCGGCAGGTTTATCTCAATAAGGGCGATTTTAACCAATAGTTCACACGAAAACCTTCACAACTCGAAATGTGACTCTCAGGATGAAACTCCACGTTCATGCTGTTATAAAGTCAAAAGTGACATTGTAAAGGAACGCATCCTCAGCTAAACTGGACAAAATAACAGAGTCACATCGCCATTTCGCGGTGAATTGTCGAAACATAAATGTGACGCTTTTATGGAAGAAAGTACAAGTTATTTCGATGATGGCGGCAGGTTTATCTCAATAAGGGCGATTTTAACCAATAGTTCACACGAAAACCTTCACAACTCGAAATGTGACTCTCAGGATGAAACTCCACGTTCACGCTGTTATAAAGTCAAAAGTGACACTGTAAAGGAACGCATCCTCAGCTAAACTGGACAAAATAAAAGAGTCACATTGCCATTTCGCGGTGAATTGTCGAAACATAAATGTGACGCTTTTATGGAAGAAAGTACAAGTTATTTCGATGATGGCGGCAGGTTTATCTCAATAAGGGCGATTTTAACTAATAGTTCACACGAAAACCTTCACAACTCGAAATGTGACTCTCAGGATGAAACTCCACGGTCATGCTGTTATAAAGTCAAAAGTGACACTGTAAAGGAACGCATCCTCAGCTAAACTGGACAAAATAAAAGAGTCACATCGCCATTTCGCGGTGAATTGTCGAAACATAAATGTGACGCTTTTATGGAAGAAAGTACAAGTTATTTCGATGATGGCGGCAGGTTTATCTCAATAAGGGCGATTTTAACCAATAGTTCACACGAAAACCTTCACAACTCGAAATGTGACTCTCAGGATGAAACTCCACGTTCATGCTGTTATAAAGTCAAAAGTGACACTGTAAAGGAACGCATCCTCAGCTAAACTGGACAAAATAAAAGAGTCACATCGCCATTTCGCGGTGAATTGTCGAAACATAAATGTGACGCTTTTATGGAAGAAAGTACAAGTTATTTCGATGATGGCGGCAGGTTTATCTCAATAAGGGCGATTTTAACCAATAGTTCACACGAAAACCTTCACAACTCGAAATGTGACTCTCAGGATGAAACTCCACGTTCACGCTGTTATAAAGTCAAAAGTGACACTGTAAAGGAAGGCATCCTCAGCTAAACTGGATAAAATAAAAGAGTCACATCGCCATTTCGCGGTGAATTGTCGAAACATAAATGTGACGCTTTTATGGAAGAAAGTACAAGTTATTTCGATGATGGCGGCAGGTTTATCTCAATAAGGGCGATTTTAACCAATAGTTCACACGAAAACCTTCACAACTCGAAATGTGACTCTCAGGATGAAACTCCACGTTCACGCTGTTATAAAGTCAAAAGTGACACTGTAAAGGAACGCATCCTCAGCTAAACTGGACAAAATAAAAGAGTCACATCGCCATTTCGCGGTGAATTGTCGAAACATAAATGTGACGCTTTTATGGAAGAAAGTACAAGTTATTTCGATGATGGCGGCAGGTTTATCTCAATAAGGGCGATTTTAACCAATAGTTCACACGAAAACCTTCACAACTCGAAATGTGACTCTCAGGATGAAACTCCACGTTCACGCTGTTATAAAGTCAAAAGTGACACTGTAAAGGAAGGCATCCTCAGCTAAACTGGACAAAATAAAAGAGTCACATCGCCATTTCGCGGTGAATTGTCGAAACATAAATGTGACGCTTTTATGGAACAAAGTACAAGTTATTTCGATGATGGCGGCAGGTTTATCTCAATAAGGGCGATTTTAACCAATAGTTCACACGAAAACCTTCACAACTCGAAATGTGACTCTCAGGATGAAACTCCACGTTCACGCTGTTATAAAGTCAAAAGTGACACTGTAAAGGAAGGCATCCTCAGCTAAACTGGATAAAATAAAAGAGTCACATCGCCATTTCGCGGTGAATTGTCGAAACATAAATGTGACGCTTTTATGGAACAAAGTACAAGTTATTTCGATGATGGCGGCAGGTTTATCTCAATAAGGGCGATTTTAACCAATAGTTCACACGAAAACCTTCACAACTCGAAATGTGACTCTCAGGATGAAACTCCACGTTCACGCTGTTATAAAGTCAAAAGTGACACTGTAAAGGAACGCATCCTCAGCTAAACTGGACAAAATAAAAGAGTCACATCGCCATTTCGCGGTGAATTGTCGAAACATAAATGTGACGCTTTTATGGAACAAAGTACAAGTTATTTCGATGATGGCGGCAGGTTTATCTCAATAAGGGCGATTTTAACCAATAGTTCACACGAAAACCTTCACAACTCGAAATGTGACTCTCAGGATGAAACTCCACGTTCACGCTGTTATAAAGTCAAAAGTGACACTGTAAAGGAACGCATCCTCAGCTAAACTGGACAAAATAAAAGAGTCACATCGCCATTTCGCGGTGAATTGTCGAAACATAAATGTGACGCTTTTATGGAAGAAAGTACAAGTTATTTCGATGATGGCGGCAGGTTTATCTCAATAAGGGCGATTTTAACCAATAGTTCACACGAAAACCTTCACAACTCGAAATGTGACTCTCAGGATGAAACTCCACGTTCACGCTGTTATAAAGTCAAAAGTGACACTGTAAAGGAACGCATCCTCAGCTAAACTGGACAAAATAAAAGAGTCACATCGCCATTTCGCGGTGAATTGTCGAAACATAAATGTGACGCTTTTATGGAACAAAGTACAAGTTATTTCGATGATGGCGGCAGGTTTATCTCAATAAGGGCGATTTTAACCAATAGTTCACACGAAAACCTTCACAACTCGAAATGTGACTCTCAGGATGAAACTCCACGTTCACGCTGTTATAAAGTCAAAAGTGACACTGTAAAGGAACGCATCCTCAGCTAAACTGGACAAAATAAAAGAGTCACATCGCCATTTCGCGGTGAATTGTCGAAACATAAATGTGACGCTTTTATGGAAGAAAGTACAAGTTATTTCGATGATGGCGGCAGGTTTATCTCAATAAGGGCGATTTTAACCAATAGTTCACACGAAAACCTTCACAACTCGAAATGTGACTCTCAGGATGAAACTCCACGTTCACGCTGTTATAAAGTCAAAAGTGACACTGTAAAGGAAGGCATCCTCAGCTAAACTGGACAAAATAAAAGAGTCACATCGCCATTTCGCGGTGAATTGTCGAAACATAAATGTGACGCTTTTATGGAACAAAGTACAAGTTATTTCGATGATGGCGGCAGGTTTATCTCAATAAGGGCGATTTTAACCAATAGTTCACACGAAAACCTTCACAACTCGAAATGTGACTCTCAGGATGAAACTCCACGTTCACGCTGTTATAAAGTCAAAAGTGACACTGTAAAGGAAGGCATCCTCAGCTAAACTGGATAAAATAAAAGAGTCACATCGCCATTTCGCGGTGAATTGTCGAAACATAAATGTGACGCTTTTATGGAACAAAGTACAAGTTATTTCGATGATGGCGGCAGGTTTATCTCAATAAGGGCGATTTTAACCAATAGTTCACACGAAAACCTTCACAACTCGAAATGTGACTCTCAGGATGAAACTCCACGTTCACGCTGTTATAAAGTCAAAAGTGACACTGTAAAGGAAGGCATCCTCAGCTAAACTGGATAAAATAAAAGAGTCACATCGCCATTTCGCGGTGAATTGTCGAAACATAAATGTGACGCTTTTATGGAAGAAAGTACAAGTTATTTCGATGATGGCGGCAGGTTTATCTCAATAAGGGCGATTTTAACCAATAGTTCACACGAAAACCTTCACAACTCGAAATGTGACTCTCAGGATGAAACTCCACGTTCACGCTGTTATAAAGTCAAAAGTGACACTGTAAAGGAAGGCATCCTCAGCTAAACTGGACAAAATAAAAGAGTCACATCGCCATCTCGCGGTGAATTGTCGAAACATAAATGTGACGCTTTTATGGAACAAAGTACAAGTGTTATTTCGATGATGGCGGCAGGTTTATCTCAATAAGGGCGATTTTAACCAATAGTTCACACGAAAACCTTCACAACTCGAAATGTGACTCTCAGGATGAAACTCCACGTTCACGCTGTTATAAAGTCAAAAGTGACACTGTAAAGGAACGCATCCTCAGCTAAACTGGACAAAATAAAAGAGTCACATCGCCATTTCGCGGTGAATTGTCGAAATATAAATGTGACGCTTTTATGGAAGAAAGTACAAGTTATTTCGATGATGGCGGCAGGTTTATCTCAATAAGGGCGATTTTTGAGTTGTGACTCTTTTTCAGCGGGTGTGCGGTATCTATAAAGGTTCACTCACCATTAGCAAGAGCATGGAAATGTTTTTTCTGTCGATGGTGTCGTAGATCCAGGAGGTTTCCACCGCGGTAGTCGCACAAGGTACACAGGTAGAACATATCTTTGGAGTTTTCTTGGAGATATTTCGCTATTTCAGACACATGGTCCTTGTTGGCATGCTCACCCAAATCGGACAGATTTTTACTTTTGTATTCACAGTATTTACAGAAGTAGAAACCTAAAGTAAAGAAACAAACCTAAATTAGGGAGACAACTTGCTGAACGACTAGTTCAGGCCCTACAGGGTCCGATACTGCGTTTAATGATAGAAGCAGCACATTTGGTATGGATGGATATAAGACTCGCCCGAACATTTTACAAAAGGGAACCACCCCCCCAACCCTGGCAGTGGGGTGGTTCCCCTAAGGTCACTCATCGTTAAGCAAGCTTTACAGGTAGCGAAGCTAACGTCAGTGTTTTTATTTTTTGGTTATTATTTTTGACATGTTTTCCTCGGTTTCGCATTGGCGGTTCTGTTTTATTTTGAAGATGTTGTTTTACACAGTATGAAGGTACCTAAACTATACATATTTATGTAAATAGAATTAAAAAGTTATGCTGCAAACTATCTTGAAACTGTATCAATAATAAATAGATCTTTAGACTGTGTTAAAACCTCATTTTTAAAATAACAACGAGCCGCCAATGCGAAAACGAGGAAAACATGTCAAAAATTATAACCAAAAAATAGAAAGCCTGACGTTAGCTTCGCTACCAACGTCAGTGTTTTTATTTTTTGGTTATTATGTTTGACATGTTTTCCTCGGTTTCGCATTGGCGGTTCTGTTTTATTTTGAAGATGTTGTTTTACACAGTATGAAGGTACCTAAACTATACATATTTACGTAAATAGAATTAAAAAGTTATGCTGCAAACTATCTTGAAACTGTATCAAAAATAAATAGATCTTTAGACTGTGTTAAATATTAGAAGATGTTGTTTTACACAGTATGAAGGTACCTAAACTATACATATTTATGTAAATAGAATTAAAAAGTTATGCTGCAAACTATCTTGAAACTGTATCAATAATAAATAGATCTTTAGACTGTGTTAAAACCACATTTTTAAAATAACAACGAGCCGCCAATGCGAAAACGAGGAAAGCATGTCAAAAATTATAACCAAAAAATAGAAAGCCTGACGTTAGCTTCGCTACCTGTAAAGCTTGCTTGCCGATGAGTGACTTTAGGTTCCCCCCCTTAAACGTGCTTTTTGACGGTTTTTTGCTAATAATTCGAAAACGGTCAACTTTTCTGATCTGATCATTTTGCAAGCGGATAACATTTCCTTTTTAACCATGTACAGTACCCTCTAAAGGCAGTGGTGCACGTTCCATAGGCCTACGAAAAAAGGGGAAAACGTTTAAAATATGTTTTTTTATTTTTCTTGTGGCATTTTGTATGCTTAACGCATTGTTTTTTTTTCAAAAAAGTATTTTTGTTCAAAACCCATTGTATACAGTTTAATATTTAATAAGTTTTTAAAGTAGCTGCCTTGAAATAAAAATAAATGTGTTTGTAGAAATCCTCAAATCAAACAAAAATTTTGAACATTCATTTTTGTAACTCAAGGTGAGTAAAAATATTTTTGATTAGTATTAACTTAAAACTTAATTTTTCGAGAATTCATTTAAGTTGGGGGAGGGTGCATTCCCCCTCAAAAGTGATCTTTTACAGTATTTTTCTAAGTATTTGCAAACTTTTAACTTGGCCAAAAACAACTAAGTAATAGTTATTGAGGCTGACCAAAAGTCCTCTCTAACGATGTGTAACACCCCTATACATCAAAGGCACACCTTTTATAGGCATTTAAATAAATGAGAGGTGTGGAAAAACAATATTTTTTTAATTTTCTTAAATTTCACTGTCCTACATGTCTGTTTTTAAAACTTATTTTGAAAGCTGAAGAAATTTCTTTTCCCACGATGTATATCACTCCCCCGCAGTGGCGTATATAGAAAAAAGTTTCGGGGGGGGGCCGAGACAGTTTCGGGGGGGGGGGGCTGTCCGAGACCTCATGAGGCCGTATTTTATGCTATTTTATGTTTGTATTCATGAAATATATGGAAAATATCTAAAAAAATCTTAGCTTCGGGGTGGACCCCCCCCCTGTATATACTGCTCCCCCGTCAAGGAAGCGGTAGATCTAGCATAGACGCACTAAAAATGGTCAAATTTGGTATATACTTAATTCTTCATTTAATACAACCATGTTGCAACAGTACTAATACACACACTGCATTCAATGAGAGAAGCAATACACTTGGTATGAATATACAGTATACTCCCCCGAAAATATAGCGAGGGGGAACCATCCGCCCACTCTTGGTGCGGGAGTGGTTCCACCCTAAATGTTTTTTTCGACATTTTTTATTAATAATCTGAAAAGTATCAACTTTTTTAAAAATCTTCTACATATAATTTTTGGAGCAGATAAAATTTTCTATCCATAGGCGTACGAAAGAAGTTTATGAGAAAAAATGTTCAAAAAATATTTAAGGGGGAGGGAACTACCCCCCGCCAAGAGTAGGCGGGTGGATCCCCCTCGTTATATTTTTGGGGTAGTATACTGATATCCAAACCAAGTGTGTTGCTTCTCTCATTGAACGCAGTATGTGTACTCGTAATGTTCCAACATGGTTGTCTTAAACGAACATTCAAGTGTATCTCAAATTTGACCATTTTTGGGGCGTGTTTGCAAAATGTACTGCGGCGTTGACGGAGGAGTGATGAACATCATTGGAAAGGAAATTTCTTCAGCTTTAAAAATAAGTTTTAAAACCAGATATGTGGGACAGTAAAATTAAAGAAAATTAAAAAAAAAATAGTTTTTTTCACACTTCTTATTTATTTAAATGTCTATAAAAGGTGCGCCACTGATGCAAGGGGGGCGTGTTATACATCGTTAGGGAGGACTTTTCATCAGCCTCAATAATTGTTACTTATTTGTTTCTTGTCAAGTTAAAAGTTTGCAAACAATTGGGAAAATACTGTAAGAGACCACTTTTGAGGGGGGTGAGAGGGGGGATGCCCTCCACCCCCACTTTAAAGAAGGTCAATAAGAAAAAGTCAGTTTTAAGTTATTACTAAACCAAAAATAATTTTTTACTCACTCTCATGATTATTTACTGAGTTACAAAAATGAATGTTCAACATTTTTGTTTGATTTAAGGATTTCTACCAACACATTTATTTTTATTTCAAGGCGGATATTTCTAGCTTAATAAGTATTTAACTGTGTACAATGGGCTTTTAACCAAAAATATTTTTTTGAGAAAAGAATAGTGTTAACAAAACACCAAAAGGTACAGGGTGACCCCGGAAAATTTTGCACTATTTCAAATTTTATTTAAAAAAATCTTATGAAGCTTGTAATGGTAGTAGTAGTAGTAATATTTTTTATTTAGCATTTTGCTACTATGTACAAAATATTTATAATTAAACTAAATTAATAACTTTGTTGTTCTTTAAAAAGGTAACATTTTAAAGATTTTTTAAATAAAGATATAGATGTTTTTAATTTTATTTAATTTTTTAATTGATTAAATTCTAAAAGCTCTTTATAAAAAATTGAATTAAATATCAAATTAAATCTGCAATTATCAATGTAAAAATTTTAATTATTTCGAGTCAAATATGAATGTTCAAAGTTTATATATTATATATTATAGGTCCACCTTGCTAGCTTTGCTATCATTAAAGATAGAAAAAAGCTTAGCAAACTAGTAGAATTATTGACGCTCTTTAAGATGGTCAAATAAAAAAAACAATTGACCATTGCGTTTTCACATTTTTTCCATAAAATGTTTAATTGCACTTAGTTTCTAAACAAATTGTTCATATTTGATTGGAATGACCCTGATATTATACTAACCTCTAAGCTTATGCTTTTGCAAAAAGTGTTCACCAGCCATTTTTCTGCTAATACTACCAAAAGTGCAATATTTGCACCCATATAACTGGCTTCTCGGGACTTTAACCACAAATTTCCTGGATTTTAGTTCACTTTTACCCATTTTTGAGATATTTATAACCAACTCTTTTTTGAAGCACTCCTCAAACTCGGGATTTTCAACAAACAGATGTTGATATTGAGCTTTAAGTAATTTAAAAGGGTTTTCTTTTGGTTTTTCAGGTGGAGGATCAGGTTTTGTAGCAATATTATCTTTATTATGAGATTTTGAGTTTTCAGTTATTTTGTGTTCCCTTTTCTTTTCTTTATTTATTGTTTTGTCATTGGTTGATTCTTTATTAATTTCTTTTGATTTAGGTTGCGCGGGTTTCTTCTTTTCTTTATTTATAGTTTTGTTATTAGTTGATTCTTTATTAAGTTCTTTTGACTGGATTTTGTCATTTTTCTGTTCCAAATAATCAGCAAGTATTGATTCTTTTTTTGTTGAATTTTCGGTAAAGATTCCATTGTTTTTAGGTATATCCTCGGGAGTATCTTCAACTAAATTGATTACAGGATGATTAGGCTCGATAATCTCAACTTCACCTTCTTCGTCACTGCTACTGTCAATTTGACAGACTTCAGAAGAATCTTCGTTGAAATTCATTTGGAGAACTTCGTCTGTGTTGACCTTTCTGGTTATAGTTACTTCGTTAAGTCTACGGACAATTTCTTCGCCCGCTTTAGTAGTACCTAAAAAAATATAAAGCTGAGTCCGCGAAAAGTGTCCCTTTTGAAATGAGCATACTGTAATGTTATAGGGTTATTAGGGTAATAGCTATACTGATCATGACGATTGTACTTGAAATGAAATGAAGGAGAAAAACTAATTTAGCAGGTGTTAAGATAAATCTAGAAACATAAGGGTGTACCCCAATCTCAGAAAAACCCGAGGGTTCATGAACTAAAAGTTAAAGAAGAGGGTGAATTCCAAAGGAAAAATTATAGGCAGGTAGACAAGAGGTGACTAGGGATATCAGGGGAGATCCAACGAGATCGCGTTACGGGATCGAGATTGTCATTTCTTTTAAATCTGCGAAGGGAGAAAGAGGTAAGAATTTCGTTATAAATTCTTTCTCGTGCATTATGCCGGCGTTAAAATTTACTATCGAAAAAAAGGTTCAAATGTTAAAATGAGATTTTGCAGGAAACTCTGCTTGAGATGTAATAAATTTGTTTATTTCTAAGAATGAGGACCGTTGTATTCCTTGAAAAACTACCATTTTTAATATAATTAACCATTATAATAAATTTGGATGTGTTAAGCTCTGCAGAAAATGTAACGACAATAAAGAGGTAGATGAGGGTCCAAGACCTATGTCGGAACGAAGGCAAAAGTAAGACCGTTTGTGCTGCGGCCGAAGTACGCCCTCCTTGTTTATGTTCAGCCATTGCTAAAGAGATACCTGATGATATTCCTCCCAGAACCATATTTTAAAAAGACATGGATAAAAAGCCAACAAATTAAAGAAATCTCAGGAACTTTTTTTGTCAATGCGATTGTCTTTTTCATTGCTGCATTGATGTTTTAAAGAGTACCAATTTTAGTTTTTAAAATTTGTGAAGGCAAATATCTCCAAAACTAATAATCGAAATAATTCCAAAATAATATACAGTCTGGTCCATTAAAAAAACCATTTGTCAAATTTTAATATTTAGAATTTCTTTTTTGAGATTCTGACACAAAAAAACTAAGATACACACAATAAGAATAAAGAAGAAAACGCCACGAAGAGAGAAAAGAAAGAAAGAACAGAGAGAAGAAGAGGATCCAAAGAAACAGTTGAAACTTTAGAGAAGAAACAAATATCCTACAGAAGGAAAAAAGAAACCCAAAGAGAAGAAATAACATAAAAAAGCAAGACCAAAACCAAGAGCCACAAGTGGCTTCGAGCCAGTTACCAAACTTGAGGCCCACCAAATAGCACTGGCAAAATTGTCCACAAGGACAGTGCCAAAACTACAACAATCGAATCGAACATTCTGAATATTCTTAAATTTTTGTATTCATCTTATTTTGATATCTATTCAAATAAACGTTTTAGATATGGTGTAAAAATACGAAGTGTGACAATTGAATTTTAAGACTGGCCCCCGTACTAACAGGTTTTAAATCTCCACGACTCGGGCGGTTGGAGTTATTCACCTTGATGTGCGTTCTACTGCCGCGCGTAATCTTGTCGCATTTCCTCTACTAGTTTGGCTTACGCAGTGGTTTGAAGCAGATCGTGCATAGCTCATTTGCTGGAATTATGACAAACGGAAAAATTGAGCAACATATTAATTTAAAGTAAAACTCAAAAAAACGGCTACTGAATACTTTCAAATGCTAAAAGGTGTCTACAGAAAGCAGTGTATGTCTCGTGCAATGATTTTTATGTGGCATAAAAGCTTTTTCGAGGGTCGTGAAGAAGTTAAAGATGAAGAACGAGAAGGGCGCTCCAGCACATCCATAAAAGCGATGCTCATTGTTTTTTTTTTCGATATTAGGGGTGTTATTTTACTGAATGGGCGCGTGAGGGTCAAACAGTGAACCAAAATTTATATTTGGAAGTGTTTATATAGCTAAGGCAATGTGTAAGCAAAAAACGTCCAGTTTTGTGGAAGAACAACGCGTGGCTGCTCTACCAGGACAATGCACCGGCTCACAATGCCCTATCCATTAAGCAGTTTTTAGCTAATAAGATCCCCGTCGTTAACCACCCACCATATTCAACAGACTTGGCTCCTTGCGACCTCAAACTGTTTCCGAAAGTGAAAAAATCGTTAAAAGAAACCCGTTTTGAAATATTAGAAGACGTCAAGGAAAAAACGGCAAGACTTCTTAACAGCCTCTCTTCTGATGATTTCTAAAATTGCTTCCAACATTGGAAAAAAACGCATGCAACGCTGCGTCGATAGAGAAAGGGACTAGTTGTTGTATTAGTATTTAAATAAAGTATACGTATACGGAGAAACCCTGTACCTACAGAATAGCTTACCTGTTGTAGAAGGCTGTTTTGTTCCATGAGCCGAATCGACTGAACTAAGAGAAAAACCTTCTGATACAATAAATTCGTCGTTTTGTGCGGGTTCGGTTGCTTGAGCTGAGGGCTGGTCATCGTCGAGGACTATTACTTTCTCGGGCGACTCATTATTGTTCAGCGAGGAGCGCTTTGCTGGAGAGGAATTCTCTTCTGATTTCCCCTAAACACATTACAATTAGTTTGAATTTGTGTGCATTTTGTGTCCTATTATAGAATCCTTTAGATATTCGCGGGTAAAGGTCAGACCACATACTGATATAGATGTACGCAGCCAACGATAAAGACCGGCCATGGCGTGTTATAAGCAAGTCGGCGGTCACGTGATCTTAGGAGTTCCGGGATTCTTATTGTATTTCTTAATATATTATCTGTTTTCACACAATTTAAATAAGTTGACAAAAAGTTTTTGTTCTCATATAGGCAAAAATTGAAAAAAATATTTAGCTGATGTATGTGTTTATTATAGATAAATGAACTGAATCTATAAAATAAAAAATTATATAAAATTTGCACTCTAATATCTTCAGGTATATTAGGTACATAATATCGTTAGTTCTGTCTATAAATCTATACAAGTCTTTTAAAATTGGACATAACAAACCTAAGCTTTAAGTTTTTTAATTTTTCTTCTCTTTGTCTGTGTTCTTATTCAAAGATTTATTAGCAGACACTAAATCATTATGCTTTTTAATAAAATTATTTTAAAAAACTTTACATGCCCTTAAACTAATTTTTTCAAGATTTGACAATAGTTTTTCTCCACAAAAACACTTGCTAGTTATCAAAAGAAAATTTGTTAATATAAAACATTTCACAATAATTTATTAAAAAGAAACAAGTGATTTTGTAAATAAGTGAGATGGTTTTCACGTTCAATAAACTGAATGTATGTAATGTAATGTATGGCCCCTGCAACTCGGTGTTTCTAAAACAGATAGAGCTACACCACCTAGACAGAGAAATAGGGCTTGATTTATTTTAGATTATTTTTGTCAACAAATTATCTAAAAAATATAGACGGATCCATGACGGATTTGATACCTTCCTAGCTACCCTATTAGCACACTTCAAGTGAAGTCATGATATATCAGCCTTGAACATATTGATGTGATGATCTGTTAAAAAGTTACCATTTTTAAAAAAATTTAATTGTCAAAAAACTGTCATTAGCCTTAATGGATTTTGACCAAAATCAGCTTGTTAGAGTGGGGAACACTTTTACCTGAAAATTTTATGAAAATCGGTTTAACGGAAGTATACACACAGACAGACGATATTGTCAAAATAACACATTTTCGGAGTTATTGCAAAAAAAATTTTTCGTCAAAAATAATACTTTCTCTAGCCACTGCTGCGCGGGCTAGGCAATATTAACAATCAGAAATATTGTCAGGATAGAAAATAATGTCCTATGAACTAAATGGCACAAGTTACGTTTATAAGCAAGTGCACATTAACCCTAAACAATCTAAGAAAATGAACTTCTGTATATAGTTCAAATTGTATTAAGCGTGTAATAAATTAGAATTATTATAAACAAGAAGCGGTTAATCGGTCATCGATGAGAATAAGAACCATGGGGTTTCATACCCCAAAAATCGTTAAATTACGTTTTTCAGAATATTACTTCCTAGTGTGTTTTTTTCGCATCTGTATGGCCCCTGCAACTCGGTGTTTCTAAAACAGATAGAGCTACAACACCTAGACAGAGAAATAGGGCTTAATTTATTTTAGATTATTTTTGTCATCACATTATCTAAAAAATATAGACGGATCCATGACGGAATTGATACCTTCCTATGTGATGATCTGTTAAAAAGTTACCATTTTTAAAAAATTAATTAGCATTAATGGATTTTGACCAAAATCAGCTTGTTAGAGTGGCGAAAACTTTTACCTGAAAATTTTATGAAAATCAGTTTAACGGAAATATACACACAGACAGACGATATTGTCAAAATAACACATTTTCGGAGTTATTGCAAAAAAAATTTTTTCATCAAAAATAATACTTTCTCTAGCCATTGCTGCGCGGGCTAGGCAATATTAACAATAAGAAATATTGTCAGGATAGAAAATAATGTCCTATTAACTAAATGGCACAAGTTATGTTTATAAGCAAGTGCACATTAACCCTAAACAATCTAAGGAAATGAACTTCTGTATATAGTTGAAATTGTATTAAGCGTGTAATAAATTGTATACAGAATTATTATAAACAAGAAGCGATTAATCGGTCATCGATGATGTTTATACAGGAAACAAAATACATCTCGATATCCTTTCAATGGCAAACGGTTTGTAATAAAAGCATCTCCAAAAGAGTTTAGCGGTTAGTAGTAAGCTGAGAACCTAATATCCCAGGCGTAATTAACAATAAAGACAAATAGTACGATAGTCAAAAGTTATAAGAAGTTGAGCGTATCGAGAAGATACACATTTGTAGACAAGATGTATTTAAGTACAATGTAAGTAGTAATTATAAGTATTGTTAAATAAAACCATAACACCTAACTTAAACTGTGTTACGTCACGATAAAACCCCCTCGTGACAATATAACATAATGAGATCAGTAGAAATTTTATTTAAATAAACAGAAAAATTACAATAAAAAGTAATACCTTGTCAGGTGACTTTCTCTTGAGCCCCAAATAAGCCATCCTTCTGTCCTGTCTGAGTTGACCGGGCGCCGAGGGCCTTGGTACTGTAGCTTCTTTGACTTTCTCACTGCCAACCAATTGTATTTCTTGATCTTTCTCCTTAGCCTGTCTAGGGAGACTCAGCCTTTTTCTTGAAATTTGTCTTGCAGTTTCGGGCCCCGTTTTCATAGGGGGTTGAGGTCTGAAAATATACAGGGTGTAATTTAAGCTAAAAAAATTTGATACAAACAGAAAAAAATTAAATGTTTGAACGCAAATGCCACGATATAAATACACATGTAGGAGGTAGGCAAAGTTCTGAAGTATGGAAATTTATTTCTATGGTAAAAAACCCCACAAAAGAAAAAGTAATCATTCAGATCAAACCAGAATAATGGACAGAACACTACAAGGGACTGCTGCCGGAAACGAGACCCGAATATCCGTAAGCCTCTCCGGAGAGACATAGAAGTAGATGGAGAGGAAGTAATCATCAAAAAAGAAAAGATAAAGAATAGAATTAAAAAGCTCAAATCCTGAAAAGCTAGCAGACCTGGGGGAATATACGCTAAAATGCTCAAATATGGATTAGAGAAATTACTAGAAAATCTAACACATATTACTAATCAATGCATAAACAGACATCCAGTACCTGATGATTGGAGAATTGAATTCATATCCTCAATACATAAAAAAGGTAATTTCAGTAACCAGTACTCTAAGTAGATTGTACAGTAGGATTCTTAGAGATTTAATGGAGAATGATTTTCATGAACAAGAAGAGCAAAGTGAGTGTAAATAAGTAATTGAGAAAAAGGGTGCAAGAAATATAGAGACTTATGTTACCTTTGTGCACCTACAAAAAACATATACAGTTCCAGTAGAAAAATTATGGACAGTGTTAGAGCAAACTAATATCAATCATATAAACATAAAAGCAATAAAAGAACTATACAAAGGGTCAAAATCTAAAATTAAAATTGGAAATCGACTTTCAAAAAAATTTCAGGTAATGAAAGGTTTATGATCCAACTCTTTTTAACATATATATCGCAGTAGCTCTAAAAAACTGAAAACGTTAAGTACACGGCGAGGGAATACAACTTAACGACCGATTTACCATATACACACTACAGTTTGCTGACAACCAAGGAATTGCAGTTAATGATAAAGAAGACATGGGGTATATGATAACAAAGTTAACAGAAAAATATCAAAAGTGGACAAGACACAGTTCTTATGTCTTGGAAACAATATCTCCATGCAATGAGTATGTATATTTGGATGTCACATTTGATAAGAGAGGAACAGACTGTAAAGAACTAGGAAAAAGAATAGTAAAAGCAAACAAGGTCATTTTATTTAAATTAATCATATATGAAACAATGGTGAAAAGCATCGAAATAGATGCAATAAGAAGACTAATGAGAATATCTAGAACAGATCATATCAGAAAAGGAAGAATAGGAATGGAGGGAAGCATAATGGATGACATCACTACAAGACAACTGATATGGTACAGCCATGTACAACAGATGAACGACGAAAGATTACCAAAGCAGGTCCTAGAATGGCAACCAATAGGGCGCAGAAAAAGAGGGTGTCCTAAACTGGAATGGCAACAGTCAATCCAAAGAACAATGAGTCAAAAAATCCTGACAGCAGATGATGGTCAGGATCGAAGGAGGTGGAGAATAGACGTCGGACAACGTAGAAAAGCATTCTAAACGGATATAGAAAAAATCAATTTGTAAAAAAAAATAGAATATTGCTTATTTTGAGCACTATTTTTTTGTGTATTGTAATGCATAATTCAAGAAAATGTCAATTTTCTGTTATAATTTTTAAGGAAGTTATACCAAAAAATTTGAAAAAAAAATATTATTTTTGAGGGGTCAAAACCTAGCTCATTTGTACACCTACTATAACAATACATAAGGATTGTTAGAGATTATATTGTTTTTTCTAGGACTGCAAGTGATTTTAAAGGACTGTAAAGGATTGTATGGTATTCTCAGAGTATTTTTAAGGATTGTCAAGGACTGTAAGTTATTGTAAAGGATTTTAAGGTATTGTAAAGGACTGTAAAGTATTGTATGGTATTGTCAGATACAATCAAGGATTGTACAGGTCTGTAAAGGACTTTTAAGTATTGTAAACATTAAAGTCTTCTTCATGTGTTTTTGTTTATTTTCACTTGTTTTTCTATTTCCAATTCTTTTATTAATTTAGTTAAGTTAAATTGCAGTACCTAGAAAGATTGAAAATAAACATTTACATATTTTATTTATTTATACTCTAAAAGTATTGTAGAAGATTTGTCCACATACTGTACAGAGGTTTTTTTTCCTACTTTGACCTTTCTCACAACCTACCTATATTTGACATGTGGGGTAATTCTATTAGAGCAGGGAGTCTAATCCAGTATAGAGGAAAAACTCTTCTGTGCAACAGGAGAAAAAAACCTAATAACTTTATTTTAGTAGTTTTGGGAAAAACAAAATTACAGATTTTAAATTAGCCTTACAAAAATGCAATTACTATGTTTTGTCTAGCTGTATCTTTGTAAATAATATAACTATTAGATAAATTGCCATAATGATAAAACCTAGTAACTCAAGGTTTTATCATTGCACAGGAGAACTGAACCCCTTTGTCGCACTCTAATTTACAATAAATTGTAAATTGCTTTCTTATATTTTTCTCTAAAAAATTAAACCAAATCCAACTGACAAAAAAAATTATCAAACACTCATTATCTAATTATCAAAGTCTTTGAGATATGCATTACATAAAGTACTTGTATGTATTTTTGTTCAAAATGCTTTTTATTTAATTGTTGAAATCAGCATAAAATTTTCTTTAAAATAACATGTCCCACTCAATATATTATTTTTTTATTATTATTTGTTTATAAATATGGATGATTCTACCAAAAGTGGGCTATATGGATATCATTTTTGGTCATTGCCTTTAAATAACAGTACAGCACAGTAAATAATTGTTTTTTTTAAATTTATGTAACTAATTAGGTGTAAGCTAAGAAACATTTATTTTCCAGAATTTCAGGAATTATTGCATAAAAATTCCAGAGGAATGAGTACCAGAGGAATGAGTTTTTTAATGGTTTTCCAATTTAAATCAAAATCTATTTAGACTACTTAACTTAAGTTTTATATAAACAAAGTTCCTATACTTATAATTTTAAACAATCAACAAAAAAATTATACTATTGATATCAGTCGAATATTTAATTACCATGATAATTGAAGCATTCCTTTTTGATTTCTCTGAAAAAACTAATTTTCTGCCGAAAATAACAAGATTTATAACTTAAACCAAACTAAAGTTGACATTATCTGTCACAACTTGTCACCCTCACAAGTAAATTAGATATCCAGGGCCGTCTCTTTCTCTAGAAATTAACTGGCGGTATTCACAAATATTGTGTTATTAAAAATGGAGCACGTTTAAAATTGTAAAATTTTCTGGAGAAGATGTAAATTCTGATTTTCTAAAATATGACTGCAAACTTAAGTTTTATCAATTTGTTGATAAATAGTTAAGACTTGGTTTGGGACTACACCAGAGGAATGAGGTATTTGCTTTGAAATAAAAAAAATTATAAACTTGCAATTTTTTTTATACATTAAACTCAAATGCTCCATAAAGAAAACATTTCATTTTAAATCTTATAACTAAAACTATGCTTCATTTGCAGTCTGTGTTTGAAAAATATGCATTCCCAGTCCACAGCACCATTTTTGTAGAATCATCCATATACTTATCTAATACACTAATAAAAAAAAAATTGAATACCAGCCTTTTTTTTGATTGACTATGACTATTGATCACATTAAACACTTACGGAAGTATAACTCTGTTGCCACACACACCAAAAGTTGAAGTTGCTGCTGGTTGTCTTAGCTGAGAAAGAACTTGTTGATCTATAGCACTACGAAGTTTCTTCTGTGGGGCATAGGATCTGATAACTCCTGCTGTTGCGTCCCCTGCCCTAAACAGGGTCCCAAGCTGTAGACTCACACTTCTTAAGTTTATCACACTCCCATCTGCAATATGGTTTTTTTGAATGTATGATCTTATTGTGTTCTCGGTGTTCATGCATTTTACTTTGAAGTTGTATGCAGATACCAGAGTTGGAAGGCAGTTTTCACAGATTTTGACTGGAGGATTTGAGATGTAAATGTCCTACAGGAAACAAAGATTAGGTTATACCAAGCAAAAATAGTTTTAAAATTTCAATTTTGTAATGGTTTTTTGACAGGGATTCAGATAATTGCTAATAACTTTTTTATTTCTTAACCAATTTCAACAAGTAATACCTCAAAACAATCAGAGGGAACAGATTTAGATACTTGTGGCAAAAAGAAATTCTTATCAGGCTCATATCAAAAGTATCATGGCTCCAAACACACATTAAAATAAAAAAAGTGTTTTTTTTTTAATATTATTTTACTTGAGCGTTTTTAATAAGTAGTACCATAAAATATTCAGTAAAGAGAGCTTACCAACTCAGGCGCGCAAAAACACAGCATTTCCCTCAAGGAATTCACATTTTTGATGAGGCCATTTTCTTCGTCTATATCGAACGCCACCTTGCCGGACACCACAATGCCCAAACACAGCCGACACACCGACTGCATCTTTACAATTTGATCACTTTCTAAATTCTTAATTTTTCTCCTTTAAATTATTAAAAATAATAAGAAAATATAAACAATTACAAATTTCCACGCCTTTTGACTTTTGCATGGCAATAAATAAAATGACAGAATGGTTGGCGCGACTCGTGACGCCATCTATTGTGTATGGTTCTATCCCTGTCGCACTTGCATACCTCCTATCTCTGTATCTCTTTCTACCGTCAATGGCTAAAAAACCAGAAAACAAAAGAGTTTTTGTTTCTAACCCCATTTTATCAGCTGATTATTATTTATTTTTAAATTAGTTTGGTGTCTTTAAATTTGGGGCCAAATGGCTGAAGAAATCGAAGAGAGTAAATCTTCTTGGAACCCGAACTCACCCATTAAACAGGAACCTGTTACAAGACCATGTAAGCTAGCTTTTTTCAAGATTTTTCTTTTTTAAACAAGTTTTCATACTCATCCCGTCCTATTCTTTATTTGGTTAATTTTAAGTAATTTATCTGTCTCTCTCTTTCTTGTCAAAATTACAGGAATAGGCATATGAGTTAGGACTATGCACAGTCCACTTAAATTATTTTAAATGGCCTGTGGCTTAGGACGAGTACAAACAAGGTTTCAATCAACTGGGTGATAAGATGACTTATATCCTTGATTATTTTAAAGTGAGAGATTTTATATTAGATATTACTACTACTACTACTATCTACTATTAGCTAGAAACATACAGGGTGTCCCACATAGGGGCCATAGGCCAACAGGTGGTAGAGGAGGTAATTTCTGATGGAAAGGTTCATATAATGCAGGGGTCAAAACTCTTTCTTTATCCAGATATAGAGCATCAAAGTTGGCAATTTTTTTAACTTTTTTGGTAATAACTTTTTTGGAAAACACAGCAAAAATATGATATTTGGTAATGTTGTGTATTAAAACAAGGGCAATCATTTAAAACAGAAAAAACTTATGCAGTTAAATTTTTTCAGGAAAAACTATTTTTTTGGTATATACTTTTATGAATACCCGAGGGGTGGGACACTCCTTAAATAGGTGTACAAATTTGGTAAAAGTATTTAATAAATACATTTAAATAGCTTTTAAATACTTTTAAATACTTCTAAATACAATTAAATACTTTTAAATACATTTAAATACCTTTAAATACTTTTAAATACTTTTAAATACTTTTAAATTCTTTTAAATAATTTTAAATACTTAATAATAATAGGTGTACAAATTTTTATGAGTGTCCCACCCCTCGTGAATACCATAATAAGTGCAATCTTTTTCTTGATGTTTTTTTTAATTAAAAATAAGTCTTTAGGGAGCAAAACAAGAAAAAATCAAAAATTATAATTTTTTTATACATTTTTGGAGGTTATTTTGACAGCCTGTATCTCCTCAACTTGGAATTTTATCAAAAAAGAGAATACTACGTTGTTGGATCACAATTAGCTAAGTATTCATTTAGGGGTTTAGGGGATTTGTTTTTTTTTTAAACCCCTTTTTCCCCTCCACTCCTCTAACTTTAAAAATCCTATATCTTAAAAACAGATGAGTGTTGACCCCCATGTTATATAAACTTTTTTATTGGAAATAACACTGAAGTCTGTGGGAAATAACCTCCTCTATCACCTGCTGCACTATGGCTCCTAAATTATAAGACACCCTGTATATATGTTAATTTTTGTTCCAGTAACATGTTTGGTATTACCACGAGGCTACAAAGTGATCTACCAGTGTTCTTGCTGTAATCTACAATTTCTACAAAACACCTTTTATAAAAATCACATAGAAAAATGCCATGTTGCCAAACAACAAGAGCTGGAACAGTCATATGTTGATCAAGTTTTGGAAAATGAGTTTTCTTCAGAACAATCTACTGAAGTCAAAAAAGAATTACAAAAGAAAAAAATTGTTATTAGTGTACACAAGGGCAACCCTCAGTATGAGCTTAGGAAGCTTGAAGATACTAATGCTGAACCCTCAGATAAACCCAAGAAACGGATTTACAAAAAAAAACGAAAACTCCCAAAACCTATAAATAATGCAGTAAAAAATTGTGTTAAAAATGAAGTTAAGACAAAATTTTCTAGTTATTTATTTAATGATAAACAAGAAAGTATTGAGATTTCAATTCAAGACATATCACCTTCAGAAAATGTTGAATGTACTCAATTTAATACTTTATATACTGATAAAAAATCAGAAATTGTTGAAATTGATTTAAATTCAGAAATTCCAAAACCAACAAAAAGAAAAAAAGAGTCTGAAAGTAGTTTAGAGACAAAACAAAGTTGTGAGATAACAGAGGGTAAAAAGAAGAAACGAAGTTTTCTAGATAGAATTAAGAAAATTGCTCCATTTAAGGCTAAGGAAGAGGTTCAAAATGAAGACCAAAAGGTACTTTCTGGTTTTTACGTTTTTATTATATGCCTGGACTGTTTATGTCTATAAAGTTAGCAGAACAACTTTGGAAATTAAAAACAATTAGGTATATGCTCATAATTTGCCGTTAATTATCCGTAAATTAGTTGTGAAAACAAAAAATTTGCCGTGCCCGTTTTTAAAAAAAGAAATGATGTTCTGCTAACTCTATAAAGTTAAAACACCTATAGAAATAATTGATTTATCAAAAAAAATTTAGTGCACAATTTGCCGTTAATTATCCGTAAATTAGTTGTGAAAACAAAAAAAATTGCCGTGCCCGTTTTCTTTTTGAAAAATGGTGTTGTGCTAACTTTATATCAAGTTAGCAGAACACCCATAGAAATAATGGATTTATCTAAAAAAAAATTAGTGCACAATTTGCCGTTAAGTAATTATTCGTAAATTAGTTGTGAAACCAAAAAATTTGCCGTGCCTGTTTTAAAAAAAAAAAGGTGTTTTGCTAACTTTATATAAAGTTAGCAGAACACCTATAGAAATAATGGATTGATGAAAAAAATTTTAGTGCACAATTTGCCGTTAATTATCCGTAAATTAGTTGTGAAAACAAAAAAATTTGCCATGCCCGTTTTCTTTTTGAAAAATGGTGTTCTGCTAACTTTATATCAAGTTAGCAGAATACCCATAGAAATAATAGATTTATCTAAAAAAAAATTAGTGCACAATTTGCCGTTAACTAATTATTCGTAAATTAGTTGTGAAACCAAAAAATTTTCCGAATTTTCCGTGCCTGTTTTTTTTAAAAAAAGGTGTTTTGCTAACTTTATATAAAGTTAGCAGAACACCTATAGAAATAATTGATTGATGAAAAAATTTTAGTGCACAATTTGCCGTTAATTATCGGTAAATTAGTTGTGAAAACAAAAAAATTTGCCGTGCCCGTTTTCTTTTTAAAAAATGGTGTTCTGCTAACTTTATATAAAGTTAGCAGAACACCCATAGAAATAATGGATTTATCTAAAAAAAATTTAGTGCACAATTTGCCGTTAAGTAATTATTCGTAAATTAGTTGTGAAACCAAAAAATTTGCCGTGCCTGTTTAAAAAAAAAAAGGTGTTTTGCTAACTTTATATAAAGTTAGCAGAACACCTATAGAAATAATGGATTGATGAAAAAAAAATTTGTGTACAATTTGCCGTTAATTATCGGTAAATTAGTTGTGAAAACAAAAAAATTTGCCATGCCCGTTTTCTTTTTAAAAAATGGTGTTTTGCTAACTTTATATAAAGTTAGCAGAACACCTATAGAAATAATGCATTGATGAAAAAAAATTTTGTGTACAATTTGCCGTTAATTATCGGTAAATTAGTTGTGAAAACAAAAAAATTTGCCGTGCCCGTTTTCTTTTTTAAAAATGGTGTTTTGCTAACTTTATATAAAGTTAGCAGAACACCCATAGAAATAATGGATTTATCTAAAAAAAAATTAGTGCACAATTTGCCGTTAAGTAATTATTTGTAAATTAGTTGTGAAACCAAAAAATTTGTGGTGCCTGTTTTAAAAAAAAAATGGTGTTTTGCTAACTTTATATAAAGTTAGCAGAAGACCTATAGAAATAATGGCACGGATCACCTTTTGTTAGGTGATCCGTGATAATGGATTTATCCAAAAAAAATTTAGTTCACAATTTGCCGTTAATTATCCGTAAATTAGTTGTGAAAACAAACAATTTGCCGTGCCTGTGTTTAAAATAAATGGTGTTAACTTTATATAAAGTTGGCAGAACACCTATAGAAATATTGGATTTATCTAAAAAAAATTAAGTTCACAATTTGCCGTTAATTATCTGTAAATTAGTTGTGAACAAACAATTTACCGCGCCTGTGTTAAAAAAAAATGGTGTTTTGCTAACTTTGTATAAAGTTAGCAAAACACCTATAGAAATATTGGATTTATCTAAAAAAAAATTAGTGCACAATTTGCGGTTAACTATCCGTAACTTATTTGTGAAAATAAAAAATATGCCGTGCCCGTTTTTTTTAATGGTGTTTTGCTAACTTTATATAAAGTTGGCAGAACACCTATAGAAATATTGGATTTATCTAAAAAAAATTAAGTTCACAATTTGCCGTTAATTATCCGTAAATGAGTTGTAAAAACAAAAAATTTGCCGTGCCCGTTTAAAAAAAAAAAAAGGTGTGTTGCTAACTTTATATAAAGTTAGCAGAACACCTATAGAAATATTGGATTTATCGAAAAAAAATTTTTTGCACAATTTGCCGTTAATTATCCGTAAATTAGTTGTGAAAACAAAAAATTTGCCGTGCCCGTTTAAAAAAAAAATGGTGTTCAAGTTAGCAGAACAGCATTTTAAAAAAAAAACTGGCACGGCAAAATTTTTGTTTTTAAAACTAGATTATGGATAATTAACGGCAAATTGTGAACTATTTTTTTTTTAGATAATCCATTGTTTCTATAGGTGTTCTGTCAACTTTATATAAAGTTAGCAGAACACCTATAGAAATAATGGCACGGATCACATTTTGTTAGGTGATCCGTGATAATGGATTTATCCAAAAAAAATTTAGTGCACAATTTGCCGTTAATTATCCGTAAATTAGTTGTGAAAACAAACAATTTGCCGTGCCTGTGTTTAAAAAAAATGGTGTTAACTTTATATAAAGTTGGCAGAACACCTATAGAAATATTGGATTTATCTAAAAAAAATTAAGTTCACGATTTGCCGTTAATTATCTGTAAATTAGTTGTGAACAAACAATTTACCGTCCCTGTGTTTAAAAAAAAATGGTGTTTTGCTAAGTTTGTATAAAGTTAGCAAAACACCTATAGAAATATTGGATTTATCTAAAAAAAAATTAGTGCACAATTTGCTGTTAATTATCCGTAAATTATTTGGGAAAATAAAAAATATGCCGTGCCCGTTTTTTTTAATGGTGTTTTGCTAACTTTATATAAAGTTGGCAGAACACCTATAGAAATATTGGATTTATCTAAAAAAAATTAAGTTCACAATTTGCCGTTAATGATCCGTAAATGAGTTGTAAAAACAAAAAAATTTGCCGTGCCCGTTTAAAAAAAAAGGTGTTTTGCTAACTTTATATAAAGTTAGCAGAACACCCATAGAAATATTGGATTTATCGAAAAAAAAAATTGTGCACAATTTGCCGTTAATTATCCGTAAATTAGTTGTGAAAACAAAAAATTTGCCGTGCCCGTTTAAAAAAAAATGGCGTTCAAGTTAGCAGTTTTGTTTTTAAAACTAGATTATGGATAATTAACGGCAAATTGTGAACTATTTTTAGCTCACACATATACTATACTATAGTAGTGTGAGCTATGGTGATCCTAATTTTTTCGAGAAAAAAAAAGTTGCTCCGATTTCAAAAATTTTTATATATCTTTGCGTTTCAGATGATTTTGAAACATTTTTGTTGCGCCGTCTGTCTGTCTGTCTGTCTGTCTGTATGTCTGTCTGTATGTCTGTCTGTAACGACCAACGCGCATAACTCAAAAACCGCTTGGCCGATTTTAATGAAATTTGGTACCTAGGCTGGGTATTGGGTCGAGATGGTCCCATTTAAAAATGAACAAAATCCACCGAACACAAACCAAATAAAAGGGTGGGGGTAGATTTCAAAAATTAGAGTTTATGTGAAAATATGGCGTGTGTGATATCAAACGAAAGGTAATTGAGTCTGCAGTTAAATAAAATACATTTTAATTTATTTAAAAACATAGGGTGGGGGTATATTTTAAAAATTAGAGTTTAAGTGAAAATATGGCGTGTGTGATATCAAACGAAAGGTAATTGAGTCCGGACTTTAACAACATATATTTTAGTTTTTGATTTTTTTAAGGGTGGGGGTAGATTTCAAAAATTTGAGTTTAAGTCAAAACATGGCTTGTGTGGTATCAAACAAAAGGTAATTTAGTCTGGAGTTGAATAAAATATATCTCAGTTTTTGTTTATATTAGCTCACACTATACACTATAACTATAGTACCTAGTGTGAGCTTAGGGGCCCATATATTGGCAGAGTATTTTTTTAGATAATCCATTGTTTCTATAGGTGTTCTGTCAACTTTATATAAAGTTAGCAAAACACCATATTTTTTTAAAAAACGGGCACGGCAAATTTTTTGTTTTCACAATTAATTTACGGATAATTAACGGCAAATTATGAGCATATAATTTTTTTTAATTTCCAAAGTTGTTCTGCTAACTTTATATACAGATCAAGACTGTTTGATATCAAACCTTGATTTTTAATATTTTATAATTTTTTGTTCTTAGTAATTTTTAAAGAAACTTTAGTTTTTTATCTGAAACAGTTTGTTTATAGTTTTTATTTTATTCTCAGTTTTATTATAACCTCATCCCAAGTATAATTCATAATTAACTAAAATTAAAAGATGTATTTTAACAGAGTGGCACACTCCGTATCACTTACAGGAGTTTTATTTACCATAGCCATTAAAATTTATAAAAAAATCCAATAAAAAAGTTCCACACTATACCTTTTCTTGTTGTGGTGCCTTTCTATTGCATATTTTGGGGATCATCATAGCGATTTTAACATTGTTTGCTATTGTGCTAGTATTTTTTAATACAGGAAGTAATTTAGGTGGGGTAATCAGCCCAGAGTAGGTGTGCAAAATTTCTATACCCTACCATACACTCCTGTGTACAAATTAATTGTTTCGGACACTACCAACTATATCAAAGAATTTTTTTTATTATGGTGCCTTTTTGTCATTTTTAATAAAAACCTAACAATAAAGGTGTTTTTGTGTAATCACACAAATTTTTTTTTAAAGTCACAAGCTTTTATAAAATGCACTAAAAATTAAAAAATAATTTTCTAACATTCTAATATTATCATAATAATAAAAGCGATGGCCGACTAATGAAAATTGTGAATATGTTAGCACGATAAGATATCCATATCAATTAAATATCACTACTTGCAAGAATCAATCTAGCAGAAAAATGCAGAGGTGGTTATGGTACCACCCAACCCGACCCAAGATACCCCAGCATTTCTCTGACATAGGTATGGCAATGGCATAACATTGCGGCACATCAAACATATCTTTGATGACTTGCTATGTTGAATATTCTTTAAGTGTTTAGATCACAAATTTAGATTAACTTATGCTTTGATTTGCGGCCATCGCTTTTATTATTATGATAATATTAGAATGTTAGAAAATTATATTGTTGAATTATCATCGGACCACTATGTTTATACCAAATTTCATCCAAATCGGATAACGGGATGTGTGTCAAAAACAAATTTTTCTATGGAAGGGGGTGGGGGTAGGGGTGGGAGGATATTTTTTTCTTAATGTTATATTGTCATGGGACTACTATGTGTGTACCAAATTCCATCCAAATCGGATAATGGGAAGTGTATCAAAAACGCTTCACAAGATTTGATAGATAGTAAGTTAGATAGTTAGACAGAACATCTGAAGCTAAATAAAAGCTTGTAATTATAAAGAAAAATACAAGTACTTACCCATGGAATAGCACTCTCTTACTTCTCCCAGACATTTTTCCACAAAACGCATATGTTTTACGTGCCATTTTTCACAGAAAAAAACACAATTTTACATAATAAACGCAAAACACCGCAAAATGTAAGTAAACAACAAATATGACGTCCACCCACACTGTAAAAATGTCTGCAAAAAGTGCCCCTTCGCGAACAAAATTGACGTATTCAAGGGTTTTATCAAAAACGTACGAGAAATATGTACCCAACAATCTGATGCATTTAAAAAAAACATCCTCTAAGCACTCTGTATAATTTAAGGTATACGAATTCCATGATGCCGAGATGGAAGTCAGAAAAATGCAGGCCAAACTAGCCATCGCAAACAAGAAAAAAACATGCCCTTATTGCAACATTTTATTTGATGATCCTATGGATGTGCTGCGTCACAAAAGGGAAGTTCACTACTTTCAGAAAAAACATGTACCTGCTGCTGAGTTGGAAAAATATTTTGAAGTCAAGGATATGTCGAAATGTCCGATATGTGAGAGGTAAGTAATTGACCCCTTACTACGTACGTACGTCTTAGGGAACGTTCTTAAATTGCGTAACGCAAAAATTCATGATTTTTGATCCCCTCTCCACCCCTAATAACACATTTCCACGAAAAAACACATTAAAAAACATTGACCGTAAGGCCAAACCCTCCCTCCCCCCTTGTGCGTTACGTAATTTAGGAATGGCCCCTTAAACATTTCTGTACTGCTAAAGCATATTAAAACCATAAATGGAAAATGACTGCTACAAGCCACGGTGGATAGAATAGACCAGTGTTCGGATCTTATAAATATATGTCGAATTTTTACGTCACTGGTGGTCCAGCTGATTTTTAGAAACGAAAGTTAGATATGATATGAACAACTAATATTTTTTGATCACTGTAAATATAATCTACTAAGCCTAGAACATGACAGCGTAAAAAACTTATACAAAAAGAGACTGAACGAAAAACTTAATACAAGTTCAGGTGAAACCCCAGATGAGGAATATGAATGTATTACATTAAGCATCCACCAAGCTGCAAAAGAAGCACTAGGATTAGTGGAAGAAACTTCTAAAAGAAGAAAACCATACTGGTGGGATGCTGAGATTGAAAGAGAAATAGAGGAAAAAAGGAAATTATATCACACCTACTTATCCCAAAAGACAGATAGAAGCAGACAAGAATACAAAATCGCGCAATCAAAGGTGAGAAGAATGATCAGTGATAAGAAAAATCATTCGTGGACGCAAAAGTGCCAGAAAATAGATTCTTACTTAGGAGGTAGGAGAAGTACCGAAAGCTGGAAAACTAGAAGATCGATTAAAAAAGAAACATGCAGAGATATCATTTCACCAATAACAGACAAAGAATGGGATGAGCATTTTAAAAAACTTTTAACTGAAGATAGAGCAGAATTCAAGGAAAACGCAAGAGGCAATATAATTAGAACGATGGGATCTCCAGTACCCCTCACAATCTCTGAGGTCAAAAACGTGTGCACAACCTTAAAAAGCGGTAAATCTGCAATGAAGAACTATTTTGGAGATTAGGGAATATTTTCCAAAAATATTTAAATGGAACTGTAGTCCCAACTGAGTGGAAAACGTCATATATATCCACAATACAC
The DNA here is from genome assembly GCA_963576565.1 of Aspidapion aeneum. Classification (NCBI taxonomy): domain Eukaryota; kingdom Metazoa; phylum Arthropoda; class Insecta; order Coleoptera; family Brentidae; genus Aspidapion; species Aspidapion aeneum. The sequence continues at coordinate 61,199,883 of OY755046.1, read as the reverse complement.
AAAAAAGGAAGGAAAGATATATGTGACAATTATAGAGGTATATCTGTGACTAGTACACTAAGCAGAATATACGGTAAAACAATAAGAAATAAAGTAGAGAGCGAATATAAAGACATGGAGGCAGAAGAACAAGCTGGTTTCAGGGCGGGTAGATCGACATGGGATCATCTCTTTTGTATAACCCAAGTTATTGAAAAGAAAATGGCATACGGACAAGAGCTGCATCTGCTTTACGTGGATTTGCAGAAGGCATATGATAGTATACCACTAAATCTACTTTGGAAAGCGTTGGAAAACACAAACATAAGCGTACAACTAATTAAGGCCATCAAAGAGTTATACCGCAATAGTAAGGCAAAAGTTAAAATAAAAGCAAAATTAACCAAAGGCTTTCAAGTAAATAAAGGTCTTAAACAAGGTTGCTGTATCTCGCCTACGCTCTTCAAGATATACTTGGAACAAGTCCTTAAAGTATGGAAGAGAAAATGCCAAAACAGGGGAATTCCGTTGGACGAAACCACCTTGTATACTTTATGTTTCACCGATGATCAGATAGTAGTGGCTCAGGATTATGACGACCTCGAATATATGACACGAAAACTAATAGAAGAGTACAATAAGTGGGGACTAGAGGTTAATCTCAATAAGACAGAGTATATGTGTATCGGTGGAATGAAACAGGATCTAATCTTAAATACCGGGCAGCGAATTCAGTCCTGTGATGAGTATAAATACTTAGGTCTAAAAATTGCAGCTGACGGAACACTAGACAAAGCTATAAAAGATCGAAACGTACAAGGCAGAAAAGCAATAACTTTATTAAATGGAATAATTTGGGACCAAAGTATATCAAAACATAACAAAAAGCTTATATATAACACCATTGTAAAAAGTATTATTACATACGGCTCAGAAGTATGGCCAATCAAGGATAGAACAGATAAAATGCTTTCCGCTACGGAGATGGACTATTGGAGAAGAGCAGCAGGGAAATCAAAAAGAGAAAGAGTTACAAATCAAAGAATAAGAGAAATTATGACAGTGGGTGAACGTACTTTAGTGGATGATATAAGAACAAAACAACTGGTGTGGTACGGACATGTACAAAGAATGAATGACGAAAGACTACCTAAACAAATACTACAATGGAAACCAACTAGCCGAAGAAAACGAGGACGGCCAAGGAGAAGCTGGACAGAAGGCCCGCTTCATTTATCTTTACACAAAAACTAAAATTCGAAGAAATTAATGTGTTCGTTTCAACTTCAAAAATTATCCGCTGACCTACCTCTTTGTTTACTACCCAATAGTCCTCGGTTCACCTTTGATACTAAACGATCACATTCAGTTTGAATTGTAGTTTAAGTTTTGTGTAATAAAAAATAAAGCGGGCTACAAAAAAATAACGACAATAAGTCTAGAAAATTATATTTTATAAGGATGTACTAGAAAACAGTGAGAAAATTGCCTTAGTTTTAAAAAAATTCTAAAAATATTAGTAGTTCCGTTGTTCACATCTTATCTAACTTTTGTTTACAAAAATCAGCTGGACCACCAGTGACGTGAAAAATTCGACATATATATATATATATATATATATATATATATATATATATATATATAAGATCCGAACACCGGTCTATTCTATCCACCGTGGTTGGACAGAATCATACTTAATTCTTTAACATGGCGTGGTTATTCTTATTTTCCGAAAATGTCTTTTTTTTTAATTTATAGAAAAACACTACTTCTCTTCATTCAAGCATGATTTTGTCCGACATCTTAACTTTTAAGATGGCGGCAAATTTTGAATATTATCTTTGAAGAACAATCAATTCTCACCATGTTTTTTTATTTTACTAAGATCGATTCAGTAATAATGAGTTTATAAGGAAATAAATGCAGACATGATTGGCAAGGCAATCATATAATATTCAAAACAATGGTTGAAACAAAAATATTTTTTTTAGAACCCCCTAACTGATTTTGCTTTTATACCTTGTTGTGCGTGGCAAGAATGCAGCATTTTTACTTATTCAAAAAAATAATTAAAACATGTTCGCAAACAAGAATAAACGAGCATCTTTGAAGGGTACAATTTAATTTCGTCCGCCATTTTGGATTTTGAGATGACGGGCAAAAAATATACGAGTATTTAGGCAAAACCCTGATTAATTATCTGCCAAGTTCAGTTTGTCTCATTAAAATCGATCGTATAGTTCAAAAATAATAATGAAAAAAAATTGTCCGGTTTTTTTGGCCCACCCGTTATATTTACTTTACTAAGTCACTCTTTCCAAAAGGTTGTCCTTGTTCAGTTTGTTTATTTTTAAATTTTTAGGCCAATAAAAGGTGGTTTCAAGTCCAACTACATAAAACATTTGATAACGCATAAAGTGGAGTATAGTTTCCAGTGCACTATTTGCAAGATGATGTTTAGGAGAAAAGATCACCAAGAAATCCACGAGGCCAGGCATATTATATAAAATAGGTACTATTTTCGCCCAGAATTTTAGCAAAAATCAAATTGTAGATACAGTTCATTTTTAGATTTTTTAATGTATACGAGGTCTGACTATTAAATAACGAGACTGCGCGCCTAGATGGCGCCCTAGACGGGTGTATTTTTTTCTCGTGCCGAAAACCATGTGTGACGAAAAACAAGAGCAACGTATCAATCTTAAATTTCTCGTTAAATTGAAAAAAACTCCGACTGAGTGCTATAAATTGCTGCAAGAGGCCTCTCTATCTCGTGCGCGTGTTTTTGAGTGGTGTAAGCACTTTAGTGAGGGCTGAGAGACCATTGAAAATGACCAGCGCCTAGGTCGCCCTGTGACTGTTTCAACTCCAATGTTGATCGTTTTTTTCGACATTAACGGTATCGTGATGACTGAATGGGTTCCAGAGGGTTAGACTGTCAACCAGACTTACTATTTGTCAGTTTTGGCAACACTGCGAGAACGAGTTCGTAAAAAATGGCCCGAGTTGTGGAATAACAACTCATGGATTTTGCACCAGGACAACGCACCTGCCCATAACGCACTATCTGTGAAGAAGTATTTGGCCAGTAAGTGCACTCCAGTGCTCGAACACCCGCCGTACTCACCAGATTTGGCACCGTGCGACTTTATTTTGTTTCCGAAGATAAAATCTGCTTTGAAAGGGACCCGATTTGAGTCGATGGAAGCGGTAAAGCAATAAACGGCAGAGCTCATAAAGGCCCTCACCAAAGAAGACTTCCAGCACTGCTTCGATCAATGGAAAAAATTTATGGAAAGGTGTGTGGCGAGGTGAGGGGAGTATAATGAAGGGGAGCATTCGAATGTACAATAATTTTTATAATAAAACCCTTTTATGTTATTTAATAGCCAGACCTCGTACAGTAATGGCCAATAGCAATAATTTTGCAACTTCCTAAAACTGTATGAAAATGTGATTCTACTAACCTAAACTATCTATAGTTATGTATTTGAAAACTTTAATCTAGTGTTTCCACGGATTGAGTGGAATTTATATTTAGATTTTAATTTTCTGGTAATTGCTCCTGCTTGGTCTGAAACTAAGATGTTAACAAAATTAATCAAATCAATTAATCTACAGGGTGGTTTAGTAGACTGATTTGATAAAAAGTGTTAAGACTAAAATACCTTTGTTTTAAAAGATATCGGAAAATGTTATTAAGAAGAGTTGTTTAGATTCAAAAGTTACGGCAGGTTCTCACTTTTCAGAAAAATGAGTCAACTCTGATTTTCTAACTGGATTTAAAAAATTTTGTTTAGACAATTTTAAGTTGATTTTTCTGAAAATTGAGAATCGGTCGTAACTTTTAATTCTAAACAACTTTTCTTAATAACTTTTTCAGACATCTCTTAAAATAAAGGTATTTTACTGTTAACACTTTTTTTTAAATCAACCTACTAAACCACCCTGTATATAAATTTATTTAACTAATTTTCTTAACATGTTAGTTTAAGACCAAGCAGGAGCGATTCCCAAAAAATCAAAATTCTAAATCGAAATGTTTTTGTCATTTATACCTTACTGTTACTCATTCCGTAGACACACTGTATTTCTCATTTGACGTGCTACTGCGATTTTTTTCATAAAACTTTAAAATGCCTTTGTCACCTTTAAAAAATGGCTTTTATAAAACTTTATTTCTGTGTTTTTTTAGGCAAAACTGGCTGAGATTATTCAAAAAGGGAGTTTTATTTTTACCTCCTAAAGATAGATATGTAAATTATTATTTTTTTTAAACATATTTGTCAAATTTAAAAATTTATATCTAGACTATTGTTTGTCCAATTGTTATGGAATATTCAGGAGAAATAAAATGTTTACCCCCCTTTTAAATTATTTAAGCCCGTTTTGCGTAAATACACAGAAAAAAATTGTTTTTAGAAGTGACCAAAATGCAATACAAAATTTAATGTTGCTCCATGTGCACATGCACATTCTTAAATTTTACTTTAAAAAAAGATTAAAATTTAATAATTTTTTGTTTAATAAAGTATTAATTAACCCCAAAAGGAATTCACCAGACTTGAATACTAACTAGGAATTAATACCCGGTATGTATGTGTTTGTATTCGTGTTCAAACGAGGATGCGTAGGCCGGCTGCCGACGGTGCCGCTCTTACCTGGACCCAAATTCTGGCCACCGTAGATGTTGTCGCATTCTAATTACGAAATATAGAAAGAGAGGACGATATACACTTTTACAGTACACAGAATCTGGGCCTTACTTCGGTTAGTGCTCTTGTGAATCAATTGCGGCGATCGATGTCGACCGCACCCCCGTGATGTCCCGTTATTGACTGTTAAAGTTAGCTTATGTCCACCTTAAATTAGTGCACTGAGACAACTTGGCGTTATCGGTCATTTTATATTTGTATTGTTTTTCGACGATTTCATAGTTACTCGATGGTGCAAAAAGTTGAGCGTGGCACTCAAAAAAAATTTTGTGCCGCATTTTTTTTTGGTGTGCTTCCCCCATGTTTCACACCACCAAATACAGTGATACCTCTTATAAGCGGACACCACTCACGGTTTCGTCGATTTTGTCCTCTTATTGGAGGTGTCCGCTTATGGGAGAGAACTTCGAAATTTTAATAATATATAGATGTTCCTTCTCCGAAACGTTAACAACTTTTATTTTTTACGTAAACTAAGAAGTTTTTTACTAGGCGCCATTTCAAAGAGATCTATTAGTACCCAACTGAATAATAAAAATAAAATACAGCAGTCTCGCCGAATAAAATATGTTGTAAATACGACAGAAGTATTTGGTCTCCGCATTAAAACGGAAAGAGGTAATTTCCCGGCTGCAGAGTGCGTTGTTGCCAACATACTACATAATATTTATGCCCTTGTCGTGCAGCGTTCCGTCATGTTGTCAGAGGTTCGTGTCCGGTCAAGGGAGGTTTCAGAATTTTTTAACCAAAAAAAGTTTTCATCGTCCGGGTATAGGAGTGAATTTTACATGTAAAGAAATAGGGAAAAACTTGGTTTCAACAAATTTGTCCGCCTAAAGGGAGTGTCCGCTTAATAGAGGTGTCTGCAAGGAGAGGTGTCACTGTACACCACTATTTTTTTGATAGTAAGTGTAGGATCAGATTTTCATAGTGTTTTAGGTGGTTGCCAAATTATTAGCCACTACTGTATAGTATATAGGGTGTTTTTAAATGTCATGTACAAATGAAGAAGGGTGATTTGTTGCCTTATTTTTATACTTAGTTCCTATAAATATAAGTCCAAGAACTTTGTTACCTACCTACTGGGTTTTATAAATTTTCCTGCTCCTAAAATTTTTGCCGCTTTGTTAAATGGCAAATAAAAAAAAACAAAAAGTTCCTAGAGAAAACAAGTAATGTATTTTGTATTATAATTTCTACCAGTAGTGATCAAAAAAAATTCAGAGATGGAAATGAACCAATAACAAATATCTTCTTAGTAGATTTATTATTTGGCATGTTTAATGATACATGCCCTGTAGTTTAATTTAGGTTACAAGTTTAAGCCAAATATCCCAAAAACTTCAAGAGCTGTAAAGATAAAATTAAAAATAACATGAAATTTTAACACTGTAAATTGGTCATACATTTGCAGACCTACATTTATAGGAACTTGTTTTAGTCATAAAATAAGTCAAATAATTATCCCTCTGTATTTGTAATAGACACTTAGAAACATTCTTTATATATTTTTTTTAATGGGCTGGTGTTAAGTTAAAATTTCCAAAAGATAATGATAAACAATATATTTTATAATCTAGTGTATTTTATTTATTTTGATAATGTTCTATCTTGATGTTAAAAATTAAATGATTAAAAAATAATTAAAATTATAAACAATACTGGTTAAAGATGGTTTGTTTTGAAAAACATGCAATATACTAAAATGGTCACAAGAAAAAAAAAGTATAAATTATTTTATTTTATTATCATCAAGAAATTATAGGTCTGCAAATAGCCACGGCGATAATTGGCAAATTTTTTTAGAAAATGTATTTACATATAAGTGACACATTTTGTATAATACACATTCTTCATAACACACATGAATTGCAGAATTTACACCGAATTTCCAATGAAAAATACCCTCTAATATTTTACTTTATTATTTTCATTCTATTTTACTTAAAAAATAAACGTTTTTAGTCAAGATTCTGACAATATTCTTAAACAAATAGGTACAAGAAAATTTGGTGTGCAGCAAAATCTTAACAATTTTGATCTATTTTAAATTTACTTTATTATTTTGATTCTATTTTACTTAAAAAATAAACGTTTTTAGTCAAGATCCCGACAATATTCTTCAACGAATAGGTACATGAAAATTTGGTGTGCAGCAAAATCGTAACAATTTTGATCTATTTTAAATTCACACTTACCCCAAAAACCAGTCAAGTTATTATTCATGAAGTTGTGAGACATTCAGGAAATATCTTAAAAACTTCAAGAAAAAATTTAAAATAAAATGAATGTTTAACATTTTGTAGATTGGTGATACATTTACAGACCTACATGTATAGGAACTTGTTTTAGTCATAAAATAAGTCAAATAATTATCCCTCTGTGTTTGTAATGGAAACATTCTTTATATATAATTTTTTTTTAATGGGCTGGTCTTGTGTTAATAAAAATATATTTTTTTATATATCAACCCAAGAGTTAAAATTTCCAGAAGAAAATGATAAACAATATATTTTTAAGTATATTGTATAATTTTATTTATTTTGATAATGTTCTATCTTTATGTTAAAAATTAAATGATTAAGAAGAATTAAAATTATAAACAATACTGGTTAAAAGATGGTTTGTCTTGAACAGCATGCATTATACTAAAATGGTCACAAGCAAAAAAGAGTCTTTATAATTTAATTTTATTATTACTATATAATTTTTTTTTATAAAATGTATTTTTGTATAAGTGACACATTTTGTATAATACACATTTTTCATAACACCTTCTACTGCAGAATTTACACCGAATTCCCAATGAAAAATATCCTCTATTATTTTACTTTATTATTTTCATTCTATTTTACTTAAAAAATAAACGTTTTTAGCCAAGATTCTGACAATATTTTTAAACGAATAGGTACATGAAAATTTGGTGTGCAGCAAAATCTTAACAATTTTGATCTATTTTAAATTTACTTTATAATTTTGATTCTATTTTACTTAAAAAATAAACGTTTTTAGTCAAGATTCTGACAATATTCTTGAACGAATAGGTACATGAAAATTTGGTGTGCACCAAAATCTTAACAATTTTGTTCTATTTTAAATTCACACTTACTCCAAAAACCAGTCAAGTCATTATTCATGAAGTTGTGAGACATTCAGGAAATATCTTAAAAACTTCAAGAAAAATTTAAAATAAAATGAATGTTTAACATTTTGTAGATTGGTGATATATTTACAGACCTACATGTATAGGAACTTGTTTTAGTCATAAAATAAGTCAAATAATTATCCCTCTGTGTTTGTAATGGAAACATTCTTTATATATAATTTTTTTTATGGGCTGGTCTTGTGTTAATAAAAATATATTTTTTTATATATCAACGCAAGAGTTAACATTTCCAGAAGAAAATGATAAACAATATATTTTTAAGTATAGTGTATTGATATTGATAATGTTCTATCTTTATGTTAAAAATTAAATGATTAAAAAGAATTAAAATTATAAACAATACTGGTTAAAAGATGGTTTGTCTTGAACAGCATGCATTATACTAAAATGGTCACAAGCAAAAAAGAGTCTTTATAATTTAATTTTATTATTATTATATGAAATTTTTTTATAAAATGTATTTTTGTATAAGTGACACATTTTGTATAATACAAATTTTTCATAACACCTTCTATTGCAGAATTTACACCGCATTTTCAATGAAAAATACCCTCTATTATTTTACTTTATTATTTTCATTCTATTTTACTTAAAAAATAAACCTTTTTAGTCAAGATTCTGACAATATTCTTGAACGAATAGGTACATAAAAATTTGGTGTGCAGCAAAATCTTAACAATGTTGATCTATTTTAAATTTACTTTATTATTTCGATTCTATTTTACTTAAGAAATAAACGTTTTTAGTCAAGATTCCGACAATATTCTTGAACGAATAGGTACATGAAAATTTGGTGTGCACCAAAATCTTAACAATTTTGATCTATTTTAAATTCACACTCACCCCAAACACCAGTTAAGTTATTATTCATGAAGTTGTGAGACATTCAGGAGGCATGAATCCAGCATCCCCCAGTGTTCTAAGCGCGACATAGCCGTTTGGGGCAATGGTGATCCAAGTAATGCTTCCATTTTTTAGGGATATTCTGAGCCAGGCTTCAGGTGGGAATTGCAAAGCCCTAAAATATCACAGGAGTACATAGAGTGCGTTCGAGTAGGCAACCCGGGCGCCCCGAGGTCCATTTTTCCGTTTGAGTTGACGCTCGGAGCCCGCCCTTTTGCTTTCGAGATGCCACCGAGCGAACCCTCGGGGCACGCTCGATATGACCCGAGCTTGAGGATGGAGAAAATTGGGCGTATTACAAAACGCTACTTTTTTATACTTTTAAACTTTTGTGAACATTTTTTACGACTGTTTTCTTACTGTTTTTGTTGTCAACTAAAATACAGTTCAGTTTGCAGTAGAATTATTTTTCCAAGATTCTGAGGAGGATGAAGAAGAAAGACTGTGAGACAGTGACGCTTTAACCATCGGCCAGCGGTTCTGTAACCACGTTCTGTAACCGCATTCTGGTGGGTAATGGCAAAGCGGCGACTATTTTATCTAACCTAATCTGTGTTTATAACCGGTGAATGCCTTTTCCGTTCGAGTCGATCCGCGAAAACCAGGGCGTTCAGTCCGTGACGTCACTACGCCCCACTCGCTCGACGGGTTTTCTACTCGAACGCACTCATAGTAGGAGGGCAATCTTTTATATTTGTCGTTACTAAAACTTAACCTCAATCTTTTCCTAACCTAAATTCAAAACTTCAGTTGTGGCCCTGAGTGGTTCAGTGGGCGAGCTGTCTGATTGCTAATCAGAGGGTGTGTAGTTCGAATCCCATGCCTGCCACTACAAACTCGAACCTACTCTCCGATTGTGAATACAGATTTACCGGAAGTAGGGGTAAAGCCTGTCTTGGGCGAAGTTTGGGCATGAACGAAGTAGGCAAAGTTGATGATGAATACAAGACCGTGGTTCGGAAGTCACGCTAAGCCGGTGGTCCCGTGTTAAGAGCATAGATGGGGCTAGCACGATAAAGACCCCTGTGTTCGACAAAGAGCATTAGGCAAAATTAAATCCTCCATGAGAAAAGAAAATGGCCTACCATGGGGGTCTATATGTGTATGAATGTGAGTGTGTTGTGATTGTCCAAATCAGAAATCAGAGCATTAAGTTGCAGACTGTGGCCAGTTCGCCTCCGAAGCGTAGGCCAACCAAATGCAATGAAAAAAAATTAAATAGTTTTATAGCTACAGTGAATTTTTTAAGCTAACAAATCAGTCGAAAAATAGAATTAAACCGGGAACATTTTTGGGCTATAATTTTTTACAACTCTCGAAGGAAATTATCTCAACAAGAATGCCTTGCCGAATTGGTATGGAGAACGCAAGCGTGGACGGATTAGCCTTGGCGACGATCCAAGGCCAGGTGCACCAAAAAGGGCTGTCACCCAGGAAAACATTGATGCTGGGCGCATGCTCATCACGGAAGATTGACATGTGACATATAGCGAGCTTGAGGATTTCAAGACCCGAGGGGTGATCACCTGAACCAAATTTGTACACCATCCTACAGGACTTTAATAAAGTTTTGGTCCTGTAGTGTCCTGTACAAGTCCTGCCTGTGGGGTCTGTATAGTCCTGTGGAAGCAGCGGCGTAGCGTGCCTGAATGGGCGGGGGGTCGAAGGCTGAAAACCCATAAAAAATGCGTGACCAAAAAAAAAAAAGGTCATCATGTCTTAACTCTCGTTTTTGTTAGACAACCGATTTGCCTTTGCCGGCCCTACAACTTAATCATACTTAGAGAACCCATGGGGCGCCAGTACCCTCGGGCGGAGGGGGGCGATGAACCCCCCGAGCCTTCCACACGCTATGCCGCTGTGTGGTCCTGTAGAGTCCTGTGGAAGTCCTGTAGGGTCCTGTAGAGAAATTTGTACACCTACTGTGGGCAGCTGATCACCCCTCGTCAAGACCTCAATTCAAGAAACTTTGCATGAAGAATTAGAGGTAAGAAAATTAATTGCTCGCTGTATACCGTATTTGATAACCGAAGAACAGAAAGAAGCTAGGGTCAATTGGTGTCAGAAAACTGGGTTTGAGGCAGGAAACTCGAAAAACGTGTCAATGGTAATGAATTGTGGATTTACTCATATGAACCCCCTTCTGTTTGGGTGTTCCAAGATAAAGAAAAGCCAAAAAAAGTTATCAGTTCTCGAAGAAGTGTATTCAAAAAGATGGTCGCGACATTTGTCTCAAAAGCAGGTCCTGTCGTGGCAACAATTCCTCTAGAAGATCAAAGTACTGTTACTGCCGATTGGTACATCACCATTTGTTTGCCGAAAGTCATCGCTGAGCTTCGAAAAACGAACCCCGAATGCCGCATCATCCTTCAGCAAAAGACAATGCAACTTCGCACAAAGCACAAAAAACCATTGAATTTTTAACCCAACAAAAACGTCGAATTGTTGGACCATCCTCCATACAATCCCAACCTAAGTCCCAACGATTTCTATACAAAAATCAAGAATGGACTGCGTGGTCAAAGATTTCAGTCGCCAGAGGAAGCACTCGACACCTTCATGAATGCAATTTTAACAGTTATTTTTTATTTTTGTTTTTATTTGAGTTTTTTGGAAAACCTAACCTTAAATTTTGTTTTGATATTTTTGGGCTCTTCAGCCAAACCTTTAAAAAAGAAACACCTTGTTTCCGATCAGGTGATAATTTTTCTCTTTGTTGAAAGTTATTTTCTTTTTGAACACCTGATCATTTTGGCAAAATCATGCGCGCTTTGCACACGCTGGGAGTTTGAAGCGCCCCCTGTATTTGACAGGGGAATGAAGAACCACTTCCGAAAAGACACTGAAAGAAGTCACACGTGTTTTAAGATTAAGACCAAAAATCCATCCACAAGAAAGTCCGCGGCGCCGCGAGTGAATCTGTGGAACTGCTGTTAAATGAAAGAAGGAAAGCTTCTAGCGTGTTGCCGACTTTTTTCCTTTGTTTTAGTTCAATAAACTTTTGTTTTCCCAGACGGGGTGAATTTAACTTTGGGATACTTTTTGTGAAATCTCTAGTTTTCTCTCCTTCAGGCGATCAGCCGTCTAACCCTCATACACACAAAAAGTACCTCTTGATGAATTGAAAGTGTGTACCAAATTTCACAAAAATATCTTTAAAGCAGTTTTACAGGCATTAATACAAAAGTAGATTTTTTTGAAAACATTTAACACCCTATATTGCACAAATCAAGACGTTTAGGCTGTCCCGGCAAAACAATGACGCAAATTCAAAAATATGATTTTTACAGGAAAGGCGAAAAACGGAATAAATTCCTTATTATTACATTTAAATAAAGTGAAGAAAATGCATTGGGATGAAAGTAGTGGGATTATTAACTAAATATAGATAGTTTTACCGTATAGGAGGATTAATTTTGAAACTAATGACGATATAACGTTTGTTTTTATCAAAATGGACCTAAGAATTACTTACTACCTTCAATATTATCATCTTAGCCAATAAAACCCTGTATTTTATAAACTTTTTGACTTACCTACACACAAAGTATCGTATCACATTAGCATGGCACACCAAAACGGTAAAGGATTCCTGTGTTTGACTTACGTCTGCGCGGTAAAAGTACTTTCTATAGGCCGCCTCGATCCTCGCGCCGTCTACGAAGAACTTCTTAAAAAAAAAGAGAGAAAAAATTGTTAGCAATGAGGTATAAATAAATCTACAGATTTTAAATTTCACATCTGGGGGTATAAATTTCCATAAGAGGATAAAAAACAGATAGACTATAGCATTTATTAAATAGAGACCGCGATACGCCAGAGTCCCGCAGAAAGCTTTGCAGCGTTGTCAAAGGTAACCTTAATAAATTACTACAGGCGCACGCGGTCGCACTCGTCAAGGGGCGGACAATCTGAAACATTTTTTTAGGGCGAGAATTATTACTTGACTTGACACCACACAAGAAAACGTGAACATTTTATTTTTAAAATTTTATAAAATGTTAGTTATTTAGTTCCTAAAACACCTAGATCATATAATAATAAATGATAATAAAATAAATTGTCTGTCTTAATATACGATGACTCAAGAACACCTTAAACGATTTTAACCCAATATGATACATAAGTTTTATGGCGGCATTTTTAGACAAACATTTCCAAACTAGTAAGAACCTTTCATTTTGAAAATTGTATTGGAGAACTTGGCTTTACCTTTATCTCAATTCTTTTTACGGAATGCCTTTTTCGCGTACCTCGGCTTTTTTTACATAAAATGTTTTTGTTATGATTTCACTTCTTTTTTAAAGGACTTGAATATTTAATTTTTAAAGTAGTAAAGAAATTTTTGCAATGCCTTACTTAAAATTTTGAGGTTTTTTCCCATGGTTTTATCAAGGTTCCCATTAGCCTTCCAAAGCTCAGCTCTCTAGCGTTTCTGGAAGTGGGCAGTGTTACTTTTACATAACTTTACATTTATAGGGGAGGGAAGTAAATTAGAATTTTGGGGTGTTTTAATTTTTTCCTGTAGTTTTATCTTAGTTCCTATCATTCTGCCAAAGCTCAGCTCTCTAGCGTTTCTGGAAGTGGGCAATGTTACCTTTACATAACATTACATGTATAGGGGAGGGGAGTAAATTAGAATTTTGGGGTTTTTTGATTTTTTCCAGGGGTTTGGTCATAATTTCTATCAGTCTGCCAAATTTCAGCTTTGTAGCATGTCTGGAAGTACAGTAGAATTTTGATGATCTATATGTATACATGAGTGAGTGGGTGGCAATTTCGACGTTTTTTGAAATTTCGTAATTACTTTACTTCTTCATGGAAGTCCATGAAACTTGGAGGGACTGTTAACTCTATAAAGATCTACGACTGTGCAAAGTTTCAGATTCGTAGCTCATTCCAAAGTAGAGTTTTAGATAGGTCAAATATGGGCTGAAATATTTCAAGAAAAGATGGTACGGCAGCGCGAACTTGACGAGGCACTGCCGTGCCGTCAGATTTTTTAATAACTCATGATAGTAAAGTAATGTAAGCAAAGAAGGTATCAATTACTGGGATATTAATAACTGGAGTTTTACAAAATGTCCCTATCAATAAAAGACAGCAAAAACGTAAAATTTTAAATATGTTTTTTTTTATATTCATAAATTTTATTTCTTACAATTTTGATAGTGCAAATCCAGCGGGACAGGTTGAACATACATTTTGCAATTCAATAAAGTCATTTTACTTTAAGGGAGTAGTAGTAGTATTGTTTATGATATACTCTCCACTCCCCATAGTAGTCAGGGAGAATCAGCCAACAAATGTTTTAAGCATATATACAGCATAAAAACCGAGGGGTGAACAGCTAACCCAAAATGTGTACACCGATTGTGAAAATCCACAATCTTTTGCTAAGAGTGTGAGGGGTTGTGGAGGACTGTGCAGCGGTGTAGCGTGCCTGAAGGGGCGGGGGGGCGACAGCCCACCAAAAATTCTTGCAACCAAAAAAAAAAAAGGTCATCATGTCTATAGTCTCCGGGATTGTGAAGGACTGTGGTAACATTGTGGATTGTGAAAGATTGTGAGGGGTTGTGGTAACATTGTGACAGATTGTGAGTGATTGGGACAGACTGTGTAAAGATTGTGGGATGAAGGATTGTGAGTGATTGGAATGGATTGTGTAAAGATTGTGAGGGATTGTGGTAAGATTGTGAGGGATTGTGAATAGAATAGAATAAAATACTTTGTGGTAAGATTGTTGAGTGATTGGGAGGGATTGTGTAAAGATTGTGAGAAATGTGTACACCGATTGTGAGAGCTGTTCACCCCTCGATAAAAACTTAAAGAGGTTTCACTGAAAATGCAATTCAGAAAAATAATATTGACCACCCTTTATTGTTTATGCAATATCTTAACTCTCCACTCTCTGTACTAGTCCGGAAGAATTAGCCAACAAATGTAAAAAAAATGCAGGATAAAAACTAAAAGAGGTTTCACCAAAAATGCAATTCAGAAAAATAATATTGATCACCCTTTATTGTTTATGCTATATCTTAACTCTCCACTTCCCGTAGTAGTACGGGAGAATAGGATGACAAGTGTAAAAAAGTTGCAGAATAAAAACTAAATGAGGTTTCACCAACCATGCAATTCAGAAAAATAATATTGACCACCCTTTATTGTTTATTCTATATCTTAACTCTCCACTCCCCATAGTAGTCCAGGAGAATTAGATGACAAATGTAAAAAAACTGCAGAATAAAAAAAATAGTATTTTTGAGAATCACCAAACACTTACATGCTCTTCAGGCCTGTAGTTGCCAGCAGGCGGCTGGGGGGGTATAGGGGCCCCCTCTCTAAGGAAATCACAGTTCTGAACAGGTACATTTGGCAAAAACTTTTCTATGATTGAGCCAGTTTCCTGAGCTCGAGGCATTGTTGATTTAACAATTTCTGTGTAAGGCAAGTTTAGCACTTTCAGCCTTTTGCCTGTATGTTCTGCTTGCAGTCTGCCTAATTTTGTTAGGATTTTTTCACTATCTAGTACACCTACAATTAAAATACTCTGCCAATATATGGGCCCCTAAGCTCACACTAGGTACTATAGTTATAGTGTACGTGTGAGCTAATATAACTAAAAACTGAAATATATTTTATTCAACTCCAGACTAAATTACCTTTTGTTTGATACCACACAAGCCATGTTTTGACTTAAACTCAAATTTTTGAAATCTACCCCCACCCTTAAAAAAAACAAAACCTATAATGTATTTTGTTAAACTTCGGAGTCAATTACCTTTCGTTTGATATCACACACGCCATATTTTCACTTAAACTCTAATTTTTGAAATATACCGCCACCCTTTTTTTTAAATAAATTAAAATGTATTTTGTTTAACTCCAGACTCAATTACCTTTCGTTTGATATCACACACGCCATATTTTCACATAAACTCTAATTTTTGAAATCTACCCCCACTCTTTTATTTGGTTTGTGTTCGGTAGATTTTGTACATTTTTAAATGGGACCATCTCGACCCAAGACCCAGCCTAGGTACCAAATTTCATTAAAATCGGCCAAGCGGTTTTTGAGTTATGCGCGTTGGTCGTTACAGACAGACATACAGACAGACAGACAGACGGCGCAACAAAAAAGTTTCAAGATCATCTAAAACGCAAAGATATATAAAAAAATTTGAAATCGGAGCAACTTTTTTTTCTTGAAAAAATTAGGATCACCATAGCTCACACTACTATAGTATAGTATATGTGTGAGCTAAAAATAATATGTTTTTTTAAGTAGATAACAGTTTATGATGTATATGACACAAGTTTAATTTTGCAGATGACACAAGTATAACTTGGTCATTAAGTAATGAAAAGAAGCTGGGAACTATTATCGAAGAGGACTTGAAGCTGGTTAAAATGTGGTTTGATGCAAATAAGCTGGCATTAAATTTAGAAAAAACAAAATATATATAGTTTTTAAAAACAAAACTAAATTAGGCCTAAAGACGGATGTACAGTCTATACAAAATGTAGATGAACATAAATTTTTAGGCATCACAATTGACAATTGCGTGTCTTTTTCAACTCATTATAACAACATCATAAAAAAATTGGCATCACGTCTCTATCCCATAAAAATAACAAAAGAAACTTTAAATCAAGAAGCAGCAGTTGAGGTATATCATTCTCTATTTGAGTCACACATAAGATACTGTATTCCTTTCTGGGGATACACAACAACTTATAGAACACAGTTAGTATTTTTGTTACAAAAATTGGGAATTCGCCTTATATCAAAGATTGCACGAACAAATTCTTGCCAACCATATTTAAGAAAGTTGAAAATCTTAACATTCTATGATCTAATTTTATATGAATCAGTGACAATGATCCATACTTATAGTAAAACAGGGTTCTTTCAGAAAAGATCGGATGTGCATCAACACCATACAAGAAACAAAAATGATCTAGTTACTGACAGGCCACTAACTTCACTTTCAAGGAATTTTTTTTTTATATGGGTAAAACTATTTATAATAAATTGCAATATAAAAGAATTGTTAGCTCCCGCTAAATTTCGCGGTTGTTTTTTAAATTTTTAAAACCACACAATTGGATGAAGGACAAAGTGCATTTTTCGCGCATTGGACATGCGCACCAAGAATCAGCGAGATCCTTGTCAACCGCCTCGAGAAAATGGCGTGTTAATTTCTTTCTCCAACTATTTCAAATTTATACACTTAAAAGTGCTCGATTTTGGTGTACTGAAGCATAGAACTATAAACTTCAGCCCTTCAGCTACGTGGTGACATCATTAGATCCAAACAGGGGCCCCTTGGAAGTGGAGAAATTGGCTGCAAACTGGTGAGTGCTTTGTTTCTGATTGCCGTTGTGTGGCACCAACAATTAACCTATGGACGTTTGATTATTTCGTAATTTCATATCAATATATTTATGTTTGTTCGCGCTTTCATTAATTAAAATATTTACAGTCCATTGCAGTTATCGTTTTTCTTACCGCGGGCTAACAAGAATTGCCCCCTAAAAAATTTAATTCAACATTGAAAAACTATCTGTTCTGCAAATTATTCACTTGAAAATACTATTAATAAAGAAAATATTTTTTCTAACTTAAAAGTACCTGTCAGAACAAACTTTGTAATTTGTTAAATTAAAAAAAAAAACTTTTAACAGTAAACTATATAGTTTTAAGATTTTTAGTTTTAAGAATGTTATATTGTACAGCTTTAGGCTTTTGCAATAAAAATTTTTGATTTGATTTATAAAGTTAGCAGAACAACTTTGGAAATTGAAAAAAATTATATGCCCTTATTTTGTCGTTAATTATCAGTAAATTAGTTGTGAAAACAAAAAATTTGCCGTGCCTGTTTTTAAAAAAAAATGGTGTTCTGCTAACTTTATATAAAGTTAGCAGAACACCTATAGAAGTAATGGATTTTTCTAAAAAAAAGTTAGTGCACAATTTGCCGTTTATTATCTGTAAATTAGTTGTGAAAACAAAAATTTGCGTTTGTATAACCAAAAATCTTGTGAGATATTTACAAAAAACTGTTTTCAAGGCTGATATAAGTAATCATCGAAAAAGAAATGATAAAGAATAGTATAAAAAAGCTTAAATCCGGAAAAGCTAGCGGACCTGGGGGAATATATGCTGAAATGCTCAAATATGGATCAGAGAAACTACTCAAAAATCTCACATATATTATCAATCAATGCATCAACGGACATCCAGTACCTAATGATTGGAAAATTGCATTCATATCCTCAATACATAAAAAAGGAAACAAGCTGGATTGTAACAATTACAGAGGAATTTCAGTCACCAGCACTCTAAGTAGATTGTATGGTAGGATTCTTAGAGATCTAATAGAGAATGATTTGCATGAACAAGAAGAAGAAGAGCAAAGTGGGTTTTGTGCAGGCAGATCTTGTAGTGATAATGTTTTTTGTCTTAAACAAGTAATTGAGAAAAGAAGCGCCAGAAATATAGAGACTCATGTTACCTTTGTGGACCTACAAAAAGCATATGATACCGTTCCAGTAGAAAAATTATCGACGGTGTTGGAACAAACTAATATTAATCATACATACATAAAAGCGATAAAAGAACTATACAAAGGGTCAAAATCTAAAATTAAAATTGGAAATCGACTTTCAAAAGAATTCCTGGTAACAAAAGGCTTAAGACAGGGATGTTGTATCTCTCCAACTCTTTTTAAAATATATATCGCAGTGGCTCTAAAAAACTGGAAACGTAAAGTGCACGGCATGGGAATACAACTTAACGACCGATTTACTATATACACACTACAGTTTGCTGACGACCAAGTAATTGTAGCTAATAATAAAGAAGACATGGAGTATATGATGAGAAAGTTAACAGAAGAATACCAAAAGTGGGGAGTAACAGTGAACGTGGACAAGACACAGTACTTATGTATTGGAAACGAATCCAGTGAGTTAGAACTAGACAATGGACAAACAATATCTCCATGCAATGAGTATGTATACTTGGGTGTCACATTTGATAAGACAGGAACAGACTGTAAAGAATTGGAAAAAAGAATAGTAAAAGCAAAAAAGGTTATTGGATGTCTTAACAGTATTTTATGGAGCAGAGAGATAAGAAAGAATGTAAAATTTAACATATATGAAACAGTGGTAAAAAGCACGCTGTTGTATGGAATAGAGACTTGTCGCGTAACAGAAAAATACAAAACAAAAATGGAAAGTGTCGAAATGGATGCAATAAGAAGATCAATGAGAATATCTAGATTAGATCACATAAGAAATGAGATCATAAAAGAAAGAATGGGAATCGAGGGAAGCATAACAGATGACATCACTTGATATGGTACGGCCATGTACAACAGATGAACGACGAAAGATTACCAAAACAGGTCCTAGTGTGGCAACCAGTAGGGCGCAGAAAAAGAGGACATCCTAAACTAGAATGGCAACAGTCAATCCAAAGATCAATGAGTCAAAAGAATCTGACAGAAGATGATTGTCAGGATCGAAGGAGGTGGAGAATAGGCGTCAGACAACATAGAAAAACGTTCTAAACCGACATAGTAGTAGTATATCATGGCTTCACCTCAAGTGTGCTAATAGGCTAGCTGGGAAGGTATCAGATCTGCCATGGATCCATTTATGTTTTGTTATGAATAAAAAAAAAATTGTTATAAAAAGTACCATTATTTAAAATCAACAAAGAAAGTGAAATTATTTTGCTAATTAAAACTTTTTTATGGAAAAATTATCTATAACATAAAAACTATGTAAATAATTATGGATCATTAATTGTTCCCAAATGGTAAACAGCCAGATTTATATACAATTTTAGGAGGCTACTTTTGGCCAGTACTGTATACCTACAGTTGATAAGAAATAAATTGGTAAAAATTTTTTTTTAAGTCACAAGCTTTTATAAAATGCACTCAAAATTAAAAAATAATTTTCTAACATTCTAATATTATCATAATAATAAAAGCGATGGCCGGAAATCAAAGCATAAGTTAATTTTTTTAACCAATTTGTTTTCTACTTTTTAGTCTCAGCTATCTACTTTAAATGAAAATATTTGTTCAATAACAGAACAGAAGAGTTTGTTCTAGATTATAATGAAATCGCTGATCGTGAGTTGTTGGGAAACTCATTTTTCTATTGGCATGCATATACCAAATTTTATAAAAGTCATTTGAAGTGAAGCCTGTCAAAAACGCATTTTTTATGGAAGGGGGTGGGGGGTAGGGGTGGGACGGTAACATATTTTCATTATTGTTGTATTGTCATCGGACCACTATATGTATACCAAATTTCATCCAAATCGGATTATGGGAAGTGTGTCAAAAAGGCATTTTTCTATAGATGGGGGTAGGGGTAGGAGTGGTAGGATTTTTTTTTCAATGTTGTATTGTCATCGGACCACTATGTGAATACCAAATTTCATCCAAATCGGATAACGGGATGTGTGTCAAAAACAAATTTTTTTAAGGAAGGGGGTGGGGGTAGGGGTGGGAGGATATTTTTTTCTTATTGTTGTATTATCATCGACCACCATGTGTATACCAAATTTTATCCAAATCGGATAATGGAAAGTGTGTCAAAAACATATTTTTCTATAGAAGGGGTGGGGGTAGGGGTGGAAGGACATTTTTTTCTTAATGTTGTATTGTCATGGGACCACTATGTGTGTACCAAATTTCATCCAAATCGGATAATGGGAAGTGTGTCATAAACACTTCACAAGATTTGATAGATAATTAGTTAGATAGTTAGACAGAACATCTGAAGCTAAATAAAAGCTTGCAAAAATATATAAATCTGTAATAAAAACCCACCATCTAAATTGTATTGCCCATGTCGAATTAAAATGATGTGCCTGCATACTTTGGATCTGTATTTTTCCTTGTTATTATTTATCCTATTTTCATCTCTTTCTGAAAACACTTTTTCTGTCATACCAATGTGATTTGGTGAACGACTAAAAAGAAAAAAATTAAACCCTTAAAATAGGTACCTATTAAAAAAAAATCTGCTACAGTGTTGCCAAACTTACTGGTCCCAATTATCATCCCACAAGGAATACTCAATGTTGGAAGTCCATGAGTTATAAGCTTTTGAACGGCCTTGGCTTAAATAGTAATAAGATGTCACTGCAGATAACCCTCCCAAACCTAACAAGACGTGTTTAACTTTGGAAAAAGATCCCATCTAAAAAATATAAAATTTGAAATCAAAAAAAAAGTATTTGCTATAAATGAGGCTTAACAAATTACCTTTATACTGGAATTTTGCCAATTTGTTCTGAACAATGAATTTTCAACTTTAGGCCGGTTAATGGTTGATTTTTCTGTTACTTTAAATATTTAAACTTGCTTTTTGCATTAGATTTATCCACTTATTATTGCAGAAAAACAAGAAAATTTTTGGAAAAACCATAGAAAAATAAGTGAGGTTAAAAAGAGAGGCTGAAAGGTCAACAGTGTTTTTGTGCCGAAAGGCCAAACGCCAAAACAAAAAGTGGGGTTATAACATGGCAGATAAACGAAAACAAACGCTAAAAAAATTAGAGAACGAGGCTACTTTGCAGTCCCGAGGCATCAATAAAAAAAGGTTTCGTCGAAGGGGCAAGAATAGGGGAAGCCTTCAAAAGGCCAGGTATGTGTCGTGTCGCCTCTATTTTATTTTTTTAAAAATCTTTTCCCCCCTGTAACCCAAAAGCGAGAAATTTCTACACTAATGTTAATTATTTTGTACAGGTGGCGAAAGAAAAAATTCCTAAAAGCCAATGGTCTAATCACCGAGGAGCTTTGTGAGACAGTGAAACTCTTTGACGTAAAAGACACTATGGAGTGGACCCCATCTTCTGAATTGACATCAGCTCTACCAAGTGAGATCACAGAGTGGCAGAAACAAGACCAGATTGCTTATTGGAAGTCTCGTGCTATTAGTCTTGAAATTGAAAACAGAATGCTGCATAAACACATTCGAGATGTTTATGCTAAACAGATTGAGGACTATCATCTTATGTCTGACCATTGGGTACCCAAAATTGATAGTAGTAATGCTCAACAAAAAAAAAGTAGTGAAAAAGACATTTTATCATCAGAACCAAGTTCTTCTAAAGATATTAATAAAGTAAAAGTGCTTCCAAACTTTCCTGAAGGGAAAAACCGAGTTGAAGAAATGACAAAAATTTATGGGGAAAGTGCTCAGAAGATTATGGGTATGGAAACAGCCATTCAACTCAATTTTGAAAGGCATATAGAGAATTCCAAAGTACCTTACTGGCCTAGTTTACCCTTGAATTTAAAAATGGATGAGTAAAGACTAGTTTTGGATAGCTAAAGACTTTAAATTAAAGTGATAAAGTGGAGTGATAAAACAGAACAATTTTTATTTAATTTTTTTGAATTGTTTTTTTGTTTTTCAGTTTTTTGTAGTAATTGGCCAGTATTGATTAAAAACTGAAATAAATCTCTATTTTTGAATCAAAAGGCTTTGCTTAAATATCTGTTACCTAAACCATAACATATTGACCTACAAAGCGGACCGAACCGAGCTCTTCTGTGACCTAAACATAGATAAAGATCATTGCTGCGGTTCAGTCAGTGGACCCACAGAAGACCACGGTTCGGTCCGCTTTGCAGACCAGAAGACTTTCTCCCGTGCTAAGCTCTGAGAAGTATTACAGGCACCTTAAACTGTGCGGCCAAACATTTTTATTAGTTCTTAGGTTTGACATAGATGGCGCTCTTAACAAAATATTGATTTGCTTTTTGGAATCAATACTTAGGTTTTTACAAAAAGGGCCAAGATTTCCATACTAAGCAAAAAGGTTGCAGTTGTAAATTAGCATAACCAATTTGGATAATATATGCTAATTACAGTTGCGACTTTCTTACAGAGTACTTCAAGACAAAATTAAAGATTTAAAAAATCAAAGAACTTTAATTTTGCCTGTTTCTTGGTCCTTTTTATAGTCTGATTTTCCTTTATGGTGTTTTTGACAACTTTGACTAATTTCATAATGTCAGACTATTTATTGATAATAAATTATGGTTTTCATCATTGTTTCCAAAAGCAACCACTGCAACTGAACTGCAAAAGTTGTCAATGTCTCATAAAGGAAATAAGTGACTAATTAATCCTTTTATCTAAACTTACTTAATTTTTTAAATAAAAGGAATATAAAAAGGATTGAAACTTGGTAAAAAAATTTATTAATACAATTTACAAAATATACATGAATCTCAATGACACTTATTAATTAAGTAAGAGTATTTGTTATGTTAATAGTTAAATATTTTTACACATATATTGCACCCTCAAAAAGCTCAAAAAATTAAATTGATGGAAAATTACAAAAAACTTTTGCGGTTACCATAAAAAGCTGTGGTAACTTAAAACTTTAAATATATTTTTTTATTATTTGTAATTTGAATTGTGACTTTCTTTGACAGTGTATCGATAGTGACAAACTGCAAAAAGTCAAAATCCTAAAATTGAAATTTTGAGATGTGTCACTTTTGTTCTGAGGGTGGGATATGTGTATTATAAAAATCTTGCCAGTTCGGTAACCATAATAAAATAAGGTTTGTTTATTTACCCTTTTGATTATATGTTTATAGTGACTGGAAAAATTGTCAGCTATCTCTAGACGTTTTCGAAATGATGTGATTGTCCTGCTCTGGTTGGCTAATTTTTTACTGTCAGTTACCACTCTTCGATAAAGCTTTTTGGCTTTTGATGTCAGCTGTTTCTCTCTAGTCAAATTTACTGAACTAAGAATTGAGGATTGTCGACGCTTTTTCAATTCTGAAAAAAAATAAACATTACAATAATAAAAAACAACACACCTTTGTAGATATATTTTTTTTTAATATCAAATATTGTATGGATATTTTATATGAATCTCCCTTAAGGCACCACCAAACCTGCAGTTCAGGGAAAATTGTTTTGTATTAAAATATGGCAAAATTTAAATACTACTACTATCATTGGTACCTATTTTGGTAAGAATTACTTGCATTTGGCTGCTTATTATTTGAGGGATTATTAAAGATTCATATTTTAGAGAATTTACTGAAACACAAATAAATATGTATTTTTTTCTTTATTCATGTATTATGCAACTTGTATCAAATATTCCTAATATATACCTGTACCCCAGAGCCAGACTATGTTAAGTCCCTTTTTGCCTTTTGTTGGTTTGAACAACCTTAATACTTATTTTTTCATATATTTTTATTAACAATGTTAAGTCAGTAGGTTGTTCAAACCAAAAAAAGTCAAACATGGACTTAACATAGTCTGGCTCTGGGGTACAGATATAGGGATCATTGATACATTAATTAGCAAACTGTCACACTAAAATCATTCAAAATCATTACATATTAAGCTATGTATTATAATGCAAACAAATATTAAAAAAATTTCTCTATATTTTTCTTCAAAAATATTTTTTTTTAAAGTATGAACTATCCCTAGTCTCCCCTATTTTATATATTTACCCATTTTTCTTAATTATACCTATAAACTACCTATTTATGGTTTGCAAAAATATTTACCTTCTGTTTAAACAGAATGCTTCCTAATTCTTTGGAACGGTAATTAATGTTCACCTTTTTATTAAAAGATTCCCGAAATTACCCACTTAGGTACAGAAATTACTAGAGGCCTAAAACTAATCCTGCTTTTAACCCACTCACCTGCATGTTTCTTCTTGATAAATGAATTCCAAGAATGCCCAAGCTGTAACCACTTTTTTTTCACAAAAAAGTCTAAAAATATCCACAAAATAAAACATATTTTTAAAAATATATTTCAACCTCACCAAATTCACAAAATCTGACTCCATTCTGCTAAGAAAATGGCTGTAGGATGATTCTAACCCTTTTATATCTGATGAAGTTTGAAGTCAATTTACTCTCTCCTTCTATATACTAAAGAAAAAGACGCAATGACACTTGTTGTTCATTGCTTTATTTTGTAATATCAAATGAATGGGAAGCATGTTAACTGTGCTGCCTATCCTTAGGGGCTCACTTGGGGCTGAGAAAAAAGTCAACTGCTGCCATCTATAATATAAAAAAAATAAAAAAAACAATGTACGCGGCCAGAGGTTTATCGATTAAATACTTCTCAAGGATTTCATATAGAGTGAAACTGCTTAAACGAGTCAATATGTTATGAGTGGACCTAAACACAAATAATATTTCCTTGGAAATTAATACCACAAATTTTTCTGTGGGTAATCTGCCCAGTAAGAACATAATTTTGGAATAAACCCAATCAAAGCGTTTAAGTAGTTCAAACGCAGTTCTCAGATAATTGGCCTTTAAGCCCTGAACCAACCAAATGTCAACCTCATCTATTCAATGAGTTGTTATAGCGAAGCGTGAGGTGTGTGTTGAAAAATCGGTGAAAAACAAGCGGAAAACAACGAAAAACCGACTCTTAAGTTTTCCACAGGCGGCCATATTGATTTTTCGCGGTTTCTTCTCGTTGTAAGACACATTTTTACCCCGGAAAAATGCGGAAATTGCGAAATTAAAGCGTGAAAACTCGTCGCCATTTCTCTGGCATTTTTTTAGCTTCACTGGAGCCATGTCCATTGTTATTGGTAAATAAAAACCGGTCTCATTTTAATTATGATTAGATTTGGTTGTACTATTATTAATTATTAAAGGACTAATCAGATAGATTTATGGTGTATTTAATTCTTTTAATGTAAAAAACAGTTTTAAGGATCTACATGTTGACAAAAATATCAACCTATGTGTATTTACTAACCATGTTTGGTAATGATAAGAAACATTAATATTTCTTCTCATATTTCATGTCTTAACCAGAAGTAGTTTTTACATCTTAGAAAATTTGTAATAAAATGCTTAAACAAGGTTTTTTTTTCATAGTAACTTAAATTAACTGAAAGCTCAACAATGAAGGTAGAGACAAGTGAGCAGGACTCTCAAAAGCCTGAGACAGCTGCTGAAGAAGATCGAATCCTGTCTGATGATGAGGTTCTAGTCTTGAATTTTGACTTGGATGAAGATGAGAACAGTGAAGTTGTCATGCCAGTACCTTTGGCAAATATCAAACAGGAAAAAATGGATACAACAGAACCTCTACAAGAAGAAATAGGTAGTAATGAGGAGGAAGATAAACCAAATGAAGAAGAAAGGCCAGTAACACCTCAGATCAAGAGTGTGACAGCTGGTTCTGGAGATGTCAAAGTCAAAAATGAGCCTAAAGAACATGACAGTCAAGATGTGAAGCAAAATGGTGAAGAATCCTCTGATGGTCTGGCTGGTGTGAAGATTCATGAAGTTATGTCAGTTGCTGAGTAAGTTGTTTTTAATAAATCTCTTCTAAAAGCAGTGTTAGGTAATTTTTGAGTTTTGTAGGGAATTTAAACTGTTAACTTTATTGTGACCAGTGCAGGCTGAATGTCCAAAACTTGACAAGGGGGCCGGTGCACTATCCGGACACACAATTTTTTGGAAAAAATAAAAATTACCTTAAAATAGACCTCCTAAATAATGTTTTTCCAAAAAAAAAAATGAGTATTATTCAGTATTTTTTGAGAAAATAAATAACTCACTTTTCTTTCAATTTTGACTCTTCTTTTTGTTTCAACCCGATCAAAACAATATTTGTCAGTATCTGTGGCTTATACAGATTGTTCAGCACATGAACTGTCAAAATTTTTTGAGATATTGTTGGGGTTATTTGCTACTTTTTCAACCTTGGAACTTGGGTCCTAAGAGTCGCAGCTAAAGAGATGAATTTTTTAATTTTTTTTCTCAAATTAACCAAAATCCCACCTTTAAACCCTTGTAAGCTTTTTATTAATGTCTGGAAAAGCACCATTTCTTTTTATAATTCTGTAATCTTATGCTTCTTCAACTAATTAATAGATTTGTTAAAATTGATGTACCAAAGAGACATACGAGGTTTTTTATTGAAGAACATTAGTGATTTTGTGAACGAAAATCAATTTCAAAATTAAAAATTTTAAAAAGTTTCGACAATCGAGGACTTCATTTTCTTTTAAAAACTTCTCTAGTTGATTACCTTTCTAATGGTATGCTACATATGGATAAAAAAACACAATTCTGCTTTACAATATGGATATTCTGTGAGACAGGCGATAATAATTTGATGTTTATGATTGTTTTAAAACAGAAATGTGTAGCAAACCATTAGAAAGGTAATCAACTAGAGAAGTCTTTCACAAAATCACTAATGTTCTTCAATAAAAAACCTTGTATATCCCTTTGGTACATGAATTTTAACAAATCTATTAATTAGTTGAAGAAGCATAAGATTACAGAATTATTTATAAAAAATGGTGCTTTTCCAGACATTAATAAAAAGCTTATGAAGGTTTAAAGATAGGATTTTGGGTAATTTGAGAAAAAAAATTAAAAAATTAATATCTCTTTAGCCGTGACTCTTAGGGCCCAAGTTTCAAGGTTGAAAAGGTAGCAAATGACCCCAACAATATCCCAAAAAATTTTGACTGTTCATGTGCCGAACACCCTGTATTTTGCAATGTTGCCACTTTTCCGCAAAAATAAACAAAATAAGGAAACAAAGATTATTAAATATGTTGTGATCATACCTAAAAAAATAAAATTAACCAAACCTAGTTTTTTTATTTTTAAGCATTGCCCTAATAATAAATTTTCAAGTTTAACATAATATGTTTCATGCACTTTCATAAAGTAGTAAAGTAGTTCTGAAATTTCAAAAAACTTCAAAATTGCCACTACTCACTCACTCATGTATAGATCATCAAAATTCTACTGTACTGCCAGACATGCTACAAAGCTGGAATTTGGCAGACTAGAAATTATGACCAAACCCTTGGAAAAAATCAAAAAACCCCAAAATTCTAATTTATCCCCTCCCCTATACATGTAAAAGTGACATTGCCCACTTCCAGAAATGCTAGAGAGCTGAGCTGATAGGAACTATAATAAAACTATAGGAAAAAATTGAAAAACTTCAAAATTTTAATTTGCTTCCTTCCCCTATAAATGTAAAGTTATGTAAAAGTATCATTGTCCACTTCCAGAAACACTAGAGAGCTGAGCTCTGGAAGACTGATTGGAACTATAATAAAACTATAGGAAAAAATTGAAAAACACAAATATTTTATTTAATTCCCTCCCCTATAAATGTAAAGTTATGTAAAACTAACATTACCTACTTCCAGAAACGCTACAGAGCTGAGCTTTGGAAGGCTGCAGTGGCATATATAAGGGGGGGCCCGGGCCCCCCCGAAGCTAAGATTTTTTTTAGATATTTTTCACAAATTTCCTGAATACAAACATAAAATAGCATAAAATACGGCCATATGGGGCCTCGGGCCCCCCCCAAACTGCCTCGGGCCCACCCCAAAATTTTTTTCTATATACGCCACTGGAAGGCTGATAGGAACTATGATATAAAACCATGGGAAAAAGTTAAAAAACCATAAAATTTTAAATTAGGCATGCAAAATTTTTGAACAATATTCAGCATATTTTACTACTTCAAAACCTAAATATTATCCAAATACTTTAAAAAAGGAGTGAAATCATAACAAAAACATTTCATTTAATAAAAGGCCAAGTACACAAAAATGATATTCTGTACACAGAAAGATTTTAAAATAAAAGATTCTTACTAGTTTGGAAATTTTTTTTTAGACTTGGCTATTATGACTCTTAGGCACAGTGCTAAATTGAACATAGTGAAGTTTGGCTGTAATAGCAAACTAGTAAGAACCTTTCATTTAAAAATTTGTGGAGAACTTGGCTTAACTTTTATCTCAATTCTTTTTACAGAATATAATTTTCACCTACTTGACTTTTTTTTACATGAAATGTTTTTTTGTTATGATTAAAACAGATATTTTGGAATAACTTATGTTAGCCAACTAATGTAGGCAAAAAAAGTATCAATTACTGGGATATCAATAATAAAAATTAAAAAAAAAATTTTAATAAAAAAATCCTCAAATTTTTTATTTTTTTATTTCCCAATTTTTTTATTTTTTTTTAATGTACCAAAATTTAAAGGAGTTGTTCTATTTCTGGGTAATTCTGTATACTTACTATTACAATTATAATAATATGAATTTGTTTAAAAACATTCTTTTTGTTAAAACCTACAAGTTATCAATGTAATTTTTACAGAAGTACACAAAAATCAAATTCCAACAAAGCACCAACCCCTACACAAGATGTACAAGACAAATCTGAAACACCTGAACCTCCAGAGCTTCAAATTGAGGCTGAACAAGAGGCTGTTGCCTCAAGTGAACCACAAGACACTCCTGACCCTCCCTCAAGTAAAGTTTCTTTGGAGCTTATTGAATGTCAAGAGTGTAATTATAAGACGACTGATGAAAGTCATTTTAAACAGCACTTGGCTGAGAGTCACTTAAATGATGTTCCTGATATGGGACAGTTTTTGGAAGTGCAACAGGATGATACTATGGAGAGGTGAGGAAAATATGTGTGTGTCTGTTAACATGTCTACTACCATGCTGATCCCATGTTTTTATTTTCATGGCCATGCTGGTTCCATGGGACCAGCACAGAAAATTAAAAAAAAAATTACAGTGACATGGTTTGCCAGGTCTAATTTTAGAAAAGACACTTACATCAAAAAGGAAGGACAAGGGCCTGTTATTTTTGAGTTAAGAGTGATTCTCACCAAATTCACAGAAATCATGTCACCTGTGGAAAAGTAGTAGTCGCCATAAATGAGTTTTTTCCAATCTATGTCACCTGTGGAAAAGTAGTGGTCGCCATAAATGAGTTTTTTCCAATCTTTGGCAGTCCAGTGAGCATGATTAACTACAAATTTGAAACTGGAACTTAATTTTTTTTACTGAAAAGAGTGTTTTTTTAGCTGGATGATTTAACAGTTAATATAAGAAGCGCCATCTGATGAAATATGAGTGAAACTAAAACAGCAGCAGGCGACATAATAAGTGTTGACAGTTAAATGTTTTGTCCTTATGGGACTCTTCAGAATACTGCTTTATTCTTTCATTTCATATTTGATTCACTCTTATATTATTTTGGAATTATTGAACATTTTTTTTTTGATTTGTCCTAGTGAAACTGCTTCAAATCTCGCTGGGTTGGCATTTCCCACTGACGAACTTAGACCTTTTGAACTGGAGGAATTAACTAGCATCCAGAATGAAGAATTGACAACTGTCCATAATCAGAATATGGTCTATGGCTGTCCAGTCAAGGATTGTACCTACAAAACGATCAAAGAGTTGTTTTTGGAAAAACATCTGAAGTTAAAGGCAAAGAAAGATAAACCACATAAGAAAAAGTATAAAAGGTAGGAACAAAAAATTTAAAAATAATTTTTATTTTGAAAATATTAAGTTGTTCTACTTTTGGCTGACACTGTAGATGAGAAAATAACATGGAAATTGTCAATTCACCCAAGAAAAATCATTTTATTATTACATAAATTTTATTCATAGCAATTCACATTTTTTTTTAAAGGTATATAAAGCAGAAAGAAGAAACTGACCCAACATATGTTAAACAAGATCCTGACGCGCCGAAACCGAAGCAGAACGGGCCGGGAAGACCAAGCTTGACCAAACTTATGAAATGTTCCAAGTGCACATTTTCCACGTACTATAAGGCTGTTTACTTGGTAAGATATTTTTACCACTATGTTGGTTTAGAACGTTTTTCTACGTTGTCCGACGCCTATTCTCCACCTCCTGCGATCCTGACAGTCATCTTCTGTCAGGTTTTTTTAACTCGTTGATCTTTGGATTGACTGTTGCCATTCCAATTTGGGACGCCCTCTTTTTCTGTGCCCTATTGGTTGCCATTCTAGGACCTGCTTTGGTAATCTTTCGTCGCTCATCCGTTGTACATGGCCCTACCATATCAGTTGCCTTTTAGTGATGTGATCAGTTATGCTTCCCTCGATTCCCATTCTTTCTTTAATGATCTCATTTCTTGTATGATCTGTTCTGGATATTCTCATTGATCTTATTGCATCCATTTCGACACTTTCCATTTTTGCTTTGTATTTTTTTGTTACGTGACAAGTCTCTATTCCATACAACAGTGTGGTTTTCACCATTGTTTCATATATGTTAATTTTACATTCTTTTTTATCTCTCTGCTCCATAAAATACTGTTAAGACAACCAATAACCTTTTTTACTATTCTTTTTTCCAGTTCTTTACAGTCTGTTCCTGTCTTATCAAATGTGACACCCAAGTATACATACTCATTGCATGGAGATATTGTTTGTCCATTTTCTAGTTCTAATTCACTTGATTCATTTTCAATACATAAGTACTGTGTCTTGTCCATGTTCACTGTTAACCCCCACTTTTGGTATTCTTCCGTTAACTTTCTCATCATATACTCCATGTCTTCTTTATCATTGGCTACAATTACTTGGTCGTCAGCAAACTGTAGTGTGTATATGGTAAATCGGTCGTTAAGTTGTATTCCCATGCCGTGTACTTTGCGTTTCCAGTTTTTTAGAGCTACTGCGATATATATTTTAAAAAGAGTTGGAGAGATACATCCCTGTCTTAAGCCTTTCGTTACCAGGAATTCTTTTGAAAGTCGATTTCCAATTTTAGTTTTAGATTTTGACCCTTTGTATAGTTCTTTTATCGCTTTTATGTATGTATGATTGATATTAGTCTGCTCTAGCACTGTCCATAATTTTTCTACTGGAACTGTATCATATGCTTTTTGTAGGTCCACAAAGGTAACATGAGTCTCTATATTTCTGGCACTTCTTTTCTCAATTACTTGTTTAAGACAAAAAACATTATCACTACAAGATCTGCCTGCACGAAACCCACTTTGCTCTTCTTCTTCTTGTTCATGAAAATCATTCTCTATTAGATCTCTAAGAATCCTACTGTACAATCTACTTAGAGTACTGGTTACTAAAATTCCTCTGTAATTGTTGCAATCCAGCTTGTTTCCTTTTTTATATATTGAGGATATGAATTAGTAAGATATTTTTACGTTTTTAAATTTTTATTGGTATTTTTGTGTTACCGGCCATGGCCAATCGAATGTCTACATTTTATTGTCGGCAGATCATTACAGGAATTTTTTCTCTACACCTTCTGTTTTTTTTTTTAATTTGAAGGCATAGCAGTGCCTCGCCAAGTTCGCGCAACTGCTGTACTATCTTTTCTTGAAACATTTTAGCCCATATTTGACCTATCTAAAACTCTACTTCAGAATGAGCTACGAGACTCAAACTCTGCACAGTGGTAGATCTTCAGAGAGTTAACCACCCCCCAAGTTTCATCGACTTCTATAAAGTAGTAAAGAAGTTACAAAATTTCAATAAACATCGAAATTGCCATGCTCAAAAAATTTTTCATTTACTTCGCTTTCATAAAAATGTAAAGTTATGTAAAAGTAACATTGCCCACTTCCAGATACACTAGAGAGCTGAGCTGTGGAAGACTGATAGGAACTATGAGAA
Source organism: Aspidapion aeneum (assembly GCA_963576565.1). Classification (NCBI taxonomy): domain Eukaryota; kingdom Metazoa; phylum Arthropoda; class Insecta; order Coleoptera; family Brentidae; genus Aspidapion; species Aspidapion aeneum. The sequence continues at coordinate 61,167,591 of OY755046.1, read as the reverse complement.
AACTATAGAAAAAAAATTAAAAACACCAACATTTTAATTTACTTCCCTCCCCTATAATTTTACATTGCCCACTTCCAGAAACGCTAGAGAGCTGAGCTTTGGCAGACTGATAGGAACTATGATAAAACCATAGGAAAAAACTCAACTCAAAATTTTTAATAAGACATTGCAAAAGTTTTGAACAATATACCGCAAATTTTACTACTTTAAAACTTAAATATTATCCAAATCCTTTAAAAAAGGAGTGAAATCATAACAAAAACATTTCATGTAAAAAAAGCCAAGTTCGCGAAAATGCTATTTTGTAAAAAGAATTGAGATAAAAGTAAAGCCAAGTTCTCTAATACAAATTCCAAAATAAAAGGTTCTTACTAGTTTGGAAATTTTTTTTCTAAACTTGGCTATTAGGGCTGCAAATTACTCTTAGGCACAGTGGTAAATTAAACATAGAAGTTTGGCTGTAATAGCAAAGTAAAAAAAATACTCTGCCAATATATGGGCCCCTAAGCTCACACTAGGTACTATAGTTATGGAGTACGTGCGAGCTAATAAAACTAAAACCTGAAATATATCTTATTCAACTCCAGACTAAATTACCTCTTGTTTGATACCACACAAGCCATGTTTTGACTTAAACTCAAATTTTTGAAATCTACCCCCACCCATAAAAAAACAAAAACTAAAGTGTATTATGTTTAACTCCAGACTCAATTACCTTTCGTTTGATATCACACACGCCATATTTTCACGTAAACTCTAATTTTTGAAATTACCCCCACCCTTTTTGAAGAAAAAAAAATTAAAATGTATTTTTTTTAACTCCATACTCAATTACCTTTCGTTTGATATCACACACGCCATATTTTCACATAAACTCTAATTTTTGAAATCTTCCCCCACCCTTTTATTTGGCTTGTGTTCGGTGGATTTTGTTCATTTTTAAATGGGACCATCTCGACCCAAGATCCAGCCTAGGTCCAAATTTCATTAAATTCGGCCAAGCGGTTTTTGAGTTATGCGCGTTGGTCGTTACAGACAGACAGACATACAGACAGACGGCGCGATCAAAAAGTTTCAAAATCATCTGAAACGCAAAGATATATAAAAAATTTTGAAATCGGAGCAACTTTTTTTTTCTCGAAAAAATTAGGATCACCATAGCTCACACTACTATAGTATAGTATATGTGTGAGCTAAAACATTTCCAAACTAATAAGAACCTTTCATTTTGGAATTTGTATTTAGAGAACTTCGCTTTACTTTTATCTTAATTCTAGTTCCAGTATTCCGAACTTGGCTTTTTTTTACATGAAATGTTTTTGTTATGATAAAAGACTCAAAAATACTTGTGACCGTCTATTTCTCAAAATTTTCCTGTGTGGGTCCTTAAAAACCAACATAACAAATATGTCCTCTTTTATAGAACCATCTTAATGCAAATCGGGACGTAGAAAAATGCGTAAACCAAGTTGTGACCCAACCTAAGCCGCTGAAAAAGTACCCCTGCAGCAAATGCTCGTACGTCGGCGGTCAGCAGGCTCATTTGAAGAGCCATATGATGACTCATGAACAAGGAGAGACTATTGAAAACTGCCCTAACTGCAATTTCCAGTCAACAAAGTAAGTGAATACGTTAACCTAACCAAAGCCAAAAAAAAATTTTTTTTTATGGATTATACAAGTAAATAAAAGTGGCTCGGTGCGTTCGCACATTGAAAACAAGTGAGTAAAGGAATCTCGCTTGCTACAGTGGCGGGTTCGATCCAACGATTATACACTAGACAGGATTGCTCAGTTTGCCGAAACTGTCTGCAATCGATGTTCAAGGTCAAACTCGCTGTTACGTCACCACTTGTGCTGGGCAGAAAGCGGGCCTATCGTTATATTGGATTTTATGTGCTTTTAGAGGTATTTTCTTTATGCAAATTAAATTTTATGCAAAATTGAGGCATTGTACATTTAAAAATATTGTCTTTACAAGGATGATAAATGATTTTATATTTGAAATATCTGTTAAATAAATTAAATTTAAATACTAAAAGTGAAAAAAAAAGCTACACATAATGTCGTAGTACCTATACAGGGTGTCCCATAACTTAGGGGCCATAGGCTAACAGGTGATAGAGGAGGTCATGTCTGATAAAAAAGTTCCTATGATGCATGGGTCAAAACTCTTTCTTTGTAGAGATACAGAGCATCAAAGTTGGCAATTTTTTTAACTTTTTTGATAATAACTTTTTCAAAAAACGCAGTAAAAACATGAAATTGGGTAAAGTCAGTAGAGAGTATCAGAACAAGACCAATAAATTGAAATAAAACTTATTTTGAAATAAATTAGTTGGTAATTTTTTTTGAGAAAAAACTATTTTTTTGGTATAACCTTTTATAAATGCCATATTAAACGCAATGTTTTTTTTTTATATTTTTTGTTAATAAAAACAAGCCTTTAGCGACACATAATAATAAATAAAATATTATCAATATTTTTTAAAAGAATAAGTAAGTAAATGATTATTTTTTATACATTTTTGGAGGTAATTTTGACAGCCTGTATCTTCTTAACTTGTAATTTTATTAAAAAAAGGAGTATCACATTTTTGTGTTTAATGCTGCCAGTTATTTTTCTTTATTGTTTTATTTTGATTTTTTTGGAAAACCTAACCTTTAAGTTTGTTTTGATATTTTTGGGCTTTCTGCAAAAACCTTCAAAAAAGAAAATCCTGTTTGGGAAAAATTCCGATCAGGTGATAATTTCTCTCTTTGTTGAAAGTTATTTTCTTTTTGATCACCTGATCATTTTGGTAAAATCATGCGCGTTTTTTGCTCACGCTGGGAGTTTGAAGCGCCACCCTGTGTGTGACAGGGGAATGAAGAAATCACTTCCGACAAAAAACTGAAAGAAATCACACATGTTTTTGGGTTGAAGACCGAAATTCCAGTCACAAGAAAGGGCCGCGACCGCCAGTGAAATTTTGGGACTGCTACAGAATTACAGAAGGTAAGCTTCTAGCGTGTTGCCGATTTTTTCCTTTGTTTTTTAGTTTAATAGACTCTGTTTTCCCATGCGGGGCGAATTTAATTTTGGGGTTATTTTTTTTGGGATATCTCTAGTTTTTCTCCCCTTCAGGGCTCAGATGTGTACACAATTAGCTGAGTATTCAGCTGTCTGTGATAGATTAATTTTCTTTTTTTTGCAAAACCCTTTTTTCCCCACGACTCTAACATTAAAAATCCTATATCCTTAAAACAGATATGTGTTGACCCTATGTTATATGAACTTTTTTTTTCGGAAATAACCTCTTCTATCACCTGCTGCACTATGGCCCCCAAGTTATGGGACACCCTGTATAATTTGTCCAATTGTTTTAAAAGTATGTAAAGAAATTATTTTGCGATAATAATTAAAAACGGAAGTATAGGTAGACGAAAAATTTATTGATTTATTTAAAAAAGGAAAAGCACAAATATTGTTCTTGACAAAAAACAAAGAGAAAAAAATGCACATAGTGTATAGTTTAATTATTACAACCGCTTTTTAAAGCATGTTAAGAGATTATTAATTAGATAATTAAAAAACGGGAATATAGAACATAAAAAAAGTATTTATTATTACATTTTTACAAAAAAACAAAAGTACAGATACATGCAATAAATTAAAAATATTAATATAAATAATAATATTTAATTTAGAAAAATATTCCTTTTCAATTCACAATCTTTTGTACTTTTCTTGATAGATATTATTAAACAAGAAGCCCATTTGCTGAGAAAATCGTGGCCATTTTTTTTTACCCTGTAAACAAACGTTCTTCTCTGTCCTGAATCGAATTTTTTACACACTGTTAACAAACCAAACGTGAAAATGTTTATTTATATGTCTTTTCTTAGTAGCACTGCACTAATACAATCCAAAAAACACAAACTATTCAGCGAAATATCAACAAAACTCTCTTATAAACATCATATACAACGAACGTAAACATAGGATTTAGCACAAGTCGTGACGTCACGCCGCTCTCCTCACCCCGCAAAATTTGTTAACACAGGTTAAATGGAACTAAGCAGTCCTTTATGTCTATAGTCCTTGGGTTCGATCCCCGTCGGTTGCCGAAGTCGGGTGCAGCAGACATTTATAGGATTCCTGGGGAGTGTAAAATGTAATATTGTCCTACCCCTTCATTCACGCCGGTAACCAGGCCGGATGGGTTCGGATATCTCGTGAACGCGGACTTTGTTACACACTTCTTCAGTCGGTAGGCCATTCTAAGGGACAAAAAGATCGGATAAAAAAAATACCCGGTCAGGGGTTCCAAAGGTGGCCGATGACCCGTGCAATTAGGCGTTCCGAAATGGCGGCCTTAGTGTCGGCCAAAGAGTCACAGTTATCAAATGAGAAAAAAATGGAATATACAAGTTGTAATTGAAATGATACAACAAACTTTTCGGGGTGGTAGAAAAGGTAAAAAAAAGGTTTTTTAGATACTGGTGTCAAACATTTTTTTTTCTTCGATTTTGTTATCAAATTACAACAAACAATCGGAATGTTGTGGAATTTTGCATAAAAATTAAGGTAATAATTGAGTGTTAAAATTGTTTAAAATACTCAAAATAATTCCAAAAAACTGTTTTCAAAAAATAAAAAATGATAACAAATGTAGTGCTAGTATTACTATTTTTTGTTTTTATTAAGGGAACTTTTTTATGGCTAATAATGCAGAGGCCTTAGTGGTTATCTTTCAGCCAAAGTGTTAAGCCTAAATCATTTATTGTTGTAATCTGCAGAGTTTTTTATGTGCTGGGTGGAAAAAAGTATGCCACTTTAGTCAAACTCAGTATTTTTTTGTCTGTAATTTTTGTTTAAAACATTTTCAAAAACCTGCAGAATCCAAGATACTTTAAAATTCGGACGCCATTTTTTTAAAATGCAAGGTTGCAAGCTTACTGGAATAGTAGGAATCTTACGGGAATCTCATTCTGATTTTTTTATAGGTATTACCTGACTCGACATATTCGCGAATGTCTAAAACAAACTGCCGGCGACTACAAGTGTCTCTGGTGCGACTACGTTGCCAATCATCCTACGTATCTCAAGAACCACGTAGTCCAACATGAAAACGGCGAACCTGTAGTCAAGTGCGACTACTGTGATTGGAAATCAACCAAGTAAGTTTTTCATTCATTCATTCCTTACTGTAGTCAAGTGCGACTATTGTGATTGGAAATCAACCAAGTAAGTTTTTCATTCATTCATTCCTTAAAATTTGGAATCTGCCATAACTTTTAATTCAAAACAACTTTTGTTAATAGCCTTTTTTTATATCTTTTATAACAAAGGTACTTTAGTGTTAGTCCTTCTTATGAATCTTTGGTGAACCATAGAAATGTGGTGCCTTATTGTGGTATGGAAAAATATGGCTACAATACATGACACATTTATTATATGGTCGGAAAATGATGACAGAATTTTCTACACCATCTGAACGGTATTCGACCAAGAATCAAATGCACCATGGAAGTTGAAAAAGTTTCGGCCTTACCTTTTTTGTATGTTCTTGTCAAACGATTAGACAGAAACATTTAAACCACTGTATATAGAAAACCTACACACACGGGACAGTACTTAAATTTTAAGTCTAATCATTCTGTTGCTACAAAACAAGGACTTTGTATTTAAGAGTTGTAAATATTTATAGTAATAATAATGAGTTAACCACAGAAATCTACATTAAAAAGGGCTTACAATGATCTCTAAAATTAAAAACAAACCAAATGTAGCAAATTCTCAAAATAATAATCCGTTGGGTACTATTAACATTCTACATGTTCAAGGGATTTCAGAAAACATAAGATGAATAGCCAAGTACTATAATATAAAAACAATATTAGCTCACACATATACTATACTATAGTACTGTGAGCTATGGTGATCCTAATTTTTTCGAGAAAAAAAAAGTTGCTCCGATTTCAAAATTTTTTATATATCTTTGTGTTTCAGATGATTTTGAAACTTTTTTGTTGCGCCGTCTGTCTGTCTGTCTGTCTGTATGTCTGTCTGTATGTCTGTCTGTAACGACCAACGCGCATAACTCAAAAACCGCTTGGCCGATTTTAATAAAATTTGGTACCTAGGCTGGGTCTTGGGTCGAGATGGTCCCATTTAAAAATGAACAAAATCCACCGAACACAAACCAAATAAAAGAGTGGGGGTATATTTTAAAAATTAGAGTTTAAGTGAAAATATGGCGTGTGTGATATCAAACGTAAGGTAATTGAGTCCGGAGTTTAACAAAATACATTTTAGTTTTTTGTTTTTTTTTTTTGGTGGGGGTAGATTTCAAAAATTTGAGTTTAAGGCAAAACATGGCTTGTGTGGTATCAAACAAAAGGTAATTTAGTCTGGAGTTAAATAAAATATATTTCAGTTTTTAGTTATATTAGCTCACATGTACACTATAACTATAGTATCTAGTGTGAGCTTAGGGGCCCATATATTGGCAGAGTATTTTCATTGGGAAATACAATAAGGAGTTTTGTAACTAAAACAAAATCAGAAAATCCCTCAAATAATAAGAAATGTATTTTTTTTTGAGGGTCGTAAATCATATGTAGGTAAAGTGAAACGCCCTCTTCAGGTTAGAGTAAATGAACATCTAAAAAGTTCCCAATTAGAGGATATTGAAAAATCCAGTTTAGCGGATCATGCATGGTCAAATGATCAGGATTTAGTGGTCAGAAGCTAAAGTTTTGCATAAGGAGTCACATTATTGAAAACGAAAGTTTATTAAAGCTGCGTTTATAACGCAGAATAAAGAAGTTTTTAGTCAACCCAGCACTGAGATACCAAACATATGGAAACCAATCCTTAGGGAAAACAGGCGTCTTAGTATTCTGCACACCAAGTAGTATAAGTAGTAGTATACTTACTAACCGAAATGTCGTGTTTAAAATAAATAAAGACAATGGAAGTCCAAAATTTTGTTTCTACTCAATCATTGTCTACGAGTTTCAAACAAAGATAGGTACCTTCTACTAAACCACCCTGTATATTAATTGATTTGGCTCATTTTCTTAACATCTTAGTTTGAGACCAAGCAGGAGTGATTCCCAGAAAAACTCTAAATCTAAATCGATTTTTTTTGTCATTTATGCCTTACCACACTCAATCTGTATATTATGTTATTATTATATTTTATGTTTTATTGTATTACCAGAAATACATGTTTAAATTTATTTTTTTTAAATAGAAAGATGGTGGGGATTCATCACAGACAAGTGCACGCGAAGGATCACTTTAAGAAAATCAGAAACACAGGAGTAAACACGAAACTTCATTTTACTAGCGCCCATAGGTAAGTAGTAGTTAAAATTAATTTAAATATTGATTAGAAGTGAAAAGTTTTATTGATTTTAAGGAGTGAGCGAAAATTTTGAATTTATCAAATTATAAATTAGACATCATAGGACGATTTGTTGATTTATTTATCAGAAAATTTACACCAAAAATAAATTTTAATTAATATAAAAGTTATAGTCCTCCAAAATGCAAACTTTTCAAAATACTTGAGGCTCACGAATGGGTTTTTTCCTATCTCCCCTAGAACTGCTTGAAACCTCCCAAAATCATCAAATTTGGTTACAAAATTTTTTTTTGGCAAGACAATTCATCATTGACATTTTCTTTTTTTTTTAAATATAACAAATATATCATAATGTAACGGCTTAACTAAAAAAGCAAACCTATAGTCGCATTAAGACGATGCAGGTTTTTCTAACCTCAAAGGATTTACAAATTCATTCATATCTTGTTGTTTTGCCCGCAGTAAGAAAAACGATAACTGCAATGGACTGTATATATTTTAATTAATGAAAGCGCGAACAAACATAAATATATTGATATGAAATTACGAAATAATTAAAAGGTTAATTGTGGGTACCACACAACGGAAATCAGAAACAAAGCACTCACCAGTTTGCAGCCAATTTCTCCACGTTCCAAGGGGCCCCTGTCTGGATCTAATGATGTCACCCCGTAGCTGAAGGGCTGAAGTTTCTAGTTCTATGCTTCAGTACACCAAAATCGAGCACTTTCAAGTGTAGAAATTTGAAATAGTTGGAGAACGTAAATTAACACGCCATTTCTCGAGGCGGTCGAAAAAGGATCTCTCTGATTCTTGGTGCGCATGTCCAAATGCGCGAAAAATGCACTCTGTCCGTCATCCAATTGTGTGTTTGTTTTTTTTTTATGATAAAAATTATTAAACCCTTGCCAAAAACATTCAAAATGCACATAACACGTAAACAAAATATTAATTTGTGGGTTTGTTTGTGTGTCAAAAACCCACATCGTTGGATTTTATCAGATATATAAGCTTTATTGCTTGACTTTATCTGGGGAAGATAAGATAAGTAGGGGGAGATGGGCGGACGATTTCAAGAAACATGCGGGAACTAGATGGATGAACACGGCGACAGACAGAGAAGGACTATGTCCAAAGATGGATCTAAGAAGGCTAAATAGATAGATTATACAATACAATACAAGATTATACAATACAATTATTATATTATTGTATAACCCAAGTTATTGAAAAGAAAATGGCATACAGACAAGAGCTGCATCTGCTTTACGTCGATTTGCAGAAGGCATATGATAGTATACCACTAAATCTACTTTGGAAAGCGTTGGAAAACACACACATAAGCGTACAACTAATTAAGGCCATCAAAGAGTTATACCGCAATAGTAAGGCAAAAGTTAAAATAAAAGCAAAACTAACCAAAGGCTTTTAAGTAAATAAAGGTATTAAACAAGGTTGCTGTATCTCGCCTACGCTTTTCAAGATATACTTGAAACAAGTCCTAAAAGTATGGAAGAGAAAATGCCAAAACATGGGAATTCCGTTGGACGAAACCACCTTGTATACTTTATGTTTCGCCGATGATCAGATAGTAGTGGCTCAGGATTATGACGACCTCGAATATTTGACACGAAAACTAATAGAAGAGTACAATAAGTGGGGATAGAGGTTAATCTCAATAAGACAGAGTATATGTGTATCGGTGGAATGAAACAGGATCTAATCTTAAATACCGGGCAGCGAATTCAGTCCTGTGATGAGTATAAATACTTGGGTCTAGAAATTACAGCTGACGGAACACTAGACAAAGCTATAAAAGATAGAAACGTACAAGGAAGAAAAGCAATAACTTTATTAAATGGAATAATTTGGGACCAAAGTATATCAAAACATATCAAAAAGCTTATATATAACACCATTGTAAAAAGTATTATTACATACGGCTCAGAAGTATGGCCAATCAAGGATAGAACAGATAAAATGCTTTCCGCTACGGAGATGGACTATTGAAGAAGAGCAGCAGGGAAATCAAAAAGAGAAAGAGTTACAAATCAAAGAATAAGAGAAATTATGACAGTGGGTGAACATACTTTAGTGGATGATATAAGAACAAAACAACTAGTGTGGTACGGACATGTACAAAGAATGAATGATGAAAGACTACCTAAACAAATACTACAATGGAAACCAACTGGCCGAAGAAAACGAGGACGGCCAAGGAGAAGCTGGAGAGAAGGAATAGACAGTGAAATAAGAATAAGAGGCCTAGATGATGAATTATGGGCAAACAGAATATCGGAAGACGTAGAACGTTGTGAAACCGATATATATATATATATATATATATATATATATATATATATATATATATTATATTATATTATATTATTATTTTCTACTAGATACAAATGTAACCAGTGCTCTTTCGCCGCCAAAAGGGAATACACGATGAACCTGCACGTGTTCAAAACGCATAAGCAGCAGAAACAGCCCGTGTTTCAGTGTCCTTACTGTTCGATAAGGTACATTCGGCGACTGCTTAGTCAACACATTAATCGAGACCATGTTGACGTAGTTGAAGATCAACGCGACAAAGAAGAAAATGAGTATGTTTGTCCCAAATGCGATCACAGGTAAACATTTTTTAGCCATTGTAGATTGCGTTCAATTGGTAGCTTTCTCCTTTCCGAGTCCGCAAAACCGCAAAAACAAATGCTTTAGTTAAACTCTATGTGCAGGGTAAACCTATGTGTCTGATTTTTTTTTATGTGACTAAATTTTGAGGGGGAAACAGCACCATTAGTAGGAATCTGAATATTTTGTTGCTCAAGCTCTGAATTTTAAAAAGGATTTTCAGGAAGCTTTAGATCAATTCTGTTTCTCCTGATGGTTACTGTCTTGTAAAATAAATAACTGATATATTTATGTTGTTTAAGCCGCGCAATTATTTATGAAAGAAAACAGACTTACGATAAAATACGTGTGGACCTGAAAATGGTTCTGTAACGAGAGGGCGTCCCATGTGACGTCACTCCAATGCTGCTTTCTCATAGGTCAGCCGCGCGGCCATATTGGCTACGTCACTAGCACTTTGTCACGGCGCAGAAATTTTAAATTTGTGTGTTTGTCGTTTCACTAATATGCAAACACTACAATAACGTTGGTGATTCATGAAATTGGTGAATTTTGCCAGGTTCCCATTAGAAGTTCTATTTAAAATAGTGACGTCACAATCCTCCTTAAGTGATTTTAAGTTCCCTGCTGTTTTATTATTATATTAAGTTATTTTCATTAAGTTGACGTTTAGCAAGCATTTTTTCTTTGCCATTTTTACACATAGTAGGTGGTAACAGCACAGTAAATGTTTGGACATTGGTTCTACAAACCCTACTATTTAAAAGTTAAGAAAATAATATTTAAAATACCCCTCAAAAGGGGTGCATAATACAAAAATTTCAAAATAGACGAAAGTCCCACTCGCAAACAAAATCGACGGAAAAAGAAAAATCCTCTATTACGTAAAAAAACTCACCCCGCATATAAAAAAACAAGTATCTACAATCAGGCTTTTAATGCTACTTTTATTTATATTATTATTTTTACTTCATTCGGTTTGTTTTAACCTACAACTTCTTCTCAGGGAGCGATGTCGAGAACTGTTTCAAAAACATCTAATGGACAACGAGATGGGCTGTATAAGTCTAACAAACACTGCGGAAACTTTGACAGCCGCAGGTTATTATGACAGCAAGGCCAAGAAGGCGGACCCCAATGTGCGATTCCCATGTGACATATGTTCGTTCGTCGCTACCAATCAAAATGGTGAGTTATCTTCTTCCAAGAACAACAAAAAAAATACAGCTTCGATTCGTGTTTTGAAGAAAAGAGTTTTTTAAAGGTCAAAAAATGTTTTTTTTTTAAGTTAAAAAATGGAAAAAATTATAACTTTTTATAGTATATTAACGATTTCGGAATATAGTGAAACTATGTAAGAGCTTTCGTTTTTAAGATATTTACAAAAAACTGTTTTCAAGGCTGATATAGTGCGGAGTTTACTTGTAGTGGGCTGATAGGCTAGGAGCGTATCAGATCTGCTATGCAATTTTTTCATTTAAAAACAGTTTTTGACATTGAAATGTGTTGTTATGATTTCAAAATAACAAGAGGGACATAATCTTACCAAATGTCATTCGTGCTTCTATCTTTTCCTGTAGAAAAATTAAAAAAAAAAGATTTTATGAAATTTGTTTAACAGAAGTCGGATTTTTAATAAAACTAGTAACTTTTACACATCAAATTAATATTTCCTTAAAAATTTTTAAAATAATAAAATATTGTTTGATTTCTTTAAATTTACGGGTACTAAATTTCACGTAGTATTGTTTGGCTTAAAAATTCCGCTGACTGACGCTCACGTGTCTGATGGCGGGTAAAAACGCAATAAGCGTTGATCTGTCCTGAAAGGCAGAAGAGCTGTCGTAGGTCACGGATTAGTTTGTTTCTTTTTATTTGTAATCGATCTTTTCATTGATCGATATGGCAGCCAACGATAAAGACCGGCCATGGCACGTTATAAGTAAGTCGGCGGTCACGTGATCTTAGGAGTTCCAAAATTCTTATTGTATTGCTTAATATATTATCTGTTTTTACACAATTTAAATAAATTGACCAAATTTTTTTGTTCTCATATAAGGAAAAATTGAAAAAAATATTTTGCTGATGTATGTGTTTATTATGGATAAAAGAACTGAATCTATAAAATAAAAAATTATATAAGATTTGGACTCTAATATCTTCAGGTACATATATTAGGTACATAATATCGTTAGTTACTTCAAATATATACAAGTCTTTTAAAATTGGACATAACAAACCTAAGCCTTAAGTTTTTAAATTTTTCTTTGTCTTGTCACAAAGTTTAATATATATTTCATCAATGTCTAAGTTAATTACCAACTCATGTTCTTTTAAAAGCTGTATCTTACTTTTTAAATATTGCAAACTACCGGAGAGATTACTATCTGTTAACGATATTTTACAAATCAGTTTTTTAATATTGCGAGGGTGCAGAAGACATATTACCTTAGTTTTGTAAATTGACATGTAAGCACTGGATGACTGGATAAACAAAGATGTAGCCAACATCAAAGTGTATCCACAATATATTCGATTCTCAGGTGACCTTTTCAAGAGACCTAATTGTTCAATAAGAAATGACAATTGAACACATTTTTCACTCTCACTATCGAAAATGACACTAAGGATGTCTTATCTTTTACCACTTCTTTCCCGCTTGCAACTTTTATTTCAATAAACTGCATTAGCTTTCAAGTGTATCGGGGCTGTCCAAAAATAAAACTCCTACTTTTTTTGGCAGTTTGTTTTTTAGTATAGACACATTGTTAACATTTACAGAAAATGACAGATCTCCCCAAACCACTAGAGATGCTAACAGTGATGGATTGTTGTTCAAAAATGTCATCAGGCACAGGCAGACTGTGTCACGTTCTTGGGTTAAAATCCAATTTTTGTTTATTTTAGTATTAGATAGAACAATAAAATTTTGAAATGTCCTTAATATTTGATAAAACTTTTAATTTCTTATGAGCTTGAAGTGTTTCAAGACTTTCTTGTATTGCAGTTTCCATTTGTTGCCTCTCGACATCAGCTAATCGAACAGTAGATACAAGTTGTCTACTTAGGTATTTCGGAACATTTTTAAAAATGGTAGGTACATCATTTTCTGTTAATTTGGGTCTTTGTCTGTTAACATTTTTTAGCTGTCCATTTATAAAACACTTATCAAACCAAGTAACCTGCTCGTTAGGAAAATGTTTGATGCAAACTTGTGGACGTTTTAAAATACTTAAATCATTAGGAGTTTTTCGCAACCAAATTTCATGCATTTGTTTATCCACTGGCAAATTAAAAGTTGACACATATTCGGTTTCAGTTTTATAGTTGGCCCGACAACCAAGAACACTACACGTTCGCGGCATTGTTTATCTTATAGGTATTTTCTTTTTAATTTACTCATTAGCCATTAGTTATTTTAACGTAGATCACGACAGTCTTTTTCGTGGGCTGAGTTATTTTAATAACTTTGATAAAATTCACATAAAATTCGTGCCCGAATTAAAAAAAAAATGACGTAAACAAACATACCAAAACTGAAAAACATGATTTATAATGACAGCTGGCCGGGAGGCGTTCTTTTGTGACCCTCCTACGGTCACGTGATATTTCCGCGCCCGGGCCGGTCTTTCTCGTGGGCTACGGATCGATATGTATACCAGTTTATTTTCGCCTGCTGTTGTTCTGGTTTCTCTCGTATCTCGGTAGATGGCGCTTCATTCGAGAGTTTTCTCATCATTTAGATAGGATTAAAGCCGTCTAATTAACTTCGCAAGAGGGTCACATTGACCAAGCAGTGTTCTGAGGAGTTCCATAAGGACGAAACAGTTAACTGTCAACACTTATTAGGTGTCCATTAGATCTTGGACCCCCGTGAGGTTAAGCTTTCAAGCTACCCACGGAAACATATGAAAGAAACAAAAACTCTTTTTTTACCCGATTAGCCACGAAACTTGTTTGATTTTTTAAATTCACGGGACTAAATTTCACGTTTGATAATAAATAAGGTTTCGAGGAAAATAATAGAAATCATAAGATAACTTAACTACATTTCTTTTTCAGCAATATACAAACATAATTTCCTCCATGCTGCTAACGAGCCAATCTTGGACTGTCCTGACTGTGACTTCAGAACCACTAAGGCTCAACTTAACAAACATAGAACTGCAGGTAAGTCATTTTTGAGTTAATAGAAACTTATCAGAAATGAAATAAGGTTATTTATTAGTGCACAAATAAAGTCATGCAGTATTTATGTAACTTTAACGGCCTTTTTTTGATAGAGCATGGCTACCATTGGACCAAGGAAGAAAAGAAAAAGAAGCAAGAACAACTCGAGAAGAAACGCAAACTGAAAGAGGCGCGAAAGGCGAGGGGAGAAGACGTCAGTTCTTCGTCTGACAGTGAGGATAGTGAGGAGGAAGGAGCAGGTAAGAGTACAGGGTGTCCAAAATTCGATGTTTTTGGGGGATTTCAGGTGTTTCTATCTTATTTTATCGTTTTTTTGTTTAAAGTGTCTTCAGGTATGAATGATCGCACCACATACATTGAAGATCAATGTATCTTTCTTTTAATAATGATAGCTTCTGATATACCGACGGATCCAAAATGCCATCAGTTAGTATCCAAGAAATTAAAGGGAGAGATTAAACATAGTCTCGGCCAATTGGCTACTATATTTCAGGCCGAACTCGTAGCCATTGAACTGTGTGCCCGGTGGATTACTGACCACGAATAGACGAAAAGGACAATAAAAATCTTTTGCAACAGTCAAGTAGCCTTAAGAGCGCTTGATTCCTATACGGTCTCATCGAGAACCGTCAGGAGCTGCAAGGATTCGCTGAATGCGCTTGGTAGCGCTAACAATGTATCATTAGTATGGTCACCAGGGCATTCTGTACAGCGTGTCCCATTTTTGATGGGATTAAATGGGAAACTCGGTTATTATTAAAGATATCGATTTTCTGATTGCACCTTACCGTGCTCTTTTTTGGAGTCCTTTAAAATGGTGTAATCAGATTTTTGCTATACCCCGTGGTTTCGCTAATACAGGAAGTTTTTGAAAAAATTGCATTTTAATTAATTCCTTGTATCTCGCTTATTTTGCAAGATATTTTTATTCTGTAAAAACCTTTCTATGGCAACTTTTTTAGAGCAAAATAATGACGTTGTCAATTTTTTAAAATATTGTTTAGTTTTTGAGATATGGTATTTATCATAAAAAAATTAAATACGGACCTGGATTTTTTTTATAACTACTTTCGTTGGTTCCATGCTATGATTACCTTAAAATGATAAAACTTTAATATTTTTTTTGATTTCAGGTTAAAAAAAACTATTTAATATTTTTAAAAAAATTATAGTCCGAACCTGCAAATTTCCAACGTAATTATAAATTAAAAATTGCAAGACACACACACTAGTTGAACGCTTTTTAGTTTATCTGTTTTGAAATGATAATTAAAAGATTTATAAATAAAGTAAAAAACGTTATAAAGTTACAAAAATAATATCATACTAATTATTTGATGGTAGCACAGCAGGTCGTGAAATTTACAAAACAAAAGCGTGGAATTGACATTGTCATTTTACTTGTCATTTTTGTGAATGGCTTACAATTATTTTAAACTGGCTAGAAATCGACCATATCCAGATTTTGAAAAATGTGATATGTTTGACTGCTTCATTCAAGCAACAAAATCCCAATATTTAAATGGCAGAAATATTTTTATGCAAAATGCGTTAAGAAAAATTACTCAAAAATGCCAACAATGTCTTTCACATAATGGTAATCAGAAAAATTCGTTATTTTTTATAATTTGTTTTTTTTTTGTATTTTTCGTAGACTTGTTTCAAATAAATCTGTAAATTAACGTAAAACCATTTTAATATGCTTAGTATCAAAACAGTTAAACTAAAAATTGTTTATCTAGCAATTTTTAATTTATATTTATGTTAAAAATATCCAGGTTCGGACGAATTTTTTTTTAAAATATTAAATATTTTTTTTTTACGTTAAAACAAAAAATCTTAAAATTTTTATTATTTTATGATAATACTAGCATGAAACCAATCAAAATAGTAATAAAAAAAATCCAGGTCCGTATTTAATTTTTTTATGGTAAATACCATATCTCAAAAACTAAACAATATTTTAAAAAGTTGACAACGTCATTATTTTCTTCTAAACAAGTTGCCATGAAAAGGTTTTTACAGAATAAAAATATCTCGCAAAATAAGCGAGATACAAGGGATTATTAAAAATACAATTTTTTCAAAAACTCCCTGTATTAGCGAAACTACGGGGTATAGCAAAAATCTGATTACGCCATTTTTAAGGGCTCAAAAAAAGAGCACGGTAAGGTGCAATCAGAAAATCAATATCTTTAATAATAAACGAGTTTCCCATTTAATCCCATCGAAAATGGGACACGCTGTACACGAGATAAATGAGGCCGCAGACAAAGCAGCGAGGAAAGCGGCATCTGCCGAATTTTTCGACCCTGAACCCGCCCTGGGAATATCATACAATGCTGCTAAATCAACCATACTAAAATGGATGGAGAATAGCTTCCAACAATACTGGATAAATCGAGGGGGAATTCACTACCCATTTTCTGTACATGTATTGCACATTACTATGAAAAATGTCAAATAATGTGAGTAATGAATAACAATGATGAATGAAAGTAATGAAAGTAAAGCCAAATAATGAAAAGCAATGAGAAATAATGCCAAGTAATGAATAGTAATGAGTGTTTCACAACTATTATATATACAATTTTTTTTTTGATTGTAATATTTAGCATACTTTTTTAAACAGAACCTTTTTTAAAATTGCTCAAAATTGAATTCCAAGCACCCAATCAAGTCAACATAGAGAATTTTAAACAAATTTTTTTCGATTTGAGCCCCCCCCCCCTCACCGCTAATAGAATATTTGTGATACCAGTAAATTTGACATGTTGCAGGTTTTTGATAGGTATTATAATAATGCGTCTGTGTAGGCAGTTTGTTTTTAATCAAGCCAAAGCTTCGCAACATATGACCCTTCAAAGTAGCACCACTTTTGGCCAAA
Source organism: Aspidapion aeneum (assembly GCA_963576565.1). NCBI lineage: Eukaryota > Metazoa > Arthropoda > Insecta > Coleoptera > Brentidae > Aspidapion > Aspidapion aeneum. Next base: position 61,150,521 of record OY755046.1, on the reverse strand, counting down.
TTTTGATGGTTTTTCCTCATTAACGCGAAAAGTACTTAATCGATTAAAATTTTTGCTTCTGGATTTAATTAAGCTTATTAAGCCTCACCAATTTGGTTAGTATCGATTTTGCATTTTGATGTCTGTTTCGAGATATAACGTAAAAACTGAAATTGAAAAAAATTCCGTTTTTGCAAAACATAGGGGTCGTTTGTGCGCTTATTTGGAAACTGGGTAACATTTAAGACCACAGGTTTGGTTTTTTCTGGTAGAGATAGGATCCTTACGACTCTATGGCCCTATCTTAAGAAATTTTTTTATCGGTTCTCGAGATATGGCCCTTCAATTTTGGCCAAATTTTGATGGTTCTTCCTCATTAACGCGAAAAGTACTGAACCGATTTAAATTTTTGCTTTAGAATTTAGTTAAGCTTTGCAAGCCTCACCAATTTGGTTATTATAGATTTTGGATTTTGACGCCTGCGTTTCGCGATATAACGTAAAATCTGAAATTGAAAAAAAAACGGTTTTTGCAAAACATAGGGGTTGTTTGCACGCCTATTTGGAAACTGTGTAACATCTAAGACCACAGGCTTGGTTTTTTCTGATAGAGATAGGACCCTTACCATTCCGTGGCCCTATCTTAAGAAAATTTTTCCATCAGTTTTCGAGATATGGCTCTTCAAAATCTTACCTTATAACGCTAATATCTCAGAAACGACGGAACCGATTTCGATTTGGTTTTCGGTTTTCTTAATAAAACCAACTTTGCTATGATTCCTGTTAAAAACTTTTTATTATTCCCAACTTTGAAAAAAAGGGAGGGGGAGGTACCCTAAAAACCCGATTTACAAAAGGTTAGTCCACTTTTTCTGATGTTGGTTATCTTCTTTTTAAAACATATATTTTGGTTTTCCTGTAAACCAACTCCGACAGACTACTTGCTCGCAAAGTTTATAGTGTTTTTTCTTGAAAATGCGTTAGGATAGGGGAAGGGGTGGTCAAAAACAGCTTATTAAGACCTTAGAAATATTTTGTAAGTGCAGGCCTTTTAGAGACACCTGTCACCCTGTCCCTGTTTACAATACCTTGCTAGAAAATATTACGAAAATATTAATCTATTATAAATTTATTTTTATTACCTATTATTAGTTATAATTAATATAAAGTTTAATAAAAATTCACTTATCTTTAATTAAATACACTCAACAACGGACACAAAACAATTTGTAAAGTAAAACATAACCTCTCAACCTAAATTGCAAAATAATGAAAAGTAATGTGAGGGCAAATGTCATAGTAGTGAATATTAATGAAAAGTAGTGAAAAGTAATGAAAAGTAATCCCAAGTAATGAAAAACAATGAAAAATAATGAAAAGTAATGACAAGTAATGAAAAGTAATGAGAAATAATGCTAACCACATTTTGTATTGCGAGAATGAATTCCCCCTCGGGATAAATATACCAGAACAGGCTCACTCTGAACAGTTCATTAAAGGACCTTGTAGAAACAGAGCCAGGAACATCATTGGACTTAACAGGAGATACATATAGTGACTGGTCTTTTTACGGGTCACTATCGACTGAGAGTAACCATGCACAGAATGGGACTAATAAAAGAGACCGAATGTAGACTCTGTATGGAGCATGACGAAACAGTCAGACATGTAACTGTGCGAATGTTCGGCTATTGCACGTTTACGTCAGAACACTTTCGGTAAACCTCAGATTGAATCAGAAAATCTGAACAGTGTCTCACCCAAACTGATAGCCGGCCTTTTTGGAGGATTAGGCATACAGTGGTGAGAAACCACTCAAAAGTGAGCCACAATAGACCCACTGGTGGTCACAGTGGAAGGACTGCAAGGCCCACTTACATATGAATCAACATCATCTTCTTTTTAGGAACAAACGATCTTCAACTAGATGATCACCTATCGACTGAAGAGCGCATTGATGAACAAGGTCAACCCTACACGTACTATATGTGCGGGCTGTGTTCATACGGATACCACACGAAGAGTAACTTGGAAACGCACTTTTTCCAACACGTGAAGGGATATCCAATGGTTGATTGTCCATTTTGCGATTTTAGATCTACGAAGAAGAGTGTCACGTGGCACAAGAGCAAGGTAAGCTACAAACAGTGCAGATTTTCGATTTTTAGGCGTCTAATATCAGCAGGGTATTGAAGGCTATTAGGATCTTCAAATAATTTGTGTGAAGATCCCATAAGACCAAAATGGCCAAACTTTGAAAATTCATATTTCTAAAACCATACAGTTTATCAACAAAAGCACTGAGCTGCAGTATGATGGGGCCATAGAGATGCGAAAAAAATACAACATTCGTAAAAACGTCATTTAGCGAATTTTAGGGTAGGGAATCCCATAAGACCAAAATAGCCAAACTTTGAAAATTCATATTTAAAAAACTATACAGTTTATCAACAAAAGCACCGAGTTCCAGTATGATGGGGCCATAGAGATGCGAAAAAACTACACACTGAGTTAAGATTCGCAAAAACGTCATTTAGCAAATTTTAGGGTAGGGAATCCCATAAGACCAAAATAGCCAAATTTTGAAAATTCATATTTAAAAAACTATACAGTTTATCAACAAAAGCACCGAGTTCCAGTATGATGGGGCCATAGAGATGCGAAAAAACTACACACTGAGTTAAGATTCGCAAAAACGTCATTTAGCAAATTTTAGGGTAGGGAATCCCATAAGACCAAAATAACTTAACTTTGAAAATTCATATTTAAAAAACTATACAGTTTCTCAACAAAAGCACCGAGTTGCAGTATGATGGGGCCATTGAGATGCGAAAAATCTACACACTGAGTTAAGATTCACAAAAACGTCATTTAGCGAATTTTAGGGTAGGGAATCCCATAAGACCAAAATAGCCAAACTTTGAAAATTCATATTTCAAAAACTATACAGTTTATCAACAAAACCACCGAGTTGCAATATGATGGGGCCATAAAGATGCGAAAAGACTACAAACTGAGTTAAGATTCGCAAAAATGTCATTTAGCGAATTTTAGGGTAGGGTTCAATTCATATTTTAAAAACTATACAGTTTATCAACAAAAGCACCGAGTTGCAGTATGGTGAGGCGATAAAGACGCGAAAAAATCACACACTGAGTTAGGATTCAAAAAAACGTAATTTAGCGAATTTCAGCAAAATAGCGTTACCAAATAGTATAAGTGGCACAGTATCAATTAAAAATAACCAAAAAGTGCAGTATTTTAATTTTTTAAAATAGTTAACTTTGTATAGATGATAATAAATTGAATTAAACCTCTTGAGGCATTAAACCTCTCGAGGCCTTCCACGTAACCATATGAAGGACCAAGTGTTAATAGAGAGAGAGAGAGGGAGAGATAGGCCAAAGTCGCTTTAGTTTTGAGTTTAGATAATTTCAACTATTATTTATTTATCACAACCTTTGGACAAATTTTGAGGGTAATTTTTAGTATTTTCGAGAACAAGTAATTAGAATTACAAGACGCCAGCGCTACCAAGTCCACTTTCAATCCCTGGCTTCGCAAGCGCAGATCTACCAATATTATTTACCTCATGTCTTAGAATAGATGCATACAGGGTGATTTTCACTTGAATGATTCTAATCACATGAAAATAGAAAGTTTCAAAAACCTAACCTAACAAAACCTAATCAAATCTAACCGAACCGAAGGAAACTGAACCAATAATTTTTTTCAAAAAAAAAACTTTCCTGACTTCCTGCCCGGGATCCTAGAGGATGTGAATCCGAACCGAACCAAACCGAACCTAACTAAACTGAACCAAACCTAACCTAACCAAACTAAACTACAACACGTACTGCTAATTAGGTTTAGTTGGGTAGGGTTAGGTTTGGATAGGTTCGGTTCGGTACGGTCCGGTTCGGATTCACATCCTCTAGCATCCCAGGTAAGAAGTCAGGAAAGTTTTTTTTTTTGAAAAAATATTGGTTTAGTTTGCTTTGGTTCGGTTCGGTTAGATCTGATTAGGTTTCGTTAGGTTAGGTTTTTGAAACTTTCTATTTTCATGTGGTTAGAATCATTCAAGTGAAAATCACCCTGTACATCGATTCTAATACATGAGGTAAATAATATTGGTAGATCTACGCATGCGAAGCCAGGGATTGGAAGTGGACTTGGTAGCGCTAGCGTCTTGTATTAGAATTCAGCTGCTCCTTTCTGTCACATTCTAATCGAATTTTTTGTTTACTTTTTGTTAAATTTCTTTTTATATTTTTGTTGTTTTTTGTCATTTTTTCGAAATTCTTTGTCCTTCCTTTTAGGCTCACAAGGGTTTGATGGCAATTCCATTTGACGAGAAGCAAATCTACTACTGTTCCAAGTGCAAGTTCGGCACCAGGTCCCTGAATGTTCTCGAAGCTCACGTAGAAATGAATAAACACCTGAAAATGTGCGCAGATGGTCTTCAGAATGTTGCCGATAATTTGAAGGTATTGTTACACCTATAGTTGATATTGTATTAAAGTGGCACTGCGTCATAGCTATGGTAAACCAAATTTTGCGGCAAAATCTAAGTAAAGAAGCCTTAAAAAATTTGTGTTTCACTTTGTACATGAAGTGTGCCGCTCGGGGTTTAATGTTCGAAGGGTAAAACACTAACACCTTTTAAAGAAGAGATCAAATAGATACTTACCTAATAAATAAAGATCGGAAACATAAAAGAGGATCCAAAAGTATATCAAAATGTGCGCAAATATTGATTTAGTTGCAAAAACGGTATTTTATTTTGTAAAAAGCTCCGTCATAATTTGTTTGACACAAACAGTCAAAACAACAACGAATACAAAAATGTCACAGCCCGGCTAAATGAATAATATGTTCGTAACAACCAGATACGAGTATATATGTTCCTTTCTAATGAAATCGTTTAGAAGAAATAGTAAGCTAATGATTAATTAGTGCTGTGCCTCATTTTGGGAATCAGTATCAATAAAAAAATTAAAAGAAGTGCATGCCACTGTATGTACTCTACTCCCTTCCCGCCCATCAAGGTTTTAATGACGTGGTGTCACTTTAATACAGTACCAACTATAGATTTTCTTTTTCTTTAGCTAACTTTATCCTTCCGTTCTTTGTCACCATTGACATTTCGTTCTCTGGTTTAGAAATGTCAAGTTCTTGTCAACCGCTGTTTTTGTTTATTAAGGTTTTTGCCAGTGTTTTTAAATAAATTTGGGATAAAAACTGTCGATAACTGTTCAGGGTCTTACAAAGGTAGCTACGGGGACGCGTTTCTGCCTCATTAGGCTTCATTCAGCCAGAGCATAACCATAAAATGGTAGGAGATGAAATGATGATGTGGGTAACTGAAAAAGAAATATGAAATATGGTGTTTACTGAGGAGAGACCAACTGTCAATTTGCAGGTTCGGTCAGGGTTGCCTCGGTTTTGAGGCTAATTTTGACTTCGCGACGGAGACAGATATAATCTGCTCCCAGAAAACCTCTTTCCATTTTATGGTTATGCTCGGGCTGAATGAAGCCTAATGAGGCAGAAACGCGTCCCTGTAGCTACCTTTACCTCTGAGGTCTTGCCCGTGAAACTTTTTGTTAAGATTTTATATCTCGTGAACTTCCTTCAAATTTAAAAAAATCCAGGGCTCAGGCTGTTTTCTGGGAGCAGATTATATCTATCTCCGTCGCGAAGTCAAAATTAGCCTCAAAACCGAGGCAACCCTGACCGAAGCTGCAAATTGACAGTTGGTCTCTCCTCAGTAAACACCATATTTCATATTTCTTTTTCAGTTACCCACATCATTTCATCTCCTTTCATTTTATGGTTATGCTCGGGCTGAATGAAGCCTAATGAGGCAGAAACGCGTCCCCGTAGCTACCTTTACCTCTGAGGTCTTGCCCGTGAAACTTTTTGTTAAGATTTTATATCTCGTGAACTTCCTTCAAATTTAAAAAAATCCAGGGCTCAGGCTGTTTTCTGGGAGCAGATTATATCTATCTCCGTCGCGAAGTCAAAATTAGCCTCAAAACCGAGGCAACCCTGACCGAAGCTGCAAATTGACAGTTGGTCTCTCCTCAGTAAACACCATATTTCATATTTCTTTTTCAGTTACCCACATCATCATTTCATCTCCATTCATTTTATGGTTATGCTCGGGCTGAATGAAGCCTAATGAGGCAGAAACGCGTCCCCGTAGCTACCTTTACCTCTGAGGTCTTGCCCGTGAAACTTTTTATTATGATTATATTAAGAAACGCTTTAAGCTAAGTAACGGAAAAAAAGTCGGTGAGATGGACCCTTACACCAGTAGTTACTAAAGGGTCTACAGTGCTAAGTCCTACAATCCTAGGTTTAAAAGTCTACATTTTGGTTGAAGGTTTAACTCCCGTGAATGCAATAGTTTTTAATATTTATTTAAATTGTTCATAAATACCTGGCGATATGGGTCATCTTTTTTCGTTGTAACAAAGACATTATTTCCACACAAAGGTTATAAATAAATAAGAATAATAAAATATTTTGGTTTAAAAATGGTAGCCATATTTAAACCTCCAAACGTCACTAAGAAATGTCGAATAAAAAGAATAAAAAGGTGTAAGTCAGTGTCAGCTGTCCGCTTGTTTTGGTGAATGTATAATTAAAAAGGGATTCTAATATATCTTGTGCTTTTTACAGTATTTAAATATTGGGTGGAGTCCCGAAAGAGTGGTCCTTGGTATTTTCCCCAAAAAACGAAAAAATACCCTGAAAAACACCCTTTTGGGATTTCTATAAAAAAGGTTAATTTTGTGATGTTTAAATTAAGTTTCGCCCACGTTAAGACTTACCAGTTTGTTTTCTGCAGCTTCGCTCGTCTTTATCAGTGATGGTAGGGCCGATCCGGGTTTTCACTCCCGAAAATAGGTTTTAAGGTTTTTTGTTGCGATGCGTTCTCGGCAAAAGTTTCGACGGAAGTGGTTTTCTTTCTCTTTCTGGCGCAGGTCGGCGCTTTCCAAAAAGTCAAAACGTGGTTTTATCGCGATTTTAACAAAAGCTGACAAAAGTCATATGACCAAAAAAGGTCCCCAAAAAGGTGCTAAAAATCGCTTTTCCCAAAATAGGATTTTACAACCCAGGTGATTATTAAAAATCTTAACCCCGCATTTTTAATAAACAAAATCAATTTTAAATTAAAAATAAAAACAAACGGTTTCTAGCCAAATATTGATACGTATTTAATACGGTAATGCATCTACAGATATAGTTTTAAGTTATTTATGTATTATTTAGCTTTAAATATTTTTGTATATAAGTTTTTTGTCAATCATGGATTATTTCTATTGTTTTTCGAACTTTAAACCACCCCTCAGGAGCGGTACTACAATTTAAGACCATTTTTTACGGGAATCCTACGACCGCACGGACTTAATTTCCAAAACATGACATTTCGTTACAAAATTTTTATGTGGTTTTTCTTTATTTCTAAAGTTATTGCACATTAGGGTGAACCAAATCTTTGCAGTTATTTGACCTGTGGGTATTCAAAAAATACATTTAAACCGGTCGGTATCAGGTCTATAGACTTGATACTTAAACCCGGTCTACAATGCTAAGTCTTAAGGTCTTAGTAAATACTGGTGGTAATGAATATTTATGCTATTTACAGTTTTTTGACAATTTCTGTCTTTTTAACGGAGCATCGCATCAATATGCGGTTTTCGGAATATAGTAAATTCCATTTTTCTCAATAATTTGTGTCTTCTTCTTCGAAGGAGCTTTCGTTTCTGAGATATTTACAAAAAACTGTTTTCAAGGCTGATATATCATAGCGTTCACTTGAAGTGTGCTAATAGGCTAGCTAGAAAGGAATCAAAGAAAAAAATTACCAATTTAATTTTTTTATTTTTTTAGAAAATTTCCGATAATGGTGAGGTTGGAGCTTCTAAACCTGCAACTCCGCAGCCAGCTAACCAGGAAGAGGGTGGTTTTGGCGTAAGTAATACTTGTTTTTTTTTTAATAGTTTTAAAATGTGGTTTTCGTCACTACATACAAAAAAATTATTTTTTGTGATGTGGTGCTTTTGAATATAGTTTGCTTGCTTAATATTTTATTTGGTGTTGGTTGTTTTTTTAACAGGATTTTAGAGTTTAATTTTTTTCGATTTGTAATGCAATTTTTGTAAAAGTTTTAAAAGAGAATTTAATTTTTATTTGAAAATGGTGTTTTTACAAGTTTTTCAGCAATTTGTTTTTATATAACTTTTTTATTTAATTTTTGGAATCCGTAAATCACGTTTACAGGGTGATGCTAATAAAGCCTTTTTGCAAGTTTTACTGGGAAAGAAAAGAAAACTGACTGCAAATTGCGTTACTCATATTTCAAGGGAAGTTAATAGGTGAAAACCATATCTTGATACCTCAACCCTTATTTGAGCTAGGGGTGGTTTCTAAAAATTTCCATTTCTGGAGATGTTCCTTAACCTTTTTCTTTATTAAAACTTCTTTTTTGGTTTCAGTACTTTTTTTTATTGAAGAATTCAACTGTCAAACTGAATATCATCTGTCACTTTTAGTTTTGTAAGATATTACATACCTGTTACCACTGTATGCCTAATCCTCCAAAAAGGTTAGCTATCAGTTTGGGTGAGATACTGTTCAGATCTTCTGAATCAATCTGAGGTTTACCGAAAGTGTTTTGACGTAAACGTGCAATAGCCGGACATTCGCACAGTACATGTCTAACTGTTTCGTCTTCCTCCATACAGAGTCTACATTCGGTCTCTTCTGTTATTCCCATTCTGTGCATGGGTACTCTTAGTCGACAGTGACCCATAAAAAGTCCAATCACTATACCGATCTCCTGTCTGGATAGTCCAATGATATTCCTGGCTCTCTTCTGACAAGGTCCTTAAATCAACTCTTTAGAGTGAGCCAGTTCTGTTATATTCATCCAGTATTGTTGGAAGCTGTCTCAATACGGTTAATTTAACAGCATTGTATGATATCCCCAGGGCTGGTTTGGGGCCGAAAAATTCGGCAGATGCCGCTTTCCTCGCTGCCTGGTCTGCGGCCTCATTTCCCTCGTGTCCAGAATGCCCTGGTAGTCATACTAATGACGCCTTATTAGCGCTACTAAGCGCATTTAACGAGTTCGTCACGGTTCTGGATGAGACCGTGTAGGAATCAAGAGCTTTTAAGGCTGCTTAACTGTCGAAGATTTTTATTGTCCTGTTGGTCCATTCGTGGTCAGTAATCCACCGGGCACACAGTTCAATGGCTACGAGTTCGGCCTGAAATATAGTAGCCAATTTGCCGATACTATGTTGAATCTCGACTTTTTCTTGGATACTAACAACTCCAGATCCAACGCCTGATGGCATTTTGGATCCGTCGGTATACCAGAAGCTATCGTTGTTTTAAAAAACAATCAGTTAGTTGAAAACCTTTTTAAACACCTATTTCTCATAAATAAAAATACAATTTTTTTTAAATAAAAAAAATCTTTATAATTTACCCCGAGAGCCTTACTAGGGCTCATAAAAGCCGTTTTCCTCTCATCTAGGACCATTTCTTGACGTCGCAAAACTCGGAATCTCAACGCATTCAAGACGAACCCAATACTCGAATTAATCTGCAGGATTTTCAAAAAGCCATCGGCCTTACTGAGAGGATCGTCGGTCACGAGACCGACACCCAAAAAGATGGAATGGTCACCATTAAGATACGGTAAGTGTACAGGGTTTCTCATTATATTTTTTCCCACCCTTTTAGACCATTAATAATTGATATAGGAATATAAAAGAAATTGTGTTTGAATTCGCGAAATTTTGACTTTTAAATTGCATCTTGACTTTATTCCTGATGCTTATCGTATTTGACAGGGGCTCAATTTCTCATCAATTTATAGTTTTTTTAAATTGGATGCTCCTTATATTATTTAATTAATAGATTAGGCTTGAAATTTACTTTCCAAAAATACCCCATGTGTCGCAGTTTTGAAAAATAGTTTCTGAAATATTAGCGATAATTTTTTTCATTATAAAAAAATAACATTATCATTATATTACAGGCATCTTCCTCTAGATCATCAAACATAGTACCTCTACTTGCCGCTAGGTGGAGCACATTTCAAAGCTAAATTAGGGTCACTGCATCACGAAGACGTAGTGTCTTCTTACGCCAGACTTCCAGGATGCAGTGACCCTAAGCTAAATTCAAGGCTTTCTTATATCTCTACTAGCATCTACTAGTCCCTAGTAATATGTGTAGAATACCTAAAATTAGCTCACACATATACTATACTATAGTAGTGTGAGCTATAGTGATCCTAATTTTTTCGAAAAAAAAAAGTTGCTCCGATTTCAAAAATTTTTATATATCTTTGCGTTTCAGATGATTTTGAAACTTTTTTGTCGCGCCGTTTGCCTGTCTGTCTGTCTGTCTGTCTGTCTGTCTGTCTGTAACGACCAACGCGCATAACTCAAAAACCGCTTGCCCGATTTCAATGAAATTTGGTACCTAGGCTGGGTCTTGGGTCGAGATGGTCCCATTTAAAAATGAACAAAATCCACCGAACACAAGCCAAATACAAGGGTGGGGGTAGACTTCAAAAATTAGAGTTTATGTGAAAATATGGCGTGTGTGATATCAAACGAAAGGTAATTGAGTCTGGAGTTAAACAAAATAGATTTTTGTTAAAAAAAAGGGTGGGGGTAGATTAAAAAAATTAGAGTTTACGTAAAAATATGGCGTGTGTGATATCAACCAAAAGGTAATTGAGTTCGGAGTTAAACAAAATACATTTTAATTTTTATTTTTTTTAAGGGTGGGGGTAGATTTCAAAAATTTGAGTTTAAGTAAAAACATGGCTTGTGTGGTATCAAACGAAAGGTAATTTAGTCTGGAGTTGAATAAAATATATTTCAGTTTTTAGTTATATTAGCTCACACATACACTATAACTATAGTACCTAGTGTGAGCTTAGGGGCCCATATATTGGCAGAGTATTTTTCTTAAAGGGTCGGGAGAACAGGGTGGGATGCATGATCTAGAGGAAGAAGGCTAAATGGATAGATAGAATGATACAAATAATTTTGGTAATAAATAAAGCCTTATACATATCGCACACCTGCTGAAAAATCGCCGTTATTGACATAAACCTGCCGCCATCATCGAAATAACTTGTACTTTCTTCCATAAAAGCGTCACATTTATGTTTCAACAATTCACCGCGAAATGGCGATGTGACTCTTTTATTTTGTCCAGTTTAGCTGAGGATGCGTTCCTTTACAGTGTCACTTTTGACTTTATAACAGCGTGAACGTGGAGTTTCATCCTGAGAGTGACATTTCGAGTTGTGAAGGTTTTCGTGTGAACTATTGGTTAAATCTGACCCATATAACAAGTAAAAACTGTTCTTTTTTGTGTTGTGACTGTTTTTTCGAATTGTTCAGTGTATTTAGAATTAAGGAGAATAAGAAAAAAATTTTTGAATTTATTAGAGATAATCACATTCCTAGTTGTTATTCAGCATTTTATAACTCGTTGTAAAAATAAATACAAGGTTTCTTCTTTATTTGTTTTCTTTTTTTATATTATTTACCATCCTGCGTGACATCCTGATTTACAACGTCATGATGCCTTGTTCTAAAAAAGTGTCACAATATCGGGTTTTTGTCTTTTTTTTACCAAAACCGACAAAAATTATTTTTTCTGAGAAACGTACTGCACCAATTACATTGAGTTTATAGGTTCCTGTTGATATAAAATAACATGTTAACTCGTAATTTGTCATGTAAGTGAAAAATGAATCTCTCTAATGAACTAAATTCTATAACAGCGATTTGCTCAAAACAATGTTTTTGAGTTGTGACTATTTTTTAGCGGGGTTGCGATATATTTTTTAATTTTTTAACTGATTAATTAAATTGTTTAATTTAAGCTTTTACTTTTTTGTTTTCAGGGAATGTAATAGAGAAGAAAACAACGGTAGAATAATGTATCAGTGTACGCTGTGCTCCTTCAAATCGCCCGGTTACAAAAGTTTATACACACATTTTTTGCTGCACCAAAAAGGACAGAAAATGAAACAGTGCCCTCACTGCGATTTTAAGTAAGTTTTACGGCTTTATATCAATAGATACAAAGTATAGAAGCAAAATTTTGGACTTCCATTGTCTTTATTTATTTTGAACACGACGTTTCGGTTAGTAAGTATCTCTAACCGTTTTCAAGTGTAAACTAAACAATCTAGTCTATAGGCTATTACATATACTACTTGGTGTGCGGTCAGGTGTGACGGCCTGCCCCATTTTTAATCGTAAGACGCCTGTTTTCCTTAAGGAGTGGTTTCCATATGTTTGGTATGTCCGTGCTTGGTTGACTGAAATCTTCTTTATTGTGCATTATAAACGTAGCTTCAATAAACTTTCGTTTTCACCAATGCGACTCCTTATGCAAAACTTTAGTTTTTGACCACTGAATCCTGTGATCATTTGACCATGCTAAACCGAATTTTTCAATATCCCCTAATTGGGTACTCTTTAGATTTTCATTTATTCTATTTCGTTTCACCTACATATGATTTACTGCACTCACACGGGATTTGGTAAATACAATCCTTATTGTTTGAGGGATTTTCTAGTTTTGTTTTAGTTACAAAACTCCGTATCGTATTTCCCGATGAAAATACTGTTTTTATCATATAATGTTTGGCTATTCGTCTTATGTTTTCTGAAATCCCTTTAACATATAGAATGTTAATAACACCCAACGGATTATTATTTTGAGAATTTGCTATATTTGATTTGTTTTTAATTTTAGAGATTGTTGTGCTTATTAATTTTTTGGAATAACCATTCTGTTGTAAGTCCTTTTTAATGTTGTTAATTTCTTTATTATTACTACAAATATTTACGTCTCTTAAATACAAACTTCTTATAACTCCTTGTTTTGTCGCAACAGAATGATTAGACTTAAAATTTTAATGAAGAAGTACAGGGTATTTAGCCGGAAAAATAAAATAAATAAAAATTATGTATAAATAATTAATTTTTTAAACAATTTTTCTAGGTCTACCCAACATGCAACTGCTCTTCACATAAAAAAGAAGCATCCCAGGCAGCTGAATGCGGAACGATCTTCCATGAGGTTCTTCTGCAACAAGTGCGATTTTAGGTAATATTAATCAAATTTATTGTGTTTTTTTTTCTATATCTTTATTAAAAACAAGTTTACCGAAATTAATAATAAAACTTTCAGGAAATAGTCCATATTATGGTAGAATTATTGAATAGGAATCAAACAGATTATTGTCTTCCTCCACTAATTTTTAATTTGTTTTTAACAAATTGTCCCGACATGTTTCGTAAGTAGAAACTTACATCTTCAGGGGGCATTACTAAACAAATTAGCACAACATTTTAAAAAACTGGTTAAAAAACTTAGCTAGCTACTAAAACGGTTAAGCCATAGAAAAAAATCTGAAATTTGAAATCTTTTGGTTTGCACCATTTCTTCAGAAGTTGCCGTTTTTGGCCTGCCAGAACGCGGAGCATCATCAGTGCTAGTACGACCACGTTTAAAGTCCGATACCCAGGTTTTAACTGTGGTATAGGAAGGAACAGATTCCCTTAGTGTAGCATCTAGTTCAGCTTTTATTTCCGTAACGATCTTCCATGAGGTTCTTCTGCAACAAATGCGATTTTAGGTAATATTTTTCTGAATTTATCATCAAATTTATGTTTTTTTTTTGATATATCATTAACAAAAACAAGTTTACCGAAATTAATAATAAAAATTTCAGGAAATAGTCCATATTATGGTAGAATTATTGAATAGGAATCAAACAGATTATTGTCTTCCTCCACTAATTTTTAATTTGTTTTTAACAAATTGTCCCGACATGTTTCGTAAGTAGAAACTTTCATCTTCAGGGGGCATTACTAAACAAATTAGCACAACATTTTGAAAAACTGGTTAAAAAACTTAGCTAGCTACTAAAACGGTTAAGCCATAGAAAAAAATCTGAAATTTGAAATCTTTTGGTTTGCACCATTTCTTCAGAAGTTGCCGTTTTTGGCCTGTCAGATCGCGGAGCATCATCAGTGCTAGTACGACCACGTTTAAAGTCCGATACCCAGGTTTTAACTGTGGTATAGGAAGTAACAGATTCCCTTAGTGTAGCATCTAGTTCAGCTTTTATTTCCGTAACGATTTTCCATGAGGTTCTTCTGCAACAAATGCGATTTTAGGTAATATTTTTCTGAATTTATCATCAAATTTATGTCTTTTTTTTTGATATATCATTAACAAAAACAAGTTTACCGAAATTAATAATAAAAATTTTAGAAAAGTCCATATTATGGTAGAGTTATTGATAGGAATCAAACAGATTATTGTCTTCCTCTACTAATGTTTAATTTGTTTTAAACAAATAGTCCCGACATGTTTCGTAAGTTGAAACTTACATCTTCAGTGGACAGTACTAAACAAATTAGCACAACATTTTGAAAAACTGGTTAAAAAACTTAGCTAGCTACTAAAACGGTTAAGCCATAGAAAAAAATCTGAAATTTGAAATCTTTTGGTTTGCACCATTTCTTCAGAAGTTGCCGTTTTTGGCCTGTCAGATCGCGGAGCATCAGTGCTAGTACAACCACGTTTAAAGTCCGATACCCAGGTTTTAACTGTGGTATAGGAAGGAACAGATTCCCTTAGTGTAACATCTAGTTCAGCTTTTATTTCCATAACGATCTTCCATGAGGTTCTTCTGCAACAAATGCGATTTTAGGTAATATTTTTCTGAATTTATCATCAAATTTATGTTTTTTTTTTGATATATCATTAACAAAAACAAGTTTACCGAAATTAATAATAAAAATTTTTAGAAAAGTCCATATTATGGTAGAGTTATTGATAGGAAGCAAGCAGATTATTGTCTTCCTCTACTAATGTTTAATTTGTTTTAAACAAATAGTCCCGACATGTTTCGTAAGTTGAAACTTACATCTTCAGTGGACAGTACTAAACAAATTAGCACAACATTTTAAGAAACTGGTTAAAAAACTTAGCTAGCTACTAAAACGGTTAAGCCATAGAAAAAAAATCTGAAATTTGAAATCTTTTGGTTTGTACCATTTCTTCAGAAGTGGCCGTTTTTGGCCTGTCAGATCGCGGAGCATCATCAGTGCTAGTACAACCACGTTTAAAGTCCGATACCCAGGTTTTAACTGTGGTATAGGAAGGAACAGATTCCCTTAGTGTAGCATCTAGTTCAGCTTTTATTTCCGTAACGATCTTCCATGAGGTTCTTCTGCAACAAATGCGATTTTAGATAATATTTTTCTGAATTTATCATCAAATTTATGTTTTTTTTTTGATATATCATTAACAAAAACAAGTTTACCGAAATTAATAATAAAAATTTTAGAAAAGTCCATATTATGGTAGACTTATTGATAGGAATCAAACAGATTATTGTCTTCCTCTACTAATTTTTAATTTGTTTTAAACAAATAGTCCCGACATGTTTCGTAAGTTGAAACTTACATCTTCAGTGGACAGTACTAAACAAATTAGCACAACATTTTGAAAAACTGGTTAAAAAACTTAGCTAGCTACTAAAACGGTTAAGCCATAGAAAAAAAATCTGAAATTTGAAATCTTTTGGTTTGCACCATTTCTTCAGAAGTTGCCGTTTTTGGCCTGCCAGAACGCGGAGCATCATCAGTGCTAGTCCGACCACGTTTAAAGTCCGATACCCAGGTTTTAACTGTGGTATAGGAAGGAACAGATTCCCTTAGTGTAGCATCTAGTTCAGCTTTTATTTCCGTAACGATCTTCCATGAGGTTCTTCTGCAACAAATGCGATTTTAGGTAATATTTTTCTGAATTTATCATCAAATTTATGTTTTTTTTTTGATATATCATTAACAAAAACAAGTTTACCAAAATTAATAATAAAAATTTTAGAAAAGTCCATATTATGGTAGAGTTATTGATAGGAATCAAACAGATTATTGTCTTCCTCTACTAATTTTTAATTTGTTTTAAACAAATAGTCCCGACATGTTTCGTAAGTAGAAACTTACATCTTCAGGGGACATTACTAAACAAATTAGCACAACATTTTAAAAAACTGGTTAAAAAACTCACCTAGCTACTAAAACAGTTAAGCCATAGAAAAAAAATCTGAAATTTGAAATCTTTTGATTTGCACCATTTCTTCAGAAGTTGCCGTTTTTGGCCTGTCAGATCGCGGAGCATCATCAGTGCTAGTACGACCACGTTTAAAGTCCGATACCCAGGTTTTAACTGTGGTATAGGAAGGAACAGATTCCCTTAGTGTAGCATCTAGTTCAGCTTTTATTTCCGTAACGATCTTCCATGAGGTTCTTCTGCAACAAATGCGATTTTAGGTAATATTTTTCTGAATTTATCATCAAATTTATGTTTTTTTTTTTGATATATCATTAACAAAAACAAGTTTACCGAAATTAATAATAAAAATTTTAGAAAAGTCCATATTATGGTAGAGTTATTGATAGGAATCAAACAGATTATTGTCTTCCTCTACTAATTTTTAATTTGTTTTAAACAAATAGTCCCGACATGTTTCGTAAGTAGAAACTTACATCTTCAGGGGACATTACTAAACAAATTAGCACAACATTTTAAAAAACTGGTTAAAAATCTTACCTAGCTACTAAAACAGTTAAGCCATAGAAAAAAAATCTGAAATTTGAAATCTTTTGGTTTGCACCATTTCTTCAGAAGTTGCCGTTTTTGACCTGTCAGAATGCGAAGCATCATCGGTGCTAGTACGACCACGTTTAAAGTCCGATATACAGGTTTTAACTGTGGTATAGGAAGGAGCAGATTCCCCTAGTGTAGCATCTAGTTCAGCTTTTATTTCTGTCGGCCATAACCCTTTGATATGAAAATATTTTATCACGGATCTTATCTCGTTTTTTTTCCATCTTTTAACATTGACACACTGTATAAACTTTCAAAATAAGCATCACACAAACTACTTGACGCACTCACTTTAAACTTCGAGCGTATACTGATCACAAGCAAGGCTACACAAACACGTTGGAACACAAAAGCAAATCGGGTCTGCTATAGGCTAGGCTGTAAACTTTTCATCCCAGCTTCGTAGCTAGGACTCGTCTCTGTTTCAAACAATGTTATAACTCAGAAGAGAAGTTAACGTAGGGAAAAAATTTTAATGAATAAAACTCATTTTCTGTATCGTTTTTTTTCTGGTACGTTTTGGCTTCGTGTAATTAATTGAAAATTGTTTTTCATGTATTTGGTTTGATTTTTTAATATCAAAGAACAATTCAAAATCAATAAACACTGCATAAATTTAGAATGTCATATCAACGTTTTCTTGTTTGTACCTTAGGACTACAGTGTTGGAAAATCTTCAACAGCACGTAAAAGACAACAAAGACCGCGCCGTCTGCACGCAGGACATTAAGAAAAAAGTTCTGAACCGAGGTCATATAAAACGGGTCAAAACTCGAGTTATAGGCGACTTTTCGTGTCACAGATGCGGTTTCCAAACGCCGTATTTGGTCACTTTAGAGCAGCATTTTGAGAAGAACAGAGGGAGAGATGAATGCTGGAGACAGGCTGGAGGTAAGTTTATTCTTCCTTTCTTTTTTTAATAATTTTTTTTTCTTAATTTGTTATTTTTTGTTTGTTTTTGTTAAACACGTTTTTGTTTAATTCTGCCTAGAAGGAGGCATTCCCTGAAACATATTCACGCTTTTATTTTAGTTTCTTCGAGTCGCAAGAAAAGAGAACTCTTGGAACGAAAACGACAAGGTTCAAAAATCATGGAATGTCTCCGCTGCGATTTCAAGACCTACTGCTATAGTAACTTGGTGTCGCATGTCCAGTCTCAAAGAAAATACAACGAATGTACTCCTTTACCCGAGTATTTGACAAATCTTTTGACCAAGAAGGGTGTTATAATGAAAAGATTAATGGAGGTATGTATTTTTTATTTTTTGATAAAAGTAAGTCAAAAACAGAAAGGGTCTACAAGGTCGCCCAGTTGCCCGCTCTTAGAGTCAATCTCAAATCGACTAAAACCAATTAACTCATCATTTTAACTTGTGTTTTTGTTATAGGAGGAACAATACATTAAAGAAGAAAAACCAGACAGAACCGATTCTCCAACATTAAGCGAAAAAACTGTTGGTAAAGAAACTGACAAAACAGATGAAGAAATGGATTTAAATAAAGAAACTGACAAAACAAATGAAGAAGTGGATATAAATAAAGAAACTGACAAAACAAATGAAGAAGTGGTTATAAATAGTACTAATAAAGAGAAAACTCCTGAGAACATGGAAGACGACGCGGAAGATAAAGGAACAGACGTTTCAAAGAAGTCTGGTGACAAAACTGGTCACATGAGCGAACCAGATCCACAAACTAAAACAATTGAAAGTCAAAATTCGAATGAAAATGTGCAAAAAGACAGTACAGAAGCAGAAAATGCTTCTGCAAAAGAAATCATTCCAATAACTGTTGAACCTAAAAATGATGAATCTCAAAATATGATGGAAGTGGATAATGATACCAACAAAACACAAGTACAAGTTAATGTGAAACCCACCAAACCAATTGCTAGAGTTGATATTCAGGGTACCATTGAAAAAATGCCAAAAGAAATTACCGAAAAAGACATAACTATTGATGCCATAAAAGATATTATCGGCGTAAATGCTGGGGAAACTAATAAAAACAAAGATATGGAAATATCTGATGTGTCTGAGTTAGATATAAACGATGTGATTGGTGTTACCAATAAAGAAAAAGATCAAAACGACATGGAATCAGAAGAAATAAATAAAAATGAGGTGGACATAGCGAAGTTAGATATAAATGATGTCATTGGTGTTGCCAGCAACGAAAAAGACATGGAGTCAGCAGAAACACATAAAAATGATGTGGACATAGCGAAGTTAGATATAAATGATGTTATTGGTGTTAATACTAACGAAAAAGTCGTAGAAATATCTGAAATAGAACCGGAGGGATCCAAGTTGGATGGCTCCCGTAGAGACTCTACTGATGACCCGAGTTTAAAAGATGGTTTTCCAGGCTTCGGTTTTATGAGCAAAATTAGCGTTAGAAATCTTAGTGAGATTATTGCCGTTAAAGATACTGACAAAGTAAATGTAAATGGTGACAAACAAATTGAAAACATTGGTGAAAAAGATACAGAAAATGTTTTAACTGAATCCGCAAAAACTGCTGAAAAAAATGATGATGAAAATGCTGAAAATATACCCCACAAGCCAATACCAA
Source organism: Aspidapion aeneum (assembly GCA_963576565.1). NCBI lineage: Eukaryota > Metazoa > Arthropoda > Insecta > Coleoptera > Brentidae > Aspidapion > Aspidapion aeneum. The sequence goes on along the minus strand of OY755046.1, from coordinate 61,131,223 downwards.
TCAAGAATGAAGCTGAGGAATCAACAATAGATAAACCAGAGAAAAAAGAAATGTCCTACGTGAAAAACGAAGGCGGCGAAAGGTTGTGGATCTGTAGATATTGCGACTACACGACTTATCAATCCGGAAGTCTGTTGGGGCACAGTTTGGCGCACGCAAAGAATGAGGTTATTCTGAAATGTTCTGAGTGCGATTTCAAAGCGACGAAGAGTGCTGTGATCAAGCACCGTGTTCGCACGCATGGGATTCTGGATAATACCGGATTAGACAAACAGTAAGTGGGAAGACCACTCCAAAATTTTCTGTCCAGTAATAAAATATTGGCATCAGTATGCATGTGCAGCTTTATGTTTTTGGAAAACGAAATTTTTTATCAATTTGTTACAACTGTGTGTGTTGCTCTGTCTGTTGCCGTTTTTTTTTTAAATTTGTGACTGGCAAACTTTGATGTGTTACAAAAATGTAATTCTGAATCTAATCTTTTGCTAATTTTTTAAAAACTCCTCAAAACTCAAATACTAAATACTAATAATAAAAATTGACTATAGGGTTATCGAGCACACGCTCTGGCCTACAATTTGGTTTAAACCGATTGGCTAGTTTTAAAGGAATGACTTGAAACATTGTTGAAAATTAACGATGTATAACACGCCCCCCTTACATCAGTGGAGCACCTTTTAATTAAATAAATTAGAGGTGGGGTAAGAACGATATATTTTCTTAAATTTTATTGTCCTACATGTCTGGTTTTAAAACTTTTAACAGCTGAAGAAATTTCCTTTCCAATTTGACTATTTTTGGGGCATCTATGCAAGATCTACTGCTGTTTTGAGGGGGGAGTGATATACATCGTTGGAAAGGAAATTTCTTCGGCTTTAAAAGTAGGTTTTAAAACCAGACATGTGGGACAGTAAAATTTAAGAAAATTAAAAAAAAAATAAAAATTTCCACACCTCTCATTTATTTAAATGCCTATAAAAGGTGCGCCACTGATGTAAGGGGGGGGGCGTGTTATACATCGTTAGCGACTACTTTTCATCAGCCTCAATAATTGTTACTTAGTTGTTTTTTTGCCAAGTTAAAAGTTTGCAAATAATTGGGAAATACTGTAAGAGAGCACTTTTGAGGGGGTGAGAGGGAGGATGCCCCCCACCCTCACTTTAAAGAAGGTCAACCAGAAAAAGTAATTTTTAAGTTATTACTAACCAAAAATAACTATTTACTCACTCTCATTATTATTTACTGAGTTACAAAAATGAATTGTTGTGATTTAAGGATTTCTACAAATACATTTATTTTTATTTCAAAGCGGCTATTTAAAAAATATATGTCTAGCTTAAAAAGTATTTAACTGTAAATGAGCTTTTAATCAAAAATATTTTTTGAGAAAAAAAGGATAAAAAATACCACAAAAAAAATATTAAAAAAATGTTCTTCTTTTTTCGTACGATAATGGAACATGCACCACTGTAGTCAGAGAGTACTAGGGCACCGGTTCAAAAGAGCGATATTTGAAACGGCAACATTTAAAACAGCGACATTTAAAAAAGCGACATATCAAAACGGCGACATTCAAAAGGGCGACATATTAAAACAGCGATATTCAAAAGACATCTAATAAAAACAGCGACATATCAAAACAGCGACATATCAAAACAGCGACATTCAAAACGGCGATAATTCAAAACAGCAACATTCAAAAGAGCGACAATTCAAAAATCAATAGTAAGCAACACTTATGACTGACCGCACCCACTATCAGTAAACCTTATAGTAACCACGATACATTAAGACATCAACAATCGTCAAATTAAGCCACTGCCAGTCACTTTTAATTAACGTTAAAATGGAAAGTTCTTCGCAAAAGGACAAATCGATTCTATACCATGAGGGCTATATGTTCGGTTTGATTCGATTCGGTTCGGTTAGGTTAGGTTCGGTTCGGTTGGGTTTGGTTCGGTTCTGTTCGGTTTGGTTCACACCTCTAAAATCCCGGGAAAGAAGTCAGGAAAGTTTTTTTTAATATCTTAGGAAAGAGACCCCTTACTCGAACTGTTGCTATTTTTTAAGACGCTGTTTTAATGTCGCTGTTTTTATTAGATGTCGCTCTTTTGCTCTTTTTAATATCACTGTTTTGATATGTCGCTATTTTAAATATCGCCGTTTTAAATATATCGCTATTTTAATCTGTCGCCCTTTTGATATGTCGCTGTTTTAACATGTCGCTGTTTTAATATGTCGCTCAAATGAGACCGCTATTTTGAATGTCGCCATTTTAAATGTCGCTCTTTTGAACCGGAGCTCTAAGAAACATCGTTGAAGAACATTTTTGGAAAAGTTGACTGTTTTCGACTTCTTAGCAAAAAACTATCAAAAAACACGTTTAAGGGGGAACCACCCCCCTGCCAGTGTTGAGGGAGTATTTCCCTTTCGTAAAATTTTCGGGCGAGTCTTATGTCTAGCCATACCAAGTGTGTTGCTTCTTTCATTAAACGCAGCATATCGCTTGAATCTTGGATGTATGGCCTGAACTATTATGACGTTTCCAATGCTCGTAATATAAACCCGTTATAATATGTGTGTTTTTGTTTCTTTTTAGAGAGGAAGAGGAAAAGCTACTAAAATGTCAACACTGCGATTATACTTGTTATGGAAAAGGAAGGATTTTCAGTCACACCGCTCTGCACGATTTGGGAAAACCGGTTTTCAAATGCACCTATTGCGACTTCAAGTCTACTAGGTAAGTGTTTCTTACACACACATTTAATAACACATCCCCACAAGGAAGACAAATGTCGAGGGTTAGACAGACCATGATATTCCTATGTCTATATCAGGGCAAGGCCAACAAAAAAATACAGGCCACGACCCTGAAAAAATCAGCCGTTCTCGGGGGCTGAATTTTACATTGGGTCTTAAGGGAGGTCAGACGTTTTTTCATGATATTTTCAAAATGGCACTACAGATTTCCGCGAAATTTCAGTGAAATATTCTCAGACACCACCCCGATATTCCAACAAAGTTTTCTAAGAAAGCAACATGATTAAAAGGTTAAAATCTCCAAGATTTAGAATTCCTTATCCATGTACCACATGCCAACTGTTATATTTGACATGTATTTGACTTTGTCATCTGTGTTTGTCATATTCGCTTTTCCTTTAAACTTAGTTTTTGTGTGAGCTAACGAAGCGGCTCTGAAAAATTAAGGATTACTATAGATTTAAAAAAAATTGTTCTGAAAGAATAAAGTGGAAACAATCTCAAAACCGGCTTTATTTTAAAAAAATTAAATATTCATGAACCGTCATTACAATTTAATATTTTAAAGACAATCAGCTGGGTCGTAATGTGACCATCAAAAAAATCAGCCCCGGATGTGACGTCAACAAAGTGGAGGATCGTGGCCCATCCGTTTTGATAGCCCTGTATTTCTATAAGGATTATCACACATGACGTCACATCGGGGGCTAATTTTTTTTTGATGGTCACGTCACGACACAGCTGATTGTCTTTAAAATATTAATGTTGGAATGATGGTTCATGAACAATTTTTTTTCCTTAAGTTTTCAGAGCTGTTTCATTAATTCACACAAAAATTGAATTTAAAGCAGAAGCGAATGTGTTCGTTTCTACGTGGAAAGTAATCGGATTACCTACATCTATTTGTTTGTATTCGGCACTCGGCAGACTTACTTAATGTGTTTACAAAAATTACTGCGTCAAAAAATGATTTTTTTGTAGTGTAATTTTGTTTTAAAAAGATTAACGCTGGTATTTTTGGATTCTAAATGAATTTTATTCTAAAAAATCATTAAAAAATCAAAAAAGTTTTAAAATACAAACAAATGAATAAATGCCATGACAAAACACAGATTACTAACCACAGAAATAGATAGGACACCCCCATCTTAAACTCTTAATACAATTAATGAAATTTCAACAGCGCCATCCCATAGCTGTTTGTTTGAACTAATTTTTGCGCTCTACTCCTTGAATATTATTATACAGGTCAGTTAGTTTTAAATTTTTTGTTGACATTCTTTGTTTTTTGAAAGGTAATAAAATGATGTCAAAAAAATAAAGTCCAAAAAATGGTTTTTTGCATAATAAAATAACAATTTATTTTAATCATAATTTATATTGGTATGAATACATTAAAAATCAGTAACTATTACACTTACGCCGAACCGAACCGTAACACAACAAGCACCTCTTATTCTAAACCTTTTTTGAGAGAGATCATCGCCCTGCTCTGCAAGATTTCACTTTTCCCTGATAAAACGCAAACACACCGAGTTTTTTTGGGTTTTTATCTCAAAAGAAATGTGAAGAAAATTCACGAAACATAAAAATTTGACAAGTTATGAGTTTTATCCAAAGATTATAGATTATAATATATATATTATTGTTTTATCGACGTGCACATCAAGTGCTTGACAAATTCAAATTCCAAAAGACATTTAAAGACACGCAGGATACACGGCTTAACGGTCCATTTTCTGCTGGGATAGCGCCATCGCGGAGGTGTTGTCCTGAACTAAAAGTACCGGCTGTAGCGCTAAAAATATTTGGCGGGAAACACAGATGACAAAGTCAAATACATGTCAAATATAACAGTTGGCGGCACATGGCAGGTAATTTTAATTCAAAATAAGGAATGCTAAATCTTGAAGATTTTAACCTTTTAATCATCTTGCAACCTTATAAAAGTTTGGAGGAATATCGAGATGGTGTCTGAATATTTCACTAAATTTCGCAGAAATTTGTAGTGCCATTTTGAAAATATGATAAAAAAAACGTCTGACCTCCCATAAGACACAACAGAGAGCTGATTTTTTCAGGGTCGTGGCCTGTATTTTTTGTTGGCCTTGTCTATATATCTATTTAGCCTTCTTCGATCCAACTTTGGCCATATGCGTCCCCTAGTATCTTCCACTCTTCTGTCTACCGCCGTGTTCATCCATCTAGTTCCCGCATGTTTCTTCAAATCGTCTGCCCATCTCATTTGGGGTCTTTCCTTACTTCTTTTACTTTCCCAAGGTCTCCAGTTTACAATACATTTGTTCTATTGTTCGCCTTTTTGTATGATATTACCAGCAAATTTCCATTTTAATTTTGCTACCTCTCTTCTGACATCCCTTACTTTTGGTTTTATTTCTTATCCATTCATTCCTTTTTTTTTCTATCTCTTAGATAGATATCACTGAAAAAACTTTTTTCTAGCTTTTTTTAAAACCTGCCAAAAAGGCACTAGATTATTTTATGCGAAACATCTTCTTGGCTCGTGAACTAAGAATTAGATTAAAGTTTTTAAATATACCTCTAGTTTTTTAAAAGTTGGATAAGGATTAGATTTTCATACACTTTTAGGACACTCTCTTATTATTTTGGCCACCACTGTAAATTTGATAAATTGCTCGCCAAACAATTATTTCTTTCCAGATACGCCCTCTTCCTTCATCGTAACAGCGCCCATGGGATTAAGGGTAAAGATCACGAGAAAAAACAGCCGTACAACAAAAAAATCGGTCTGGAAACCAAATCTTGGGAACTGCAAGGGATAATCGACGAAAACACGGCCAAGGAAGACTTGGAGACCATTCAGAGCATTCTGGCAACTGCGGAAGACCAGAAGAGTGACGAAGAAGGAGATCCTAATAGCAGCTTGCAAAGGAAACTTCGAAACCGAAGAAGCGTTGGTAAGTCTTCCTTTTTTCGCGCCTTTTTGTATTTTTTTTGTTCTGGGTCTTTTTTTTCTGTCTTTTTTTTCACGGATTGTATACCGCGTAAACAAGTTCATATCTAGGGGTATAAATTTCCATAAGAGGATAAAAAACAGATAGAATATAGCTATAGGTAAATTTAGTGGGAATAAGGACACTGTTGTTCTGGTAAATATACGTTTTAATCCATCGGTAACGTTTCGACAATGGTTTCTGTCTTCAGACCTTCGTACATTGGAACAACAAAAAACAAGAATTCAAGCACATCATGAAAACAAACGGCACAAAATTAAAAACGAAACCCAACATTAATCTGCTAATTATTTATATTTTCTTTTGTTTTGTTTATCAGACAGGTTATATTATCGGCGGCAAAATTATAAAACCTAAGTCCTAAAAAGCGAGAGGGCCCGTGACCCCTCACCCCCGACGTGCTGCCGCTGCTCCAAATCATTATTTTCCCAGAAAAATCGCAATAAAACCATAACACAAATTCAGCATAACCTCAAACAGATTGGGCGTTTAAGTTAAACATACTATTACACACAAAACTTTGACAGTTTGATCTATCAAAGGATTGTAGACCATACGGTTTAATAGATAGCACGGTTCTAAGTAATTGGTGTATAATTCTAGCGGTTTCGTTATTTTTAGTGACCTACAAAGAACCAGACGAGAACCAAATATTCATGGTCGAAAACGACATCGCTGTACCCGCCGCGCCTGCGCCGGTTCCCAAAAAGACGCCTATCAAAAATCGACCCGCTAAACTTCCTACGAAACACAAAACTGCCGACGCGTCTTCTTCGCTTGAAAGTTCTGACAGTGACAGTGACGTCAGCAGCATTGAGGGTGGCGATGTCGCTGACGCTGATGATGACGTAGATGACAATGAAGGCGATATTAGCTGTCAGTTGGAAAAGGTGGTGCCTAAGAGTGAGACAATTGTCAAGAAGGACGTCGTTACCCGCCTTAAAGACCACAGTAAGTATATTATTACAGCCAAGACTATTGGGATCGTCTAAAAAAAACTCAAACTACCAAATTTTGTGATGGCGTCTGGAACTAATTTTCTTGCTAATTTTAACCAAATATATGAAGACTATCATTCGTCCATTTGTTGTGATATTTTCAGGACCCTCATAACTTTTTCGTATCTTTAAAATAGTACTTGCCAATAAAGTTCTATCTGAAACACAATTTGGTTGTTTGCTAAACAGATCAACACAGCTATTTTTAACGTAATAACATTTATAATTGAACAACTAGACAGAAAGCATCATGTATCAGGCCTATATTTCGTTCTTTCTAAGGCCTTTGATACAGTAGACCATCAAAAACTGCTAAACAAACTGCGTAACTTTGGAATAATAGAGGCTTGTGCCAAACTTATCAGCTCATATCTAAGCAAACAGACCGTAAGTATGAGGCAGGCTACTCTCAAATCACCCATATAAATGAGGGAGTCCCACAAGGATTGATTTGGGATCTCATTATCTTCCTGCTGTACGTCGACGGCCTGTCGGCACTGGCTGACGCTGATCTCGTCTTACAATTTGCTGATGACACAGGTGCAGTGGCTTGTGGCCAATTAAAATGCGTTGGGTGACATTTGTGGCAAACTAAATACGTTGCCGCCATTTTGTGACACTGTAAATAGAATAATAACGCTGTGCCAATTTGTGACACTAAAATCAACTTACTGAGTAATTTAACAAATATCTGGAAGCAGAACTGTATTTTCCAGCTAGGTAAAACATTGATATGCCCGGTAACTTTTATACAGTGGAGAAGGGGGGTTCAGAAGATCTTAATTAAAATACAGTTCAACCCAAACGTTGTAGCCAAACAATGAAACTCTACTTACTTCCGAGGCTTCCAGAGTATTTGTGTAATTAAGAATAACCAAAAAAATTGACTAATAAACAAGAAAAAATTCTAAAAGATTCCTAAATGAATCAAAATGACACAAATAGAAAGTTCCTTATAGGTAGATGCACATTTCCAACAGGTCACAGTGTACCTACATTTGAGTCGGTAATGTAAGACTCATTTATATCAATGATTGTTAAAAAATATATATACTTCCAAAATTATTCTGTCATAGGAGAGATCTGGGCCAAATATCTGCTGTCATCATTCTACGTTGGGTAGAATGAGACAGAGAGCAACCCAGTCCGAGATCTACCCCATGAGGTAAAACAGTGTAAAGAAACCGCTAAAAAAATATAATCTCATCTCTCTTTTGTCTCTGCAAAGTTGGTCATTGGGATTGTACAAATAACACAAAAATTTAGTTCATCTTGTGTCGAATATGGGGTAAAAAAGGAAAATTATCAAAAAAAAATAAAGATGAATCCCGAATCCTTATCTCAGGTGTCGGCGAGCTGTTCGGCGGCGGCAGGAAGAATGAATAATTGGTGTGAATCTAATAAACTAAAACTTAATGTTGAGGAAACTAGTCTCATTGCATTTAAAAAAATTGGGAGTGCTGAAGCTCCTTTATATGTTCCATTAAGTGGTAAATCCATTCAAGAAACTGAAAAAACAAAGTTCCTTAATGTAATTATTTGTATTGTTTGTTTACCTGTACTTTAAGAACTTTTGTGATTTCTAATTAGTATTTGTTTTTTAAACACACTGTGTTATATTTAAACCTTAAAGGATCAAAAGATCTATTTTTGACGTTGCTTTTGTATTTTATAAATAATTTGATGGCAGAAATAAATTAAACTAAACTATAACTATTGCCACTTTTGCCTAAAATTACACAGAAACAATTTTTTTTAGCTGTTTTTTTTTAAACGTGACAAAAAAACACAACATTATTTTATGAGGAAAATCGTGGAATCACGTGAACTGAGAACTGGATTGAAGTTTTCAAATGCACCGGTTGTTGTTGCAAATTCTACAACTTTAGGGAGTTAATCTACTTTTGGCCAATACTGTAAAGTATTGTAAAAGAATGTCACACAAACAAAACAGGCTCCATAATTTTTTATTTTATTTATTTCAAGGTGTTCCCCCACAACTATATCGAGAAGACAACTGGTCAAGTACACCGACAACTATCGACAATGACAATGACACTAATGACAGTTCGTATGCCCCTAGCTTGTTGAGTCAAGTGGACTCAGACACTGAAGAGAAAAAAGACAAGAAAGAGAAGGAAAGATGGAGAAAACAAGATCCTGGTGACCTCAGGTGTACACTGTGCGATTTTTATACAAAGTGAGTTAGACAGAGAGATATTATACAGGGTGTTCAAAGTTAAGCCAGCACTATTACTAACTTCGTTAATATTAGAGCTGCAGGGTCGATTAAGTGAACATAGTTGTAGTGTTTTTTTCGCTGATAACGCTGGTGACAACAGAAAGATAATTAAATGACAGGTAGGTGAGTTATGGTAAAAAATCAATTTTTTTTAAATGGGACACCCGGTACACAGTAACGCTAATGGAAAGAGAATTTAGCTTTAAAGAAAAGTTGTTCAATGACTTTTTTTTAAAGGCAAGAATAACAAAGTTATTAACAACTTTCCTAAGCATAGGAGGCTTTAGTTTTTAAATCATTTGAAAGCCTATGTGATATATTTATGTTATTTAAACCGAGTAAATATTTATGATTGCGCAAATATTCACGGATGAAAACAGATTTACTATAAAATACATGTAGACCTGAAAAGGGTTCCGTAATGAGAGGGCGTCCCATGTGACGTCACTCCAACGCTGCTTTCTCATAGGTCAGCCGCACGGCCATATTGCCTACGTCACTAGCACTTTGTCACGGCGTAGGAAATTTGTACTGTGTTTGTCGTTTTACTAATATGCAAACACTACATTATGTTTACAAAATCGTTAATATCTTTTTTATTTTTGCCTATAGGAAAAAAAGTCAAAAGAACAAAAATTAAATTTTCTATTAAAAAAAAAATCTGAAATATTTTACAGTTTACTATAACTAACGTACGTATTGTTTGACTTTTATTTTGTGTTCACCACCGTTATCAGCTGAAAAAATAATACAACTTCGCCCATTTAACCCATCCTCTAGCCCTACAAATATCGAAATTAGCAATTTAGTGCCGATTTAAAACTTTCTGTATATATTATAGCTTAAGAAAATTTAAGATATACAGGGTGTCCCAAAAATATAATGACAAACTGTAAGAGGTGGCAGGGGTCATCAAAACAAACATTTCTTGTCCAGTAAACATATGTCCGCAAATGAGCCGTTTGGGCTCTAGAGCAAAAAAACTGTTTCTGGTACTATTTTGCTCATTAATTGAATTGATGTAGAATCATGCGCCATCTTGGATTTCACAGAAATGTCAAAAAGTCGGATACTCTCAAGCCTTAGTTTTCGATAGAGATCAAAATCACAAAAATTGAACAAAGACCAAAAAAACAACAGCCGCAAAAAAAATTTAGGGTTTTTTTGGGCCACCAGATATTTTACGTATAGTATGTCTGAAGATTTGTTTTTTCTTTTAGAGCACCTACGTCGATGCATACTCACACGACGGCACATAAATATAAAAAGACGAAACAGTGTATCTGGTGTGATTATAAGTATATTGAACATGGTGACATGTTTTACAACCATAAAAAATTGGTAAGTAATATTTCTAGGTTAGGCTGGGTTGGGTTCTAAATACAGAAGAAACTTCATTGGAGCATCCCTTGTTAAGATACAACCACTTAAAGGGGGTACATAGCATTTATGACGATGTATCTCCGTAGTTGTTCGTAAAATAATTTTTTGCTGCGAACTGGTTTATTTTGGGCAAAAAATCCAAGAGACATTTTTTATTTACAATGAAACAGGCTTTCGGAAATACATTTTTAAATGGTAAACAAATAAGACAAAAAGTTACATTGGAAATAAATTTTAAGGGTTGCGTTTTCCACCTCTTACAACCATAGGGTAAACCAAATAAATTACCGGCTGTGTTAAGTGTCTTTTTGGTAGTAGAAAATGTCAGGTTAATTTGAATATTGTAACTTTTTTAGTGCTTGTGAAAAAAATTGTTAAACAAATTTTTTTTATCCCCTTTAAGGGCTGTATCTTAACAAGGGATGCTTCACTGAAGTTTCTTTATATTAAAGATCATACCTTTTTTTCGATGAGGAATCACCCCCTTAAATGTTTTACACTTATTTAGTTACACCCTGTAGATATATAGCTAAGCAACAACAATCAAAATCGACGAAGGAACCAAGCCAAAACATAAGAAGAGGTGTGAGACAGGGTGTGACAATATCCCCTAAACTATTTAAGTTATGACATTTTCAATTTGCTAAAAATAAACAATATTTCAAGATTTTAGCCATAATTTATCAATTTTGCTCATTTAAATTTATATATATGTAGATTATCATTTGTCAAATTGTGAAATTTTTACGACTTTAACATTGAAGTTTTCAAATGCACTACTTGTTCTTTAATAGTTAGTACATAGTCAGACTTATATAAAATTTTAGGTTTCTTAATTGGTTTTTTTAGGAACATCCTGAACGAATCCGTAGTTACAATAAAACTGGCAAATATTCCTTTCATTCAGTCAAAGCTGAGATCAATTTAAAGGTAATATTCTTGTTTTTTATTTCACTTTAAAAGCTGTTTTTAAAAATTTTTAAGTTGTGCTCTATTTGTTTTTCACAAAATTGCGGTAAATTTCTTATTTATGAGTTTAGGGGTTAAGTAAGTAAATCCAAGTAATACCTAAAAATAAAGTGATAATTTACCAAGTACCACTAACACTATATGGTGTTCCATTAAAAATGACTTAAATTAATCAATCTAGATTTTTACAGAAACATAAGTTTAACAATTTTAAAATATTTATTTCCATTACATTTAAAAAAATCAACATTTTTTGAAAAAATTAAAATCTTAAACTATAGACCCGTTTCAGTTCTTCCAATTTTTATATAACCAAAAAGCTTGTCTTGTGTCCTTAAAATTTTTAAAAAGCCTTTGATACTATCAATCACAATATTTTATTTAAAAAATTATATAACAGGAATAAGGGGTAAAATTTACTACTGGTTTAAGAGCTACTTGGAAGATCGACAATTTGTAAAAATTAATAAAAATCAAAGTTCACTTAAAAAACTTACTTGTGGTGTGCCACAAGGTTCCTGCTTGCGCCAATTTTATTTTTAATATACATCAATTCAATAGAAAAACTAAAATTAAATGGAAATATTAGATTATTTGCAGATGATCCAACACTCAAATACAAAGGAAAAATTTTAATGAAATAAAAATCTTACAAAATTACCTTCCAACAAACAAATCAATCATTAATTTAAAAAAATCATTTTTTATGTATTATAATAAAAAAAAATTCAATGAAATTTGAAAACAATAACATAGTATATAAACTTTTATTTTTAGAACGAACAGAAGTTAATGTGTATGAACTACTTGGTTATCTAAACTTATATAAATTATATAATTTAAAAATATCAATATTCATTCATTCACTATTAACAAAACAAAAAACATCAAATTTAAATATTCAAAGAAATGATTGTCATAATCATACAACTCACCAAAATAAAAATTTTAAATTAATATAGTTTAAAACGAATATTGGCAAAAACTGTTTATTATATTCAGGTATTACCATTTTTCCAAAAATCATTCATTTATTTAAAAAATATACAAAACATTATTTTCTTTAATTATTATTTAATTTTATTTGAATTCAGTTGCTTATATTATTTTTTTTATGCATTTGTTTTGTACTTTCCCTGTAATAGACATTAAGTTTGTTGGAAAATAAATTGAATAAAAAAAAAGTTCTTAGACTTAGTACTTTTTAAAAATTCTTCCTTTTTTACCAGAAAACACAAATTTAGACAAAAAAGTAAAATATTATTAAACGTTTTTTTTTAAAATTAAAATGGAATTTTTACATTTCCTCCCTGTGGGGGAGTGACATAGAGGTACATATGAAGGTTCAAATTGTGCACTTTTTTCAAGGAATTTGGGTGCTAATCTTTTTCGGATATTTGAAATAGAAAATCCAAGTAATTCCTAAAAATAAACTGACACTTTACTATGTGCTACTTGATATATTTTTGGTGCAAGTGACTGAAAAAACTGTTTTTTGTAGACTGTAAAAACTGAAAAACCGGATAAAAAGCCGTCACAACCGCAGCTTTACGAAGCCTTGCGTAAAAAATTCCAAATAGAAAACGATTGTTTAGTCGACTTAAGTGACTCTATTGTATCAAGAAATGTCGTAACTACAAAAGTACAACCGGAATATTATGACGACATTAAGCTTATGGAACCAGCTATTATGTCAAGCAAGTCAGCTAAAAAGGTATGGCTTTCTATAACAAAAAATTTAAAAAATGTCATAATTTTTTCGGTATGTCACTCTCTCACAGGTTTTTTCTAGGTAAAAGTACATGGTGTTTTATTAAATTCTTCCCACCATTTTTGGCCATGAATTTTCGTAATAAAAAAAAACGTTTCGTCAGAAAAATTATAAAATAAAGGACGTCGCACAAATAACATGGTCGTTGGGCTTCGGTGGAATGCTTTAAGACTTACGTATATTATAGGCGAAATTCTCCCATACACCGTTTAAATGGGACAAATCTTTGAAACTTTAAAATTTCCATCCAAAGTTTTCAATTTGAGAATGTTTTTATTATAAAATAAAGAAATATGTCAAGACAATTTTTTTTTAGTTTGGCAATTTGCAGAAATAGAATTTATTACCTTAAGACTGGGTGTGATAAGTTGTCAAATAACAATAAACTGTTAAAATGTATTGAGCCGTGACCCTTAATATTTGCATTTAATAAAGGTCACTTATTTGAAAAATGCTTTATAATAACCCTACACTTCGTCTAACAATTTCCCATGATAAACTGTCATCAAAATGATTTGACATATTGCCTTGTTTTTAATATCACAACATTGTCAAGTTCCAAAACTCCTGAAGCTCATCCCCATTTAAATGTATGGGGGGATCTCCTCTATAGCATACGTGAGTCTAAAAGCATTCCACCGAAGCCCAACTCTCATGTAATTTGTGCGACATCATTTTATGCTGTAACTAAAGAAGAAAAAATTTAACCTTAAAATCCGATCTTTTAAAAATATTGCCAATTTTAACATAACGTATTTGATTTTAACTAAATTTCGTTATTGTGAAATGATTCTGACTGTGAGAGAGTGACTTTTCAATATGTTTAATTTATTTTCATTATTTATTTACACATAACACATAATATTTTGGTTAATTTTCTTACGTATTATACAGGGTGTTTTTTCGTCATGAAGAAAAAGATTAAAAAACGTTTTGTCAAAAAAAATTAAAAATAAATGACGTCGCACAAATAACATGGGCGTTGGGCTTCGGTGGAATGCTTTGAGACTTACGTATGGTATAGACGAGATCCTCCCATACAACGTTTAAATGGGACAAATCTTCCGATGAGCTCCAGGAACTTTGGAATTTCCATCCAAAGTTTGCAATTTGAGAATGTTTTCATAATAAAAATAAATAAATATGTCAACAGATTTGGCAATTTTTTTAGTTTGGCAATTTGCAGAGATAGAATTAATTACCTTAACACTGGGTGTGATAAGTTGTCAAATGAAAATAAATTGTTAGAATGTAATGACCCGTGACCCTCGTATTTGCATACATAATGAAGGTCACTTATATGAAAAATGCTTTATACCAACCCTACATATGCAGTCTTGGTCTAACCATTTGCCGTAATAAGCTATCGTCGAAATGATTTAACATATTTCCTTGTTTTTAATATCACAACATTGTCAAATTTCAAAGCTCCTGAAGCCCATCCGAAGATTTGTCCTATATAAACGTTGTATGGGAGGTTATCCTCTATAACATACGCGAGTCTAAAAGCATGTCACCGAAGCCCAATGCCCATATAATTTGTGCCACGTTATTTCATGCTGTAACAGAGGAAAAAATTTAACCTTAAAATCCGATCTTTTTAAAATATTGATAATTTTAACTAAATTTCGTTACTGTGAGGAAATGATTCTGACTGTTAGAGAGTGACTTTTGAATATGTTTGCAATTTATTTTTATTATTTATTTACAAATATAAAAGGGGTAAAAAGAAGTTTTTGTTTTTCTTATATTTTTCCGTGGGTAGCTCGAAAGCTGAACCTTACGGGGATCCAAGATCTAATGGACACCTAATAAGTGTTGACAGTTAACTGTTTCCTCCTTATAGGACTCCCTGAAAAACGCTAATCAGCGTTGCTCTGGCCTGAAAGACAGAAGAGCTGTCGTAGCTCACTAATGGTTTATTTTTCTTTGCAATCGATCTTTTCATCGATCGATATTACAGCAGTTTATTCTCGCCTGCTCTTGTTCTAGTTTCTCTCGTATCTCGGTAGATGGCGCCTCTTGCGAGGGTTTTCTCACTATAGACATAGGATTAGAGACAAAACCGTCTAATTAACTTCGCAAGGGTGTCACATTGACCAAGCACTGTTCTGAGGAGTCTCATCAGGACGAAACAGTTAACTGTCAACACTTATTAGGTGTTCATTGAATCTTGGACCCCCGTGAGGTTAAGCTTTCGAGCTACCCACAGAAAAATATGAGAGAAACAAAAAACTTCTTTTTACCCGATTAGCCACGAAACTTGTTTGATTTTTTAAATTCACGGGTACTAAATTTTACGTTTGTTGCTATTTTATGTGTGTGTGTGTGTGTGTGTTTCAGCTCTTTTTCGAAGTCTTTAATTGTTTGGAATTATTTTTTTTTAGAAAACAGAGGGCATCAATTGTTCAAAATGCCGCTACGTTGCTCTGGACCAAGAAGATCTCGAATCACATTCCATTATCCACAATTTTAAGATTACAACACCGCCAAAACAGCAATTCGTTGCGAAAAAAAAGACAACATCTATTGCTACATCATTTAATAAGGTTTGTCTAGGGGTCCTGCATTACAATTTTAAAGCTTTTTTTTAGGAAGTTTATAAGTAGGACCCCTAACTGTGGTAACTTGTCTAGGGTCCTGTATATGATTTACACTTTTTTTTCACATTATTATTCACAATTTTAAGAATACAACACCGCCAAAACAGCAATTCGTTGCGAAAAAAAAGACAACATCTATTGCTACATCATTTAATAAGGTTTGTCTAGGGGTCCTGCATTACAATTTTAAAGCTTTTTTTTAGGAAGTTTATATGTAGGACCTCTGTGGTAACCTATCTAGGGTCCTGCATATGATTTATACTTTTTTTCACATTCCATTATTCACAATTTTAAGATTACAACACCGCCAAAACAGCAATTCGTTGCGAAAAAAAAGACAACATCTATTGCTACATCATTTAATAAGGTTTGTCTAGGGGTCCTGCATTACAATTTTAAAGCTTTTTTTTAGGAAGTTTATAAGTAGGACCCCTAACTGTGGTAACTTGTCTAGGGTCCTGTATATGATTTACACTTTTTTTTCACATTATTATTCACAATTTTAAGAATACAACACCGCCAAAACAGCAATTCGTTGCGAAAAAAAAGACAACATCTATTGCTACATCATTTAATAAGGTTTGTCTAGGGGTCCTGCATTACAATTTTAAAGCTTTTTTTTAGGAAGTTTATATGTAGGACCTCTGTGGTAACCTATCTAGGGTCCTGCATATGATTTATACTTTTTTTCACATTCCATTATTCACAATTTTAAGATTACAACACCGCCAAAACAGCAATTCGTTGCGAAAAAAAAGACAACATCTATTGCTACATCATTTAATAAGGTTTGTCTAGGGGTCCTGCATTACAATTTTAAAGCTTTTTTTTAGGAAGTTTATATGTAGGACCCCTAACTGTGGTAACCTATCTAGGGTCCTGCATATGATTTATACTTTTTTTTCACATTCCATTATTCACAATTTTAAGATTACAACACCGCCAAAACAGCAATTCGTTGCGAAAAAAAAGACAACATCTATTGCTACATCATTTAATAAGGTTTGTCTAGGGGTCCTGCATTACAATTTTAAAGCTTTTTTTTAGGAAGTTAATAAGTAGGACCCTTAACTGTGGTAACTTGTCTAGGGTCCTGCATATGATTTATACTTTTTTTCACATTCCATTATTCACAATTTTAAGATTACAACACCGCCAAAACAGCAATTCGTTGCGAAAAAAAAGACAACATCTATTGCTACTTCATTTAATAAGGTTTGTCTAGGGGTCCTACATTACAATTTAAACGTTTTTTATTTTAGGAAGTTTATAAGTAGGACCCTTAACTGTGGTAACTTGTCTAGGGTCCTGTATATGATTTACACTTTTCTTTCACATTCCATTATTCACAATTTTAAGATTACAACACCGCCAAAACAGCAATTCGTTGCGAAAAAAAAGACAACATCTATTGCTACATCATTTAATAAGGTTTGTCTAGGGGTCCTGCATTACAATTTTAAAGCTTTTTTTAGGAAGTTTATATGTAGGACCTCTAACTGTGGTAACCTATCTAGGGTCCTGCATATGATTTATACTTTTTTTCACATTCCATTATTCACAATTTTAAGATTACAACACCGCCAAAACAGCAATTCGTTGCGAAAAAAAAGACAACATCTATTGCTACATCATTTAATAAGGTTTGTCTAGGGGTCCTGCATTACAATTTTAAAGCTTTTTTTTAGGAAGTTTATATGTAGGACCTCTAACTGTGGTAACCTATCTAGGGTCCTGCATATGATTTATACTTTTTTTTCACATTCCATTATTCACAATTTTAAGATTACAACACCGCCAAAACAGCAATTCGTTGCGAAAAAAAAGACAACATCTATTGCTACATCATTTAATAAGGTTTGTCTAGGGGTCCTGCATTACAATTTTAAAGCTTTTTTTTAGGAAGTTTATATGTAGGACCCCTAACTGTGGTAACCTATCTAGGGTCCTGCATATGGTTTATACTTTTTTCACATTCCATTATTCACAGTTTTAAGATTACAACACCGCCAAAACAGCAATTCGTTGCGAAACAAAAGACAACATCTATTGCTACATCATTTAATAAGGTTTGTCTAGGGGTCCTGCATTACAATTTTAAAGCTTTTTTTTAGGAAGTTAATAAGTTGGACCCTTAACTGTGGTAACTTGTCTAGGGTCCTGTATATGATTTACACTTTTTTTTCAGGAAATTAACATCTGTCTATTGTAGTGCTAAAGTGTTTATCCCTTGTTCACACCCCCCTTAAATTAAAGTGACAATATTTTAAAGTGATTTTGGCAATCTGTTTTGCCAAACAATAAACTGCAAACCACAACTCCCTCTATATATAACAAGCCTGATCCTACTTTAAAATGCAACATTGTCGAATGCTGACAGACCTAAAATTTCGATTAAAGTTACAATAACGAAAAAATTGGCTGACAGGAAAAGAATAAAAATGTCGGCTTGTTAAAAAAGGGGCTAGCTGAGAATTAAAAAAAAAACGTCGCTCTTCGACTGTGTTGCAATTCAAAGAAAGATCAGGTTTGTTAATTTGAGGGGGCTATGCCTGGGTGTATAGTATACCATTTGACATTTATTTTACTGGCATTTAATTGTTATGAAGAAGTACTCCATAACTTTCTGTAGAGGTTCCAAGGAATGAAAAAGAAAATCTCTGTCTTCCTCTACTAAATTAGTAGAGGAAGACAGAGATTTTCTTTTTCATTTAATTGTTAATTTTTTTTTTAAAAGATTTATAAAATGTGCTCTTTACTTTTACAAAAATTGCATTAAGAATTTAATTTTAGATTAGTTTGTTGCTATAAATTATTTTGTTGCTATATTTTTGCTTTCTATTTTTCTTAGAATTAGCTTTAATTTGGAAAATTTTCGACACTTTTGTTTTGTGAAATATAGTTTTAAATCAATGGCCATGTTTCGATGATGTTTTTCGTCTTTTTCAGACCTTCAAGCAAAAGTATATATTTTAAGCAACTAACTAAATATAAATTTAAAAAAAGAAGGAGTCACAATGATTTTCTAATATTTTTGATTATATTAGGAAATTATTGTCAAGTATTTTTTTAAATGTTTAATTTATATTGTCATGTTCCTTCATAGACTTGGATTTTGCTTAGTTGTTTAAGTTTAAGGGTCTGTCGTCAAAACGTCACCAATGAATTAAATATACATTTTACAAAAGAATAGTGTCCTTATCCCACTATATCTGGCTGTAATTAACATTTAACCTAACTTATTTTTTTCTAATTTTATAGACCTCGCCTTGCGCTAGGAAGAAAACCGCAGTTCCTCAAAAGTACATCATGGCCACTCCTAAAGCTTCACCTGCCCAGGCCAGTCAGAAATCGTTGGTGGCTCCCTCTAGGACTTTGGCGAGGAAAAGAAGGTCGGATACGAGTGACGAGGACGACGCGCATCCTAGCGACGATTTTGAGGTTCCTAAGAAGAAAGCTGTAAGTAATGGGGTGAGTCTGCAAAAAGTGTCCTTTCAGATAGTCCAGTCATTATAGAATTTTCGCTTGCAAAAGGTGGTGTAGTCGCGATTTTGACAAATGTTGTTGACATTGGAGTCCTAAAAACAAATTTTACCTTGGGGAGGGGGGGCTTCCCCCGCCACACTTTAGTCTGAAACTTCAATATTTTGGCCAAAAATACCAAAAACTAACTTAACAATAAAACAATATATTTTTTAAAGCTAAATAATGGCACCTTAAAATTCCAGCATGATTGGCTTCATTGCCAAAGCAGTCTTCGAAATATCGTTGTTTTAATTTGATATTTTCTGACAATGAGCAGTTGTTTTTTTATTGTTCATTATTTTTCACTAACTTGAATGTGCTATTTCTAAGAAGTGCTAACAGTTATAAAAAATTTTAAGAATGGCTTTTTTCACCAAAGGTAAGTAGATTATTAGCTCACACATATACTATACTATAGTAGTGTGAGCTATGGTGATCCTAATTTTTTCGAGAAAAAAAAGTTGCTCCGATTTCAAATTTTTTTATATATCTTTGCGTTTCAGATGATTTTGAAACTTTTTTGTTGCGCCGTCTG
This sequence comes from Aspidapion aeneum, assembly GCA_963576565.1. NCBI lineage: Eukaryota > Metazoa > Arthropoda > Insecta > Coleoptera > Brentidae > Aspidapion > Aspidapion aeneum. The sequence continues at coordinate 61,111,441 of OY755046.1, read as the reverse complement.
TCTGTCTGTCTGTCTGTAACGACCAACGCGCATAACTCAAAAACCGCTTGGTCGATTTTAATTAAATTTGGTACCTAGGCTGGGTCTTGGGTCGAGATGGTCCCATTTAAAAATGAACAAAATCCACCGAACACAAACCAAATAAAAGGGTGGGGGTAGATTTCAAAAATTAGAGTTTATGTGAAAATATGGCGTGTGTGATATCAAACGAAAGGTAATTGAGTCTGGAGTTAAACAAAATACATTTTAATTTATTTTAAAAAAAGGGTGGGGGTATATTTGAAAAATTAGAGTTTAAGTGAAAGTATGGCGTGTGTGATATCAAACGAAAGGTAATTGAGTCCGGAGTTTAACAAATAACATTTTAGTTTTTGGTTTTTTTAAGGGTGGGGGTAGATTTTAAAAATTTGAGTTTAAGTCTAAACATGGCTTGTGTGGTATCAAACAAAAGGTAATTTACTCTGGAGTTGAATAAAATATATTTCAGTTTTTAGTTATATTAGCTCACACGTAAACTATAACTATAGTACCTAGTGTGAGCTTAGGGGCCCATATATTGGCAGAGTATTAGCTCACACATATACTATACTATAGTAGTGTGAGCTATGGTGATCCTAATTTTTTCGAGAAAAAAAAAAGTTGCTCCGATTTAAAAATTTTTTATATATCTTTGCGTTTCAGATGATTTTGAAACTTTTTTGTTGCGCCGTCTGTCTGTCTGTCTGTCTGTCTGTATGTCTGTCTGTCTGTCTGTCTGTAACGACCAACGCGCATAACTCAAAAACCGCTTGGCCGATTTTAATGAAATTTGGTACCTAGGCTGGGTCTTGGGTCGAGATGGTCCCATTTAAAAATGAACAAAATCCACCGAACACAAACCAAATAAAAGGGTGGGGGTAGATTTCAAAAATTAGAGTTTATGTGAAAATATGGCGTGTGTGATATCAAACGAAAGGTAATTGAGTCTGGAGTTAAACAAAATACATTTTAATTTATTTTAAAAAAAGGGTGTGGGTATATTTGAAAAATTAGAGTTTAAGTGAAAATATGGCGTGTGTGATATCAAACGAAAGGTAATTGAGTCCGGAGTTTAACAAATAACATTTTAGTTTTTGCTTTTTTTAAGGGTGGGGGTAGATTTTAAAAATTTGAGTTTAAGTCTAAACATGGCTTGTGTGGTATCAAACAAAAGGTAATTTACTCTGGAGTTGAATAAAATATATTTCAGTTTTTAGTTATATTAGCTCACACATAAACTATAACTATAGTACGTAGTGTGAGCTTAGGGGCTCATATATTGGCAGAGTATTTTTTAATAATTTCAGTCACAGGGATTTTAAACTTATTCTTTAAACACCACTGATACAAATAATGTGCAAGAAATGCATGAAATTTTTATTTTTCTTTATTTTATTGGACCAACAAAAAAGCTTTCAAGAACTTTCAAATTGATTTTTGTGAAAATATTTTCGTCCTAATTTGTACTTTCCGGAGTACATACACTTATAGTGCGAAAAGGTGCGATAGTCTCCAAATTCGATATTAAACATGACCATACATATTCTGATAAACACAAAGTACCTATTCTAGTGTCTTCTATATAGATAGTAATGAGCAAAGTACCTTAAAAGAAGCAGAATAAATCATAAATATCAAAACTCCTGTTTTAGCAATGAACTTTAAAAAACACGGAAAAAATTTAAGATGGCCGCCAAAATAGATACGAAATTAATAGAAACTGCAAACATTTAAAGCAGATACATCGGTATTGGGGTATTTGGAGCATCTAAATTCAAATATAGAATATTTTTTATTGGGGGAGGGAAAGAACAGTTTAGAATGGTGCTAAAATAAAAAAAATTAATGGATTTTAATTATTTAAGTTGCTCCTATCACCCCCTCCCCCCCCTGGTCGTCTAAACTAAAATATGATGATAACTATAAAATCCTCGATTTAAATCATTCATCGGATTCATCCCCTCTTTTACACCCTGTATGTGAAGGTAAGAACTTCACTTCAAGTGTTTAATGCAATATTAGGTATTTCTATTCGCTAAATCCAACCAGAAAGAGAAAAACTGTTTAGCATTCCCCTGGGAGGAAGAGTCGTGGGAGTGGGAATCTATAAACAATTTTCTATGGAAATTATAATAGGCACGACTAAACTTCTATATGAATTTTTATTTTAGTCTCTACGGGGGAAGCCGAAGGAGAAAAGAGGGGTGCTGGGGCATGGTCATATCCAACCCAGAACAAGGGGCAGGTTTTGAAACTCCATGGCCTTCTAAATTTAGAGAGGGGGGGGGGAATTCATAATATAATTGAATTTCAATATCCGATTTTAAAAATTCATCGGTCTTGGGGTATTTGGAGCATCTAAATTCAAATATATAATATTTTTTATAGGATGAGGGAAAGAACAGTTTAGAATCGAGGGGGAGGTGGTGCTAAAATAAAAAAAATAAATGGATTTTAATTATTTAAATTGCTCCTATCACCCCCTCCCCCCCCCTGGTCGTCTAAACTAAAATATGATGATCACTATAAAATTATCCTCGATTTAAATCATTCATCGGATTCATCCCCTCTTTTACACCCTGTATGTGAAGGTAAGAACTTCACTTCAAGTGTTTAATGCAATATTAGGTATTTCTATTCGCTAAATCCAACCAGAAAGAGAAAAACTGTTTAGCATTCCCCTGGGAGGAAGAGGCGTGGGAGTGGGAATCTAATTTTACCTTGGGGGGGGGCTTCCCCCGCCACACTTTAGTCTGAATCCCCAATATTTTGGCCAAAAATACCAAAAACTAACTTAACAATAAAACTGTTTATTTATATTTTTTTAAAGCTAAATAATGGCACCTTAAAATTCCAGCATGATTGGCTTCATTGCCAAAGCAGTCTTCGAAATATCGTTGTTTGAATTTGATATTTTCTGACAATGAGCATTTTTTTTTTATTTTTCATTATTTTTCACTAACTATTTCTAAGAAGTGGTTATAAAAATTTTTAAGAAAAGAAATGTGCGATAGTCTCCAAATTCGATATTAAACATGACCGTACATATTCTGATAAACACCTATTCTAGTGCATTCTAAGTTGTGTTTCCGTGTGTCTTCTATATGGATAGTAATGAGCAAAGTACCTTAAGAGAAGCGGAATAAATCATAAATATCAAAACTCCTGTTTTAGCAATGAACTTTAAAAACCACGGGAAAAATTTAAGATGACCGCCAAAATAGATACGAAATTAATAGAAACTGCAAACATTTAAAGCAGATACATCGGTCTTGGGGTATTTGGAGCATCTAAATTCAAATATAGAATACTTTTTATTGGGGGAGGGAAAGAACAGTTTAGAATGGTGCTAAAATAAAAAAAATAAATGGATTTTAATTATTTAAGTTGCTCCTATCACCCCCTCCCCCCCCCCCTGGTCGTCTAAACTAAAATATGATGATCACTATAAAATTATCCTCGATTTAAATCATTCATCGGATTCATCCCCTCTTTTACACCCTGTATGTGAAGGTAAGAACTTCACTTCAAGTGTTTAATGCAATATTAGGTATTTCTATTCGCTAAATCCAACCAGAAACCGAACCGAACCGAACCGAACCGAACCGAACCCCTGGGAGGAAGAGGCGTGGGAGTGGGAATCTATAAACAATTTTTTATGGAAATTATTATAGGCACGACTAAACTTCTATATAAATTTTTATTTTAGTCTCTACGGGGGAAGCCGAAGGAGAAAAGAGGGGTGCTGGGGCATGGTCATATCCAACCCAGAACAAGGGGCAGGTTTCGAAACTCCATGGCCTTCTAAATTTAGAGGGGGGGGGGAATTCATAATATAATTGAATTTCAATATCCGATTTTAAAAATTCTGGTTGAATAGAGGGACAGCTCAACAGCTGCCCTTCTTCACCCCCCCCCCCCCCCCCGCGGATACGCCTTTCTGCTAAGAGTGGGGGGATAATTGAGTAAATAATTTTTTTTTTGTCTTTTGAATTTAGCAAATAAAAATATTTCCATGATAAACTGTTCATGTCCATTAAAACACTGAATGGTTAGAAGACTTTTTATCCTTATTGCAGTATATTTATAATGAATATACTTTATAGTGCATTTATATTAAGAATGAAAACACTTTTTATTGTTTCTGTGTTTGTCTCCCTACGCGAGGAAAAAACTACCTACTTGTTTTTTGTGCCTTTTATATTGGTGTCGATATATTTTTTGTTTTAAATTGAACCTTGACAATGTGTGTAGTAAATTGTAAAATACCACACATAATTATTTCGCTAGTATTGGAAAATAAAATAATTTGTAGACCATATTAAAAATAATACACTTTTTTAAAGGCTTTTTAGGCAGTATAGATCACGAAAATGGTGGTGACAAGAGTGGGGGGTTATAAAATCTACGCTTTTATGGTATATTAGCGATTCAGACTTCTTTATTCATTTGCGTTTTTAAGTGATTAGAAATTTTATCCGTAAAAGTCTATTTTTGGCCAAATTTTTGATCCCTCAGACCATAGTGCGCCATCTTGGATTTTGTGTATATAAAAACGGTTTTTTTAAATTACTGTTAATGTAAGTTTTAAAAACAAGTTTTAAACAAAACTTGAAGACAATAAAATTTCTTTTAAAAACGTTATTATACAGTTATGACAATTTATTTTCGACAAAATAGAGTAAGACAATATTTTTAAAAAGCTTAGTTTTTAAGAAAATTAAATAAAACAAATAATTTTTTTTTAAATAATTTAAAAAAATAACCTCAAGATGCGGACCCCCTGGAATGTCAGTAATAGTTTTAACACAAATTTACGCCGTATAAAAGAACATTTTATTAGCTCACACATATACTATACTATAGTAGTGTGAGCTATGGTGATCCGATTTCAAAAATTTTTATATATCTTTGCGTTTCAGATGATTTTGAAACTTTTTTGTTGCGCCGTCTGTCTGTCTGTATGTCTGTCTGTATGTATGTCTGTCTGTAACGACCAACGCGCATAACTCAAAAACCGCTTGGCCGATTTTAATGAAATTTGGTACCTGGGCTGGGTCTTGGGTCGAGATGGTCCCATTTAAAAATAAACAAAATCCCACAAACACAAGCCAAATAAAAGGGTGGGGGTAGATTTCAAAAATTAGAGTTTATGTGAAAATATGGCGTGTGTGATATCAAACGAAAGGTAATTGAGTCTGGAGTTAACCAAAATATATTTCAGTTTTTTTATTATAAAAAGGGTGGAGGTAGATTTAAAAAATTAGAGTTTACGTGAAAATATGACGTGTATGATATCAAACGAAAGGTAATTGAGTCCGCAGTTAAACAAAATACATTTTAGTTTTTGTTTTTTTTAAGGGTGGGGGTAGATTTCAAAAATTTGAGTTTAAGTCAAAACATGGCTTGTGTGGTCTTAAACGAAAGGTCATTTAGTCTGGAGTTCAATAAAATATATTTCAGTTTTTAGTATTATTAGCACGTACACTATAACTATAGTACCTAGTGTGAGCTTAGGGGCCCATATATTGGCAGAGTATTTTTTCTAAAAAAGGTGTTTTAACATTTTTCCCTAACATCCTTAGTTTTTTTGAAAACTGAATAAAATCTAAAAAGCAATTATTAGCTCACACATATACTATACTATAGTAGTGTGAGCTATGGTGATCCTAATTTTTTCAAAAAAAAAAGTTGCTCCGATTTTAAAAAATTTTATGTATCTTTGCGTTTCAGATGATTTTGAAAGTTTTTTGTTGCGCCGTCTGTCTGTCTGTATGTCTGTCTGTAACGACCAACGCGCATAACTCAAAAACCGCTTGGCCGATTTTAATGAAATTTGGTACCTAGGCTGGGTCTTTGGTCGAGATGGTCCCATTTAAAAATGAACAAAATGCACCGAACACAAACCAAATAAAAGGGTGGGGGTAGATTTCAAAAATTAGAGTTTATGTGAAAATATGGCGTGTGTGATATCAAACGAAAGGTAATTGAGTCTGGAGTTAAACAAAATTAAATTTTAATTTATTTTAAATAAAGGGTGGGAGTATATTTCAAAAATTAGAGTTTAAGTGAAAATATGGCGTGTCTGATATCAAACGAAAGGTAATTGAGCCCGGAGTTTAACAAAATACATTTTAGTTTTTGTTTTTTTTAAAATGTATTTTGTTTAACTCTAGACTCAATTACCTTTCGTTGATATTACACACGCCATATTTTCACATAAACTCTAATTTTTGAAATCTATCCCCACCCTTTTATTTGGTTTGTGTTTGGTGGATTTTGTTCATTTTTAAATGGGACCATCTCGACCCAAGACCCAGCCTAGGTACCAAATTTTATTGAAATCGGCTAAGCGGTTTTTGAGTTATGCGCGTTGGTCGTTACAGACAGACAGACATACATACATACATACATACATACATACATACATACATACATACATACATACATACATACATACATACATACATACATACATACATACATACATACATACATACATACATACATACATACATACATACATACATACATACATACATACATACATACATACATACATACATACATACATACATACATACATACATACATACATACATACATACATACATACATACATACATACATACATACATACATACATACATACATACCTACATACATACATACAGACAGACAGACAGACAGACAGACAGACAGTATAGTATATGTGTGAGCTAAAAAACGTGCAATAGCGTTTTTGAAGGAAATTTTATTTTCTTCTTTCGTTTAAAACTTTTTTTTCTAAAATATACAGGGACCAAGTTATTTAAATAAAAAAAAATGTGCACACTAAATCCAAGATGGCGGAGGAAGCCACCTTCACCACATGGTCGAAAACTAAAATTTTTTTAAAGAACTACAATGTGAACAACATATGTCAAAATCGCGAGTACACCACCTTTTGCAAGCTGGGGGTTCCTCCATAAATGCACAATTTTTACCTAAAAAAATATTAAAATTTGATAATTCTTTTAATGTTAGGTCGGTTAACGTTTTTCTACGTTATCCGCCGCCTATTCTCCACCTCCTTTGACTCATTGATCTTTAGATTGCCTGTTGCCATTCTAGTTTAGGACGCCCTCTTTTTCTGCGCCCTATTTGTTGCCATTCTAGGACCTGCTTTGGTAATCTTTCGTCGTTCATCCGTTGTACATGGCCGTATCATATCGGTTGCCTTTTAGTGATGTCATCTGTTATGCTTCCCTCGATTCCCATTCTTTCTTTTCTGATCTCATTTCTTATGTAATCTGTTCTAGATTTTCTCACTGATATTCTTATTGCATCCATTTCGACACTTTCCATTTTTGTTTTGTATTTGTCTGTTACGCGACAAGTCTCTATTCCATACGACAGCGTGCTTTGACCATTGTTTCATATATGTTAAATTTTACATTCTTTTTTATCTCTCTGCTCCATAAAATACTGTTAAGACATCCAATAACCTTTTTTGCTTTTACTATTCTTTTTTCCAGTTCTTTACAGTCTGTTCCTGTCTTATCAAATGTGACACCCAAGTATACATACTCATAAAATTTGATAATTCTTTAATTAGTAATTTTATCATAAAGTAAAAAACAAAAGTAGAGTAGCACTGTCCGCCATCGGCCAGAGAGTAAAAACCCTGACTGGACACAACAAGGTCGCTCTCCTCTGGGTTCCAGGACATGAGGACATTGTTGGAAACTAGTAGGCTGACCAACTAGCTAGAATGGGATCATCACCCAAGCAGCATTTGGACGTCGTATTACGTTACGCATACGTTGCTTGCGATAAACGCGACGTCGGGTGCCGACGTCGTTTCGACCGCCTGACGACCCTCGTTTGCACCTAAATGGGGAATACAAATTCGGGTCGCTACGACGTCAGCATCTGACCTTATAGGTAATAGAGTTTACCAATTAACAACGTAATTCTACGTGGGATTTCCGTCACTTAAATTTAGTCGCAAACAGGTAAGTTGCGTTTGGTTTCGTTTCCATTGCCTAGAATACATATAGTTTTTGCTAAAAAGAATTCCTGTCGAGTAACTAAAATTATACCTGATAAGTAAATATTTTACACTTATTATAACAAGTCTCATAAAAATGGGTGCATTTTACAAATGACAATTATAGTCATGCATGAAAGGCGGTATTAGAATATTAATAATTTATATTTTAAAGCAGGAATCCAACAAAAATTTTACAACGAAGGCATGTTTATTGATAAATCTGATTAAAATACTTTCAAAAATAGCAAGCGCTCCTGAAATATGCAAGATTTACTAAAATATATATTTGTTAAATAGATCTAATTTTTATTATTTTTTTATTTTTGTAAAAAAAATGTTTTGCTGCCTCACTAAACTCAAATTTGTTAATAATTTTACAATTATTCTTTTATTTCTACTTAGTTAGAAAAATAAAAAAATATTTTATAATGGCCGACAGACGCTAACCTTTCCAGAATGGCGGATTACTGTGTCTGACTTAATGTGAACTAATAATATACCAATTCGGACCGGGTCTCCACTTTTGGTTGTGAAAGATAACCAAAGAGTCGAAGTCCGGCAAACGTATTTCGTCCCATTAAATTCGGACGTTCCCCCGCATGATTTTGCGTCGGCCTACCAACCGATTGGAACTCAACGTCCGCTCTTTTTCTACTACAATAGGTAAATCCCACGGTCCCAAAGCTAACTACCCACCGAAATCATGGTTTTTTTTTATTTTTTAGAAATGTTTGTTTTAATATCAAAAATCTAAGGGAAATAAAACCCATACCCTACCTGTGGGAAGAGGATGGGGTATTATGGTTTCCAAAATCCAAAAAAGATATAAAACTGCGTCATGTCCTGAAACGTAGCCGTCCTGACCAAAATATCTCTTGACCAAACAAATGTTTTGTTAGGTTATGGGCGTCTATAAATGACAGTATGCTGTACATGTGACGCGTGGGCCATATGAACGGACTTGGAATAGGTCAAGTAAAAGTTACGGAAATTACACTAACCAAACTAAACGGTGGTTTAGGTCTGAGGTTAGGGTCTTCACCGGATGTACCCGACGCCGACGTCTGTTGGTCGTTGGGCGGGTCAGAGTTTTTGTACGTCGAACAAACGAACGTAAGACCGACGTTGGAAAATTAATGGTATATTGCGTTGCATTATTAGACGTCGCAAGATTGTTAAAAAAACGGACGTATATTTGATAACGTCGGTTTTGATATGAATGCGATGTCGCTTACCGCATAATCAATCTTGCAACTTAAAATTCCACTAAATCCGACATCGGTTCAGGTCACATTAGGTTGTAAGTCATATAAATGTTTCTTGGGCAGGTGATCCAATGGGGCCGGAACCCATCGATCGTGACTTAAACAGGCGTTCTGGGAACACAGGGAAGGAATGAGGCAAGCCAAACTCCTTATCGGGGTGGTGAGCGCCTCCAGGGCGAGGTTTTTTCTCACACTCGGGAGAAAGGATGAGACTGGTGACAGGGCTTTTAACAGGACACTGTCGCCTTAATAAACACCTTAGCATTCTGAGAATCGTTGAAGACTCGGAGTGTCGATGATGTATGGAGGATAAAAAATCTTCTCTACATATCTTGACCGAGTGCCCGGCAGTCTCCGCGCTAAGACAGTCGTATTTTGGTGTGTACTTAGCCCTAGCGATATTAGAAAGTTTCAACCGAGAAAAATCTGCTCCTTTGCTAAGGTGGCAGGTTTTCAGGGCTGAAAAGGTGGACAGTGGGATACAACGGGCCCTGCAAGGTGTCCCAAGTGCATGGGATTTTCCCGCCGACAAAACTCCATTCATTCATTCATTCAACTCCAAAAGGAATGCACCAAAGACTTGAATACTAACTAGAAATTAATACCCGGTATGTATGTGTTTGTATTCGTCTTCGCCGGGCTTAACTGGACTCAAATTATGTGCACTGTATGAATAATACGTAGAAAATATGAAATCAAAACTTTGATATAAACTTTAAATCCGAATTCGCTTTTCCCAACAAAAAAAATCAGCGCACAGAAAAGAAGAAAAAGTCCTACCTTATTTACGTGGCCCCGTTAATATTCTTTTCAGCTTGCTTAAAGGCTACTACATTCACCCTCAACACCTCCAGTTCGCCACTTAAAGTTAATTAACTGTTTAATTAAAAGTCACTAATACAATGTAAAATTAAAACCTATTTTGTATTTTTGGCATACACTTCATTAGAATGTGAACTGATACTGCAAATGGGCCGTGTGAACTTCTCAAATGTTAAGTTTTGAGAGCCGTCAGTACGATATAAATGACTTTTAAATGATTTTACTCCCGTCTCAGCAAGGCTATTAAAATGAGGAGCACCAGATGCGTTAAAAAACCAATTAATGGAAAGGACTTCGGCGCAAGCCTTGGCCAAGGTCACCAGCTCATTGTAGGCACCTTTAAACTTACTCCCCTGATCTGAGGTGATCGAAGTACATTTACCGCGGCGAGCGACGAAACGTCTAAACGGGGCTAAAAAATTTCGAAGTTAAGTCAGAGGTGGCTTCAACAAAAATGCATGCATATCCTTTAAATGTCTTGGTACCTCTATGCCGATGCATTAACATAGAAAAGAGACCTGCAAAATCTATGCATACCGAAGAACAAGCCCTTATTTGTGACACTCTCGCTGATGGCAAGTCAGCCATATATGGGTTAGCAGACTTAGGCTTGCATCTGAAACATCTAATACATTCTGAGTCCGCTTTTCATGACGGTTCGACTCAGTAAATGTCTTACAAGAGTAAAAAAAAGTGTTTTTTCAATTATAGCTCATCAGATATAAAGTTACAATATAGTTACTTCAAAAGGGACACTTTGCACACTTACCCACACACATTTTTTTTTTTTAATCTTCACAATCTTCCTTGAAAAAACAAAAACGAGTGACACTTATTTTGTCTAACCTAATCTGAGCGAGTGATGAAAAAAACGTTTAACCATTCGTTGTTTTTACAGGCAAAGTACAAAGATCCAGTGATGCCTCCAACCAAAATCATTGAAGATTCCCAAAGTATGAACATAAATGAAGTTAAAATCTACAAGTACAATATTCAGGTAAGATTAAAGAAGTTTTCGAAATTTAACATTTCTAAAAGTACAATGAGAATTCTATTGGTTAGCAGGTGTTTAGATAAAAATAGAAACATAAGGGTGTACCCCAATCTCAGGAAATCGCGACGGTTCGTGAACTATTAATTAAGGAAGAGAGGGGACACCAGACGAGAAATTATAGGCAGGTAGACAAGAGCTGACTAGGTATATCAGGGGAGATCGAACGAGGTCGCGTTATGGGATCGAGATTGTCTTTTTTTTTTTAAATCTGCGAAGCGAAAAGTACTACCTCCTTATTCAAGTTCAGCCATTGCTTAAGAGATACCTGATGATTTTTTTCCGAGAACCATTGGTAACATTTTAAAAAGACATCGTTAAGCCTACAGTTTTGTGAAAAAATGATGCAACCTGCAAATCAGGATGAAAAACGAAAGTGCTTTCTCCCTACACAATGTTCACGTTCCATCAATTACTACTGGGCAAAAGAAAATAAACATTTGACGGTAAATGTGCGAAGACAATTTGGTAGCTCTTAAGAGGACTTAAGGTTTGGTAATGTAAGGTTTTTAAATTCACATATTCTGAATTTTTTAAGCTGTTGACAACAACAGTGGAAAAAATCAATTTTATTCGTAGGATATGGCAGCCTAATTTAACGCGATTTTTAGAGACAATATTAAACGAAAAATGAGTCATAGACACCGAAACTAGGCAATTAAATATCTTTATCTGTCTCAAAAATAATGCAACAAAATGCATGCATGACTCGAAAGGGATGAAGAGGGGAAGTTGTTTCTACTTATATCTAAACACCTGCTAAATTAGTTTTTCGCTTTCTAAGCAGAATCTTCATGGTCAGTATAGCGTTTACCCTAACGGTATATTTCTATTTTGACAGGTGAACGGTAAAAGCATTAGCGTGAACATCTACCAATGCAACCAGTGTGAATATGAAACGAACAAGTTTTACCAATTGCTCAGCCACCAAAGAATCCACAAGGAAGATGCGGCTAACAGGGTAAGGCTTTTGTTTTTTCCAAACAGGCTGTAATAGAAATTGCGGGGTGATGAGATACAGGGTGTTTAAGTAACCTGGGCATTGAACAAAAATAGCTTTAAGCGAGATATAAATATAATAATAATTTTGGTTAGTTTTTTTATACCGTTTTGGATCAGCACTGCTCTCGACCGCTCAGAAATCACCCCTTGTTGTCGCAGATCTCGGTGGGAGCAACTGCAAACTAATTCTTGATTGATCCAAATCCTAAATCGGGTGCTCCCAGCGGGATCTCTAATCAAACACGCTTTTACCACACTCTTAAAATGTTTGTTTTTATTTTTAAAAACATTTTAAACAAGCTAATTTTAAATACCTCCAATTGTTGATTCAATATCAAGAAATCCTATAAATATTGTCGGGTACGATTTTATTTTGAATCGAGCCCTTAAACGAGGGCACCGTAGTAGATCTCTCAAACTTTAATGAAGACAAAATAAAACTGTTGCAATTTACAAATTGTTACAAGACTTTTGTTATGACCTATAAAACAAAAAAGACCCAAAATATGAAAATAAATACTTTAACTTACCAAAATAACAAACTGCAAAATATTCTTCAAATAGAAAAAATGTTTGTTTCTTTACTTACAATTAATTTAGAGGTTTTAGTTTAAGTTCAACAAAACTTAGAATGTGACTACCGACTTGTCTCCTCAAAGTTTGGCTTTTTATTAAAGGTAGGATGGACCTAGGTAATCCATTCTCCCCTCTGTGAAGAGCTTGAAGGAACCAAGTCAGTAGCGTTGCTGATAATCCTAAAGTTTACTTTACATTCCAGCTAATGAGCTAAACAAGAAAACCTATAAAACAGATAAAATGTCATTTTATAGACAACATTTTCTTATCTCATAGCCCATCACTTTGAATGGAAAACCCTCACTCTACTTAATGTATCCCCGCGCTTAACCATTACAACTCCCGTTCTTCACTTTTCAGTAGTTTTTCACGCATTAACCACCTACTATGTGGTACGCGGCACCTTTATTGTAAAGGGAGGTGGAACCACTTTATATGCGCTGCAAATCCATTTTGTCACACTACACAGAAACGGAGAATTATATAAAAAAAGCGCTTTTTGTATTTCAATTAAACAAATCTTTGCCGTTTTTATAAGTTTAAGAAGAAAGCAAAATGTTTTTTACTCAACTTGTCAAAACTTACTCAACTTGTTAAAACTTACTCTGTTGAGAGTAAAAGTGCACAGTTGTTTTGGGAATAAAATTGTTACTGTTTATTCTAAATAAATTTTATTATTTCTTTTTTCTAATAGTCTATAGACTCTGGAGTGCCTAGCAGCCGTAGTGAATCGATGAGCGAGAAATCTTTCACCAATATGAAGCCCGAAGGTGACTTTGACTCTGATGGATCTGATTTAGAACATCTGCTGGATTATATTGACCATAATGTCAAGCCACAGAGTGTCCCGGTTAGTATCTATTTATAAGTAATAGAATTGTTCTTGCCATACGCAGTGACATTTCCAACCTCTTTATTTATCATATGCATACTGACAACAACAAAAAAAAATCTGAAAATGTCTTTGAGTTGTTTTCATCTGTGCGTTTTCTTTGTCAACCTACAGCCAGCATCTTTTTATCCAGAGACAATGACAATTTTCCCTTTAATTTTGTACCAACATGAATATTTACTTTTCATATATTTCTGGTGAGAAAATATGAATATGTTTATTTTATTTCAAAAGTGTAACTGCGTATGGCAAGGACTATAATAAATCTTTCTATTGCCCAATTATTTCTTGGCAGTCTATTATCTAGCAAAATGATAACTTAAAAATGTAAATAAGCTGTTCCTTAAGATCTTTGACAGCTCCAGTCTGTGTTTTTAAATAATATCTATTCTGTCAATTTCTATATTTTTATTGACAACTCTAAAATCAAAATCAAATCTATTTATTATTTGCCAAAAGTGACCAACTGGTCATATAAAAACAATAAAACAAGATATAAAAAGTGAATTTCTAATAGTATCAGCCATTCTAGCACACATTTTATTAAATCCTATAGATTTACCTAAAAAATTCTTTATGTAAGTTTCTAAAGTTGTATATAAATCTGATCTTGTACCAACTACCAAATAATAATTGGTGCATTTGAAAACTTCAACACAGTTCTGAGTTCACCTGTTTCGGCAATTTTCCCCACAAAGTCATTTAGGGCCCATCGCACCGGGTTTTAAAATTTTGTTTCTTAACTATGGATTGCTTTAATTTTAATCATACCTTATTTTTAAATTTGTTGCACCGAGCAAAAATCTCCTCTTCTTTGTTAATATACGACCAAGGTGTAGGCTGTTTCAACCAACCAAATTTTTAAACTATGATAAAACAACAACACCCAGTACTTCCCAAAATAGTTTTGTCAAAACTCAATTATTTTTCTTCCTTACAAATTTTTTTGTAATCGATGCATAGGTATATTTTTTCACAAAAAGATTGTGTCAAAAGAACCAAAATCTAGCCTTATCTTTTGCTATAAAGTTTATCAAAATCATTTTTATTTATTTTAAAATTTTTTAGTTTAAAAAAAAACATGTTTTTTACTTTATTTACTCACAAAACTCAAAAAGACACCTTCACTTTAACCACCACACTGCTCATTTGTAGTTATTGTCAGTTGCTATGGCTATGCCAGACGGGTAACATTATGTGACCAGTATCTTATCTTTAAGCAGCTCTTAAGGAATAGTAAAGAAAAAGATTACTTAATTTAAACAACACTAAGGAAGGAATAAGTCTGCCTTTAATTTGCAACCGTGCAATGAAATTTCACGAAATAAGGTATTCTTTAGACTAAGAAACGGAAAAAAGTCGGTGTGATGCCTTAGTGCCTTTTTATCTCATTTAGGG
Source organism: Aspidapion aeneum (assembly GCA_963576565.1). NCBI lineage: Eukaryota > Metazoa > Arthropoda > Insecta > Coleoptera > Brentidae > Aspidapion > Aspidapion aeneum. The sequence goes on along the minus strand of OY755046.1, from coordinate 61,096,382 downwards.
CCTATCGTACAGAAAATTGATGGGTTTTGACAAAACTATTTTGGGACGTACTGGGTGTTAAAACTGTTCGGTTTTCACTATCTCCAACGTCGATCACAAGGATACGAATGGTCCCCGTCTGGAACACGTCCTGACAATCAGGAACAAGTGATCCATGCCAATCCACTGGATTGGACGTGTTCCAGACGGGGACCATTCGTATCCTTGTGATCGACGTTGAAGATAGTGAAAACCAAACAGTTTTAACAAGTTCCCAACGAAAGCATCAATCCATCAGTATAATTCAATGCCGGTAGGGGCATTTTCCCTCGGAGTAGTTGTTTCTGTTGGTTTCACAAAACTTGTTCTGGGTGTGGTTGTTGTTTTTTCATAGTTTAAAAATTTTGTTGGTTGAAACAGCGGCGTTGCCTGATTGGGTCACAAAGTGGCCGCATCTTAACAAAGATGAGGAGATTTTTGCTCGGTGCAACAAATTTTAAAATAAGGCATGCTTAAAATTAAAGCAACCATAGTTAAGAAAGGGAATTTTAAAAGTCGGTGCGATGGGCCCTTAAAAAAAGTTTTCCTCTGTGTAATTTTACACAAAAATGACCATTCGCAAAAGGCGTAAAAGTTATATACCTCCTGAAATTTTCACAATAATTGAATAACGGATAGTTTAGATATCATTATCTTATAACGCTATTTTTTTTAGATGAAAAAAGACGGCACTGGCAAAAAACCAGTAAAGGGAGTAAAACAGGAGGAACCTGTCATACTTCTCGATAGTGACTCTTCAGGTAAGATACACTATTAACTTAATACAGCATAGCAATTACTCCACAGCACACCAGTCTATTTTTTAAGTGAACAATTTTTGTAAATAGCTTTATTTTGCTGGAACCCTCACATTTTTTTCTCTGAGAAAATTCTTCAAAGTGAGTCCTAACAGAGTCAGGGCGCAATGTTGCCATTTACGTTTAAACACATATTTTAAGGCACAGAAAAAAATTGCTGGTTATCAATTACTTACTGTTACTTTTTTCGTTATTTTAAAATGTTTGAAATGGGAGAAACGGCCGTCAAATTCTCTATATTATAAAAATCAAATTATCTTATTAATTTTGTTATCATTTTGCAATGGTGAAATTCCATGATCATATTTTGGAGTCACTTTTATGACCGTTTTTCGATGATATCTTAGATAGACGTCACTTTCTTTTTATATAAATACATTTTCTGTTAGATTCAATCAAAAAAGGACCAACAAGTTCCAAAAAACAGCCGAAAACTGATCCCACTCTACCGTTCGTTTGTCAAGAATGCACATTCTGCACTGACAACAAACAGTCTTTCCTGAATCACATCAGGAAGCATCCGAATCATCCGAAACCCGGCTTGAAGTGCAGTTGCGGATATTGGATAACAGGCTTAAAATCGGCTGATCTGAAGGTACATAATATTGTCCTTGCCATAGGCAGTTAACTTTTGTGACATTTCCAACCTTTTTATTTATCATACGCATACTGACAGCAACAAAAAAAAAATCTAAAAAATTTTTTTTTGTCAACCTACAGTCATCTTTTTATCCATGAGACAATGACAGTTTTACCTTTAGTTTTATACCAACATGACATATTTACTTTTTAATATATTTCTGGTTAGGAAATATGTTTCTTTCATATTAAAGTCACAAAAGTATAACCGCATATGGCAAGGACTATTGTACAATAAATCAGGCTCGAAAAAATGATTGATTTCGACAAAAATAGTAACGCAAATTTTTTTTGACTGATCGATTACGGGTCAAATGAATAACTTTTAAAAAAATTGCCTACTCGCCCCCCCCTCCTTTTCAGCCTTTTTGGAAAACACAAAAGTTTTGGATTTGTTTTTACGCAAAACCGTCGCAGAGAAAAACTTTGTCAACCAAAAACGTTCAGGGCACAATTTTTTCTACAGTTTATCTTTATAGGTTAGTAGTAGTAGTGGTAGGGAGACCATTTTTGGTCTAGCGACTACGCACACGGTGGTCAGCTTGTCGGTTCTGAACGATCGAAATTATTTTATGGTTTTAATTTTGACAAATTGATGCTGAATGTTAGTAAATGTCAACTAGCGTTTAAAAAATGTGATTTTAATATACTGTGCATTCTGGAGATGGTGCAGCCGCCTCCAAAAATTATGTTGCATATCATTTTTTCCTCTTAAGCAAAAAACTTGAAAAATTGATACTTTGAGAGTGTGTGTACGTAACTAGCTTATAGCTTTTAGCTCACACATATACTATACTATAGTAGTGTGAGCTATGGTGATCCTAATTTTTTCAAGAAAAAAAAACTTGCTCCGATTTCAAAAAATTTTATATATCTTTGCGTTTCAGATGATTTTGAAACTTTTTTGTTGCGCCGTCTGTCTGTCTGTCTGTATGTCTGTCTGTATGTCTGTCTGTAACGACCAACGCGCATAACTCAAAAACCGCTTGGCCGATTTTAATGAAATTTGGTACCTAGGCTGGTTCTTTGGTCGAGATGGTCCCATTTAAAAATGAACAAAATCCACCGAACACAAACCAAATAAAAGGGTGGGGGTAGATTTCAAAAATTAGAGTTTATGTGAAAATATGGCGTGTGTGATATCAAACGAAAGGTAATTGAGTCTGGAGTGAAACAAAATTAAATTTTAATTTATTTTAAAAAAAGGGTGGGAGTATATTTCAAAAATTAGAGTTTAAGTGAAAATATGGCGTGTCTGATATCAAACGAAAGGTAATTGAGTCCGGAGTTTAACAAAATACATTTTAGTTTTTGTTTTTTTTAAGGGTAGGGGCAGATTTTAAAAATTTGAGTTTAAGTCAAAACATGGCTTGTGTGGTATCAAACAAATTTAGTCTGGAGTTGAATAAAATATATTTCAGTTTTTTGTTATATTAGCTCACACGTAAACCCATATATTGGCAGAGTATTTTTATTTAACATAGCTTTTTTATAAAAATGTAACTAAATTTATTAGTCTTGCTACGCTATATATCAATTTTTTTACCATGCACTGGTATTCTTTATCATAGTCTTTATATTCACTATTTTCACATACATAGTTCAAAACTTATTGATTTTTATCCTGTAAAACCAGTGTTTTGTGCCACATTTTAAATAAATTACGTCGGCCAATCCCATGCGCCAACGATGAAACAATTAATCATAGCTAACACAGCGGCAAGAAGCGGCAGCTGAATGTAGCACCTATACAACCCTAGATACATGATTGAAATAATAAAGTCACAAATGCAATTGATACGTAACGATCCAGACGTCAGTTCAGTCCAATATATATATAATACATATTTGAAAAATTATAATAAATCAATACACAATTTTTATCTAATTTTTTTAATAAGCAAATTGAAACTTTGCAAATGGTTTAATAGTAAAAATTAAAGATACTAACCCATATTTTAAATATACGTGAAGAAATCACCATAGAATATCTGGTTTACCAACTTGAAGCACTTTTGAAAATCGCCTTTCCGCGCGGAATAAGTGCGGATCATTATGCAGGCTATCAAACGGCCTATGACTTGTCGTAACAAGTGACAACGAGTTAGTTAATCGATTTTCTGCATTGGGGTCTACTAATAAGGTAATTGGGCACTTTTTTAAGACTTAGTGGTTATGACAGAAAATGGTTCGATATTGAGGTTTCGATCGTCTAAATTAGACAAGCTGACCTCCGTGCGGCGTGCCCTTTTCGCAAACCCCGATTTGTCCGTATACCATATATCAAACTGATGCACGTGCCCCTTAGGATGCAAGTTTTCTTTCTCTAAAAGGACTTAATGTTGCCTAGTACGTCTTTGTCGAAGGTAGGTTTTATACTGCGTAGCAAGTATACACAGTGGACCCACGCTTTTACACCCCTTCCGAAAGGTGGTCCTGCTACATGTTAGACTTACATCTATCCAACATCGCTATCGTCCCAGCAGAACTTGGTTATAGACGATAGACTTCTTTCCTTTTCAGCGCAACAGTCGTGGTCGTCGTGAGTTGACTATAGGAGATTTATGCTGGCGCCATCCTGGTACCGACTATATAGCACTTATAGCAGGCTCCTGGGTATTATTCCTGTTTTCTCGGCTGGCGGCGTGTCGGCTCCTGGACTAAACCTGCGTATATTCTCGATGTTCAAGGTCAATTTATATTTTTGCGTGCATCGCATGCTAATTCGATGACGACATTGAATGCTGAAAAGGAAGTGGGCGACAGGGCGACAGACATTTTTTTATATGTTAAAGCTCCAACCAGATTTGTAGAAGATAGAGAAAATAATAATAAAATAAGAATTTTTTTCGTCGTAGAGAGAAACTTTATCAACATAAAATGTGTAGGACACAAATATCTACTCTAATCTGTCTTAAAATGCGCCTAATTTGTCCTAGAAAAAAACTTTATATACAAGAAATCTTCACGGCAGTATTCTCTACAATTCATTTATTTGAGTCACAGCCCTACAACTTACTGTTGCCGCATCAAATGCAAAAAAAATACCGGCATTTTTCGCGCCCTCTGTCTTCTAAGATAGACATGTGGCTGTAAAGCTGTGAATTATCAAGATAGATTGTAAACAATTGTGTCCTTATCATTTTATGTCAGTAAAGTTTATCTCTACTATTTATCGTTTTGGCGTAAATTGCAAAAAAAATAATTATTAGCAACTTAAGCGCCCTCTATCTTTTAAACATGTTGTTTAAGAATGGATATTGTAGAGAATCGTGTGTTAAACATTTTTCGTAGAAAAAAATATAGGACGTACCGTTTCGCGTAAAATATAAAAACTATAAAAACACGGACGAAAAGGAACTAATGGAGTGTCATTCTTTGATTGCATTAGCCCTTGAGAAATCGCTGGTTCGGTTCGGTCAATCTTATATGTTCAAACTCTTTTATGAGGAAATGTCTTAAAATCGTAACTTTTTGGCATTTTGAGTGAAGAGGCCTGTATAAGAACAGATTTTTATAGTGATTTTTATATTGCAGGCTCACCAAAAAGAAGCGGGCTGCGACGGGGAGCTTACTGTCACTTATGGTGAACAGAACGGCTCTGACAGAACTACATCAAAAAGGTAAATAGACATTATGTCCGTTAAACCGGTTAAAAAAAATATACCGTACAGTCATTCATAATAATAATAAAGACCTAGTTTTCCTGGGTATTGAGGTAGCTTTATTTTTGTTAAAATTGAAATTTACAATCAATATTTAAAAACTACACTACTTTAGCTACTGTCGTTTTTGAGATATATGCGATTTTCGTTTCTTAGAATCACTCTGGCAAACTTTGATATAAAAAATTTTGCTAAAAAAGTAATTATCAATTTAAAAATCAAGCTTGTTTGATTTTTAAATTCACGGGTACTTAATTTCACATTTGTTATTCCGCTGATTTGACGCTTACGTGTCTGATGGCGGATAAAAACGCAATAAGCGTTGATCTGGCCTGAAAGGCAGGAGAGTTGTCGTAGGTCACGGATTAGTTTGTTTCTTTTTATTTCGTTTGATTTTTAAATTTACGGGTACTAAATTTCACGTTTGTTAGTATTATTTGGCTTAAAAATTCCGCGGATTAGAGGCTCACGGGTCTGATGGCGGATAAAAACGCAATAAGCGTTAATCTGGCCTGAAAGGCAGAAGAGCTGTCGTAGGTCACGGATTAGTTTGTTTCTTTGTAATTATTAATCTAAATCTTTAAACCGCGCTTTGCTAGCTGCTTTGGCTAGCTGCTTTGGTTTGTGGACTATGATTTTTTAAGTATTTTAACCTCCCTCTTGCCCCCTTGCAGGCTCACCAGCCCCATCAAAAACTAATGTCGTGATCGGAAGCTACCGCAAAAATTTTGTACCAAATTTGGTTAAAATTAGTTTATTGGTTTTTGAGTTATCATCTCCCAGACAGAAAGACGATTACAAAATTTCATAATTGATCCTTTTTTACCCAAATATCATACTTTGAGTGAAAACAACACAAGTTTTACCCAAAATAATTTTAAACAGGTTAAGAAAGATAGAAGAAAAAGAAGATTCAGAACCGGAGTTGAAAAAACCCAAAGATATCAAAAAAGAAGGCGTGGACGAAATTCAGGTCCTCAAATGTCGAACTTGTACCTTCAAAACTCTGAACAAATCAAGGTAACGATTTTATTATTTTATTTTATTTTAATTTGCCAAACACACTGTGTTTTTTGTATTACAATCTCACAACAAGACCAATTAGCAATTTTGTTTTAAATTTAAGTAAGGAAATTAAAATGGTTTTACGTTAATTTAAAGATTTATTGACACGACAAATACAAAAAAAAATAACGAATTACAAAAAATAATATCTGATTTTTCTTTAATGATATACATTTTCAAACTGATTGCTATTATGTGTAAGACATTTTTGAGTAATTTTTTTTAACGCATTTTACATAAAAATATTTCTGCCGTTTAAATATTGGGATTTGGTTGCTTCAATAAAGCAGTCAAACATATCACATTTTTTTAAAAATCTGTATATGGTTGATTTCTAGCCATTTTAGAATAATTTTGAGTGAGTCATTCACAAAAATGAAGTAAATTTCATGAGTTGCTGAGCTACAATCAAATAGTTACTATGATATTAATTTTGTAACTTTTTCTTTTCTTTATAAATCTTTTAATTATTATTTCAAAACAGATAAACTAAAAATCGTTCAACTAGTGTGTCTTACAATTTTTAATATATATTTACGTTGGAAACTTCCAGGTTCGCACTATTTTTTTTTAAAACATTAAATGTTTTAGTTTAACCTTAAGTTAAAAAAAACATTAAAGTTTTATCATTTTAAAATAATAAAAGCATGAAACCAATCAAAATAGTAATAAAAACACCCAGGTCCGTATTTAATTTTTTTATGACAAATACCATATCTCAAAAACTAAACAAAGTTGCCATAAAAAGGTTTTTACAGAATTAAAATATCTTGCAAATAAGCGAGATACAGGGAATTATTAAAAATGATTTTTTTTTCTAATTTGGATTTGGTTGCTTCAATAAAGCAGTCAAACATATCACATTTTTTTTTAAATCTGTATATGGTTGATTTCTAGCCATTTTAGAATAATTTTGAGTGAGTCATTCACAAAAATGAAGTAAATTTCATGAGTTGCTGTGCTACAATCAAATAATTACTATGATATTAATTTTGTAACTTTTTAAGGTTTTTTTCTTTATAAATCTTTTAATTATTATTTAAAAAAAGATAAACTAAAAATCGTTCAACTAGTGTGTCTTGCAATTTTTAATATATATTTACGTTGGAAACTTCCAGGTTCGCACTAATTTTTTTAAAAACATTAAATGTTTTAGTTTAACCTTAAGTTAAAAAAAAAACATTAAAGTTTTATCATTTTAAGATAATAAAAGCATGAAACCAATCAAAATAGTAATAAAAACACCCAGGTCCGTATTTAATTTTTTTATGATAAATACCATATCTCAAAAAGTAAACAAAGTTGCCATAAAAAGGCTTTTACAGAATTAAAATATCTTGCAAATAAGCGAGATACAGGGAATTATTAAAAATGATTTTTTTTTAACTCCCTGTATTAGCGAATCCACGGGGTATACCAAAAATTTGATTACACCATTTTTAAGGGCTCAAAAAAGGAGCACGATAAGGTGTAATCAAAAAATCGATATCTTTAATAACAACCGAGTTTCCCATATAATCCCATCGAAAATGGGACAGGCTGTACAACTAATATGTTACTTTCCTTATTACAACCCCAAAGTTGAATACCATATATCCATACTGGTTTCAGTATTTATCTATAAAGCACGGACTTTTCTATAAACTAACGTTCGTTCATTATTCATTCTAGGTTTGATCAGCACAACGCCCAGGGCTGTCCCAACGCCCCCAAAGTCTCCCCATCTGCTTCAAATACTTCGCGTCGATCCGGTGGCACCTCCAAAGAACCTGAGAAGACTAAAGAAGCAGAAATCAGCGTCATTCAGGTTATGAGTTGTCCCAATTGTTCTTTTAAGACGCTCAACAAGGGCAAATTTGAGGAACATAAGACTAGGTGAGCTGAGTTATTATTTATTTGTATTTTTTATTGAAATGGATGATTCTACCGAAAGTGGGCTATATGGATATCATTTTTGGTCATTGCCTTTAAATAACAGTACAGCACAGTAAATAATTTTGTTTTGTTAAATTTATGTAACTAATTGGGTGTAAGCTAAGAAACATTTATTTTTCCGAATTTTAGGAATTATTGCATAAAAATTCCAGAGGGATGAGTACCAGAGGAATGAGTTTTTTAATGGTTTTCCAATTTAAATCAAAATTTATTTAGACTACTTAACTTAAGTTTTATATAAACAAAGTTCCTATACTATATATATATAATTTTAAAACAATCAACAAAAAAATTATAGTATTGATATCAGTCGAATATTTACTTACCAGAGGAATGATAATTGAAGCGTTCCTTTTTGATTTCTCCGAAAAAATCTAATTTTCTGCCGAAAATAAAAAGATCTATAACTTAAACCAAACTAAAGTTGACATTATCTGTCACAACTTGTCACCCTCACCAGTAAATTAGATATCCAGGGCCGTCTCTTTCTCTAGAAATTAACCGGTGGTATTCACAAATATCGTGTTATTAAAAATGGAGCACGTTTAAAATTGTAAAATTTTCTGGGAAGATATAAATTCGGATTTTCAAAAATATGACTGCAAACTTAAGTTTTATGCATTCCCACTCCACAGCACCATTTTTGTAGAATCATCCATGTGTTAATGTAACCATAGTGATTTTAGAAACGAAATTTCGGACTTGCATTGTTTTTATTTATTTTAAACACAACATTTCGGTTAGTAAGTATCTCAAACCGTTGACGTCCCGGCCTCATAATTCTAAGATGGTTATTTTCTTATAAAGAGTGGTATATCATATGTTTGGTATATTCATGCTTGGTAGGCTATAGACTTTTTCCTTTTACATTTTAAATACAGCTTTAATAAATTTTAGTTTGCTCAAAATTCAATTCTTAATAATTTGTATTATAACCAAAAACTTCGTAGGGGCTTTCGTTTCTGAGATATTTGAAAAAAAAATTTTTTAAGGCTGATGTAGCGTGGAGCTCACTTGGAGTGTGCTAATGGGCTAGGAAGGTATCAGATCCGTCATGGATTCATTTATTTTTAGTTGTAAACCAGGCAAGACTGCGAGGGCCACGCCTCCTCCCGTCAAAAAACCTTCCTCGGACAAGCCAAAACGAGTGGATTCTCCAATCGTAATTGAGGACGTTCAGGAAGTCGAAGTTCTGAACTGCAAATTTTGCTCGTACAAAACCTTGAACCAGAACAAGTACACCGCCCACGTGGAGACATGTAAGAACAAAAACAAAAAACCGGACACCGTAGAAAAGGTATTTAAATGTCCCGCTTGTTTCTACAAGTCGAAGGTCAAGACTAATTTAGACAGGCATTTTGAACAGTGTCACACTGAATGTAGCGACGACGAGTAGACAAGACAGTCTCAATAAGTATGTGTGGGTTTACCAGATTTAGTTTGTTAACTATTCGATAGAGGGTGCGCGAGTCGACCTAATGTAGTTGATTAATTATTCGATAGAGGGTGCGCGAGTAACGAGGAATTTAGTTAATTAATTATGCGACAGAGGGTGCGCGAGTGACGAACGATTTAAGTTAGCCTTCTCTGCTTTTAAATTTTGTGAGTTTGTTATTCGTAGTAGATTTTTTTCCTATAAATGACAAACTATAACTTGCTCTATCACCAATAATAAACTTACAAAATCGAAACGCAGAAAAGACAGTGACTTGGTAGAAAACTTTCTAGCTTGCTGTTTTTGTCGCACTCATGGTGAACCCACTTATATTTAAATATATGCAATGATTTTGCCTCTTTGTTGCACCCACGTAGGTAGTAAATAGATACAGGGTGTTTAACGAACATCGAAACAGAGGCCTTTTTGGGTATTTAGAGTGCGAATTTGGAGAGAAACGCTCGGACACGTCGATTTTGTTTGCGAGGGGGACCCTTTTTGACTATCTTGAAATTTTTGCAGCACGAACCCCCTTTGAGGGGTATACTTTACCCCTATATTTTGAATAGGGAAAGTGGGTCTAGTGATACCTTGTTTTGAAGGCCTTTGAATGTCCTTGCAACCATGTAAAAATTTCAAAAATCTATCCTTTAGTTTTTGATATAATTGCCTTCAAACTTTCAAATTTAACATGGACTGATAAAATAAAACTTTAATTAAAATTTTATTATTTTTCCGATTTAATTTTTATTTTATCATTACATGTTAAATTTGAAAGTAAATATCTCAAAAACTAATCGATGGATTCTCGAAATTTTTACACGGTTGTAAATATAAGGATGATTGTACCAAAAAAGAAACATTTATTTTCCCGAATTTTAGGAATTACTGCATAAAAATTCCAGAGGGATGAGTACCAGAGGAATGAGTTTTTTAATGGTTTTCCAATTTAAATCAAAATCTATTTAGACTACTTAACTTAAGTTTTATATAAACAAAGTTCCTATACTTATAATTTTAAAACAATCAACAAAAAAATTATACTATTGATATCAGTCGAATATTTACTTACCAGAGGAATGATAATTGAAGCGTTCCTTTTTGATTTCTCCAAAAAAAACTAATTTTCTGCCGAAAATAAAAAGATCTATAACTTAAACCAAACTAAAGTTGACATTATCTGTCACAGCTTGTCACCCTCACAAGTAAATTAGATATCCAGGGCCGTCTCTTTCTTTAGAAATTAACCGGTGGTATTCACAAATATTGTGTTATTAAAAATGGAGCACGTTTAAAATTGTAAAATTTTCCGGGAAGATGTAAATTCGGATTTTCAAAAATATGACTACAAACTTAAGTTTTATCAATTTTTTGATAAATAGTTAAGACTTGGTTAAATATTATTTATTAGGATATTTTTTTCAATCTGAGTTTTTAATATTTGGTTTGGGACTACACCAGAGGAATGAGGTATTTGCTTTGTAATAAAAAAAATTATAAACTTGCAATTTTTTTTATACAATAAACTCAAATGCTCCATAAAGAAAACATTTCGTTTTAAATCTTATAACTAAAACTATGCTTCATTTGCAGTCTGTGTTTGAAAAATAGGCATTCCCACTCCACAGCACCATTTTTGTAGAGTCATCCATATTCAAGAAAGCTTCGAAACAAGGTATCACTAGACCCACTTTCCCTATTTAAAATATAGGGGTAAAGTATACCCCTCGAAGGGGGTTCGTGCGACAAAAATTTCAAGATAGCCAAAAAGTGTCCCCTTCGCAAACAAAATCGACGTGTCCGAGCGTTTCTCCAAATTCGCACCCTAAATACCCAAAAAGGCCTCTGTTTCGATGTTCGTGAAACACCGTGTATTTACTGCCTACGTGGTTGCACCCCTATTTTTGAATTCAGTAAATTCCGTTTGATGTGACTAACTGAAAATAAAATAAAAAAGGCGCTTATAAAAATTAGTCACAAAAGACATAAAATTTTAGGGAATGTCTGTAAGACATTATTTTCATTTTTGGACCATAGTTTATAGTTGCTATATTTCATTATACAGGTTGTTCGAAATTAAGTGCCGGCCACTGCTATTTTCTAATAAAGTATGTCGCCAAACTTCAGAGGATGATTTTTTTAGTGATTTTGAGAAAAAACTTCGAATAAACATGGTTCTGCAAATGCTTAGTTTTCGAGATACAGAGGGGCAAAATTTCAATTTTTTGTTTGTTTTTTCTTTATAACTCATGCAGTTTTTGAGATATTTGGCTCAAATTTGGAACGTGTATTTAGCTATATCAATTAGCTAATAAATATCAGAAAAAACTACAGGATGATATTTTTTCAGGGGTTTTTCCCCCAGAACTTTTTTGCAGTAAGCGAATGGCAGATTTAAAAATATAAAGTGGATTCTTTGTTTTATTCAGAAACCTGTTGATCTCTCGTAATTTTTTGTATCTCTAACCGTTTTCGAGAAATGGCCGAAGCGACATTAAACATGAGCTGGATGTCAATTTCGCTATTTTGTCATCTACATGACGCAATGCGCGGCGAAAACGGGTTTTGGTCTATGTTGCTGACATACCATGTGTTAGTGTATGGTGATTTTTGTTATTATTAAACAAACGTGAAAATTAGTACCCGTGAATTTAAAAAAACAAACAAGTTTCGTGGCTAATCGGGTAAAAATGAGTTTTTGTTTCTCTCACATTTTTCCGTGGGTAGCTTGAAAGCTTAACTTCACGGGGGTCCAAGATCTAATGAACACCTAATAAGTGTTGACAGTTAACTGTTTCGTCCTTATGGGACTCCTCAGAACACTGTTTGGTCAATGTGACACCCTTGCGAAGGTAATTAGACGGTTTTGTCTTTAATCCTATGTAAATAGTGAGAAAACTATCGCAAGAAGCGCCATCTACCGAGATACGAGAGAAACAAGAACAAGAGCAGGCGAAATAAATTGCGCAATAAGCGTTGATCTGGCCTGAAAGGCAGAAAGAGCTGTCAGCTGTAGGTCACGGATTGGTTTGTTTCTTTTTATTTGCTTTCGATCTTTTCATTGATCGATATGTATAGGAGTTTATTTCGCCTGCTCTTGTTTTTGTTTCTCTCGTATCACGGTAGATGGCGCTTCTTGCGAAAGTTTTCTCACTATTTACAAAGGATTAGAGACAAAACCATCTAATTAACTTCGCAAGGGTGTCACATTGACCAAGCAGGGTTCTGAGGAGTCCCATAAGGACGAAACAGTTAACTGTCAACACTTATTAGGTGTCTATTAGATCTTAGACCCCCGTGAGGTTAAGCTTTCAAGCCAGTGTTGCCACCTCTACCGATTTTTCGGTAGATCTACCGATTTAGCCTTTTACTTTACGATTCTACCGATTTTTTTTTCAATATAAACTTTTTTATACGCCTCGTGATCGCGATTAAAAAAAAACACCATAAAGAAAATATTCTTTTTATGTAAGATCCTTTGTAGAATAAAAATTTTATTTCAAGCCATTGTTTTTAAAAGTGTATTTATGGCGCCATCTCTTGGATTTTGCGATATACTCAGCCGGCAGCCGCAAGCGGCATTAAAGATCACGCTATTATGCACTCTGAGGTTTTTTTTATAATATCTACCTAATAGGGACCTATTGCAATAAAGCCAGGCACAAATTGTGCCGGGCACTATATTGACAGTTTCACATTATAAGAACAGCTGTCTTCTTTCAAAATAAGGCCATTGTGTATTATAAGAGCCGGAATTAATAGTGACGCCACAATTAATGGAAAATAAACGACTGGATTTCTAAATTCGACTTTGGTATGTCAATTTTGAAAGATCAACTGTCAGTTTTTAATGCGAAACTGTCAATATAGTACCCGGCACAATTTATGCCTGGCTTTATTGCAATAGGTCCCTAGTATGTACCTAATTTTTTTATTTAATTCTTAATTTTGGTATTTTGTCAGTAAAAACAAATCGTAGAAATACAATTTAGCTACTAAATCAATCGAAACTATCGATAATTCTCCAGCACTGCTTGCTGAGATGATTAAAAAATCTACTGATTCTACCGATTTTTCCCGAAGCCTTCTACCGAAGACCTCAGGGTCGAGGGTGGCAACACTGCCATTAGATCTTGGACCCCCGTGAGGTTAAGCTTTCAAGCTACCCACGAAAAAATGTGAGAGAAACAAAAACCCTTTTTTACTCTATTAGCCACGAAACTTGTTTAGTTATTATTAAAGATCCAGGGTATAAAAAAAAGCAACGGTATTTTAAACTTCAGACAAAATGGAATCGAAGCTTTTTTGTTTAGAGTTTAAATATCTATCAGAAAAAAGTATAATATGCATTAAAAAAAAGGCCTTTTTTTTCAAAAAGGCGTGAGAAATTGTTCTAGTTTGCCAATTTAAACAATTCTGTATCTTTAATTATAACACAGTTAGCAATAGTGCACAATAAATTTGGAACAACCTGTATAGCATAAAAATTTGGTGTAAATTTTAGATTACCATAGAATCCATATTTTTATATCCTTTATTTAAATTTGACTGTCTGAAAATATGTTCTTTTGTGTTTATTTTTTCTTTTTTTTTGCAATTATTTTTTTCTTATACACATCAATAACTATTTTTATTTTGATTTTTATTGACCCTTTTTTGAGCATTACTTTTTGGACATGATGATACTTAAACCATAATATTATGCAGTATTTCTGAGAAAAATATATTTTTTTGTGATATTTTGAGTATTTTATTTATTACAAAGAAATGTAAGTAATTGGATGACAATCAGATATGTATTGTCATAAAATACTCAAAATATTTCAAAAATAAATTATGTTCTAAATTACGACATGTCTCCACACAAAATATGGAAGAATGCTGATTTCTAGTTTTATTTTTTTATGTCTGCATAAATTGACAGTTAAATTTAGAATTATATTTAAAATTACACACGTTTAAAGAAGTATTACACCAATTTTGGTTCTGATTTTTTTTGTAGACCTGTGAATTTTAGTTTTCTTGCAATTCGTTTTATTCAATTTTAGTTTTTTATATTTGTAGTTTTGCTATTCTACAATGTAAATCCAACTTTTAAAACTGGTGTATTGCTCCTTTAAGTAAATAACGAAGATGTTTAATTGTTTAAGAGCCAAAAAATATATATGATTAAGTGTAATCTTCTAGATTTTAAAAGATTAAAGTGTGAAATAAATTAGGTATTTTAGGCATTACTGAATATGTGATGTAAGAATGTTTGTTTGAAGAAGGAAGAAGGTGAAAAATATATCCCATTTAAGAAAATATACCCATATTTACTTGTTAAGCCCTATACATAAAAATAAATTGAAGAAACAACAAACAATTTGAGAAATACAGTATTGGTCAAAGTAGAGCAACTTCCTAAAACTATACAAGGTGTCCCAAAATAAAAATAAAAGTTCATCTAAACTAGGGAATTAGGAAACAAGAGTTTGATGCAATTCTAGGAATGATATCTGACGTCATGCCCAACACGGTGTACAGCAGAAAGCTATACAACATTATACTCCCAAAGAGGGAGGACTGGTTAAAGAACAGGACCAATTTTTCAAACAACGATAACTTCTGGTATACCGACGGATCCAAAATGCCATCAGGCGTTGGATCTGGAGTTGTTAGTATCCAAAAAAAAAGTCGAGATTAAACATAGTCTCGGCCAATTGGCTATTATATTTTCAAAAGTCTTTGAAGTTGCCATGAATAACCGATTAAAAAAGTTTTTTGCAATACACAATCTCCTTAGTTCAACTCATCACGGGTTTTTAAAGGGAAGGTCAATCGAAACTGCAACATATTGTCAGGATAGAAAATAATGTCCTATTAAGTGAATGACACAAGTTACGTTTATAAGCAAGTGCACATTAACCCTAAACATTCTAAGGAAATGAACTTCTGTATATAGTTCAAATTGTATTAAAAGTAATAAATTGTATACAGATTTATTATAAACAACGCGGTTAATGGGATTTCGATAATGTTTATACAGGAAACAAAACACATCTCGATATCCTATCAATGGCAAACGGTTTGTTATAAAAGCATCTCCAAAAGAGTTTAGCAGTTAGTTGTATGCTGAGAACCTAACGCCCAGGCTTAGTTAATAGTGAACAAGTAGTACAATAGTCAAGTATAAGAAGTTAAGCGTATTAAAGAAGATTTGTAGACAAGATGTATTTAAGTACAATGTAAGTAGTAAATATAAGTATTATAATAAAACCATTACACCTAACTTAAACTGTGTTCGTCACGATAAAACCTCCTCGTGACAATATGACTTTCTTGAAAAGATACTGGAGGGGATTGAGGGTAGAAACAAAGTCTTGGGAGCATTTCTAGACCTGTCAAAAGCTTTTGACTGTTTAAAACACAAAGATATCCTAGAAAAATTAGAATCCTATGGGACCAGGGGTCCAGCACTTAAATGGTTAGCTTTATATCTAACAGATCGAAGGCAAAGAGTGGGATTTAATAAGGAGGGGTCTTGGTATTTTTCGGAGGACATAAACGTGACCTTGGGCGTGCCACAGGGTAGCATCCTGGGGCCGTTTTTGTTCCTTATCTACATTAATGATCTGCCAAACTACATCAAGAGTGCATTTCTAAGCATTGTTAATTATGCTGATGATACCAATATTCTTTTCTGGGCAGAGACATTCGAGATTCTTTCTGAACGAGCGAGATTTGGTTTGGAGAGAGCTGAAAATTGGTTTAGTGGAAACGGTCTTCTGTTAAATTGTGATAAGTCTGTGTTCGTCTGTTTTACAACAATGCAATCAAAAGATGAATACCCAGAGACTTTCGGGTTGCTCTCGCGGGATGTCGAACTCTCTGAGAGTGTGACTTTTCTGGGCATGGATATAAATCAAAACTTGTCATGGGAAATTCACATAAAGCGAGTGTGCAAAAAACTAAATTCTGCATGTTACTCCCTAAGAGTTTTGAAAAAATATCTTAACCAAGACACTCTTTTATCAGTGTATTATGCCAACTTCTATTCAACTCTAAGATATGGTTTGATTTTCTGGGGGGGGGGGGGGCGCATCGGCTGTCTTGGTTGCAGAACCTTTTTTAATTCAGAAAAGGGTGATCCGCTTAATGTTGGGGATGAAAACAACAGAATCATGTAGGGGTAAGTAATGTGTCATGTTTTTATTTAAAAATTTGAACATCTTGTTCCCAGACATTCATATCCTACTAGATCCTTGCAAATGAATGTTCCACTTCACAGACTGAGCATGACAGAGCGGAGCCCTGTTTATTTGTGTATAATACTTTTTAATAAATTACCCTTGACTATAAGGAGGGAAACAAATGTAAAAAATTTAAAAAATCTGTTTTTGATTATATTAAAAACATAGAGCCATATTCTCTAGAAGAATTTCTGGCTTTCTCTCCTGGCTCAGCAGTATAGTGTTTTTATTTCTTTTTTTTTACATTATTTTTTATCAGTTTTTTATCCTGTTTTGTTTAAAATTAAATGTTTTTAAAAATAATTCTAGTACATATCTATCCAATAATTGACAAGTGATATAATGTACTTTTTATTCGTTATTATATTTTATTTATTAATATTTTTTTCTTACATTTTAATTGATATTAAGTAGGTCAAATTTTGCTTTGTAATAGGTATTGGTTTTAGTATTGGTCGTTAGGATCATTATGCTGTTTTTGCTAATTTTTGACGCTGTTTGCTCAAATATGTTTGAAAATTTTATGCAAATAAAGAAATACTCTACTCTACTCTACTCTATTTCAGGCCGAACTCGTAGCCATTGAACTGTGTGCCCGGTGGATTACTAACCACGAATGGACCTACAGGACAATAAAATTCTCCAACAGTCAAGTAGCCTTAAAAGCGCTTGATTCCTATACGGTCTGATCGAGAACCATGAGGAGCTGCAGCGACTCGCTGAATGCGCTTGGTAGCGCTAATAAGGTGTCATTCGTATGGATATCAGGGCATTCTAGGCACGAGGGAAATGAGGCCGCAGACCAGGCAGCGAGGGACGCAGCATCTGGCGAATTTTTCCGAACCGAACCGAACCAGCCCGGGGGATATCATACAATGCTGCTAAATTAACCATATTAAAATGGATGGAGAACAAGTTCCAACAATACTGGATGAATATACCAGAACTGGCTCACTCTAAAGAGTTCATTAAAAGACCCTGTCAAAAGAGAGCCAGGAATATCATTGGACTTACCAGACAGGAGATCCGTATAGTGACTCGACTTTTTACGGGTCACTGTCGACTAAGAGTACCCATGCACAGAATGGGAATAACAGAAGAGACCTAATGTAGACTCTATGGAGGATGACGAAACAGTTAGACATGTACTATGCGAATGTCCGGCTATTGCACGTTTACGTCAAAACATTTTCGGTAAAGATCTGAACAGTGTCTCACCCAAACTGATAGCTAATCTTTTTGGAGCATTAGGCATACAGTGGTGAGAAACCACTCAAAAGTGAGCCACAATAGACCCACTAGTGGTCGCAGTGGAAGGGCTGCAAGACCCACTCACATATGAATCATCATCATCATCTAAACTTGGGTCGAAAATTGTTTCGTTTCCGAGATACAGGGAGTAAAAACCGAATTTTTTTAATATTATGAACATTTTTAAACATATTATTTTTAAAATTGGTACTCGTGGGTTTTTTGTGAGGCGAAACCTGAATATGGACACCTTTTTATTGTGGTCGTTAGAGGGCGCTTCACACTGCACTTTTGATGGTTTAAAGTTACCATAACTTTTTTTTCAGTGTGGTTTCTTACGTTTTTTATTAAGTAAATAATTTCCTAAACAGTTTTAAGCTAATGAGGTGCTCTTGTTAAAATCCGCTAAAGTTAGTCGTTTTCGAGATATTTCGGTTTTTAGTTTTCGATCCCGTACCGAAAAATTCAAATTATTTTGAAAAAAAAAGGAAATTGTTACAGTTTAGAATGAAATTTGCTCAGTGAATTAGTTGTGCCACACACATGCCAATGTGTTACTCTAAAATACTATTAACTTAATATTTTTAATATTTTACTTTTTTTAATTCAAAATAATTTGATTATTCCGATGCGGCATCGAACATTATAAACCGAAAAATCTGGAAAATGGCTTACTTTAGCGGATTGTAACAAGAGTACCTTTTTTGCTTTAAAATGCCTAAGAAATTATTATTCTAACAAAAAAAGTTAAAAACTACACTGAGAAAAAAGTTATGGTCATTTTAAATAATCAGAAGTGCAGTGTGAAGCGCCCTTTAAAGGCCACAGTAAATTCACCATATTCAGATTTCGCATCCCGAAAAACCTCCGGTTATCACTTTTAAAAGTAATGCGTTTAAAACTGTTAATAATAATTAAAAAATTCTATTTTTATTTTTTAAATTTAACGCCCTGTATTTCGGAAACGGAGCAATTCTGGACCACAATTTATATGAACATTTATCTCTATTTTGAGACGTAGAATATATGGTTAAAATATTGTCGATTAATTTCGGGACACCCTGTATATAAATCTGATCCTGTACCAACCATCAAAGAACATATACTCCGTTACATAAAAAGCTAAAAACAGTTTTTTTTAATGTAATTTTGTGCAAAAATGGCAAGTACAATTCTAAAGAGATGTAAAAATTATGTACGTCCTAA
Source organism: Aspidapion aeneum (assembly GCA_963576565.1). NCBI lineage: Eukaryota > Metazoa > Arthropoda > Insecta > Coleoptera > Brentidae > Aspidapion > Aspidapion aeneum. Next base: position 61,077,118 of record OY755046.1, on the reverse strand, counting down.
AAATTTTTATTGTTTGCTAAAATTAGATAAAAACTACTTTTTTAGCTTTTTTTAAACATGACAAATGGGCACTGTAGAAAATCGTCATAACACGTGAACTGGATTAAACTTTTCAAACGATTGTTGTTACAGGTTCAGATTTTTACACAATTTTTGGCAGTTGCCCAACTTTTTCTCGATACTGTATGTCTAATCTTCAAACTGTCAGTAAAGGATATGGAACTGGGCCCATTACTCCTGGCACCCATCAGATTTTGTTTATATTATAATATGCTGTTCTCTTCTTTTAAAGAAGCATTTTTTGTAGACGACATTTTTTTGTGAGCCTTCTGAGTAAACCAGAAATCGGCTTCAAAGTATTAACTTTTTCATATACACATCAGTGGTTTTTACCGTAAGGTCATTGTTTATGTTAAATAATGCGTCAGTAAGTACCCTTAAAGTTTCAGAATATATTTTTGACAATTTGATTTATTATAAAAGTTACAGTGCTTTATAGCAAAACGTCGTGAATTATTATGTGGACTTCAGAAAAGGTAAGACGTACAATTTTGGTTAAATGCCTTTATTATTATTTGTTTATTGCTCGATATTTTGAAAACCACTCTAGTTATTTTTAAATTCGATATAATATCTGATTGGGTGTCTTTTCAGTTTTACGAAAGTTGTTGAGTTTCCGAAATCCCCATAAGAAACCTTGTAGCTACTATTATCTGCGATACCCTGTGAGTAGTCGCGTTATCGCTTTTTTGCGGTTAGTAAGATTATGTTACAGGTTATCCAAAGAGAAGGAAAAAACTTATTGTACATTTAAAGGTGAGGGCAAATGGGCCCCAGAGAGAAGAAAAAAAGAGAAAGTCCTTGCGGTGCTATTATGGTTTTGGACAACTCGCTGCTGGCAAAAATAACTTCGGCTCAACTAATCTGACTTAACCTGACCTGCCGCGAATTAACACAGCTGCGATTTAACTTTGCGGTGGCGGCAAATTTGTCGCAACAAGTTAGAGCCGGCGAGTTGTTCCATTGGCTGGTAAATTAAACGGTTTCAGATAACTTTTTTGACAGATTGAGAATGGCAGCCGATTTTTAAAAATAACACGTATCATGGAATCTTTACAAAAGTGGAATGTTTGTCGAATTTCAGTTATGTTTCGTTTGGTAATGTTTATGCAAATCCATAATTGGTTTAAATACTTTTGAAATCCGTCTGACCCATCTGACTGTCAAAATAATCTTCCCGGTACTTTGCACTGTTACTCAGATTGCATTCTAAATGCACGTGTTAAAAGTTGTATGATGTTTCTCTTTATATAGATCTATCAAAACCTTGGCAATTTGTCAGAAAAAGGTTAGAGAAATATACAGTAGCGTTAGGTTCACCCTATATGGCACTTGAAGCCGATTTCTGGTTTACTCAGAAGGCTCACAAAAAAATGTCGTGTACAAAAAATGCTTGTTTAAAAGAGGAGAATAGCATATTATAATATAAACAAAATTTGATGGGCGCCAGGAATAATGGGCCCAGTGCCATATCCTTTGGTGGTATGTTTAAAGTTTATAAAATGGAACGCCCCAAAATAAGTTAATTTTTGACAATTTCAAAATACTCATTTGACAAAAAAAAACATTTAAAACAGATCTTTTAAACATGTCGTGTCAGAAAGCTAAAAACCAGCAGCAACAAGTATGCTTCAGAAACCGATGAATACCGAAAATACACGATTTTAGACGAAGTCATTGACAAAAACCACTTAGATATAGAAAAAAGAAAAGAACTTCTGGAATGTGTTAAAGATTTTGTTTTTGTTCTGAGGAGTTCTTGGATTATCAAAAGGCTAAGCAATCTATTTGTAAATGCGAAAATTCGACTCAATACGACCTTGGAGATCTACAAAATGTTATGATAGAATTAGAAGGAAAAAGTATAGAAAAATAGCCTTTAACCCGTGAAAGAAAAAAACTCTTTGCTTTTAACGAACAGCTTGAAAAATATGCCGAAAGGAAGAAAAATTCTGAAATTTTGGAAAAGCAACAGAAGGGATTAGACGCCACTAAGGTAAGCTCTAAGGCATTCCATAAGCTTTTCATTTCGCACACTGTCAAAAGCTTTCACACAATCTCGAAAGCATTCAATAATTTCTTTTTATCAATGTTTTTTTTTTTAGGAAAAATATAGAATCTAAAAAATTCTTCGAATGCACGAAGGATCTCCGAAAAAAACAAAAAGAGGAAAAAGATCAAGCTCTGTTGACTAAATACTCCAAAAAATTACATATAAACTTGAATGATTTAAGTGGAAAATCGCAAAAAATCATGCTAGAACGATTAAGACATATTCAACTACTTACAAAACCAAAAAAAAATCACGCAGACAAAATACGGTGAATATTTTGGAAAATCTACTTTTTGAGAAGAAAGCCAAGCAACGTGAATAAGAAATAATTAAACGAAGACAGGAATAAATCAAAAATTTGCGAAAAGAGAAGTTTGTTGAAGGCTTGGAAATTATTGGAAAGAAAATTTAGTTAATTGATCTGTCAATTACTATTGAAGAAGCAAAAAAATAATAAATTTTAGAAATAAAAGCTAGGCCGATTAAAAAGAAAGAATTCCACTTGAAAAAGTAAAAAAATTAAAGAAAAAAGATAAAAGCAGCGAAAAAAGTTCGAAAATTAGTAAAAGTAGTAAGACTAAGAGAGAGGCAAAAGATAAAACACCAAAAGGAGCGAAAAGTAGCAAGAAAAAGAAAGAGGCAAAAATAAAACAAAAAGAAAAAGCTGTGGGAAAAATCGCCAAAACACGTGGCACGTGCTCTACTTTTTACCGATACTGTATGCCTAATCTTCAAACTGTCAGTAAATTTGGTGGTATGTTTAAAGTTTATAAAATTGAACACCCCATAATTAATTTTTGACAATTTCAAAATACTTGTTATTTTGACAAAAAAACATTTAAAACAGATCCTTTAAACATGTCGTGTCAAGAAGCAGCGAACAAATATGCTTCAGAAACCGATGAATACCGAAAAGAAACGATATTAGACGAAGTCATTGACAAAATCCACTCAGATATAGAAAGAAGAAATGAAGAACTTCTGGAATTTGTTAAAGATTTTGTAACTTCTGATGAATTCTTGGATTATCAAAAGGCTAAGCAATCTATTTGTAAATGCGAAAATTCGACTCAATACGACCTTGGAGATCTACAAAATGTTGTGATAGAACTAGAAGGAAAAAGTATAGAAAAATACCCTTTAACCCGTGAAAGAAAAAAACTCTTTGCTTTTAACGAACAGCTTGAAAAATATGCCGAAAGGAAGAAAAATTCTGAAATTTTGGAAAAGCAACAGAAGGGATTAGACGCCATTAAGGTAAGCTCTAAGGCATTCTATAAGCTTTTCATTTCGCACACTGTCAAAAGCTTTCACATAATCTCGAAATCATTCAATAATTTCTTTTTATCAATGTTTTTTTTTTAGGAAAAATTGATAGAATCTAAAAAATTCTTCGAATGCACAAAAGATCTCCGAAAAAGACAAAAAGAGGAAAAAGACCAAGCTCTGTTGACTAAATACTCCAAAAAATTACATATAAACTTGAATGATTTAAGTGGAAAATCGCAAAAAATCATGCTAGAACGTTTAAGACATATTCAAACCACTTACAAAACCAAAAAAAAATCACGCAGACAAAATGTGGTGAATATTTTGGAAAATCTACTTTGTGAAAAGAAAGCTAAGCAACGTGAACAAGAAATAATTAAACGAAGACAGGAATATATAAAAAATTTGCGAAAAGAAAAGTTTGTTAAAGGCTTGGAAATTATAGGGAAGAAAATTGAGTTAATTGATCTGTCAATTACTATTAAAGAAGCAAAAAAAGAATAAATTTTAGAAATAAAAGCTAGACCGATTAAAAAGAAAGAACTCCACTTGAAAAAGTAAAAAAATTAAAGAAAAAGGATAAAAGCAGCGAAAAAAGTTCGAAAATTAGTAAAAGTAGTAAGACTAAGGGAGAGGCAAAAGATAAAACACCAAAAGGAGCGAAAAGTAGCAAGAAAAAGAAAGAGGCAAAAAATAAAACAAAAAGAAAAAGCTGTGGGAAAAATCGCCAAAACACGTGGCACGTGCTCTACTTTTTACCGATACTGTATGCCTAATCTTCAAACTGTCAGTAAATTTGGTGGTATGTTTAAAGTTTATAAAATGGAACACCCCATAATTAATTTTTGACAATTTCAAAATACTTGTTATTTTGACAAAAAAACATTTAAAACAGAATCTTTAAACATGTCGTGTCAAGAAGCAGCGAACAAATACGCTTCAGAAACCGATGAATACCGAAAAGAAACGATATTAGACGAAGTCATTGACAAAATCCACTCAGATATAGAAAGAAGAAATGAAGAACTTCTGGAATTTGTTAAAGATTTTGTAACTTCTGATGAATTCTTGGATTATCAAAAGGCTAAGCAATCTATTTGTAAATGCGAAAATTCGACTCAATACGACCTTGGAGATCTACAAAATGTTGTGATAGAACTAGAAGGAAAAAGTATAGAAAAATACCCTTTAACCCGTGAAAGAAAAAAACTCTTTGCTTTTAACGAACAGCTTGAAAAATATGCCGAAAGGAAGAAAAATTCTGAAATTTTAGAAAAGCAACAGAAGGGATTAGACGCCATTAAGGTAAGCTCTAAGGCATTCTATAAGCTTTTCATTTCGCACACTGTCAAAAGCTTTCACATAATCTCGAAATCATTCAATAATTTCTTTTTATCAATGTTTTTTTTTAGGAAAAATTGATAGAATCTAAAAAATTCTTCGAATGCACGAAAGATCTCCGAAAAAGACAAAAAGAAGAAAAAGACCAAGCTCTGTTGACTAAATACTCCAAAAAATTACATATAAACTTGAATGATTTAAGTGGAAAATCGCAAAAAATCATGCTAGAACGTTTAAGACATATTCAAACCACTTACAAAACCAAAAAAAAATCACGCAGACAAAATGTGGTGAATATTTTGGAAAATCTACTTTTCGAGAAAAAAGCTAAGCAACGTGAACAAGAAATAATTAAACGAAGACAGGAATATATAAAAAATTTGCGAAAAGATAAGTTTGTTGAAGGCTTGGAAATTATAGGGAAGAAAATTGAGTTAATTGATCTGTCAATTCCTATTGAAGAAGCAAAAAAAGAAGAAATTTTAGAAAAAGAACCTGAACCAATTAAAAAGGAAGAACTCCCCTTGAAAAAAGTTAAAAAATCAAAGAAAAAGGGTAAAAGCAGCGAAAAGAGTTCGAGAAGTAGTAAAAGGAGTTCGAGAAGTAGTAAACGGAGTTCGAGAAGTAGTAAAAGGAGTTCGAGAAGTAGTAAAAGGAGTTCGAGAAGTAGTAAAAGGAGTTCGAGAAGAAGTTCGAGAAGGAGTTCGAGAAGTAGTAAAAGTAGTAAGGCTAAGGGAGCAGCGAAAACTAGCAAGAAAAAAAAAGGGGCAAAAGGAAAAAAGAAGAAACAAAAAATTGATGAAAATTCTATAATGAAAGAAGAAATTCTTTCTCAAGATCTAGAACAAATGCTAAAGATAATTGAGGAGTTTCGTCGTTTTGATGATACCCTAGAAGATGAGTACTTTAACTGGATGAATGAAAAAGAGTATGATATTGACAATTTTATCGAATTCCATCCTAGGGCACTAGTATTTCAGGTATACAGAATATAATTTAATCTGTGTAATTTGTGTTATCTTAGCAATATCGTAGTAATGTCTGTGTTTGTGTATACCGCGTTTCTAAGGGTATAAATTTCCATAGGAGGATAAAAAACAGAGAGAATATAGCATTTATTAAAAAGAGACCGCGATACGCCCGAGTCCCGCAGAAAGATTTGCAGCGTTGTCAAAGGTAACCTCGATAAATTGCTACAGGCGCACGCGGCCGCACTCGTCAAGGGGCGGACAATCTGAAACATTTTTTTAGGGCAAGAATTATCACCATACAATTTTGATTTTTAAAATTTTATTCAATGTGAGTTATTTAGTCAAAACGAATTTTATACTTCACACAAAGGTATGTGTGCCTAACTTGCGAGTGTCAGAAGGAGTTAGGCACACATACCTTTGTGTGAAGTATAAAATCCGTTTTGATTTTTATCGATCCACACACAGCACGTTTTCCATCTTTCTTCTTTGCATATGCTTCGGGCAGTACGGCCTTTTAGTTGCTACGTGATTACGTGGTTTTAATACCACATTAATGGACGAAACTTGTCATAAATGGCGCTTCGGCGTCTCAGACAAGACGATGCCAGTGTGTTTAAACTTTCGAGTGCTCGAGCCAGTCCGCTAGATGGCGCAACAACTTGTAATTTACTCGCATTGCACCGCCGCGAGTATTTCATATATAGGAGTTGGTTTTGGTTAAAATTGGCTTACCTGGGTTTGCTGTTCTCTACTGATGACGTGAAACACACAGAAACGTACGTCTAGAGATGCAACCTTGTGTAAGTAGGAAAACAACCAAAATCAACTCTTCCCTCTCCTTCTGACACTCGCAAGTTAAGCACACATACCTTTGTGTGAAGTATAAAATTCGTTTTGATTTTTATCGATCCACACACAGCACGTTTTCCATCTTTCTTCTTTGCAGTTATTTAGTGCCTAAAACACCTAGATCGGATAATAAAATAAATTGTCTGTTTCAATACACGATAACTCAAGAACACCTCAGACGATTTTAACCCAACACAAGTTTTATGTCGGCATTAGATTTTGGTTAAAAAAAGGGTTAGTTAAAAGTATTATTTAAACAATTTTACCTTAAAACTACCAACTTTACTATCAACTTTTCTTGTATGATTTTTTTTTTAAATGTTCCTTTTGTATTTAAAACATTTTTGCATGTGGCGCACGTCGCCTGCGAGCATTTAAAGTTACTTTAATATTTTCTGAAAAGTTTCGTTTTTAGTTTAAAAGGCATTACTACTTATGATTATTATATTTGTCTTGCAAAAGTACTAAATGAGCTCCGCGTAACTACTTTTGAGGCTCAATACCACCTCTGCCGCCCCCCTAAGGTCTCGAACACCCTCCCGCGACCAACAACGCTGCGTTCACTGTGGTCTACCATCACGGTGGATAGAATAGACCGGTGTTCGAATCTTATATATATATCAAATTTTTCACGTCACTGGTGGTCCAGGTGATTTTTGTAAACAAAAGTTAGATCGGATACGAACAACGGAACAACTAATATTTTTTGAATTTTTTGAAAACTAAGGCAATTTTCCTACTGTTTTCTAGTACATCCTGATAAAATGTAATTTTCTAGACGTATTGTCGGTATTTTTTTTAGCCCGCTTTATTTTTTATTACACAAAACTTAAACTACAAGTCAAACTGAATGTGATCGTTTAGTATCAAAGGTGAACCGAGGACTTGGGGAGTAAACAAAGATGGAGGTCAGCGGATGATTTTTGAAGCTGAAACGAACACATTATTTTCTTCGAATTTTAGTTTTTGTGTAAAGAGAAATGAAGCGGGCTAAAAAAACTAACGACTGGTATGTCTGAAAAATATTATTTTATAAGAATATACTAAAAAATAGTAGGAAAATTGCCTTAGTTTTCAAAAAATATTAGTTGTTCATATCATATCTAACTTTTGTTTACAAAAATCAGCTGGACCACCAGTGACGTGAAAATTCGACATATATATATATAAGATCCGAACACCGGTCTTTTCTATCCACCGTGGTCTACCATTACCTTTGTTAGGGTTGGACTAAAAATGCATTAAACAAAACCTAAAATTAAATAATAGTTAGCTTACCAATATATTGGTAAACTGTGGTGTAGAAAAATGACTTATAGAATAGAAACGAAAATCAATAACAAGAATAACACTTTAAAACTCTGTTTATTTGTAAAAGTAAGTGAATTATTTACATTTAGGAACAAGCAGAATTTTAAGTTGTTATTCTGGTTGTTTATCACTCCGTTTGATGAATGCACTTACATAAAACTGAAAAGTTGACTTTTCGCGAACCAAGTAGTGGATTATACTGATATTTTCGCTAAACTGGTAACGTTGGTCCGTTCTCCCATGCAATCCTTATGGCCCATACAAAAATCCTACCCCTAGATAGAAGGCTGGTCGCACGGTATATGTCTGTCCATAACGCGATTTCAGGAAATTTTCGGTTAAAATGGTGTATAATACCGTAAAGAGCTGATCAAATTTTGGTCAAAATCCATTAATGCTATACTTGATGTTGTATTAAAGTGACACCGCGTCATCAAAACCTTGATGGGTGGGGAGGGAGTAGAGGGGTACATACAGTGGCACGCACTTCCTTTAATTTTTTTATTGATATTGATTCCCAAAATGAGGCACTGCACTAATTAGTCATTAGCTTACTATTTTACTTGCTTTTTATTGATGTCTTCTTCTAAACGATTTCATTAGAAAGGAACATATATACCCTTATCGGGTTGTTACGAACATAATATTGATTTAGCCGGGCTTTGACGTTTTCTATTCGTTGTTGTTTTGACTGTTTATGTTAAACAAATTATGAAGGAGCTTTTTACAAAACAAATTACCGTTTTTGCAACTCAATCAATGTTTGCGCACATTTTAATATAATTTTGAATCCTCTTTTATGTTTCGGATCTTTATTTATTAGGTAAGTACCTATTTGATCTCTCCTTTAAAAGGTCTTAGTGTTTTATCCTTCGAACATTAAACCCCGAGCGGCACACTGCATGTACAAAGTGAATCCCTAATTTTTTAAGGCTTCTTTACATAGATTTTGCCGCAAAACTTGGTTTACCATAGCTATGACGCGGTGCCACTTATATACAACATCAACTATAATGAGTTAAAATATCGAAAATATGCTAACTTCTTAACGGAGCATCGCATCAATATGCGGTTGTCAGAATATAGTAGAAAATGTTTTTCTCAATAATTTATCTTATTACTAAAAACTTCGTGGGAGCTTCCGTTTCTGAGATATTTACAAAAACTGTTTTCAAAGCTGATATAGCACTGGCTAGGAAGGTATCAGACAGTGGCGTATATCGCCCCCCCCCCGAAGCCAGGGCCGTATCTGAGGGGGGTTTTGGGGGTCAAACCCCCCCGAAAATTAAATAGGAATGTGTTTTTGAAGTTAAACCTTTTTTTCATATTCAATAAACCTACATGGGCGCATCCAGGCCTTAGATTTTTTACATATTTTCTACATATTTCATGAGGACTCGGGCCCCCTCCAAGCAGCGGCGTAGTCCGTCGCGTCCCCGCGAAAAACATGACTTTTTTTTTTTTGGTCGCCGTTTTAAGCTGTCGGCCCCCACCCACACATGACACGATGGTCCCACGATTTTTGAGGGACGCCCTTTTTAGCTGTTGGGCCCCCCAAGACACATTCCTGGGTGCGCCACTGACACACAATTTTTCAAATTCCACTGGCCTAACCCCCCCCCCCAAAATGCCTGAAGCAAAGATTTTTTTTAGATATTTTCCACATATTTCATGAATACAAACATAAAATAGCCCCCCCTCCCCGAAACTGTCTCGCCCCCCCCGAAACTTTTTTCTATATACGCCACTGGTATCAGATCCATCATGGATCCATTTATTTTAGAACTACCGTGAAGGAACATCTTACAAGAAGTCTGTCAAAATTCGAAACACCTCCCCTGATATAAAAAAATGTTGTTTTGAAAAATTCATTTTGGACAACGAGTACGCCGAAATTGCCTTTCATATTGAATATTTTGGCATAAAAAAATTATATACCGGCTGTTATTTTAAGTTTTTGATTAGTTTCAGCCCTTGGGATGATCTACTGACTTGTGAAGGTAAACTAAGGTAATTCGCATTTCTATAACAAAATAGCTTTTCACGAAAATATTATAACAGATAGATTAACGACAAAGTTTGATGGATATCAATGAAAAGAACAAGCAGGCTTCAGAAAAGGTTTCAGTACAGTTGACCACCTGTTAACCATGAAAATCCTAATAGAACGAGCCAACGAATATAACATTCCACTATATATTGCCTTTATAAACTTTGAAAAAGCTTTCGATAGCATTGAGCACTGGGCACTAAAAGCATCTTTAATTAATAGTCGAATAGATCACTGATTTAATAGCCAATATAAACTTGAGTGCATAGAAATCGGCCCACTGTAAATATTTGGACTTTAACTATATTTTTTTAAAGAATTATTTATCAGATCAAAAAAAGAAATATGCTGTTTGAATGACAATTTAATATGCTTTAATAAGTATAAATTTTTTAAGAAGGCTTATCGTTTATATGCGTAGCAACCGGTAAACACATGAAACGTGTTTATGTGGTGATTGTAACGAAAATAACAAATTTGTCAAATTGCCTTTGCAACTGAAATTTGCATATTATTCGTTTTTTAAAATGTCAATAGTGTTCAAGTGTGTAAGTTTAATGCATACTACACCACAAAAAACCGCCCAAGTTATTGCTTTAATCGAAAATGGACTTAGTCAGCGAGCTGTTGCCAGACAATTGAATATGACCTGCGCAGCGGTTCGAAGAGTGTACCAGCATTATAAGGAGACTGGAGACTTTCATAGGCGACCTGGAACAGGCAGAAGATTTACAACCGCTCGTGATGACCGCTTTATTGTGTCAACAACATTAAGAAACCGTCACCTTAATGCCGTTCAAGTGCAATGACAGCTCCGTGAGGTGCGAGTAGTGGCTATTAGTCAGTGGACAGTAAGACTCCAGCTCATCGGCAAGCACGCCTGCGTTTTGCACGGGGTCATCTGAATTGGACGTTGGAACAATGGGGATCTGTTCTGTTCTAAGATGAGTCCAGAATATGCCTCCATGTTAGCGACCGAAGAAGGAAAGTGTACCGAAGACCAAAAGAGCGATTTGCAGATTGCTGCTTTGAAGAGCGGAGTGCTTATGGAGGTGGTTCCTGCACGATCTGGGGTGCAATTTACGGTGGACCGATTTCTATGCACGCAAATGTATATAGCGAAGCAACAACATCAATCAAAATCCACGAAGGATGTGTCAAACAGGGTGACACAGTATCCCCTAAACTATTTAACCCATTGACTTCTATACCCTCCCTTTCAGGGCGTTATACAACTCAATGATTTACCCAGACCCTAGAAGATAAAAACTTAGATTGAGAAAAAATAGGCATTAAAGTAAACGGACAATACTTGAAGCATCATGCTGATGATATCGCCCTCCTAATAACAGATAAGAAAGAAGAACTAATAAAAATGCTGGAAGAACTGGATACAGCAGCTAAAAATATAGGCTTGAGTATGAAATGCACTAAAATTAAAACCATAACAAACACAGATGAAGATATCACGATCAGAATAAACCAAGAGAAAATAGCACAAGTAGAGAAATATATATATCTGAGACAAATTTATTAAACTAAAAAAACAAACGGCTGAAACCAAGAGACGACTAAGATTGGCCTGGGCAGCATTTGGTAAATTCAGCTATATATTAAAAAATAATAAATATTCTCACTACCTCAAAACGAAAGTGTATAACCAATGTTTCCTTTCTGTACTTACCTATGGATCCCAGACCTGGACGCGTATTTACGTTTCCGTGCTCATGTCACGTCGGCGCGGTTTTGAAATAGACACGGAAATGTTACAATATATTTGGGTTCAAATACGTGTTGATTTAAAGAGTTTTGATCTCGAAATGAGCACGGATCTGTAAGAGAACATCGCTCGTTAAACTATTACAAAAGCGTATTCAACTGTCAGGTTAAAACGCTAACATAACGAAAGCTAATCAATCAAATCTAACCGAACCGAACCAAAGCAAACTGAACCGATAATTTAAAATAAAAAAAAAAACTTCCTACCCGGGATCCTAGAGGATGTGAATCCGAACCGAAACGAACCGAATTGAACCAAACCGAACCGAACAAAAGCAAACTGAACCAACAATTAAAAAAAAACTTTCCTGACTTCTTTCCCGGGATCCTAGAGGGTGTGTAGTGTTGTAGTTTGGTTAGGTTAGGTTTGGTTTAGTTTAGTTAGGATCGGTTCTGTTCGGATTCACATCCTCTAGGATCTCGGGTAGGAACTCAGGAAAGTTTTTTTTTGAAAATAATTATTGGTTCAGTTTGCTTTGGTTCGGTTCGGTTAGATTTGATTGATTAGCTTTCGTTAGGTTAGGTTTTTGAAACTTTCTATTTTCATGTGGTTAGAAATCAAGTGAAAAGCATTTAAAACATGAACATTTATTAATAACAGAGCAACATCTGTCGTCGTAGTTGCCGGTGTAAGACAATGAACACTGAACTGTGCAGGTATAGTTAATGGAAGAGTGTTCTTCAAACTTCAAAATCTTGAGTAATATTAGTACAAATACTTTTAAACTGCTCCATAATTTTCATATTTACAAACATAACTTCAAAATCAAACTAATAAACAACGTGAATCCAATTTAAGTTTCAAATGTGCACTAATAAGTAAGCCCCTGCGCTGCGTAATTCAATACAAATCCGTGCCTTGTTCGAGCCTCGGCGCCTTAAAATCAACACGCATTTGTAACCAAATATGTTGCAACATTTCCGTGTCTATTTCAAAACAGCGCTGCCGTGAAATCAGCACGGAAACGTAAATACGCGACCTGCGTAGTTAAAAAATCAAACATGGATAAGGTGACAAAAGCCCGAAGATCCATGGAAAGACAAATGTTACAAATGTAAAGCTAACAGATAGAAAAGGGTATGAATGGATAAGACTTTAATCAAAAGTGAGGCATGTCAGAGGAGAAGTAGCAAAATTAAAATGGAAATTTGCCGGTCATAATATCAGACAGAAAGACGATGGATGGAACAAATATATTGTAAACTAGAGACCTTGGGAAAATAAAAAAGTAGGGGAAGACCCCAAATGAGATGGGCAGATGATTTGAAGAAACATGCGGGAGCTAGATGGATGACCTCGTTGACAGACCGAAAAGAGTGGAAGATATTGGGGAAGGCCTTTGTCCAAACATGGATCGAAGAAGGCCTAATAGATAGATAACAAAGATAATTCAGTTCTACACAGTGAAAAGCGGAATGGGACAACTGGGCGCCGCCAACTCGGCGCCGCCAACTGGGCGCCGCCAACTCGGCGCCGCCAACTGGGCGCCGCCAACTCGGCGCCGCCAACTGGGCGCCGGGCCAACTGGGCGCCGGGCCAACTCGGCGCCGCCAACTGGGCGCCGGACAACTCGGCGCCGGACTAAAAAAAATTTTTTTGACAAAATGTGTAGATGAAAAATAAAATATATTATTTATATAAAAACATCTTTAAAAAATCCTACGCAATTTTTTACAACCTTTATTTAGCTTCAGATGTTAACTAACTAACTATCTATCAAATCTTGTGAAGCGTTTTTGACACACTTCCCATTATCCGATTTGGATGAAATTTGGTACAAACGTAGTGGTCCCATGACAATACAACATTAAGAAAAAAATATCCAAACAACCCCTACCCCCACCCCTTCTATAGAAAAATTTTGACAAACTTCCCGTTATCCGATTTGGATAAAATTTGGTATACACATAGAGGTCAGATGATAATACAACAATAAGAAAAAAATATCCTCCCACCCCTACCCCCACCCCCTTCCATAGAAAAATTTGTTTTTGACACACATTCCGTTATCCGATTTGGATGAAATTTGGTATACGTATAGTGATCCTATGACAATATAATATTAAGAAAAAAAATATCCTCCCACCTCTACCCCCACCCCCTTTCATAGAAAAATGAGTTTTTGACACACTTCCCATTATCCGATTTGGATGAAACTTGGTATTCACATAGTGGTCTGATGACAATACAACATTAAGAAAAAAATATCCTCCCACCCCTACCCCCACCCCTTCTATAGAAAAATGTGTTTCTGACACACTTCCCGTTATCCGATTTGGATAAAATTTGGTATACACATAGTGGTCCGATGATAATACAACAATAAGAAAAAATATCCTCCCACCCTTACCCCCACCCCCTTCCATGGAAAATGCGTTTTTAACACCCTTCCCATTATCCGATTTGGATGAAATTTGGTATACATATAGTGGTCCAATGACAATACAACATTGAAAAAAAAATCCTACCACTCCTACCCCCACCCTCATCTATAGAAAAATGCGTTTTTGACACACTTCCCATTATCCGATTTGGATGAACTTTGGTATACATATAGTGGTCCGATAACAATACAACAATAATGAAAAAATGTCCTCCCATCCCTACCCCCCACCCCCTTCCATAAAAAATGCGTTTTTGACACACTTCACTTCAAATGACTTTTATAAAATTTGGTATATGCATAAAGGTCCGATGGCAATACAGCCCAAACAAAAAATATATTTCTACCTCTACCCCCACCCTCTCCTTCCCCCAATAGAAAAATGAGTTTCCAACGAGGGGTCATCGGCACCCTAAAATTTTGTACAGCGTCCAACAGGACTTGGGTCCTGACGTGTACTGTTGGGTCCTGTTGAGTACTGTTGGGTACTGTCGAGTACTGTTGGGTACTGTCGTGTATTGTCGAGTACTGTTGGGTCCTGTCGGTGTACTGTTGGGTACTGTCGTGTACTGTCGAGTACTGTTGGGTCCTGTTGAGTACTGTCGTCGTGCCTTGGGGGGGTCCGACAAGGACAAAGCGCGCCCTCAAAAAACATGCGAGCAAAAAAAAAAAAAAACAAAAAAAGCTCATCATCTTTGGGGAACCGCACCGCGCTCACAAACCTTGCGACCAAAAAAAAAAAAAAAAGCTCATCATCTTTGGGGAACCGCACCGCGCTCGCAAATCTTGCGACCAAAAAAAAAAAAGGTCATCCTGTCTTTTCGCATCTACGCCACTGTTTCGGGTTAGACGGTTGTGTCGAGTACTGTCGTGTACTGTTGGCTTACTGTTACGTCCTGTCGTGTACTGTTGGGTACTGTCGAGTACTGTTGGGTCCTGTCGTGTACTGTCGAGTACTGTTGGGTACTGTTGGGTCCTGTCGTGTACTGTTAGGTACTGTCGTGTACTGTCGGGTACTGTTGGGTCCTGTCGTGTACTGTCGAGTACTGTTGGGTACTGTCGTGTACTGTCGAGTACTGTTGGGTCCTGTCGTGGTACTGTCGGGTCCTGTTGTGAAATTTGTACAGTACTGTTGAAAGCTGATGACCCCTCGGTTTCCAAACAACTTACGATCAGCGATTTCATTATAATCTAGAATAAACTCTTCTTTATTTATTTACCTCTGCATTTTTCTGCTAGATTGATTCTTGCAAATAGTAATATTTAATTGATAAGGATATCTTATCGTGCTAACATCCTCAAAATTTCCATCAGTCGGCCATCGCTTTTATTATTATGATAATATTAGACTGTTAGAAAATAATTTTTTAATTTTTAGTGCATTTTATAAAAGCTTTTGACTTAAAAAAATTTTTTTACTAATTTATTTGAAATCTGTTTTTGTTAAGTAAAGTTAAATCCATTAAGTCGACTGTTGAATCTTGGTAGTTGTAGTGTTTGGTAACCTAGTAATACTACAATTTACGTTTTTTATTACAACAATGGCGGATCGAAAAATCAAAATGCTTGAGGTCATTTACGAAAATTTTTTACTCAAACTTAAAAAAATCAAAATGGCGGATCCAAAATGGCAGATTTTTTATTTACTAACCGATTTGTCTCAAACTTGAAATATTACATTACTTGAAGTCATTTAACAAAATTTTTTACTCAAACTTAAAAAAATCAAAATGGCGGATCAAAATTGGCAGATTTTTTACTTACTAACCGACTTGTCTCAAACTTGAAAGATTGCAGTGCTTAGGGATCGATTTATAATAAATTTAGAACTTTGTGGTGTTTAACGTCGCTGAACATGATTTTTTACTCTTTTTAAAAAAATCATCTAAATCGGATGATGGGAAGTGTGTCAAAAACTCATTTTTCTATGAAAGGGGGTGGCGGTAGAGGTGGGAGGATATTTTTTCTTAATATTGTATTGTCATCGGATCACTATATGTATACCAAATTTCATCCAAATCGGATAATGGGAAGTGTATCAAAAACGCATTTTTCTATAGATGAGGGTGGGGGTAGGAGTGGTAGGATTTTTTTTTCAATGTTGTATTGTCATCGGACCACTATATGTATACCAAATTTCATCCAAATCGGATAATGGGAAGGGTGTCAAAAACGCATTTTCTATGGAAGGGGGTGGGGGTGGGGGTGGGAGGATATTTTTTTTTAATGTTGTATTATCATCGGACCACTATGTGAATACCAAATTTCATCCAAATCGGATAATGGGAAGTGTGTCAAAAACTCATTTTTCTATAAAAGGAGGTGGGGGTAAAGGTGGGAGGCTATTTTTTCTTAATATTGTATTGTCATCGGAACACTATATTTATACCAAATTTCATCCAAATCGGATAATGGGAAGTGTGTCAAAAATGCATTTTTCTATAGATGAGGGTGGGGGTAGGAGTGGTAGGATTTTTTTTTTCAATATTATATTGTCATCGGACCACTATATGTATACCAAATTTCATCCAATTCGGATAATGGGAAGGGTGTCAAAAACGCATTTTCTATGGAAGGGGGTGGGGGTAGGGGTGGGAGGATATTTATTTTTTAATGTTGTATTGTCATCGGACCACAACGTGAATACCAAATTTCATCCAAATCGGATAATGGGAAGTGTGTCAAAAACACATTTTTCTATAGAAGGGGAGGGGGTAGGGGTGGTAGGATATTTTTTTCTTAATATTGTATTGTCATCGGATCACTATATGTATACCAAATCTCATCCAAATCGGATAACGGGATGTGTGTCAAAAACAAATTTTTCTATGGAAGGGGGTGGGGGTAGGGGTGGGAGGATATATTTTTTAATGTTGTATTGTCATCGGATCACTATGCGATTACCAAATTTCATCCAAATCGGATAATGGGAAGTGTGTCAAAAACTCATTTTTCTATTAAAGGGGGTGGGGGTAGAGGTGGGAGGATATTTTTTTTCTTAATATTGTATTGTCATCGGATCACTATGTGTATACCAAATTTTATCCAAATCGGATAACGGGAAGTGTGTCAAAAACACATTTTTCTATAGAAGGGGAGGGGGTAGGGGTGGTAGGATATTTTTTTCTTAATGCTGTATTGTCATGGGACCACTACGTGTGTACCAAATTTCATCCAAATCGGATAATGATACGTGTGTTAAAAACGCTTCACAAGATTTGATAGATAGTTAGTTAGTAAAGGATTTTTTAAAGATGTTTTTATATAAATAAAATATTTTATTTTTCATCTACACATTTTATCCAAAAAAACATTTTTAGTCCGGCGCCGAGTTGGCCGGCGCCCAGTTGGCGGCGCCGAGTTGGCCCGGCGCCCAGTTGGCCCGGCGCCCAGTTGGCGGCGCCGAGTTGGCGGCGCCCAGTTGTCCTAGACCGGTGAAAAGTGAACCAAAATACAACGTAAAAGTAATTTTGAAGTATTTTAATCTAGTTTTTTATTTTGTAGATTTGTTACTTACTGTTCTAAGGCCTGCAAGTATTACCAATTTGACATACCTCTAAGGTGTGTTCCGAATTGCAGCAATATTCAAATTTCTACTGAGGTTGTGAAATTTGGATCCTTACCTCAATGGCATGTGGGGCAATGCAATACTTTTAAAGTCATAAAGGTAAGCAGGGCTCTCCCAATATACAGGGTGTCCCAACTAAAAGGTCAAAGAGGTGTTTTTGGGTATTTTTCGTGCGAATTTGGATAAACGCTCGGACACGTCGATTTTGTTTGCGAGGCATTTCTTGGCTATCTTGAAATTTTTGTAGCACGCACCATCTTCGAGGGGTATACTTTACCTCTATATTTTGAATAGAGAAAGTGGGTCTAGTGATACCTTGTTTTGAAGTTCTCTTGAATATATTTTTTCCTGCTTTTAAATTTTCAAATTTAACATGGAATAATAAAATAAAAATTAAATCCGAAAAATATAATATTCTGATTAAATTTTTATTTTATCAGGCTTTTTCTAAAAGTTTGAAGGCAATTTTCTCAAAAGCTAATCGATAGATTTTTAAAATTTTTACACGGTTGTAAAGACATTCAAAGGCCATATTTTTATTTAAAATATCCCAAAAAGTACAGAAAATTATGTCTTTTAGTTTACCAACACAGGTCTGGACAGTTGCAATATATACATTCACAAAATTCCCGACCCCTTAAATTTAGACGCAATTATATATGAAGAAGAAAATGCACAATCTCCCAGTTCTTCTAAATCAAATATTAAAAATTCTAATAGTGCAACGTCAGCAAATCCTGTAGATGCAACGTCAGCAAATCCTGTAGATGCAACGTCAGCAAATCCTGTAGATGCTACGTCAGTAAATCCTGTAGAGAAAGATATCGTAGAAATTATAGAAAGTTGCTTGGAAAATGTAGATAATCATTTTCTATTTGAGCCAAGTTTTTTTGTGATTCATCCAAACACCGATGTTAAAGTAAAAGTTTTTTTCAAGAATGCTGATTATGTAGGAGAGTATTTTGAAAAATATACTGTGGAAGTTTATGAAAATTTGGAAATATGTCAAGAAAAAATTGTTAGTTGCAAAGTAAGTTGGACTATTATATGAATACTTGGCAAATAGAACACAATATGTCAAAATTAATAATAGTTATAGTTGTCAAAAAATGCATACCTGTACCTAAGGGTTCGTTGTTGGATCCCATTTTATTTTCACTATACATAAATTCGATTTCTAAATTAAAATTATTAGGTAAAATTAAATTATTTGCGAATGATACTACACTAACATTTTGCAAGATATGAAAAGTCTAAAGAAATGGCTTAACTCAAATAAATTGCCAAATAATTTTGACAAATCCTATTTCATGTTTTATATTTTCTTTCCACGTTAAATTTTGATCTATGTGAAGTCCTAAAAATTTTATTGAATTTTTATATACTTTGGTATTGCTTTCAAATTTAATTGTATTTTTCTGTTCAGTTGAAATTTTGGTTTTATCAATATATATATTTATCGGTTTCACAACGTTCTACGTCTTCCGATACCCAATCTCCACTCGTTTCTGTTTGCCCATAATTCATCATCTAGGCCTCTTATTCTTATTTCACTGTCTATTCCTTCTCTCCAGCTTCTCCTTGGTCGTCCTCGTTTTCTTCGGCCAGTTGGTTTCCATTGTAGTATTTGTTTAGGTAGTCTTTCATCATTCATTCTTTGTACATGTCCGTACCACACCAGTTGTTTTGTTCTTATATCATCCACTAAATTATGTTCACCCACTGTCATAATTTCTCTTATTCTTTGATTTGTAACTCTTTCTCTTTTTGATTTCCCTGCTGCTCTTCTCCAATAGTCCATCTCCGTAGCGGAAAGCATTTTTTCTGTTCTATCCTTGATTGGCCATACTTCTGAGCCGTATGTAATAATACTTATTACAATGGTGTTATATATAAGCTTTTTGTTATGTTTTGATATACTTTAGTCCCAAATTATTCCATTTAATAAAGTTATTGCTTTTCTTCCTTGTACGTTTCGATCTTTTATAGATTTGTCTAGTGTTCCGTCAGATGTAATTTTTAAACCAAAGTATTTATCCTCATCAAAGGACTGAATTCGCTGCCCGGTATTTAAGATTAGATCCTGTTTCATTTTTATCAATAAACATATAAAATGATTTTTTAAAATTAATGGTTAATTTGTTTGAAGTCAATTTTTTAAGATTTTTAAATCATTTGAAATATTCAGTTTTATTTCATTAAAATTTTTTCCTTTGTATATAAGTGTGGTATCATCTGCAAATAATGTAATATTTCCATTAATTTTAGTTTTTCTATTGAATTGATTTATATTAAAAATAAAATTGGTGCAAGCACTGAACCTAGTGGTACACCACAAGTAATTTTTTTAAAATAAACTTTGATTTTTATTAATTTTTACAAATTGTTGTCGATCTTCGAAATAGCTTTTAAACCAGCCGTAAATTTTCCCTCTTATTCCCGTGTTATATAATTTTTTTAAATAAAATATTGTGATTGACAGTATCAAATGCATTTTTCAAGTCTAAAGATAGCCGCGAAACCTTCAAAGAAAGGTATTTGCATAGGTCTAATAGATCCAAAAGTCATTAAAATTATTTTTCAGGAGATAGCTGTCTTAGCAGAAACAACAGGACACTTTCTTCAAATAGTTCCAGAATTTTTGGACTTTTACGAGTGTGTTCCAGATTCGTGTTATCAACAATCTTTTAAAGTGCATAATCACTCCAATCATACTCATACGATTTCGGTAAAATTTCCAAAATCCTACGCAGGATTGACAAAAACAGATGTGTCACATTTTATTCTACCACCTAAGAGCCAAAGGGTTGTTTGGTTAAAGTTTGTTCCCAGGTAACAGAGAAATAGAATAATAATAGAGAATTATTGAAATAAAGCCAGGCTATAATAGTGCCAGGCACTATTTTGACACTTTCACATTGAAAACTGACAGTTAATCCTTTAAAATTGACAGACCATAGTCGAATTTAAAACTATCGTTGTCTATTCTCCACTTATAAAGGAAGGCACTATTTATTTCGGTTCATATAGTAAACAAAGGCCGTATGTTGAAAGATCACAGCTGATATTGCAATGTGAAGGTGTCAAAATAGTGCCTGGCACTATTATAGCCTGGGTTTATTTCAATAATTCTCTAATATGGTATAAAACATAACTTTTAAAATATATATCGCAGTAGCTCTAAAAAACTGGAAACAACTCAACGACCGATTTACCATATACACACTACAGTTTGCTGACGACCAAGTAATTGTAGCTAATGATAAAGAAGACATGGAGTATACAAGACACAGTACTTATGTATTGGAAACGAATCAAGTGAGTGAGAACTAGACAATGGATAAACAATATCTCCATGCAATGAGTATGTATACTTGGGTGTCACATTTGATAAGACAGGAACAGACTGTAAAGAACTGGAAAAAAGAATAGTAAAAGCAAAAAAGTTTATTGAATGTCTTAACAGTATTTTATGGAGCAGAGAGATAACCAAGAATGTAAAATTTAACATATATGAAACAATGGTGAAAAGCACGCTGTTGTATGGAATAAAGACTTGTCGCGTAACAGAAAATACAAAACAAAAAGTGTCGAAATGAATGCAATAAGAAGATCAATGATAATATCTAGAACAGATCATATAATAAATTAGATCATAAAAGAATGGGAATCGAGGGATGCATAACGGATGACATCAGTAAAAGGCAACTGATATGGTACGGCCATGTACAACGGATGAACGACGAAAGATTACCAAAGCAAGTCCCAGAATGGCAACCAATAGGGCGCAGAAAAAGAGGGCGTCCTAAACTAGAATGGCAACAGTAAATTCAAAGATCAATGAGTCAAAAAAACCTGACAGAAGTTGATTGTCAGGATCGAAGGAGTTGGAGAATAGAATCCCTGTATGTTGACATATTTGGATGTAAAATATGTCAACATACAGGGACTCTAGTGGAGAATAGGCGTCGGACAACGTAGAAACACGTTTTAAACCGACATAGTAATAATAAAACGTAGTTAATTTATTTTTTTAGGAAATGTATTTTAAAAACATCTTCAAACGACTTGTTTGATGAACTAACTAATGTCTTAGAGTTTCCAGTTAATTTACATGTAGTAACCCGCAGTTACGAAGACTATCCGCCTGTCAGTTTGACAGTTTACGCCATCATTACAAATTCCGACGATCTGGCCATATCTATAAGCTGCCAGGGTATGTCAAAGTTTAGGTTATTTAGCTAAGGTCACTGTATAACGAAGTTCCTTCTAACTTCGTTATATAGTGACCTTATATTTAGCGCCCATCGCACCGACTTTTAAAATTTCCTTTCTTAACTATGGATTGCTATAATTTTAAGCATGCCTTATTTTTAAATTTGTTGCACCGAGCAAAAATCTCATCTCCTTTGTTCAGATGCGACCACTTTGTGACCCATTCAGGCAACGCCGCTGTTTCAACCAAACAAATTTTTAAACTATGGAAAAAAAAAACAACACCCGGTACTTCCCAAAATAGTTTTGTCAAAAGCCATCTTTCTGCATAAGCCGCCGTTAACAATTTATTTAAAAAATTTTAAGTTCTTGAATTTTTGGAAGATGATAAAATCAAGAAGGTGATTTTGTGGAATTTGGGTGTCCTCGTCGGTACAACCAAAGGACTAAAAATTATAATGAAATTAGGGTAAAGTGTAAAGGCAGAAAGGAAAATCGTCTTGTTACATCATGCAGTGCAGTTTAATTTAAATTCAAGGGTTTTCTTACACTAGTCAGTCCTATCCTACCCTTGGCGCTGTACCTACCAGGCTGTGGACAACAGTTAACTCGAAAATCAGACGAAAATACTGTAATAAAAAGTAGAAGAAAGAACTTTATTTAAATTATTTTTGTTCCTTACCAGCATTGTGCCGAAAGAACCAAAATCTAGCCTTATCTTTTGCAATAAAGTTTTCTTACTTTATTTACTCACAAAATACAAAAAGACACCTTCACTTTAATCACAACACTCTGCTCATTTGTAGGTATGCCAGACGGGTAACATTATGTGACCAGCATCTTATCTTTAGGCAGCTCTTAAGGAATAGTAAAGTCACAAAAAAAGGTGACCTAATTTTAACAACACTAAGGAAGGAATAAATCTACCTTTAATTTCGGTGCAAAAAAAGTTTAAGAAATAAGGTATTCTTTAGGCTAAGAAACGGAAAAAAAAGTCGGTGCGATGGGCCCTTAATCATATAAAGGTCTAAGCGTGTACTTATAAATTCTCAAACTGTTACAGTAGTTCTTTTACATTTTAATCTTGGCCTGTCAAAAAGTCTTTTTGTTCAAAGAATACTGAACCAAAATACTATGACAGACATCTCAAATAATCTCTGAAGATTAGTGGTCATAGATAAACATTGTGTAATTGTTTTAGCTTTTATTTCAAACTTCCTGGATTCAATAATATTTGATATGGGTCTGTGTTCTACTAATGAAACGATTACCTCTGAAATTTTCCTTGTCAACAACTCGTTTGTGCCTCAAATATGTGGATTCTACGATGTCCCAGAGGTAAAGTTCATACTCCTATAACATACTTCTATAGCATAACGTGGAGAACCGATTACGTAGGCCCAGGACTACTTCTGTGCATAACAAAGAGATTGCAGAGAAGTTTCAACAATTAGGTCCAGGATGAACTAACAAATTCATGGGAAACAGCAACAGGTTGCAGACAAACTAGAGAATTAGACAGGGATCGACCAAACTAAAATGGTTGCTGAGATAGACACGAAAACACATTGGACTGCTGATGCGAGTCCTAATGGGACATAACTTGCTCAGGGAGCACATGACACATATAGGAATCGAAAACGACCCTACCTGCTCAGACGGTGGACAGAAAATAGAATCATTAAGATACCTTTTGGCAGAATGTAAGGCCTAGTCAAGGATGAGACAAAAGGCACTCATGACACTGACCCTGAACAAGTAAAAGCTGCACAAGCTCCAGAAACAAGAATCATTAAGATACCTTTTGGCAGAATGTAAGGCCTAGTCAAGGATGAGACAAAAGGCACTCATGACACTGACCCTGAACAAGGAAAAGCTGCACAAGCGTCCAAAATACGGGACTTACTACTACTAGCAAATAAAGTGTCAGTGGTGTGGATACCTCAAATCACTCTGATCCTGACGAGAATAAGTCTGACAATAATCATGCCCAAGAAGCAGTCAGCACTGATTTTAATGCACTTAAACCAGCACTGGACATTGCATACAATGCCTTGGAAATACCACCATCTCAAGATGGATAAAGAATAACTGAAGAAATGCTGGAGTAACTTTGAACTAACTTATTTCACTCAGGAAAGACTTGATCTGCAAAAAAGGCTTTTAAAAAACATCTAAACTAATCAAATTTTTGTAGAATTTGGATACCAATGCAGGATTAACTCAAAAAGCCATGCAATGAGGTAGAAACCTTATTGGAGAAAACCTGTACTGTACAATTTAGTCATGTATTTCTTCTCTACAAAATATTGGTTTGTCATTTTCAGTGTTTGAAAATCTTCCCCAACCACGGTTTCGTCCGACTTAAACCCAACGAAAGAAAAAAGATGGAGATATTTCTGAGTCCAGATATCCAAGATTTCAGTGGGTACGAACAAGGAAATTCTCTTAATCGGGATGAATACATTTTTCGTTTGGCGGTTGATAGTGTTTACAATATTGGGAAATTACCCCCAATCGTAAGTTTACAACAAGATGCCGTAACCCATTGAATCTTTTTTTTATTCCAAGATCTAAGTCAAATTTGTCACAATGCCTTTGCAAGCAATTTCCTCTTCTGAATTTGTTACATTAGATAAAAAACAATGAACCTTATGAGAATTTTTTGTTAGAATACCTCTTCAATCTCTCTTTAGTTAAATTGGATCAAATATTTGACTTTTTTGATTTTGTAGACAAATATTTTAAAAATCCTTCAAAATAAATTCAAGAGAGGCTTAATTTTTATAGGAATTGAATGGGGATGCAATCAGAAGATCAATGCATGCAATTTCATCTTCTGAGTGAGATACTGTGCTCTACGAGCGAATAAAGGCGTGCATTTCTGTTCTTAAAAAAGATAGACTCCTCTAATCCTCCCTGTAATAAGTGTGAGTTACATGAGATGAAAAACGAAAAACCTTATGAGAATTTCTAGTTATAATACATCTTTAATTTTGCTTTAGTTAAAATTGGTTAAAAATCATTTAAAATAAATTCTGGAGGCTTAATTTTTATAGAAACTGAATGGAAAGCAATCAGAAGTTCAACGCATGCAATAATGCATGCAATGTTAACTTCTGAGCGAGATACTGTGCTCTACGAGCGAATAAGGGGGTGCATTTATGATCTTAAAAAAGACTTAGACTCCTCTAATCTTCCCTCTAATAAAAGTCTTTTAAATGCTACTAGTGTAAAATCCGACTTACATAAGTTGAAAAACGATGAATATTATGAAAATTTCTCGTTAAAATACCTCTCTAATCTTGCTTTAGTTGAAATTGGTTAAATATTTGATGACTTTGTAGTGAAGTACTTCAAAATAAATTCTATAGGCTTAATTTTTATAGGAAATGAATGGGAAAGCAATCAGAAGTTCAATGCATGCAGTTTCATCTTTTGAGCGAGATACTGTGCTCTACGAGCGAATAAAAAGACTTAGACTCATCTAATCCTCCCTTTTATAAAAGTCTTTTAAATGCTACAAATGTGAAGTCCGACTTACATAAGATAAAAAAGATGAACCTTATGAGAATTTCCTGTTAGAATGCCTCTTCAATCTCACTTTAGTTAAATTGGATCAAATATTTGATGATTTTGTAGTCAATTATTTTATAAATCCTTCAAAATAAATTCTAGAGAGGCCTAATTTTTATAGGAACTGAATGGGGACGCAATCAGAAGATCAATGCATGCAATTTCATCTTGTGAGTGAGATACTGTGCTGTATGAGCAAATAAAGACGTGCATTTCTGTTCTTAAAAAAGACTTAGACTCCTCTAATGCTCGCTGTAATAAAAGTATTTTATGCTACAAGTGTGAAGTCCGACTTACATGAGATAAAAAATGTAGAACCTTATGAGAATTTCTTGTTAGAATACCTCTTCAATCTCACTTTAGTTAAATTGGATCAAATATTTGATGATTTTGTAGTCAAATATTTAAAAAATCCTTCCAAATAAATTCTAGAGAAGCTTAATTTTTATAGGAACTGAGTGGGAAACCAGTCAGAAGTTCAATGCATGCAATAATGCATGCAATTTCATCTTCTGAGCGAGATACTGTGCTCTACGAGCGAATAAAAAGGCGCATCTCAGACCTCAAAAAAGACTTAGAGTCATCTAATCCTCCCTCTAATAGAAGTCTTTTAAATGCCACAAGTGTGAAGTCCGACTTAGATGAGATAAAGAGAGATGAAATTGATGGGATTAGGCCAAGTTGTATCATGAATCTCAGTTCCTCTGAGCTTAACTATGGAAATTTTGTGATTCTGGAGACCACAAGGAGAAAAGTAGGTATCTTAGATATAATAACAGTCTTTAAGTTCTTAAAATACTCGGTAGTAATAAACGTTATAAGAAAAAAAATTACTGTTTTCTTGTCATTATTTTATTATATTCCTTATTAGAGAACTTTTTTTCCTAAAATTAATAATAAAAACGTTTTCCATATGGTTCCAACTTAGCAAGACATACTATATAAAGTTATGTGTGTTGATGTTTTGTTCTTTAGGCAGTTTGGTGCAAAGTGTCTGTAGTCAGGCCTCTTCTGGAGTTTTCCCATCAACACGTCCGATTGCCCGATACTCCTTGTGGCTCTTACTCCACCATTAACATCTCTATAAAAGCTTTAGGTAAGATTAGTTCTAGACTGATTTTAGTATTGGAACACTTAGAAATTAATTAAGTTAGAGTAACTATCCTACGTGTACATCAATACATCAACTTGACGCGTTTCAGCTTTACAAGCCATTTTCAAGGGTTATAGAAGTTTCTAAAATTTTGGAAAACAAACAAACAATTATTATAATGCCACCATTATGAGATATTATAATGGTGGCTTTATAATAAGTGTTTGTTTGTTTGTTTTTCAAAATTTTGGTTTTAGAAACTTCTGTAACCCTTGAAAATGGCTTGTAAAGCTAAAACGCGTCGGGTTGATGGATTTTAGAAATAAATTAAGCATAATTTAATCCAAACTTTTTCGCCGATGATCAGATAGTAGTGGCTCAGGATTATAACGACCTCGAATATATGACACGAAAACTAATAGAAGAGTACAATAAGTGGGGACTAGAGGTTAATCTCAATAAGACAGAGTATATGTGTATCGGTGGAATGAAACAGGATCTAATCTTAAATACCGGGCAGCGAATTCAGTCCTGTGATGAGTATAAATACTTAGGTCTAAAAATTACAGCTGACGGAACACTAGATAAAGCTATAAAAGATCGAAACGTACAAGGAAGAAAAGCAATAACTTTATTAAATGGAA
Source organism: Aspidapion aeneum (assembly GCA_963576565.1). Lineage (NCBI taxonomy): Eukaryota > Metazoa > Arthropoda > Insecta > Coleoptera > Brentidae > Aspidapion > Aspidapion aeneum. The sequence continues at coordinate 61,049,952 of OY755046.1, read as the reverse complement.
TAATTTGGGACCAAAGTATATCAAAACAAAAAGCTTATATATAACACCATTGTAAAAAGTATTATTACATACGGCTTAGAAGTATGGCCAATCAAGGATAGAACAAAAAAAATGCTTTCCGCTACGGAGATGGACTATTGGAGAAGAGCAGCAGGGAAATCAAAAAGAGAAAGTGTTATATTGAGCGCACGCTACCCCACCACTCTTGATAAGTTGTACAGCGTCCACCGCTTCTCAACTGCACACATGTGCCAGTCCCCGCTACTCCTTTCTGACGCCATATATTGCCTATGTAAATTAGATATAAGATAACTGTTTTTGTGATTGAATAACGACAATATAATCGGTAGTTGTGAAACATAATATTTCTTTCATTTATCGCTATCCTTGGATATTACAACTGGCGACGATAACTTGATGCGAATCTAAATATTCGGGCAGAACTGTGAAGTGCCGTAAAAAAAAAGCCAACATGGCGCCGAAGTTCGATGAATTTAAAGACAGTGAAACATGTTGGGCAATATATCAAGAGCGTCTTGATCAGTATTTTATCGCGAATGATATTTCGTCAGAAGAAAAGAAAGTGGCTACCCTTCTTAGCGTGATCGGAGTGGAGAATTATAAACTTCTTCGAAATTTATGCCACCCAAATTTACCGAAATCAAAAACTTACGATCAATTAGTGGCTATGCTAAACGCGCAGTTTGGGCCACAAGTTAATGGGTGGAGAGAGAGAAGAAAATTCTTTGAAGCTCAACAAGTGACTGGTGAATCAGTATCGAATTTTTACGCAAGAATAAGAAGCTTGGCCATTAACTGTGATTTTAAAAATGATTTGGAGAAACATATGCGGGACAAATTTGTTTGTGGCATGCAAAAAGGCCCAATCTTTGACAGACTATGTGAAGAAAAGTTAGATGAAAATGTTGAAAACCTTAAGAAAATAGCTCTGCAAAAGGAAGATAATCAAAATATTCAAAATGGAATCCATTACGTGAGAACAAACAACGAAAGGAAACGAAAACCCTACCAAAATAATCATACAAGATCACGCCGTCAGTACAGCCAATCACCAGTTAACACAAGCGATGACGCTGGTGACGCACGACGCAGCCGGCCAATGGGAAGTCCAGCGTCATCTCATTATCGATCGAGCGCTAGCCCCAGTCCACAAGCAATGCGCAGACCATCTCAGCGAAACCATATGAGATTAACCAAAACAACAACAAGACGTCGGCCAACCCCGACAAGAATGGTTAAATGTCAATGTTGTGGGGCCAACCACTTGCCACCCTGCAAATACAGAAATTCAGTTTGCGATGGATGCGGCCGAAAAGGCCACTTGATAAGGGTTTGTGATAACACAAGTGAAATAAATTTTGTAAACAAGCAAGGGTATGTAGAGAACCGTAGTAATAAGCTCAAAAATAAAGAAAATTTATCAGACGTCTTAAATTATGGTAGCATATTTTGTGTAACAAAAAATAATTCTAAAGTCAAAATTAATAAAAAATTTCACGATTTTCAATTGGATTCAGGGTCAGAGATATCGGGCATAAGTATAGAGTATTTTAATAAATATTTTCAAAACATGTACACATTAAAAAGAAATGACTTGCGGCTATGCACATATAATGGGGGATTATTTTCTCCAGAAGGTTTTATAGAAGTTGATGTTGAATATTTAAATGGATGTAAATGTATTAAGTTGTATGTTGTAAAGGGTGGTGCTGCCAGTATCTTGGGGCGTGATTTCTTAAATAGCTTTAATATGCAATATCAAATAGTACAAAATGTTAACAATGTAAAAGTATCATACCAAAATGACAGAAAAAATTATACATAAATTTCCGGAGGTTTTCACGAATAAATTAGGAAAATTTAAACATTCCAAGATATCCTTAGAATTAAAGGAGGGTGCTAAACCGATTTTTTTAAAGCCTAGACCCGTCCCACTGGCATATAGAGAGCAGGTTGACGAGATGATTGACGCAATGGTAAAAGATGAAAATTTGACACCAGCCGAGACGAGTGAATGGGCCACACCTGTTGTCATCGTTATCAAATCAGATGGGCGCCTGCGCATTTGTGGTGACTACAAAAGCACAGTGAACAAATGGCTTAAAGAAGAATACCATCCAATGCCTCTGGTAACCGACATCTTTGCTGGATTACACAATGGTGAGCATTTTACTAAACTAGACTTAAACCAGGCTTATAATCAGTTTGAATTGGACAATGCGGCCAAAGAGATTCTTAGGTTAAGTACGCACAAAGGAATTTTCACTATTAATCGCATGCCATTTGGAATTACCCCAGGTAGCGCAAAATGTCAAAAATATATGGAACAACTATTCCAGGGGTTGGAAAATGTTTCTATTTTTCAGGATGATCTTCTGATTACTGGAATCGACAAACAAGCCCATATTAAAACGCTAGAGAAAGTCCTTCAAAAACTTAAAGATGCCGGGTTGACCCTACGGAAAGAAAAATGTTCCTTCTTCCAGGATTCAGTAAACTACCTGGGCCATAAAATTAGCAGATTTGGACTTCATAAATCAGAGGACAAAATCAAAGCTATCATGGAAGCTAGCCCTCCAGAGAATGTTAGTGAAACCAGGTCTTTAATAGGTATGATTGTGTATTACAGTAAATTTTTGCCTAACTTATCTAGTATCCTTAAACCTATTTATGACCTACTAAAGAAAGAGGTCACATTTAAATGGAATAGTAAATGTCAGGCTGCGTTTGATAAGATTAAAGAATTGCTGCAGTCCGATCTGGTACTCTGTCATTTTAACCCTAAATTACCGATTGTCCTAACAACAGATAGTTCTGACTACGGGATAGCTGCTGTGTTATCCCATAAGATGATAGATGGATCAGAAAGGCCTATAAACTTTGTATCAAGAACGTTGACGAAAGCTGAACAGCAGTATAGCACCCTACACAAAGAAAGTTGTGCAATTTACTTTGGGTTAATTAAATATTACCAATTTTTAGCAGGCAGATTCTTCACGATCAGGACAGACCATAAACCCCTCATAACACTCTTTGGGGAACATAAGGGAATTCCCAAGATGTATGAGAACCGGTTGCAAAGATGGGCAGCATTCTTATCAGGATTCAACTACAAGATAGAACATATAAAAGGCAAGGACAATATCATAGCAGATTATTTTTCTAGAAAACCAAGCAAAACGGAAACGCAGCCCGAAGAAAACGTAAGTTACTTAAATTTTACGAGCAAAATCGACAACTGGCCTTTAAATAATGATGACATCAGACTGGAATCAGAAAAAGACAGTCAAATCACACAAATTATTTCTTGTCTTAGGGAAAATAAGTGGCCAGATAAAATGCCAGATAATTTAAAAGCTTATTTTAACAGACACGAAGAACTTTTCGTAGAAAATGGCATCCTTCAACTAGTATTAAGAATATGCATCCCAAAAATATTAAGATTAAAAGTACTGACATTATTGCATGAAGGTCACAACGGCATAGTTAAAATGAAAGCAACAGCTAGAACATTTGTATACTGGGAAACACTGGATAAAGAAATTGAAGAAATCACTAAGAACTGCGTCCCTTGCAACATGACCAAACAATCCCCAGCAAAAGTACCATTAAACCCATGGCCTTTGGAAAATAAACCATTTTCAAGAATTCATATAGATTTATGTGGCCCAATAAAAAACCATCAGTTATTAATAGTTATAGATGCGTATTCCAAATGGCTGGAAGTTTTTCCCATGAAAAGCACCACATCAGAGCAAATCATAGATAGATTGCGAGAGACTTTTGCACGTTACGGAATCCCCAAAACCATGGTGAGCGATAATGCTATTAACCTGAACTCTGACCTCATGGAAAACTTCTGCAAATTAAATGCCATCAAGCACATTACATCGCCACCAGGAAATCAACAAAGCAATGGACAGGCTGAAAATTCGGTAAAATACACTAAAACTAAACTAAATATTCTTTTACAGGAGCCTGAAAGCCAAAATCTGCCACTTTCAACTTTGATTTCCAGAGTTTTACTAACCTACAGAACCACAATTCATGCCAGCACGAATGAAACACCGGCCAAACTAATGCTTGGCAGAGAATTAAGGACAAGACTTTCAATAATTCGAGAGGATCCCCTTACAGATCGTAAGAAATTTTCAGAAATTTTAGACGAAAAAGTTAAAGAAAGCATGGAAAAAGCACAAAAACGTCAAATTAAATATTACGGGGGAAAGGATAGAAAAATTGAAGTGGGAGATCAAGTTTTAGTAAAGGATTATCGCAGAACCAATAAAGTCGAATGGACCAGAGCAATAATTACCAAAAGAATCGGCGAAGCAAGTTTCCTTTGCAAACTTCCAGGAGGTAACATTTGGAAGCGTCACTCCAACCAAATTAAAATATGCCAGTGGGATGAGAAACGTGTAAAATTTAACCCTGATATAACTATTTTTAGCGCAACCAATAGCTCCACGACGGTTTCAGATGAATCTTTTACATCAAACTATTCATTTTCAGAACAAGTTGATGTTTCTAAAAATAACTCTGTTTTACAGCACGAAGTCAAGTATTTGCCCTTGCCCATTGACACGAATTCTTCACAGAATTTTAACGCCTCATCTAATGACCAAACTGTACTTGCATCACCGCCTTGTTGTACCCTAAGTAAAAACAGTCAGGAATGTAATTGTAAGTATACATTAGAATTAAGTAACCAGTGGCAAACTACCTCACAAAATGACGAAAGCAATAATACACTGGATAATTTATCGGTAAATAGTAGTTTTCATGGGTTTACAAGCGACGACTGTATCGAAGGCACGGACAATAATAGTAAAAAGTTGAGTGACTTTTCTGAGTCGTCCTTCGAATCAGTTGTAACTTTAGAAAATCTCAACGCATCTCAAAAAGGGAGTAGCCAAAAAATTTTTAGAGAATTGCCAGATCTGGCAAGCAGTTCACAAAGCTTTAAAAAGGGATCAAAATTAGAAAAACCATGTTTATCTGAACAAAAACAATCTAAAACAGTTGGTAGGGGGGGAGAAATATATAAAGGGATCTTTACAAAAAGAAAATACTAAGCTTAGAATAAGCTCTAAAGTAAGCCAAAGAATAAAAAATGTTCTATTGAAATTTAAGGATTTTATTATAGATCTCCCCTAGTATTTTACAGATGTAAAAAAATTAATTACCCATACCTACTAATTGAATATTAATCAAATACAAAATTTTATGTTGACCGGTACATAGTGCTTTTATAGATACGTGATAATTTGATGACTAAATAAAATATAAAAAAAAAGTACATATCTTTATGCTATAAGACAATGTTCTGTTTTTGCTTGAATATCGATTTTCCACTTGTTTACGAATACAAAACATAAATATTTACTTTTCTTAAAACAAACACAGCTGATCTGTGTATATACCTACATAGGTAAGAAATAAGACTACAAAAAAATTCGCCGATTTATTTATCTCTAATCGAAAGATAACTTTACCTACAAAACCTATTCGGTTTTAATTGTTAGTTTACACAAATAAAAAGTAGCTAAATAAATAAAAATAAATCTCAACCAATATATCGTAAGCATAAAAACAAATACAAAATATGCAATTTAATTTTGCTTTCACAAAATAAAGTAAATATATACAGATATATAAACAAACTAAAAATAGTAATAAAACCCAAAATATATTGTTCATTTCAACAAAATACTGCCATCAAGTTATCACACAAGTGACATAATTGTAATCGATTTTTTTTTATATATCAAATTAGATATGATCAAATCTTAGAGGGGAGGTGTTATATTGAGCGCACGCTACCCCACCACTCTTGATAAGTTGTACAGCGTCCACCGCTTCTCAACTGCACACATGTGCCAGTCCCCGCTACTCCTTTCTGACGCAATATATTGCCTATGTAAATTAGATATAAGATAACTGTTTTTGTGATTGAATAACGACAATATAATCGGTAGTTGTGAAACATAATATTTCTTTCATTTATCGCTATCCTTGGATATTACAGAAAGGGTTACAAATCAAAGAATAAGAGAAATTATGACAGTGGGTGAACGTACTTTAGTGGATGATATAAGAACAAAACAACTGGTGTGGTACGGGCATGTACAAAGAATGAATTATGAAAGAATACCTAAACAAATACTACAATGGAAACCAACTGGCCGAAGAAAACGAGGACGGCCAAGGAGAAGCTGAAGAGAAGGAATAGACAGTGAAATAAGAATAAGAGGCCTAGATGATAAATTATGGGCAAACAGAAACGAGTGGAGATTGGGTATCGGAAGACGTAGAACGTTGTGAAACCGATAAATATATATATATATATATATATATATATATATATATATATATATATATATATATATATATATATATATATATATATATATATATATATATAATCCAAACTACGCTTTTTATTTCTCAACCTATCAGAAATTTTTTCTTAAGATTCATTTCAAATCTTTTCTTTTACTTGGAAAACGGTGCTCTGGTGTACAGGGTGTCCCGAATTCGATGTTTTTGTGTGTTTTCAGGGATTTCTTGGGGAAATACGAGGTCTGTCCATTAACCTCGTTGGGTCCCAGTTGAAATTCACGAGAAAACCTTGACTACTTAGTTGCCGCGTGAACGGATGAAGCGTCAGGAACCACCAAACAGTCGAATCATACGTATCGGTCAAGCTAAGAATTGTTTTGTGGCGCCTGTTTTATGCTTTTGTCGATGTTCGAGACACCGTACAGATGGAACAACTAGTAACATCAAATTTCTGGTCACTTGGGAAAAATTCTAAGGAAATTCGTGAAATGCTAAAGGCTGTTTTTGGAGACAAGACAATAAAGAAAACTGCCATTTTTAAGTGAATCAAACGTTTTAGAAAGGGCCGTGATAACTGCAACGTCGTCCTCCTGTGTTGATGAAAACAAACAATCTGCTTATTTTTCAGAAAATCTGTAATAACATAAAATAAAGACAAACTAATGGCCTATAAAATGAGACATCACTGAGTTCTCTGGGTAGTACCCTTGCTGAGATACGAACCCTGAAGCAGTACACCCGTTCCCTATGTATTTCCATATTATATGCAAAATAAACCGAAATTATTCAGTTTTATGTCAATTTCTCAAAAGGTAAGCATTTTACAGAAAATGTGTAATTAGCTATTAGAAAATTAAATTATCTTTTAAACAACAAGGTTAGCACCTAATTGGCAGCCATAAATTGTGGTTATTTATTACGAAAGGAAAATTAAATACGAAATTACGAAAGGAAAATTAAATACGAAATTACGAAAGGAAAATTAAATACAACAAACAAAAAGTTTTTAAAAAATTAATTAGAAAAAAATAATCTGAATATGCAGACGCCCCTTAATTTTCTATAATACAGTTAATTACTCACTTTCTGTAAAATGCTTACTTTTTGAGAAAATGACATAAAATTGAATAATTTCGGTTTATTTTGCATATACTATGTAAATACATAGGAAACGGGTGTACTGCTAACACTTCAAGGTTCGTATCTCAGCAGAGTACTACTCAGGGAACTCAATGATGTCTCGCTTAATAGGCTATTAGTTGATCTTTAGTTTATGTTATTACAGATTTTCTCAAAAATAAGCAGTTTCGAAGTTACAAGCCACTAAAAAAAATTGGGCAAAATCTAAAATGGCGGCGAAATGTTTAGCGTTATAGCTCAAAAACCATTCGTCCGACAAAAAACCGTGCAAAAGCGTTTTTGTAAGAAATTTTATTGTTTTTTTTTGGGACTCCAATGTCAACAACATATGTTAAAATCGCGTCTACACCACCTTTTGCAAGCTGAAATTCTATAATGCCTGGACTAATTATTAACGTGTTTTTAAGGCACAAACGTGGGCAAAAGGTGTGTTTCAACTACGAACAGTAATGAAGGAATGAGTTACACTGCTAACTTTAAAATTATTAATTATGGTGAAAGTGATGAAATATCCATAGAACCAAAATGTGGCAGATTAACGCAGGGTCAGGTAAAAAATTTTTTGTATCAATTTTGTGGACCTTAATTGGACGATGTGGTAAATTATTTTAGGAACTTAAACTTCTATTGGTAGCAAAACCAAACATTCCTTTAGAATTAATTCAACAAAAAGCCCGAAGCATGAAGTACCAAGAAATATTCGAAAAAAAAATGGAGGAATTAAAAAGCTCGATCACTAAAAAAGACAAAAAATCTAACAAAGACAAAAAGAACAAAGACAAAGATAAAAAGAAAGACGACAAAGATAAGAAAGAAGAGAAAGAGAAAGAAAGCAAGAACACTAAAAAAAGCAAAAAAACATCAGGAAACGTTGCAGAACTGTTAAAAGACATCACAGAACCCCACAACTTTGAGCAAGACATAATTATCAACGAAGAAGATTTGAAATTTACTTATTTAGACTTGTACCCCGCTGAAATGGGTTATTGGAGAAATATGGAGGCTTATTATGTCAAGACAAACTTTATTTGTCATATTAAATACGAGAATTCTAAAGAATTGTAAGTGTAAATAAGTACATCTGAAGACTCTTTAAAAGTTGTAGACTATCTATTTAGACTTCTTCGATCCATCTTTGGACACAGGCCTCCCCCCATATCATTCATCTAGTTCCCGCATGTTTCTTCAAATCGTCCGCCCATCTCATGTGGGATCTTCCCCAGTTCTTTTATTTTTCCAAGGTCTCTAGTTTATATATATTTATCAGTTTCACAACGTTCTACGTACTACGTCTTCCGATACCCAATCTCCACTCGTTTCTGTTTGCCCATAATTCATCATCTAGGCCTCTTATTCTTATTTCACTGTCATATTCCTTCTCTCCAGCTTCTCCTTGGCCTCGTTTTCTTCGGCCAGTTGGTTTCCATTGTAGTATTTGTTTAAGTAGTCTTTCATCATTCATTCTTTGTACATGTCCGTACCACACCAGTTGTTTTATTCTTATATCATCCACTAAAGTACGTTCACCCACTGTCATAATTTCTCTTATTCTTTGATTTGTAACTCTTTCTCTTTTTGATTTCCCTGCTGCTCTTCTCCAATAGTCCATCTCCGTAGCGGAAAGCATTTTTTCTGTTCAATCCTTGATTGATCATACTTCTGAGCCGTATGTAATAATACTTTTTCCAATAGTGTTATTTATAAGCTTTTTGTTATGTTTTGTTATACTTTGGTTCCAAATTATTCCATTTAATAAAGTTATTGCTTTTCTTCCTTGTACGTTTCGATCTTTAATAGCTTTGTCTAGTGTTCCTAAGTATTTATACTCATCACAGGACTGAATTCGCTGCCCGGTATTTAAGATTAGATCCTGTTTCATTCCACCGATACACATATACCCTGTCTTATTGAGATTAACCTGCAGTTTACACTACATTAAATTTTTCGATCATTTTTCTGCTACTTCTCTGACGTCACTTACTTTTGTTTAATTCATTCCTGTTTTTATTTGTTAGCTTTACATGTAACATTTGTCTTTCCATTGATCTTTGGGCTTTTGTTACCTTATCCATGTTTGAATTTGTAAGTGTTGATAGATGAATACAGGAATCCATGGTGAGTACATTGGTTATACACTTTTGTTTTGTTTTATCCAATGCTAATCTTACTCGTCTCTTGATTTCAGCTGTTTGGTTTTCTTTTTTTAGTTTAATAATTTGTCTCAGGTATATATATTCCTCTACTTGTTCTATTTTCGCTTGGTTTATTTTGATCGTGATATCTTCATCTGTGTTTGTTATATTCTAGTTTTAGTGTATTTCATACTCAAGCCTATATTTTAGCTGCTGGATCCAGTTCTTCCAGCATTTTTATCAGTTCTTCTTTCTTATCTGTTATTAAGGCGATATCGTCAGCAGGTCCTAGGTGGTTCAAGTAGTGTCCGCTTACTTTGATGCCTTTTTCTTTCGAATCTAAGTTTAACACCTTCTAGGGACTTGTTAAATAGTTTAGAGGATATTTTGTAGTTTTGATATTATTTACTTTCTATATTTTGTTTTTCGATATTTTGTCTTTTGATATTTTTTCGCCCGTCCATCATATGGCTTTCTGTTGCTTTTTTTATTAGGCGCAAAAAAAGAGAAAAACTCCACCTTGACGCCATTTGCAAAGTGATTAGACCAGACTTTACAACGAACTTGAATCTTCAAAGGATAGATTTTGGCAGATGTGTTATAGGAATGGACGTTGTCAAAACAATTTATCTACAAAATATAAAATGTGAGTACCTTAACTGGATAGCGAAAACTACTATGATGCTTGCTTATTTTGGAAATCATGTCTGAGAGTATCAAACGCCTTAGATATATCTAGAAAATCCCCTAACGCAACATTGTTACCTTCCAGAGCGACAACCACTCTCGCTACAAAGTCGTGAATAGCTGTCTCGACCGATCGCGGCTCTGAAACGAAATAGCGATGTACAAAATAGCGACGTACGAAATAGCGAGTAATGAAATAGCGACTATCAAAATTGCGATGTAATGAAACAGCGACTATCAAAATAGCGATGTATCAAAATAGCGTTTGTAACAAAACAGCGACATATCAAAATAGCGATGTATCAAAATAGCGACAATCAAAATAGCGACAATTAAAATAGCGATGTATCAAAATAGCGATGTATCGAAATACCGAATCAAACCAAACCGAATCGATTCAAACCAATCCAAACCGAACCGAACCGAAATGCGCTATTATATCCTAGCGGTATTTTGACTATACCACCTATTCTTTCTAACAAATTTTTGCAAAAAAAAAACTTCCCTGACTTCTTTTTCAGGACCCTAGAGGGTGTGAATCCGAACCGAACCGAACCAAACTGAACCGAATTCGGTTCAGTTTGGTTCGGTTCGGATTTACACTTTCTAGAATCCCGGAAAAGAAGTCTGGAGAGTTTTTTTTAATATGCTGGTTCGGTTCGGTTCTAGGATCCCGAGAAAGGAGTCAGGGAAGATTTTTTTTTTTAATTTGTTAGAAAGAAACTCCCTTGTCAAACTATATGCCAAAACCGAACCAAAATATCGCTATTTTGATAATCGCTATTTTGTTACATCGCTATTTTGATAGTCGCTATTTTGTTACATCGCTATTTTGATAGTCGTTATTTTGTTACCTCGCTATTTTGTTACAATCGCTATTTTGTTACATCGCCATTTTGTTACATCGCTATTTTGATAGTCGCCCTTTCATTACATCGCTATTTTGATTGTCGCTATTTCGATACCGCTATTTTAATAGTCGCTATTATTTACCATTATTACCAAGTTTGAAGTCCAGTTTAATATAATTACAACTGTCAAAAGAGTGCCAACCCGTTTTTTTTCTACAAAAGCAGCCATCGTTTGAGTTTTGGTTTATTTTAGTAACATTTTAATCCCAAAATATCTAAATTTTAATTTATAAAAAAAATCCATGAAGAAATCATTTGATTAATTATTGTCAGTATAAAACAGTTATAAGGAGTTGATGATGATGATCATCACTACTACTAGATATTGTTCTTTTTTTCCAATTTTAGATAAGAGTATAACTCTGACGTATACAACATTGAATCCTACAGGCCCGTTCAGTCTACCATATTTTAAAGACTTGACTGTATTACCAGAACAAACTTTGGAAATCCCGTTGATATTTTCGCCAGCAAAAGAACTGCTTGTAAGTAAAGTTATATATATATATATATATATATATATATATATATATATATATATATATATATATATATATATATATATATATATATATATATATATATATATATTTATCGGTTTCACAACGTTCTACGTCTTCCGATACCCAATCTCCACTCGTTTCTGTTTGCCCATAATTCATCATCTAGGCCTCTTATTCTTATTTCACTGTCTATTCCTTCTCTCCAGCTTCTCCTTGGCCGTCCTCGTTTTCTTCGGCCAGTTGGTTTCCATTGTAGTATTTGTTTAGGTAGTCCTTCATCATTCATTCTTTGTACATGTCCGTACCACACCAGTTGTTTTGTTCTTATATCATCCACTAAAGTACGTTCACCCACTGTCATAATTTCTTTTATTCTTTGATTTGTAACTCTTTCTCTTTTTGATTTCCCTGCTGCTCTTCTCCAATAGTCCATTTTCGTAGCGGAAAGCATTTTTTCTGTTCTATCCTTGATTGGCCATACTTCTGAGCCGTATGTAATAATACTTTTTACAATGGTGTTATATATAAGCTTTTTGTTATGTTTTGATATACTTTGGTCCCAAATTATTCCATTTAATAAAGTTATTGCTTTTCTTCCTTGTACGTTTCGATCTTTTATAGCTTTGTCTAGTGTTCCGTTAGCTGTAATTTTTAGACCTAAGTATTTATACTCATCACAGGACTGAATTCGCTGCCCGGTATTTAAGATTAGATCCTGTTTCATTCCACCGATACACATATACTCTGTCTTATTGAGATTAATCTCTAGTCCCCACTTATTGTACTCTTCTATTAGTTTTCGTGTCATGTATTCGAGGTCGTCATAATCCTGAGCCACTACTATCTGATCATCGGCGAAACATAAAGTATACAAGGTGGTATTTTCCAACGGAATTCCCATGTTTTGGCATTTTCTCTTCCATACTTTAAGGACTTGTTCCAAGTATATCTTGAAGAGCGTAGGCGAGATACAGCAACCTTGTTTAAGACCTTTATTTACTTGAAAGCCTTTGGTTAGTTTTGCTTTTATTTTAACTTTTGCCTTACCATTGCGGTATAACTCTTTGATGGCCTTAATTAGTTGTATGTTTATGTTTGTGTTTTCCAACGCTTTCCAAAGTAGATTTAGTGGTATATTATCATATGCCTTCTGCAAATCGACGTAAAGCAGATGCAGCTCTTGGCCGTATGCCATTTTCTTTTCAATAACTTGGGTTATACAAAAGAGATGATCTGAAGTCGATCTACCCGCCCTGAAACCAGCTTGTTCTTCTTTGAAAGTAAAGTTATCGGGGATAATGGGGGTAATACAGAGAGTTTAGAACAGCTGGAGATTGGATTTCACACCTAACCAAAATAAAAAGGGTTTGGTTTAGTCTAAATTATACGCATTTGTAATGACGTCACCAGGTGAGAAAAAAGCGTATGGCGTAGATTCTTTTTTATATTTACTATCGTTTTTGGGCTCAATTTTGTTGCATCTGCGGCTCGCTGTATCAAATTCTTAAATTGCAGTGCAATTCCATTTCGGAATTGTTCCCTTTCCAGTTGAAAAAAAGCCAATGTATTTAAAATTATCAGCTGCGATTGTTCATTATACCTATTATATTTGTTTCTCGGCATTTTACAACTTTTTAACATAATTTCAGACAAGTTGACAAACTCATGTTTGTGATTGACAGTGACGGATACTTCACATAACCAATTACGCACCTATTTAAAAAATGAATTAATCATAGACACTACTTTTTTTTAAAAGATATACACCATCCTAGATTTTATACTACTACTATGTCGGTTTAGAACGTTTTTCTACGTTGTCCGACGCCTATTCACCTTCTTCGTTCCTGACAATCATCTTCTTTTTTTTTTGACTTATTGCTCTTTGAAATGACTTTTGTGGGCCCTATTGGTTGCCATTCTAGGACTGCTTTGGTAATCTTTCGTCGTTTCTTCCGTTGTATATGCCCTGCCAAATCGGTTGCGTTTTAGTGATATCATCCGTTATACTTCCCTCGATTCCCATTCTTTTATGGTCTCATTTCTTATATGATCTTTTTTAGATATTCTTATTGATCTTCTTGTTGCATCCATTTCGACACTTGAAGAGTAGAATAATTTTCATGAACAAGAAAAAAAAGAGCAAAGTGGGTTTCATGCAGGCAGATCTTGTAGTGATAATGTTTTTTGTCTTAAACAAGTAATTGAGAAAAGGAGTGCCGAAAAGCAATGATACCGTTCCAGTAGAAAAATTATGGACAGTATTAGAGCAAACCTATATCAACCATACATATAAAAACGAGATAAAAGAACTATACCAAGGATCAAATTCTAAATTTAAAATTGGAAATCGACTTTCAAAAGAATTCCTGGTAACAAAAGGCTTAAGACAGGGATGTTGTATCTCTCCAACACTTTTTAAAATGTATATCGCAGTAGCTCTAAAATACTGCAAATGTAAAGTACACATGGGAACAACTTAACGACCGATTTACCATATACACACTACAGTTTGCTGACGACCAAGTAATTGTAGCTAATAATAAAGAAGATATGTTAACGGAAGAATACCAAAAGTGGGGGTTAACAGTGAACATGGACAAGATACGGTACTTAGGTATTGGGAACGAATAAAATGAGTGTCACATTTGATAAGACAGAAAAATAATATTATAAGCAAAAAAGGTTATTATTTTATGGAGCAGAGAGATAAAAAATAATTTAAAATTTAACATATATGAAAGAATGGTGAAAAGCACGCTGAAAGTATCGAAATGGATGCAATAAGAAGATCAATTGGAATGACAACAGTCAATCCAAAGATGAATGAGTAAAAAAAACCTGACAAAAGAAGATTGTCAGGATCGAAGGAGGTGGAGAATAGGCGTCGGATAACGTAGAAAAACGTTCTAAACAGAGATAGTAGTAGTTGTTAATAATTTAAGGAGTTCAAAGCCGAGGGAAATTAGACAATAACAATAACATTTGTAAGAAATAATTGATAAAAATATTTAAAACGTTGGTTGAAAAATTTTACTGGGCAATTTAATACCAATAATAATTATAAATTTTCTATAAAGTTTTTAAGGAATTTAGTCATTCGAATATCTAAATTTTTGTACTCGAACCAAATCTCTTTTTTGTTTACTCAAAAACACCCAAGAAGCTCTCTTGACTTTCATACATTTTGGCACTTTGGGGCAATATCTTCCTGGACCTGGAGAAATCCGCCAGTCGGTTGAAGGTCTGGCGTCAATTTTGGAGGAATCGAAGGGGTGAAGTGCTTGCGGTTTTTTCACAATACTAAAATATACAAGGTGACATTATATAGCTTGCTAATTCTTGGGTTCATTTAGAGATAAAAACTACATATGAATGGAAAGTCTACCACTATGTACGGCGCTGTTTTATTTTTTAAATAAAATATATTTTTAAAATTCATATTTTTCACGAATATACCGTATCAATTTGAAAGTTTGACAATTAAGTCTGTCAAAAAATCTCTTCCGAAAAAATTACCTCTAAATTAATAACCCCATAGATAAACTTAATAACAGATCAGAAAGAAGATCTAATAGAAATACTAGAAGAAGTAGATACAGCAGCTAAAAATATAGGCTTCATACTCTAACTACACTAAACCAAACGGCTGAAATCAAGAGACGAGTTAGATTGGCATAGGCATTCGGTAAATTAAGCCACATATTAAAAAATTAAAAATATTCTCAATACCTCCAAACAAAAGTATAACCAATGTGTGATGTATTGTTGGTCGCCTAACTCGCGTAGTCATATCGCGAGGAACATTGCGCCTGCGCACCGTAAGACATTTTCGGTCTCTCATCAAGTGTGGTGAACGTCAACGAACGTATCCTAGAAACGATCCTATAAAATAGACAATTCTACCTAAAATAGAAGTCCGATCCGACCACGACTGTTCGCCAAGGGTTCGGCCGTGTACCTCGGCCAGTAGTAAGTATTTTACACAATGTATCCTTCCTGTACTCACATGTGGCTCTCAGACCTGGACACTTACAAAATCAAACATGGATAAGGTAACAAAAGCTCAAAGATCAATGGAAAATGTTTCTAGGAAATTTATGTCATGAAAATAATCCAGGAATCATACCACGAATTTTTTACCAATGTTTAGGAAACACCCTGTATAGATAGATAAACTAGAACTAGACATACGCACCTATTAACTTTTATGTTGTAATGGTCAGGTCCGGGCTCATTTGGATCTCTGTAGCACAAGGCAATATCAGTAAGCATATTGCGGCTTGTTGGTCTGTTCGGCACCCTAGGTCCTTTCAAGAATTTGCCATATCTAAAAATTAAGTCAGAAACCAAATTAAACTTCTTTTTGTTTACAAGGCTCTTTATTACATTACAAAAGGGAGATATTTTATCTATCTGGATATCTCTCTCTATTAATAATTAGCCGAAGTAGATTTTGACCCTTGATTTTAACTAGGAGAGTGGTTGAATTTGAGCATTACTGTCCCGACGGCTTTGTAAAGTGATACTTTTTGCCAGATTAGGTAAGAAAATGAACATAGAGGAAACTAAAATAGGTGATTTTGGATATGGCGAAAGGAATGACAGGGGCACAACCTTAATGAACTATCTAGGGCAAATACACCTGTATGCAATGACTTCGTTCTATAAGAACAAACCGCAACGAAATTGGACATGGCTCAGCCCTAATTGAATAACAAAAAAAGAAATTGATTACATACTGAAAAAATAATCGTTAGTGATGTAGCAGTCCTAAATAGCTTTACAACAGACAGTGATCACAGGATGGTCAGAACAAAAAACTGCATCAATGCAGCAATTTCGAAATGAAAATGAACCAAGAAACTCCAAACAAAATAAAGAACATAAACTCAGAACTACAACCCGAAATAAGCAAAGCGGAAATAAAGAGAGCATTAAAGAAAATGAAAAATAACAAATCACCTGGAAAGGACGGAGTAACGGCAGAAATGCTAAAATACGGTGGTAAAACTTTAGTTAATACCCTTAATAATATTCTTCTCAATAAAATACTAAAAGAAAAAGTTAGCACAAACAACTAGAAAGAATCAGTAACCATTATTCTACACAAGAAAGGCAATAGAGCAGACCTAAAAAACTATTGACCTATAACACTCCTCAATGTAATTTATAAGCTTTTCACGAAAATATTAACATATACACTAACAACAAAATTTGACGGATATCAATCAAAAGAACAAGCAGGCTTTAGAAAAGGTTTCAGTACAGTTGACCACCTATTAACCATTAAAATCATAATAGAGCGAAACAACGAATACAAAATTCCACTATATATTGTGTTTATAGACTTTGAAAAAGCTTTCGATAACATTGAGCACTGCGCAGTAAAAGCATGGCAGGTGACAAAATATATCCTAAACTATTTAACCAGGCCCTAGATGTTTTTAAAAACTTAGATTGAGAAGAAATAGGCTTCAAAGTGAGCGGACAATACTTGAACCACCTAAGATATGCTGACAATATCACCTTGATAACAGATAAGAAAGAAGAACTCATAAAAATGCTGAAAGAACTGGGTACAGCAGCTAAAAATATAGGCTTGAGCATGCAATACACTAAAACTAAAATCATAACAAACGCAGATGAAGATATCACGATTAGAATAAACCAAGAAAAAATAGAACAAGTAGAGGAATATATATATATATCTGGGACAAATTATTAAACTAAAAAAAGAAATCCAAATGGCTGAAATCAAGAGACGAATAAGATTGATCTGGGCAGCATTCGGTAAATTAAGCTACATATTAAAAAATAAAAGTACCTTAAAATGAAACTGTATAACCAAGGACCAGGACGCTTACAAAATTAAAAATGATAGTGTCAACAATCAACCAGACTGAACCGTGATCTTTTATCTATGGTGTTAACTTTCTAGGCGATTAGTGATAAAAATAAATATGTTGTACCAAATATTCTTGTTTACCCCCATCTGTTTTTGATATCATCAGATACGTTTCTTACCTTATTTTACTTGAATGGTGGGTAAGCACATGTAAGTCACTTGGTTTGACGAAAAAGTAGTTTATTTCTTGCCTCTTAGGGGGCGAAAAATGGTTTTTAATTGTCGTATTATCTCTGGGACCAGTGAAGAGATCGTATGGACCTCTAAAAAATATTTAATTATTAAATTTTTATCTCAGCTCATAGTGACGTTTTTTCTAATTTATATGGTCCAGTGTAGAGATCCTGTATGTATGACACCCTGTATATATTATATATTTTAAAGAAATAGAGAAGCAGCAAACCCATCAAAGTCAAGAACTCTTGCATCAAACCCATAAAACTCACAATTTTTGGTTATGTTATTTTCTTGTCAAGTTTATTGGCGTTTCACTTATATAATATAAGTAGTCAGCGGTGAATGACATCAAAAACGTTTGTCCATCACCCCCGGTATATATTTTGTCAAAAATCATTTATTTTTATTTTTCGATGCTTATAACAAGGAAGATGCGTCTCTCTCTAAACAATGCTAGAGTATAGAGGACAGATATTTCCCTCCTTTGATTTTGACTTAACTAAATTTGACTCAAGGCCAACACAAAAATAGAGGCCACGACCCAGAAAAAATCAGCTGTTCTCCCGGGGCTGAATTTTACATTGGGTCTTATGGGAGGTCAGACGTTTTTTTATGATATTTTCAAAATGGCACTACAGATTTCCGTAAAATTTCAGTGAAATATTATCAGACACCATCCCGATATTCCACCAAAGGTTTGTAAGGAAGCAACATGATTAAAAGGTTAAAATCTTCAAGATTTAGCATTCCTTATTTTGAATTCAAATTACCCGCCATGTACCACATGCCATCTGTTATATTTGACATGTATTTGACTTTGTCATATGTGATTGTCACATTCGCTTCTGCTTTAAACTTAATTTTTGTGTGAGGTAATGAAAAATTAGGGCTTACTATACATTTAAAAAAAATTGTTCTGCCAGAATAAAGTAAAAACAATCTCAAAAAGGGCTTTATTTAAAAAAAAAATCAAATATCCATGAACCGTCATTTCAACTTCAATATTTTAAAGACAATCAGCTGTGTCGTAATGTGACCATCAAAAAAAAATCAGCCCCGGATGTGACGTCAATAAAGTGGAGGATCGTGGCCCGTCCATTTTGATAGCCCTGTTTGACTTTAAGAAGTTTGTCGCGTCTCTAGTCTAGTGTAGTGTCACCACAGAGCAAACATCGTTGAGTGTCACTAATGCCATATTCCATAGGGCTGTCTAACAAAACATATGATCAAATCCAAGATGTCTTCCATGGGACAAACAAACCGATTTCCCATAAGCCGTAATGTTAACAAAAACGTAAATTTTACAAAAACGACAAGAGCTTTAGTCTCAAAAATTAATCAGTTTTAAGAATAGATCCTTTGTGCATATGAGAAAAATGCGTTTTTCTTAAAAATATTAAACTAAAGCGAGAAAATCTGAAATAAAAGGGACCATGTTTTCTTCAAAAAAGTAGGTTATGTTTTTGTTTATTTTGTTTTTTTTTTTAACTTTTTTTCTAGTTTTTTCACTTATTTTGAATTATTACATGGGCGCACCAAGGGGGCGGGGGCTAGGGGGCCGGACCCCCCAAACCACATATTTTTTTAGATATTTTCCATATATTTCATGAGTAAACAGAAAAAATAGCATAAAGTACATCATGAGACCTCTGGGGCCCCCCAAAGGTTTTTGAAGTTTTTTGACCAATGAATCAATGAACTATCAGCCCAAGGTAGGGGAAAGTAGTTCTATTCAAAGAGCTCACTTCAAGGCTCACTTAACAGAGACGAAATTGAAATAGACTAAACTTTTCTCATCAGATTCAGGTTTTCTATTAGGATCTTTTGTTGTACTTGACTAAACCTTTTGCTAAGTAATAGGCCTTCTATAGCATTAAACTGTGAAAAATATTTCACTATGATTTTTAGGTTTAGACAAAGTTTAATCACGGATCATCTTAACAAAGGTGATCCGTGGTTTAATTGTTTTAACCCTCCAGTAGTAAAATGAAAAAGAGGCACAACTTATAGGTAGGTCAGTCCAACAGATCAATATGCACATATAAGTTCCAACCAAGGTTGGTCAAGCAAACTTCTAATAAGTACTTTACAAAATATGTTTATTTAAAAAAATATAAGTAAACATTATATAAAAAAAAAACTTGGAAAATTAAAATACAGTTTTTTCTTGTCATTGGCCTCACACACCGTACATCACCATATGATTTTCCATAAACTATAATACATAGGGCTTAAGTACGGTCAAATTCATCAGCTCACAACAGTAAGTACTGTTCAAATTTTACAACAGTACAATATTCGCTGTTGTATTACTACTGTTACTATTACTTTTATTACTGTTTTTTTGTAACAATATTTGCTTAATTATGTATCTAAAAGTTTATGCAAATAAACATATACTCTACTCTACAATTGGGCGTAACAGCATATGACCCATTAGGAGTATTAGAACCCAAATTTTTTTGAGAGAAATTGAAAAAAATATCTGAGAGAACTTATTTGTTTTTCTTGTGGTCATCAAAGTCAACAAAGATTACTTTTTTATCCATCTATTATTAATGATGGCAAAAAAAAATTTTTTGCTAATAAGCTCAGTACAGTACCGGAGAAATTTCACAACAGGACTTGTAGTAGGTCCAGTCAGATACTATACAAATTTTACGGTGTACAAGTTTTAGGTGTCAAAAAGCATGGAAATAAAGGAAAATTTGCACCAAAATAGTTTAAGATAAAAAGAGGTTTGAGTTAGGGTGTTTATTCTAAACTGTTTTGAGGTCTGTAAAATAAATATTTATTAAAGAAAAAGAAACTTTGATGATACAGGACTTCACTCGACACTATACAGGACGCTACACTACCAAAAGTTTATTTAAGGTTCTGTAGGATGGTGTACAAATTTGGTTCAGCTCATTACTCACACTTTAACCTCATATTGTTTTCCTTTTCTTTCTTCTCGGGACCCTTTTTTCAACCATCATTTTTAAAATTTTTCAACCGTTTTGAAACAATGGATGAATGGATATTCAGGAGAGACCCAGTCATGATCATTGCTGTATTGTATTGCCTAGAATAGTAAAAAAATCATAGTGAAATATTTCTTACAGTTTAACACAATTCTATGTTACACTTCTGCAAAAGGTCCACTCAAGCACAAAAAAAGATCCCAATAGAAAATGTTGCCAAAATGGCAGTTGCACATTTATCCAAAACAAACCTGACAAAAAACTTTCGAATATTTCAATTTATCCTCTATTAAGTCAGGTAATAGAGCACTTATCCACTTTCTTTTCCCTTCTTTGAGCTGATACCTAGTTCATTTAAATCAAGATGATTTTTTAAGGTCAAAATACTTGGCATTCCATCAAAACTAACATTATCAAGCTCTCCCCAGCTGCCACAATTCATAACAGCACAGAAACTAATAATAATGATTCAAACTGAGTAAAAAACTGGAAAAAAAGTAAAAAAAAAACAAAAGTAAATAAAAACATAAAACCTGACTTTTGAACAAAACATGGTCCCTTTTATTTGAGATTTACTGGCTTCAATTGATTTTTTTTAAGAAAAACGCATTTTTCCCATGTGTACAAAGGTTCAATACTTAAAACAGCATCTTTGTTGTAAGTTAAATCGTTTCACTTTTTTTAAAAATTACGTTTTTGTTAACATTGCGGCTTATGGGAAAACGCTTTGTTTGTCCCATGGCGACCATCTTGGATCGAAAAACAGCTGATCGTGACAGTTCGTTAGACAAGCTAATTGAGAAAATGAGTGAGCACTGGTGGTGCACTGACACTGAAACGGTGCTGTCAAAAATTTGCACCGAGTGCAGTTTCAATGGAACACGCGGAAAATAAAAAATCGCACTCGTGTGGTATAAGGTCACTATATCACGAAGTTCCAAACATCGTGATATAGTGACCTTAGTGTGGTATGCCATTATGAGCTGTAGAACTTCTTTTTTATTCTTGCTTTAAGCAACGTTAATATAACATTTTCTTGCAAATAATTTTTTATAGTATATCCATTATGAATAGGGCAAATTGATTATGCAAAAATCTCATTTTTCAAAAAAATGTCACACAACCTGTAGTTTTATCAGGCCAACGACGATATCCAATTTTATTTGTTTCACGCCGATAAATATTATCCTAAGATAAATAAAATTCGTCAAATAAATAAATAATGATTTTATTTAAAAAAAGTTAATAAGAATATTTTAAAAATGCCCACCTCCTTGTTGAATGCAGGCTTGTGCTCGTATACCAACAGATAGAGTAGTTATCTATATTTCGCGCTTGTTTTTCAAAAAACCCTAACCAGAAGTGTACTTTATGCTCCCAAAATGTGAACATAAGTATTCGAAACACCTTGTATACATATATAATATTTCACAAGTTTCTTTCAACTAAACCTAACTTTCCTGTCTTGCGGAATTTGGTCAAAAACATGTTGTTCAAAATCCATTTGTTCGAAAGTAATATTAATACTTCAATAACATTTTCTTGAAAAGGAAAATTATTTAAAAACCTTTCCTTCAAACAAAAAATTGTTTGAAAACATTTTATTAAAATTTTTTTGTTCAAAAACATTTTCTTTGAAAGTCATTTTTTTTCATAAGGAAAATTGTTCAAAAAAGTTTTTGAAGAAAATATTTTTGAACAAATTTCCATTCAACAAGAACATAACCTAACCTAACAGCTAAACAAAAGGGTGTTTTAACATACCATAAAAATGGCAAGACATGTGCCTCAGCGCTAATGGGGTTTCATCTCCCTTGTTCTTTTTTTGGACAAAATTGAGGCTACTTGAATTTATTTATTAGAAATTCTGCAGTGCTCATCTCGAGCCGAAAGTGTTTCTTGAACTAAAAAATACATTTATTTTTCCTTATAATCATAGCTGCCCGAAAACCCCAACTGTCGGAAAATTAGCCCCAGTGCCCCAGTCAACCAAATCCATACAAATCTACTTACCTGTTTGTTGTTAAATCATTAAACCACATTTTCAATAAAGTTTTTTATTTTTGGGGTTTCCGTTCTCATTGTTTTTATTGCACAGAACTGTTCTTCTTCATCTTCATCGCTGCTACTACTTCCCACGACAATAATAAGCGTTTAAAATTAATGGCGGGAAAAAGTTTTCGGTGCGGCACGAGCCCTCAGAGCCGGTGTCAAAAAAGCCGCACTCAGTGCAAAACTGAATTCATGTTCCTCAATGGAATACGAAAACTGAAAAAGTGCATGTCAATGGAATGCAAACACCGAGCCAGTTGTGCACTAGTGCTGCACTCATTTCCCCAATGGAATACGGCATAAATAATTTGACAGTTCTTAAATTTAAATTATTTATAGCCCATTGCACCGATTTTTTTTTTCGTTACTTAACTTTAAGTGTTCCTTATTACGTCATATTATGATTATATTAAGAAACGCTTTAAGCTAAGTAACGAAACTTAACGTCCCTTAGGGACACTAATCTAGTGATTTCGTGGCTAATCGGGTAAAAAAAAGGATTTTTTGTTTCTCTCGTATTTTTTCGTGGGTAGCTCGAAAGCTTAACCTCACGGGGGTCCAAGATCTAAAAACCCTGTTCCCACCTACGACTTTCTCGTGCGTGCCCGCGCACGCGTCACATGATTGTCATAACATTTGATATTGAGATCATGTGACCGCGCACGCGTCACATGATTGTCATAACATTTAAACATTAAAACTTGTCTGATTTTTACTATATTTTACGTTTTTTAATATTTCTCCGTTGACAGACGCGATGCCGACGTCTTAATGGCGGAATAAACGCAATCAACGTTGATCTGACCAAATAGACAATGTGTGTCGTAAGTCACGTGATGGATTCTCTCTTTCAATCGACATTTTCATCGATCGATGATATAGCAGTTTTACTCGCCTGCTGTTGTTTTAATTTCTCTTGTACTTCGGTAGATGGCGCTTCCTGCAGAGTATATGATTTGGTTTTCTCACTAGAAACGTAAGGTGAGAGACAAAACCGTATACTTAACTTAGCAAGGGTGTCACATTGACCAAGCAGTGTTCTAAAGAATCCCATAAGGACGAAAGAGTTAACTATCAACACTTATTAGGTGTCCATTAGATCTTGGAGCCAGTGTTGCCAACTATTGGAAAGCGAAAATCCGTAGCGTGAACGCGAAAAATCTGTAGAAATCCGTAGGTTCAAAGAAGACTGACAACAAAAAAATGTGCTTTTTTTACAATTAAAAAGTTTATATTGGTTTGATTTTTTTATTTTTTTGACAGTGACAGGAGTGCACAACTTTTTTTGGTTCGGAATTGCACGAGAACGGTACGGTTCCAACGGATCCAAATAAACTTTTTTGCAGTGCCGCCAATTTTTTAAACGGGTAAACCGTTATAATTAGAAGAAATAAAAAGTACGTACTTTTTTAACCTTTTTTATTTAGTTAAGGTACGTACAAACACTAATACGTAAAACATAGTTTAACTTTTGTGGCGCGAAGCGTTGTTTGACTCCCCATCAACAATTCGTTCTAAATAATGTTGCAACGACTGTCCGCTAGATGTCTAGAAAAATAAGGTCACTGATCCAAGCAAAACCTTTTTACAAAATGATTAAAATGTAGGAAAAAAAGTAAAGATTGAGGACTGATAAGGAGGAATGAGGCGCGGCCGCCGTTGTGTTTCGATGTTTATCGTTTTTTAGTAAAATTGCCAAAAATCTGTAGACCAATCGGAGATCGAAATCGGTTGGCAACACTGCTTGGAGGTTACGCTTTCGAGATACCCACGGAAAAATACGAGAGAAACAAAAAACCCTTATTTTTATCCGATCAGCCACAAAAACCTGTCTGATTTTTTTTAACTATAAACACATGAAAGTCAGAAAGAAAACAAACAGCGCCAGAGGCAAAAATGTTATGACGTTTACCTTAAAGAAACCTTTTTCTTGGTGATATCTGCCGTATTTTTTTCATCTTTATAATCATATAAATCTGGAGGTAAATGGTATTCTGGGACGTTTGACTGAAATCTTTTTTGCAAGCCGTCCCATTCGAACGTAGGAGTTTTCGAAAACGTTTTTCTGCTCGTTACGGGGCCTAGTCTCAGTTTTCTTTGATAGGTGTCTACAAATGAGCAAAATTAGTCTGTATCAGTGGCGGTTGGTGA
The DNA here is from genome assembly GCA_963576565.1 of Aspidapion aeneum. NCBI lineage: Eukaryota > Metazoa > Arthropoda > Insecta > Coleoptera > Brentidae > Aspidapion > Aspidapion aeneum. The sequence goes on along the minus strand of OY755046.1, from coordinate 61,024,965 downwards.
CGTTATAAATTGGGGGGGGGGGGGGGGGGGGGGCAGACATTTATATTGCATGGAAAAGGAGAAAAAAAAACTTACCTAAACAATTTTATTTTAGCATTTTACAAACAAGCAGCTACTTGGTGTAGTTTTTAGATTATTTGTTTATAGATAAAGTCTATTCGCCCTTCTTTTACATGCGCAAAGTGCTCGGATTAGCAACAGTTTCAGACTTATCATGGCCCTGTGGAGCAACCTTAAAAATCCCACAGAATTTTAAACAGTCTATTAACCTAATAAGTATTGCCACATTTTCATTATATTCGTTTTGCCTATAGGCACTATTCAATTGACACATAATATCAGTCTTGCCTAGCATAGAAAATTCTGTGTGGTTATTTAAATAAGTTAGTAGCACTTACTTTGTGTCTTTAACTTTTCACTAAAGTGCTTGATATCACACATTCCCGTTGCCACCCACGCAGGGTCACTTCGTGGATTTTTCATAACAAGACAAATAAAGCAAAAAAAGCATTTCGTTTTTTCCAACCGCACAACCAGTTTTCAGCATCGTATAATTTTTATTACTTGCATTAAAATTTTGGTTAATTTTTACGATTTTTAGGTCCGGTCTATGTAGCCTTGAACATTTTATTTGTAATCGAAGTTCATATGTCAACGTATTTAAATTTGCACAGTTAATTATATAATCGACGGTATTCCATTTTGAAAACAAACAAAAACCCTGACGTACCCCAAATCAAAAAAAACTCATACGTCTTCACTAAGTATAAAACCGGCCACACGCAGGAAGGGCCACGAACGGTTTGGCACGATGAATATGGCCGACGTCAACTAAAACAAACATTCCTCCCGCCCCCGAAAAAGGAAGATTAAGAATTAAATAGGGGTCCTGGCTTCAAGCATTGCATGTGAGAATGCATGGGTATGCCCCATATTTATGCTCTAACGTGATTGGTGTAAACCTATGCCTTAACCTATAGTTGATGTTGTATATAAGTGGCACCGCGTCATAGCTATGGTCAACCAAATTTTGCGGCAAAATCTAAGTAAAGAAATTAAATAATAAATAAAAGAGGATCCAAAATTATATTAAAATGTGCGCAAACATTGATTTAGTTACAAAAACGGTAATTTGTTTTGTAAAAAGCTCCGTCATAATTTGTTTGACATAAACAATCAAAACAACAACGAATAGAAACGTCAAAGCCCGGCTAAATCAATAATATGTTCGTAACAACCAGATAAGAGTATATATATATGCTCCTTTCTAATGAAATCGTTTAGGAGAAGACATCAATAAAAAGCAAGTAAAATAGTAAGCTAATGACTAATTAGTGTAGTGCCTCATTTTGGGAATCAATATCAATAAAAAAATTAAAGGAAGTGCGTGCCGCTGTATGTACCCCTCTACTCCCTTTTCGCCCATCAAGGTTTTGATGACGCGGTGTCACTTTAAGACAACATCAAGTATAATAAGTTACCTGGTGGTGGGGCATTACTGACTCCTATAGACTTCCTATCGAATTTGGGTGCACCTCCAAATCCCTTGTTTTCAAGTACCGAGCAGGTATTTTTCTTGTACAAATTTTCGTTGATGTCGTTGGTGCCCGGACCTCTTAAGGATTTGTACATCTGTCTCTCGGCCAGTATTTTGCTGTTTCTGAATCCTAGATATTTCGAGTACTCTTCTGATTCCAGTTTTCTGTTCCAGCTAAAAAGATTTAATTTTTGTTTATTTAATTTTTTTAATAAATCCTTAGTTAATTTTAAGACAATATGTTACCAAATTACAAATAATTACAAGCCGACAGCGCCGCGTGGGACAAGATTTCAATTTCACCCGTTTTTCAGCGGTGTATGGGTGTTTGTTTTAGTCGACGTCGGCCATATTCATCGTGCGAAAACGTTCGTTGCCCTTCCTACGTGTTGCCAGTTCTATCCTTAGTGAAGACGTATGAGTTTGTTTTGATTTGGGATAGGTCAGTAGTTAAAAGCCTTACCGGTCGCGTGTCCATTGTCTGTTTTTGTTTGTTTTCAAAATGGAAATAAATACCGTCGATTATATAATTAACTGTGCAAATTTAAATACAAGAACAACAACAAGGCCCACATATCCAAAAAATTAACAAAAATTTTATAGCAAGTAATAAAAAATTATACGATACTGAAAACTGGTTGTGCGGTTGTGAAAACCGAAATGCTTTTTTTTCCTTTATTTGCCTTATTATGAACAATCCACGAAATTATCCTCCGTGGGTGACAAAGGGAATGTGCGATATCAAGCGCTTTAGTGAAAAGTTAAAGACACAAAGTTAATGCTACTTATTTAAATAACCACATAGAATTTTCTATTCTGGGCAAGACTGATATTAGGTGCCAATTGAATAGTGCCTATAGGCAAAACATTACCGAACATAATGAAAATGTGGCAACAAATAGACATATACTTAGTAGGTTAATAGACTGTTTAAAATTCTGTAGTATTTTTGAGTTGCTCTACGGGGCCATGATGAGTCTGAAACTGGTGCTAATCCAAGCACTTTGCGGATGTAAAAGAAGAGCGAATAGACTTTATCTATAAACAAATAAGCTAAAATGCAATATAAATTTCTGCCCCCCCCCCCCCAATTTATAACGTCACCAGCGCCACTGGTCCCAATAAAGACGAAACGAATAATTTTGGTAACTTACCTTCCTGCATTCTTATATTGACACTCAAACTGGTGCGGACTGTAGCTTCCAGGACCGGTTTTAGTAATTTCTTTCTTCATTGATCCAGAAACGTCCAGATTTGGGTGAAATCCGATTCGGGCAAATCTTTTTGTTGCAACTCCGAAAGGCGCGGGAGTTTTGAAACGTTCATCGCGCTTGTGAGGCATTTTTTTATTATTTATTTATGGATTTTCTTTGTTTATATAGCTTGGGGCTTGGCTTTGTCAATTTGACAATAAGATTAATGTTTTTCTTTGACAATAAAGCATGATTGATTGATGGAAATTGTTTTTAAATAAAAGGTGATTTATTTGAAGCTACTTGTTTCAGACGAAATTTTTAATTTTAAAACTAGCGCAGCGCTTTTGTTTTTTTTTCGTCTGTACTGGGACGGTGGATAGAATTAAGGTCACTCATCGTCAAGCAAGCTTTACAGGTAGCGACGCATAACACTAATTTTTTATTTTTTGGTTATAATTTTTGACATGTTTTCCTCGGTTTCGCATTGGCTGCTCGTTGTTATTTTAAAAATGTGATTTTAACACAGTCTAAAGATCTATTTAATAATGATACAGTTTCAAGATAGTTTGCAGCATAACTTTTTAATTCTAATTACATAAATATATATAGTTTAGGTACCTTCATACTGTGTAAAACAACATGTTCAAAATAAAACAGAACCGCCAATGCGAAACCGAGGAAAACATGTCAAAAATATTAACCAAAAAATAGAAAGCCTGACGTTAGCTGCGTTTCCTATAAAGCTTGCCTTTACGATGAGTGCCCTTAGATTGAATAGGTGCGGATCTTATATATATATATATATATATATATATGTATGTCGAATTTTTCACGTCACTGGTGGTCCAGCTGATTTTTGTAAACAAAAGTTAGATATGATATAAACAACGGAACAACTACTATTTTTTGAATTTTTTGAAAACTAAGGCAAGTTTCCTAGTGTTTTCTAGTACATTCTTATAAAATATTATTTTCTAGACGTATTGTCGTTATTTTTTTGCCCGCTTTATTTTTTATTCCACAAAACTTAAATTACAAGTCAAACTGAATGTGATCGTTTAGTATCAAAGGTGAACCGAGGACTTGGGAAGTAAACAAAGATGTAAGTCAGCGGATTATTTTTGAAGCTGAAACGAACACATTATTTTCTTCGAATTTTAATTTTTGTGTAAAGAGAAATGAAGCGGGCTAAAAAAAATTACGACTGGTATGTCTAAAAAAAAATATTTTATAAGAATATACTAAAAAATAGTAGGAAAATTGTCTTAGTTTTCAAAAAATTCAAAAAATATTAATTGTTCATATCATATCTAAATTTGGTTTACATAAATCAGCTGGACTACCAGTGACATGAAAATTCGACATATATTTATAAGATCCGAACACCGGTCTATTCTATCCACCGTGCTGGGAAACGACCTTTAAAAATTACTGCTACAGTGTCGGCATGTTGGATTTCAAATGAATCCAAACGTATGGCTTGAATAAATTCAGGCTACTGATAATGAGTGATGCGCTCTCAGCGCCATCTATTTTCTAAGCTTAAAAACACCCCTTATCAGTTACCTTAGGATAAATACCTTTTAATTTGTTTAAAAAAATACCAAGTAAGTGGCTACGTCAACTCAAGCTTTGTCTTCAAAAAGTTCCAAAATCAAAATTTTAATTATAATAAAATTTAACCCCAATTTTGACAACGTCAAATCATCGCATTGACAAATTGTCAACGTCATTTGAAAGCAGTTCCTGTCAAATTTTATTAAAAGCGTCTACTTTTTAATCCAAGCCATACGGTTGGGTTCATTTGAATCCAATATGGCGGAAGGCTTGCAGCAGTCATTTTCCATTAATGGTTTTAATACGCTGTAGCAGTACTGATATACTTAAGACGTACATGGTCACCTTTTAAAGTTATTTTTGATTTTATTTCAGATAACAGAGTATTTCGAAATCAGATCACAAGCTACTGTCTTACCTCTCATTTTGAAAGGAGAGGGGGTAAGTCTCACTTTGCAATTTATACCAGAATTCACCATATATCGTGTAAGATCTAGAGGAAAGCAGTTAGGAGAAACTCAAATTACAGTAAGTACGGGCAAGCATCTAAAGCGATTTTTGTTTTTCGTTCGCCTAACTCGATATGCCGCGGGGTGAAGACGTCCGTTGGTTGTCATGACAACATCGCATGCTTTCGCAGGGCAAAGAATCAGGCGTTGACCCTTTGGACATACATTATTGAAATAGTGTCCGGTTAGCGGCGTATTGTTTACATGCGATTCGGTTTTTATTTGAATTATTTTGCACAATGTTCCCTGTTTACTATGCAGTGTGTGTTTTACTGGAAAACCCGTTTTCGAGGTGGAACGATGATGACAAAAAAAACTTTTTGAACTATGAAAAGCCGTCCCCTATATTGAATGTATATTAAACGCCGCCACTGTGACATAAACCCAAAAATGCATACTGTGTCATATATTTACACTGTATAATTATTTATTTGTTAGTTGGCAAATCATTCTGAAGGCTCAGTGTCCATTTCCATTAAAAAAGTATTTGAAATTGATGGAATTATAGAAAAGGATAAAGCGACCAAACAGAATGAGAAACAACCTACCGAAAAAGGAGGCGGCAAAAATTTACAAAAGTCTAAAAAATTATTGCGAACTTCTTACGAAGCAGAGTTATCAGACGAGCTTACAAATGTAGAGAAAAAAAATATTGAAAAGTTTTTTCAAAAAACAGAAGGTAAAATAGTTTTCTTACGACCACATATAAAAATGATGAATGCTGCACATGTGTGGAAAAGTACTTTTTCGCACATGTATGGAAAAATATACGATAGCGTCACATATGGAAGGAAGGGTTGTCAAATGTAAAAAAAAACCTTCTTTTAAATGCTTTTGGTTTGAACCTCGTAAGACTAATAATAAAAATCTTTTCTATAAGGGAAATTTTATAATGACACATTACACATTAAGAACAGTAATTATTTGTCTTATTTTAAAACTAAAACTTGCCGTATACATAGGTCAGCAAACGCTTCGTTACTAATCTACAAAGTGTCAATTTTTCATTATTATAATCATATTTACAAAAAATTGTTTTCATAGCAATGGCTAGCAAGGTATTATTTTCGACAATTTTTTTTTTCAGATAACGCCGAAAATGTGTTATTTGGGTGTATTTTGACCTATTCTAGCAATATCGTCGTGATGTCTGTATGTGTCTGCGTGTGTGTGTATACATTATTTCTGTCTGTAACACGATAGCTCCTAAACCGCTGAACCGATTTTCATAAAATTTTCCGGTAAAATAGTGCTCGACACTCTTACGAGCTGATTAGATTTTGGTCAAAATCCATTAATGCTAATGACAGTTTTTTGACAATTAAAAACTTTAAAAAATGCTAACTTTTTAACGGAGCATCGCACAGTGGAACGTTTGACTAATCTAGGTGGACATGGTTAAGTACTATAAATTAACATTTCAGCTACCTACAATTAAAGAGCATATTCCATACATCCTAGATCCAAAATATTATTTTTTTATCCCCTCTGGTTGTCAAGATATTTGCATTGAAAGTTGCATCTTAAAAATTTTAGTAGTAGTAGTAAGTAGTAGGCGCTGGAGTAAAACAAGTGCCAGGCATTTTTAGAGTGACATGCCCTTAAGACTAGGGAAGCATTTTGACTGTCATTGTTGCAGTGTTTTACTTGCTATGATTTTATGAATTCGCTGGTGTTTTGGTAAGGAAAATTTTATTTTTATATAGTTTTTGTTGGACTGAAACTTTAGTTTGTTAGAATTTGTTGATGTTAGTTTTATTATTTTCTAATTATTCTCTACTTTCTGAAGCAGTATTGAAATTTTGTCTTTTTTTGCGGTAAACTTGTACTTAATTATTTTGTTCGCCTGCAACTCTAAAAATAGAAAACGTATTATTTGTGTTTAATGACATTTTCTTTTTGATACCTTCACAAATGTGCCCTTTGGGGATTTTCTAACCTAAATTAGTCAATCTTCGTGCATTTTTCTATATTACGATGAGTCAATGTGTCTGTTTGTCTACAGGGTGTCCAGATAAAAGTAGGGCTTTGTGGGATTTTCAGAAACGGTAACACTTACGATATTCGTTCAAAAGGAAAAAAGTGGCGCTATGGCGAGCTTAATCGGATGCAGTGTCGAAGTTAAAAATATCTACAGGGGGTTTCAAAATAATGCTTAAAAACTTAAATTGTGTTATTCGAAAAATTGAAATATTGTCGCCATCTTTTAAACAAATTGAATAAAACTATATAAATATGACTAGGCCAATAAAATGACGTTAACAATTTTTTAGGACTTTTTCAAAAAGTCACAATTTTTAGTTTTTGCCTTCATAGCCGGCATAGCAATGGTATTATTAATAGGTATAATTTTCGACGAAAAAAAATTTTTTTAGATAACGCTGAAAATGTGTTATTTGGGTATATTTTGATCTATTCTAGCAATATCGTCGTGATGTCTGTCTGTGTGTGTGTATATTATTTCTGTCCGTAACACGATAGCTCCTAAACCACTGAACCGATTTTCATAAAATTTTCAGGTAAAATAGTGCTCGACACTCTTAGCTGATTAGATTTCAAAATCTATTAATGCTAATGACAGTTTTATGACAATTAAAATTTCAAAAAATCTATCTTTTTAACGGAGCATCGTATCAATATACAGTTTTCGTAATATAGTAGACTATATTTTGCTCAATAATTCGTGTTATAACTAAAAACTTCGTAAGCGCTTCAGTTTCTCAGATATATACAAAAAACTTTTCAAAGCTGATATATTATCATGGCTTCACTTGAAGTGTGCTAATAGGCTAGCTAGGAAGGTAATAGATCTTTCATGGATCCATTTATTTCTCCATATTTTGAAAACGTATATAAATGTTTTCGATGATACAGCTCGGAATAGCGCCACTTTTTTACCAGTATGTCTTATCGTCTCCTAAATCCTCATAAACCCCCTTGTAGTTACTTTTATCTGAGACACCCTATCCCATGTCCCTATGTGTATGGGCCGGGGGTAATGGGGGTTATTAACCTTGCGTTGCACTGTCATGATTCTTGAATATATTTTTTCTTAAAAATGCATTACGGAGGGGGGAGGAGGGGTTACGTAATTTAAGAATATGCCCTATGTATGTCTGTACGATGGGTTTTTGAAACTCTCGACTTTCACAAATTTTTGTAAACAGTAACTTTTCACTCTGTCACAAGCTTAACCAAGCTTAATAAAAATGCATCTGCACCAAACCCCAAGGGAAGTTTTTTGAGGTTAAAAAAATCAAAAAAAAATAAGTTTTAAACGGAGCGAGTTCTTATTATGCGGTTTTAGAAATATGATAATATATTTTTCTCGTCTTTTTTGTGTCAGATTGCGGAATTAATTAACATAGTTTAGTTTGCAAGATAATAATAAAATGGACTTGTGTTAGTTAATTATTCTATTATTTGTTATGTTAATTAATGATATTTTTCAAATAAAAATGGAATTTTCCAATTTAAAAAATATTTTTTTAAACTTTCTTAGTTATATAAAATTAAAATCCAAATATCTCTTAAATTTTCTCACATTAAACCCCTGTAAAGATAATGCCATCCGATGAACATTTCCCATTATAATTTTAGGGGTTGGTTTCACCCCGGGCAAGGGGTGAGGGGTTTAAAATTTTTAATGCATTTATTTTTCATATAGTGACAGATGAGAGCGGATTTTTTTTCTTGATCCCTTACCGCCTAAAACGTCTTTATTTAAATTTTTCTGAAACACCTTGTATATTGCAAAACTGTTTTATTTAAATTCCTTTTTGCAAAAACTAAAAAGATATATACCGTTACTTCATTGTTATAAAATTTGTTGAAACAATTTTCGTTAAAAACATACAGTATGACTACAAATCTGAACCGAACCGAACCGAACCGAACAAATCTTAAAATCGTTAAAATCTGAATCACCCTATATAAGAGGTTGGTAATATTGCAAATACTAAATGCTTTTAAATATTTTATGTTATTTTAAAGCTAAAAAAATTAAGCATTAATGAGTGTTACTGTTGCTCAGGGGTTGTCCACCTAGATCTTTAAAACGTTCCACTGTGCATCGTATCAATATACAGTTTTCGGAATATAGTAGACTACAGTTTTGCTCAATAATTCGGGTTACAACCAAAACCTTCGTAAGAGCTTCAGTTTTTCAGATATTTACAAAAAATTGTTTTCAAGGCTGATATGTTATCTTGGCTTCACTTGAAGTATGCTAATAGGCTAGCTAGGAAGGTATCAGATCCCTCATGGATCCATTTATTTGTTTTTCCTGTATTGCAGTTCTTGAGATATTTAAATCAAACTTAAAACTAGACTAAACTAAGCAATACTGTGTGTGTTATTGAACATAATACCAAATGATTTTTAAAATGTACAGGGATATAATTTTAGCCACTGGAAAATGCTGAAATTTAAAATTAATTTTTGGTTTTATTTAGAAACTTTTTGGTTTTTTGTAGTTTTTTGTAACTGCGACCGTTATAGATGAAAACGTATTTTTTTTTTTTAAATACAACCAATTACAAAAAATCGTTTTTTGTTCTTCATTTCTCTATAACGATGGTAGCACAAAGAAGACTCCCAAAAAGTTTCTAGACAAAATATAATTTTTTCAAACGCCCTGTAGGTCGGTAACGAAGCGCTCAGTGGCGGCTGCTACAGGGAGGGCAACGGGGCAGTGCCCTCCCAAAACTAGACAACAAACAGTATTTTTAATTGATTTATTTTTAAAAAGTTAAATCTTCCCTTACGACATCTCTAGTTCTTTTTTTTTGTCTGTGGTTAACAAAAGACGATTAACTGGGTAAACTTTTTTAGCGTAAATAATTACAAGCCGGCAGCACCGCGCGGGACAAAATTTCAATTTCACCCGTTTTTCAGCGGTGTATGGGTTCGGTTCGGTTCGGTTCGGTTGTGGTCTGTTCTCGCGCGGGGGCGGGAGGAATGTTGAAATGAAATTAAAACCGTCGATTATATAATTAACTGTGCAAATTTAAATACGCTGACATATGAACTTCGATTACAAATAAAATCTTTAGGGTCACATAGACCGGACCTAAAAATCCTAAAAATTAACCAAAATTTTAGTGCAAGTAATAAAAAATTATACGATGCTGAAAACTGGTTGTTCGGTTGTGAAAAAAGAAATGCTTTTTTTTGTTTTATTTGTCTTATTATGAACAATCCACGAAGTGATCCTGCGTGGGTGGCAAAGGGAATGTGTGATATCAAGCACTTTAGTAAAAAGTTAAAGACACAAAGTAAGTGCTACTTATTTAAATAACCACATAGAATTTTCTATGCTAGGCAAGACTGATATTAGGTGCCAATTGAATAGTGCGTATAGGCAAAACATTATCGAACATAATGAAAATGTGGCAAAAAATAGACATATACTTAGTAGGTTAATAGAGTGTTTATCATTCTGTGGGATTTTTGAGGTTGCTCTACGGGGCCATGATGAGTCTGAAATTGGTGCTAATCGGAGCACTTTGCGCATGTAAAAGAAGGGCGAATAGACGTTCTCTATAAACAAATAAACTAAAAACTACACCAAGTAGCTGCTTGTTTGTAAAATGCTAAAATAAAATTGTTTAGGTAAGTTTTTTTTATCTCCTTTTCTATAAAATATAAATTTACGCCCCCCCCCCAATTTATAACGTCACCAGCCGCCACTGGAAGCGCTTGCCGACCTATTTATTTATTTATTTATTTCAACAGTATCTACAGCAAAAAGCCAATTACAGGTACTTTCTTACATTTAAAATACTCTGCCAATCTATGGGCACCTAAGCTCACACTGAGTACTATAGTTATAGTGTATCTACGTGAAAGCTAATATAACTAAAAACTGAAGTATGTTTTATTGAACTCCAGACTCAATTACCTTTCGTTTGATACCACACAAGCCATGTTTTGACTTAAACTCTAATTTTTCAAATCTAACCCCACCCTTTTTTTTTTAAACTAAAATGTATTTTGTTTAACTCCAGACTCAATTACCTTTCGTTTGATATCACACACGCTATATTTCCACTTAAACACTAATTTTTGAAATTTACCCCCCCCCCCCCCTTTTTTTTAATAAACTAAAATGTATTTTGTTTAACTCCAGACTCAATTACCTTTCGTTTGATATCACACACGCCATATTTTTTCATAAACTCTAATTTTTTTAATCTACCCCCACCCTTTTATTTGGCTTGTGTTCGGTGGATTTTGTTCATTTTTAAATGGGACCATCTCAACCCAAAACCTAGCCTGGGTACCAAATTTCATTAAAATCGGGCAAGCGGTTTTTGAGTTATGCGCGTTGGTCGTTACAGACAGACATACAGACACACAGACAGACAGACAGACAGACAGACAGACAGACATACAGACAGACAGACAGACAGACAGACAGACAGACAGACAGACAGACGGCGCAACAAAAAAGTTTCAAAATCATCTGAAACGCAAAGATATATAAAAATTTTTGAAATCAGAGCAACTTTTTTTTTCTCGAAAAAATTAGGATCACCATAGCTCATACTACTATAGTATAGTATATGTGTGAGCTAAAAATATTTTATACAATACATCACTTACACTACACATGATAAATAAAAAACAAATAACTGCTGCGCACTTTTAGATCTATAATTTTTTTAAATTTCTTATAGCTAACATTGTCAATATCCACATCTGAAGCATAGACCTATGTATATTTATATAAAAGTCACTGCTAACGGTTCCTCTATTTTAAGACATTTAATTTAATTTTTTAGAAAACTCCTACTTTGATTTATCTCTTAAAGAAGATTGTTTGCATATAGAACCAAACGAAACAAAATCGTTTAAAATACTCTTTGGGCCTCCGAATCTTTTGGAAAAACAACTATTAAAAAACAAAAAAAAGTTGGAACAAAATAAAAAAAATAAACAAGACGGGAAAAAAGCAGAAAAAATTACGGAGACAAGTAGTAGCGAAGGATCAAGAAGAAGTGGTGGATCAAGAAGAAGTGGTGGATCAAGAAGAAGTAGTGGATCAAGAAGAAGTGGTGGAAGTAAAAGAAGTCAAAAATCAAAAGAACAACATATCATACAGTATAATATTTATGTAGGAAAAATATTTATCAAAAATATAATTTTAATAGGTTCAATATAATAAAAAGTTTAGTAAAAATTTTCAAGACTCTTATTTTAATACGGTTGTGTAAAGACATTTCAGAAACCTTCAAAATGTATTGAGTCACTTTTTACCCAACTACAGCACGGCGAAAGGAAGGGTAATGTTTTTCGATTGTTGTATGTAAGTAAATATGTATGTTTGTGGCAAACGGCTAAACCGATTTTGATAAAAAAGGTGTCGTTGAATTGCTATTGATCCCGAAGGTGCTATAGCGTATATTTTTTTAAACAGGAATCAACATGGCGGTCTTCAGAAGCCATTTTGTCACATGATGTAGGCTTTAAGGCATACAAATTATCTAAATTTCAGACGATTTTATTGAAATTTCTTTGATTACCCATTGCAAATGTCCTCTAATTTGCTGTAGTTACTTTGTAGTCCTCCCTACTCCCACCCATCTCCCCTCTTGTCGTTCCCCCCACCCTATTCAAAAACCATATTCGCATAATTTTATCAAATATAGAGCGATTTCAAAAATTCTTTCTGCATACGCTTTCAGATTTTTTCCAACACCATTTTACTGTTACCCCCCCCTCTCTCTCTCTCTCTCCTCCCCACCATCCTTATTAGCAATAGTTATAGCTATAACTTTCACAAATATAAAGCGATTTCAAAAATTCTTTCTGCAAACGTTTTAAGACTTTTTTCTATTTTTCATCATTTTACTAGTTTCCCCCTTCTTCGCCCTCTCTTCTCCCCACCCTCCTTATTAGTAAATAGGTGTAGCTATACCTTTCACAAATTTAGAGCGATTTCAAAAATTCTTTCGGCACTAGAGAATGCGTCCAGCGTACAGACAAGCATGTTGAATCTATTTTTATTTTTCGTTCACCTGTGTCTACTCGATATGCCGCGGGGTGAAGCCGTCGCATGCTTTCACAGGGAAAATACTCAGGTGTTGATTTTCCATTGTTGAAATAGTGTTTGGTCACAGTAAACGGCTCGGTTAGGGCGCCTGGGTTTCTTGGTAATCTGTGTGTCGACGTATTGTTTACATTCGGTTTTTATTTTAATTATTTTGAAAACTATACATTCTCTCAACAAAAGCACCGAGTTGCGGTATGGTGGGGCCATAGAGATGCGAAAAAACCACACCCTGAATTAAGATTCGAAACAACCTCATTTAGAGAATGTAAGGGTAGGGAATCCCAAGACCAAAATGGCGAAATTTTGATAATTCATATTTTAAAAACTATACAGTTTATCAATAAAAGCACCGAGTTGCAGTATGGTGGGACCATAAAGATGCGGAAAAATCACACCTTGAGTTAAGATTCGGAAAAACGCGAATAAGCGAATTTTGGGGTAGGGCATCTCATAAGACCAAAATGGCCAAACTGAAAATTCATATTTCAAAAACTATACAGTTTATCAACAAAAGCACCGAGTTGCAGTATGGTGAAGCCATAGAGATGCGAAAAAAACACACACAGTAAAGATTCGAATAAACGTAATTTAGCGAATTTTAGGGTAGGAAATCCTATAGACAAAAATGGCCAAATTTTGAAAATTCATATTTCAAAAACTATACAGTTTATTAACAAAAACACCAAGTTGCAGTATGTTGGGGCCATATAGATGCGAAAAAACCACACACTGAGTTAAGATTCGAATAAACGTAATTTAGCGAATTTTAGGGTAGGAAATTCCATAAGACCAAAATGATCAAACTTTGAAAATTCATATTTTAAAAACTATACTGTTTATCAACAAAAGCACCGAGTTGCAGTATGATGAAGCCATAGAGATGCGAAAAAACCACACACTGAGTTAAGATTCTAATAAACGTAATTTAGCGAATTTTAGGGTAGGAAATCCTATAAGACCAAAATGGCCAAATTTTGAAAATTCATACTTCTAAAACTATACAGGTTATTAACAAAAGCACCAAGTTGCAGTATGGTGGGGCCATAGTGATGCGAAAACACCACATCTTGAGTTAAGATTCGGAAAAACGTCATTTAGCGAATTTCAGGGTAGGCAATTCCATAAGACCAAAATGATCTACTTTTGAAACTTCATATTTTAAAAACTATACAGTTTATCAACAAAAGCACCGAGTTCCATTATGATGGGGCCATAGAAATGCGAAAACACTGCACACTGAGTTAAGATTCGAAAAAACGTCATTTAGCGAATTTTATGGTAGGGAATTCCATAAGACCAAAATGATCAAACTTTGAAAATTCATATTTTAAAAACTATACAGTTTATCAACAAAAGCACCGAGTTGCAGTATGGTGGGGCCATAGAGTTAGGAAAAAACCACACACTGAGTTAAGATTCGAAAAAACGTCCTTTAGTGAATTTTAGGGTAGGGAATCCCATGAGACCAAAATGGCGAAATTTTTAAAATTCATATTTCAAAAACTATACAGTTTATTAACAAAAGCACCGAGTTGCAGTATGGTGGGGCCATAGTGATGCGAAAAACCACATCTTGAGTTAAGATTCGGAAAAACGTCATTTAGCGAATTTTAGGGTAGGGAATTCCATAAGACCAAAATGATCAAACTTTGATAATTCATATTTCCAAAATGATCAAACTTTGATAATTCATATTTTAAAAACTATACAGTTTATCAACAAAAGCACCGAGTTGCAGTATGGTGGGGCCATAGAGTTGAGAAAAAACCACACCCTGAGTTAAGATTCGAAAAAACGTCCTTTAGTGAATTTTAGGGTAGGGAATCCCATGAGACCAAAATGGCCAAATTTTGAAAATTTATATTTCAAAAACTGTAGTTTATCAACAAATGCACCAAGCTGCAGTTTGGTGGGGCTAGACATGCAAAAAAACCACACCCTAAGTTAAGATGAGAAAAAACGTCATTTAGCGAATTTTAGGGTAGGGAATCCCATAAGACCAAAATGGCCAAACTTTGAAAGTTCATATTTTAAAAACTATATAGCTTATTAACAAAAGCACCAGGTTGCAGGATAATGGGGCCATAGAGATTCGAAAAAACAATACTCTGAGTTAAGATTCGAAAAAACGTCTTTTAGCGAATTTTAGGGTAGTATAGCATATAAAACCAAAAACTATACAGTTTATCAACAAAAGCATCGAGTTGCAGTATCGTGGAGCCCAAGCGCGGATTTGAGGTAGGTAATGTGGTAACTACCACCCCCCTAGAAAAAAATATATGCAGTTTTTTTTGTAAATAAGGAGCTTCACGGATAATTACACCCTCCCCCTAAAAAAAAAATAAAGGCAAAAATATTTTTCGCGCCGACAATTACCCCCCCCCCCCTAGATTTATGCCCCTGTCCGCAGTGGCCGGTCCAGGATTTCCCGGGGGAGGGACCAAAGTGGCAGCAAACATCAAAATATTTTTTTATAAGCGCGGTTTTTGATAGATCTGAGGGGTGAAATTGAGTATTTAAGAGATTTATGGCGCCACAGGCGAAATTTGTGACAACTTTTAAATAAGTGATGCTGCTAAACTAAAAAAACAAATTATGTCTGGGAGGGGGGGGGGCGTAGCCCCCCACTATATGTCCGCGCTTTGGTATCTACGGTTGGCAGGCTTACAATTGTACTATAATTAACATGTCAATGAGGTTTAGTAAATATCCTCTGTATTTAAAAAGTGTGGCAATTGGGTACTTTTGAAAATCATTGTGTTCAAAAATCTGTTACCTTGTAAAAATTCGTTATACCACAAAGTATATATTCTGTGGTTATACCTAAGTATAATATAATTTTCAGGGCGGCAGCCCTTTAGAATCAATTTCTTTTATCCTGCTTACAACTTGTGCCACCTCGTGACTGATGTGTAAGTAACTGTAGTAGTATAGTGCGAATGAACTACCAGGCATTTGCGCCATCTATCCGCGAATCGTTTAATTATTAAACTTCTCTGACTAGTGGTGCCATCTTTTACAAGCCAAATAAACCTGCCGAATTATTTGAACTTTCGCGAATAGATGGCGCACGGTAGAAACACGATACAAGAACTGGTCGACAAAGAATTTTTTTAACATGTTGAACAATTTTATTGATAAAATCTAAGTCTATTTTAAAAAGCATTAAATATCATTCATCTAAAACTTATTTATAGACATATTATAGACGCCTAAATACGGACAACCCGAGCCTAGAGACCCTGTATGTAGGATATATTTTAAAGAAATATATTGCTTTAAAATATGTCAAACATACAGGGTCTCTAGAAGAAATATATTTCTTTAAAATATGTCATACATACAAGTTCTAAACTGTTTTCAAAATTCACCTAAATCTAAGGTAGGTACTTCCTAAAATATTTATATTTAATTTTTTAAGTTGATTTAATTTTAAAATATACCGTTAAAAAGCAATGGAACTAGGCAAAGAATCGTGGAAACCGATGCACCAATACCACCCATATCGGCACACCAGCTAAATAAAAAGCTCAGCGAGGGGTCATCAGCTTTCAACAGTACTGTACAAATTTCACAACAGTACCCGACAGTACCACGACAGGACCCAACAGTACTCGACAGTACCCAACAGTACTCGACAGTACACGACAGTACCCAACAGTACTCGACAGTACACGACAGGACCCAACAGTACTGTCGACAGTACACGACAGTACCCAACAGTACACGACACAGTACCTAACAGGACTCAACAGTACACGACAGTACTCGACAGTACCCCCTAACCCGAAACAGCGGCGTAGGTGCGAAAAGACAGGATGAGCTTTTTTTTTTTTTTTTTTGGTCGCAAGTTTTTTCAGCGCGCGCTGTGTCCCTGTCGGGCTTCCCCAAACAAGATGACCTGTTTTTTTTCTCGCATATCTTTTGAGGGCGCGCTTTGTACCTGTCGGACCCCCCCAAGACACGACCCAACAGTACACGACAGTACTCAACAGGACCCAACAGTACTCGACAGTACACGACAGTACCCAACAGTACACGACAGGACCCAACAGTACTCGACAATACACGGCAGTACTCGACAGTACCCAACAGTACTCAACAGGACCCAACAGTACACGTCAGGACCCAAGTCCTGTTGGACGCTGTACAAAATTTTAGGGTGCCGATGACCCCTCGAAGCTCAGTTTATATCTGTGCATCAAGTTGCCCTTTAGCGGATCGCAGAAGATCTCCATGAAGACACCGACAGCACTGGACTCGATGTCAAGCTAAGCTTTCGAAGCCGCCTTCGCGCAAGCGCTATTGTACCCGCTCGACAATTAAAAAAAACCTTTAATATAAAAAAGTCTGTCCTTTAATTTAAGTTAATTAGTTATTTAAAAAAGTGTAAAGTTTAAGTTAGTGAAAGATGTCAAAGCAAGAATAACTTATTTAAAACTGTGCCATAAATACCAATTTTAAAGTTTTGGACCATGGTTAAATAGAATGATAAAAAAAGCGAGAAAAATAAAATTGTTTATTTTATTATGATCCATTAAAACACAGAAATAAAATTTAACTAACATTAAAAAATTTTGACACAGCAAAAAAGTGACTTTAGGAAAAATTAAATTTTTAAAAAAAGTGGCTTTCACTGAAGCCGTGTCCAAAGGTCTAGCCATCTCACTCTACTGCGGTGCATCTAGATAAGCTCAAGATTGGTTGTTTTGAAGCAAACTAAAAGCTTAAAAAACAAACTTGCCAGTACCGTGCTTGGGAACAGGCCTCCAGTGCGACCTGCCGGCGGCCCAAAACACAATATCAGCAGGAAAGTTCGCATTCAGTAAACTCCAACCCGCCCGCACATTGACGCCTCATGCACCGTATACGCAGGGGTCGACTCCCAGCAACCATACAGGATAGTTACTTGCGTTCTTCGAGATCAACAACTAGACTAGCTGAAGTACAACGACACCGTTGCCAAATGTCCCCGTTAGCGTCTTGGTCCAGATTAACAGAGCAAATTTATCTTAGGTCCATTATTCTCGTACCCCTCAGCATAGGCGCCAAAGGTTTTGAAAAAAAAATGCACAAGAATATATATTTAATAAATTAGCGCCGCTGGAAATTGATTTTTGAGTTGAGAATCCCTAAGTGCAATGGAACTAGCAAATCAGCATGAAAACCGATGCACCGACACCACCAAATATCGGCACACTAGTGCAATAAAAGCCTCTGCATATATCTGTTCCGAATAACCCTCGTGGATAGCAGTAGTATCCAAAAGACATATACGACACTGGTTCAGCATGCACACCGCCCAACAATTATAAAAGGATTTAAAACATTAGTAAATTTGTTTTACTGAAAAAAAAGCAAAAATATTTAAAACTGTGCCAAAAATACCAACTGTGGTTTTGGATCATAAGTAAAAAATTGCAAGAAAAATAATTTTCCTTAAAAAAAGAAAAGACAAACAATAAAATTGTTTATGATCCATTAATTAACAAAAAAGAAATCAAATTTAAGTACTAACATTAAATATTTGACACAGCAAACAAAAATAACTTAAAAATTATGTAAAATTAAAATGGCTTCTACTGAAGCCGTGTCCAATGATCTAGCCATCTTCCTCTACTGCGGTGCATCTACATAACCCCAAGATTGATTGGTCTGATAAGCTTACTAAAAGCTATACAAAACAAACCCGCTCGTACTGCGTTTGGGAACAGGCCTCCAGTGCGACGTGCTGGTGACCCCAGAACGCAGTACTGGCGAGAAAGTCCGCATTTAGTAAAATCCAAACCGTTCGCACTTGACGCCTCATGCACCATATCCACAAAGGAACCATATAGTTACTTGTGGTGCTTCAAGGTCAACAACTAGACGAGCTAATGTGCAATGATGCCTAGTATATGGCCCCACACCAGGTTACCTTTTGCAGATAAACAAATGGCTTTTTGCCATCCTTCTTTGCTAATTTCCTTAAAAACCACAGGCCTATAAACAAAATTATTATTTTAATTTAAAGATAAAAAAGAAACAGTATCAACTTTAATTTAAATTCGTGATCCACTAGGAAACAAAAAAATTATGAATTGTTCAAGTTAAGAATTTCCAATAGCTAAAAACATAAAAGAAATAATATAGATTAAAGAAGCCGTTGGAATTTTTGAAAAAGTGAATCACTTATAAATTACCTTCCGCCTTCAGCTATACTTATTAACCACAGAGAGAAAAAAAGATATTACCTACTGCAAAGAGTTGCTGTAAATGGTCTCTCTCTGTGGTATTCAGATCTTATAAAAATATTCTGACATTTTAAATAAAAATTATAATTTGAAAGTTTAAAAGCTAGATAATTTTTTAAAAGATAATAGGTCTCTATATGTGAATGTTCATTTAAATCATTTGACTTAAACCTAAACCTAGGAGATAAAATCTTGTTAAGTATCCAAAAAAAAAATATTTTGAGTTTACTGCAGGTAATAAAAACGCAAATAAATTTTATTAAATTGTTGACTAAAAATTTTGCGAAACCACGAAACTACCTAGGAGATAACTTATTAGCTAAAGTTCCTTATAACTTTTAGTATAATCAGACTGAAGTTTTTGGCCTAAAAAATATTTTTTAATCAGAGAAAAAAAGCAGGTCATTATTTAAAAACTTGACATCTGTCATTTAATTTGAAATTTAATGGCTGTAAAGCCATTTTATCCATATGTGAAGACTTTCTTGAATTTTTGTCTACACAGACAAATTATTTTTTATAACTTTACTTTATTTTCTTACCTAAACAATTTTTCCATAGTAAAAATTGGTAAAATTTGGAGTGTCCTTGGTTGTTGAAATCTATATAGTGTTCTTCACGTAAAGCTGCAAGTCCTTAGTATATAAAGTAGATCTGGAAAGTCATTGAAGTCCTATTTTAAGAAAAAAAATATTTTAAAAAGCTGCTGAAAACAAAGTTACCAAAAAAAAACACATAAATACAATTGTATTTTGTTTAATATTTACTGCTTTTTTGTTAATAAAATCACTAAAATAGATAACTTACCAAGTTTATTCCTGCAACATCCTTTCTGGATTGAAGTAGGACTTAACATTCTTGAAGTGAAACTAGAAAATTTATGAGTTAGTTGAACTCTTGTAACAAACTCCGAAACTACTTTATAACTATCAATAATAATGGAAAATCTTACCAGTATAATGCTTCTTCATTTTTTCATCAAATTTTAAAAACTTAAATAGTATTTCTCAGTTTTTTTGAAAAATAAAACTATGGTTTTTTGTAGGATTGACGCATCAATACCGGCTTTCGTTTCCATTTTAACAAGTGAGAAACCCCACGGCGCCCACGGCAATTTCCATAGCCTCCTACAAGCTTGAGCGTGTTTTCATATAACTATATATTTTAGTCAATAGCTGGCGCCACTATGTTCTTCTGTATCGTAGCTCTTCCGCACAGAAATACAAGGGCCGTTTCAAAAGTAGCTGATTTTTCCGAAAGCAGCTGATTTCGACATTTTAACGTTGATGAAAGTGAGGTTAGGAAGTTGTTTGGTTTGTTGCCTTTTTTGATCAAAAGAAATATATATTTTTTTATATTTTAATTACTTTTAAAACTTATTTCTAGGTTTTTAAGAAGCGAATAAAAGTGTAGAAAAATAGTATGGCCCTTTTACAACTTTCTGAACAGGTAGGTTTAATACATTTTCTTGAAAAAATTATCTAAGGCCTTATTTACTCAACAATTTAATACACAATTATTCTGTTCATTAGCGAGTCCATTATGCCAGCACCTCAAAAAGCTTGATTCTATTTAAATATCCTAAAATTACATTATCAGTCAAAAGTAGAGCAACTCCCTAAAATTGTTATAAATTTGATCCTGTACCAACAACCAAAGAACAAAAAATGATGCAATTAAAAACTTTAAGTCAGTTCTCAGTTCACTTATTTTGGCGATTTTCAGATTTAAAAAGGAGCAAAAAAAAGTGCTAATATTGTTAACTCGCGGATAGAAAAACGTTAAATGCAATGATATCGCGGGCAAACATAAATGTATTGATATGAAATTACGAAATAATCAAACGTCCATAGGTGAAATTATTTGCGCCACACAACGGTAATCAGAGACAAATGCACTCACCACTTTTGCAGCCAAATTCTCCACTTCCAAGGGGCCCCTGAATGGATCTAATGATGTCACCACGTAGCTGAAGGGTTGAAGTTTCTAGTTCTATGCTTCAGTACACAAAAATCGAGCACTTTCAGGTGTAGACATTTGAAATAGTTGGAGAACAAAATTAACACAACATTTTCTCTAGGCGATTGACAAGGATCTCACTGGTTGTTGATGTGCATGTCCAAATACGCGAAATGCGCTTTGCCCTTCATACAATTGTGTGGTTTTAGAAATATATAAACAACCGCGAAATTTAGCGGGAGCTAACATAACTGCCCTCCAAAACACACAATTTTAGAATCTCAACCGGACAGATATAGATATAAGAAAAAGAATCGACCGATAAATATAAATCACTGAAAACAGATAAGTATCGTAAGTTTATTTAGAGATAACGAAATCCCGAAAAAGGCAAAACAAACAAACAAAAAATTCAAAAAAATTAAAAATAAAAAAAACCTATTGTAATGCCCGGTAAAAGGTAGAAAATTAAAATTACTTTTAATTTGGCAAGAGGCACAGTTTTACAACTGGCCGCTTATAAACACCGGTAACCGTTTGTACCGTCGCAACACGCACCTGACCGTCCCCGCCGGGATGCAGTTCGATGACCCGACCGACCGGCCATTTCAAAGGCGTTTGAATGTGATCACTTGTTATGATAACCAATTCATTTAATTTGATATTTGGGGACGAATCAGCCCACTTGTGTCGCTGTTGTAGCGTATGCAAATACTCTATAGAATACCGTTTCCAAAAATCATTATGTAGTTTTTGGATTAGTTGCCATCTCGAGAGCCGATTTAGGGGAACCTCGGACAAATCTGACTCCGGAATTTCAGAGTTAAGGGGTTCAAGTGTCAAAAAATGTCCAGGGGTAAGAGGTTGAAGATCGTGTGGGTCTGAAGAGGCAGGAGATAAAGGGCGACTATTAAGTACGGCTTCTATGCGACAGGTAAGGGTGGACATCTCCATGATAGACAACTTCTGGTCGCCGACAACTCGTACAAAGTGAGTTTTAAAACTTTTGACGCCAGCTTCTGCCAGGCCATTGAAATGTGGACTGAGAGGAGGTCCCAGATGCCAACGAATAGAAAGTCTGGTGGCAGCACTTCTTGCGTAATCCAGTAATTGGTTACGAAACCCTATAAAATTACTGCCTTGATCTGACCAGCATTGCGTCACGCTTCCGCGTCTGGAAATGAATCGATGGAATGCACCTACGAACCCTTTGGTGGATAGTTCCATGGTTAATTCCAAATGCACGCAATGTGTGGCCGTACAGACAAACACACAGACATACGATTTG
Organism: Aspidapion aeneum; assembly: GCA_963576565.1. NCBI lineage: Eukaryota > Metazoa > Arthropoda > Insecta > Coleoptera > Brentidae > Aspidapion > Aspidapion aeneum. Next base: position 61,002,630 of record OY755046.1, on the reverse strand, counting down.
AAAGCTTTACAACCACGGTAACGATGAGGAATCACAAAGAAAGGTCCACAAAAGTCGATAGCTACACTCGAAAAAGGTTTAAGTTGATTGATTCGATGAGCGGGAAGTGAACTCATTATGGGCGGTCTATAGGGTTTAGGGTTGATTCTAAAACATTGCAAGCACTTGGATATGGTTCTTTGAATTGCCCGTCTGGCAGATAATATCCAAAATTGCTGTAAAAGCAGATTATGTAATGTTTTCAACCCAGGATGAAGGTATTGTCGATGAGCGGACTCGATAAGAAGAGTAGTTAAACGATGGTTACTCGAAAGTAAGACGGGGTGTTTTGCAGAATAAGACAAAAGGTCAGATTTTTGTAATCTGCCACCGACTCTAATGATATTATTCTCATCAAGAAAAGGTGAAAGTTTTCGCAAAGGTTTCGGTATTGGTTTATTTATTTATTTATTTATTTATTTATTATTACTCTGCTTAACAGGAAAAAAAACCCAATTACAAAGCAGGAAAATCTTAAAAATTACACAACCTAAATACTCAAGCAATAAACTAAGTTAAAAAACATTAAATGTAAAATAATTATAAAAATACACACAGGACATGGTTATAAAATTAAATTTAAAATAAATAAAAACTACATTAAAAATTATGGACAGAATGTTTACTATATCAGAGAGTGGGGAATGACGTTGTAAAATAACCACGAATTTTTGAGATTGTGGTGTTAAATATGTCAAGGTCTCTGTTACATTTATTATAAGTTCTGCACATAACATGAAGTGGAGAAAACTGTAATTTATTTGTTCGAACTCTTGGTAAAAAGAATGTCAGATTTTGACGTGAAGACAAACGAGAAACTAGAAAATTAATTTTACTTAATATATCAGGACAGTCGATTTGGTTGTGCAGGACCATAAACAGAAATACCTGAGAGAAATAGCTCCTCCTGTTAGATAAGGATTGCATATCGAACATTTCAAGTAAATTTTTCTCTGCAAAACCTTGAGGAGGATATATTCCATAAGTTTTAAAGTAAAGTAACTTAAGAAATCTTCGCTGAACCCTTTCTAGATCTTCAATGTGAATGTTATATTCAGGTGACCACACTAGAGAAGCATACTCTAATTTTGACCTGACAAAGGAGAAGAACAATGTTTTCAGAGTTTTTATATTTTGAAATTCGCGGCTTAGTCTGGTAATAAAACCCAAGGTCTTAGTCGTTTCTGATGTTATAGTTTCAATATGCTTTGTGAAGGATAATTTCTTGTCAAAAATTATTCCTAGGTCGCGAAGAGAGTCAGGTCTAGATAAAAATGTTTGGTTTATTGAGTAGTTATATAGAATTGGATTTGCTTTTAATGTAAATGATAGTACTTGCCATTTGTCTATGTTCATGGATAGTTTATTTATGGTACACCAAGCGATAAGTGTATCCAAGTCTTTTTGGAGACTTTGGCAATCCTCCAGTGAGTCAATACGAAGGAGAAGCTTGAGATCATCAGCATACAGTAGCGTCATTGACTTAAGTTCAGCACACACATCATTAATAAAGATGTCGAATAATAATGGTCCTAACACCGACCCTTGAGGCACTCCCGAAGATGAGATGTATTCGGGAGAGTCAATTCCATTTATTGAGACAAATTGCATTCGATCTGAAAGCCATGATTTCAGAAACTGTAAGAGATTATCTGAAAAGCCAAAAAGTTCAAGTTTAGATAATAAGATCTGATGATCTAACTTGTCGAATGCTTTGGATAGGTCAGTGTATATGACGTCCAATTGGGAAGAGCTATCTAGTGTTTCAGCAATAGTTTGTGTGGTGATCACCAGGTTCGTTGTTGTAGAACGTCCTTTCAAAAAACCATGCTGTAAAGGGGAAATTCTGTTTTTTACTAGATGAAAAAGTTTGTTATGTACAAGAATTTCAAGGCATTTTAAGAAGTTGTTTATTATCGTAATGGGCCTGTAGTTAGTAATATCTGTTTTATCTGATTTTTTGTGAATAGGGCTAACCTTGGAGCGTTTCCAAACACTGGGAATGGATTGAGTAGAGATACAGAGATTATAGAGATATGTGAGAGGTTTAGCAAGTAAGTTGGAACAATCCCTAATAAGGAAAGATGGTAAAAGATCTGGACCGCATGTCATTTTATTCTTTGATGATTTTAAGGTTTGGAGCACTTCTTCCTCAGAAAAGGACTGGATGTCGATGACTGGAAATATAATTTTTGATTTATCTGTCGACATGTTTGCCAAATCGCTCTGCGGATTGAATGATTTAAGAAAGAAATCAGCAAACGCAGAGGCAATTTGAGATGTATCGTCTATTTGTGTGTCACTATAAACCATGGAATCAGGTATCCGAGACCCAGATGAACGTTTGGAATTAATGTAAGCCCACAGCTTATTGGGATCCTCGTTAATCAGTTGCTCTGTATGATTAATGTATTGTTGATATGCAGTATTTATATCGTTCTTAATTTTAGCCCGAAGAGTAGTAAAACTTTGGTAAGTTGCAGAATCCTTGTTTCGTTTATATTTTATGTGAAGTTTGTTTTTTAGACGTATATTCTTTTTGATTTCATAGGTGTACCAGGGTGGATATTTAACTTTAGCTTTAGGAGTATATTTGGGGACCCATTTGTTGATGGTTGAATAAAGTGAATCATAAAAAGCAGTGCACGCAATATTTATATCTGTCAAATTAAACAGCGCTGACCAGTCAGTATGTAATAGGTCATGATAAAGAGCATTAAAATTTGCCTTTTTAAAATTGTAGATGGGGGATTTATTAGTTTTGTTGTTGTTTGGCCGAGAATTATTTCTTTTGAATCGTATATTAACAAGGAGGGGAGGGTGGTGAGGAACCTCATTGCTAATAAGGTCGATAGCTCTGTGAACATCACACTGAGATCCATTGTATAGGACAAGATCCAGTATACGATTGTTTTGGTTTTTTACTTTGTTAAATTGACTAAGCTCGAATGAATTAAAGATATTAGAAAGGATGCTTGTTTTCCTGGTAAGCATAGAGTTATCATCAAGAAAGTTTGAATATTCAACTACATTAAAATCTCCGAGTACCAAAATATCCTTACCATAAAGGGATTCTTGAGAGATAAAGAAATCATACACTGACTCTAAATCGTCCACAGTGCAGGGTGATGGAATGTAGACTACAAATATATAGAGATACTTATTCAAGAATGAAAGTTTGGCTCCCACGATGTCAATATGGTAAGAGGGCAAATTATTTAAGTTTAAAGAAAAAGAAGTTATGTTACAATTAATGGCTAAGAGTACACCACCGCCCCTTACCAGGCCAGCGGCAACTTGATCTCGGTCACATCTATAGACTTCAAAAAAATCAGCAGAGATAAACTCATTCGAGGATATGGAGGAATCCAGCCAACTTTCAGTAAAGGCTAAAACATCATAGTCGCATTGGGTTGAAGAGTGGAGAATATTTGTTAGCTTGGAACGAATGCCTCCAGTATTCTGGTAGTAGATGTCCAGCTTGTGGTGCTTGGAAAGAGCAGAAGAATCGTTAATGTTGAGCTGGGAATGAGTATTTCTTATACAAGATGTGTTAATGTGTGAAGAGGTAGTTATAAAGGATAAGTCTACAGTATTTGTGAGGACATTCTGATTACTACTACTAACAGTATTTAAGTTGCATTCTGGGAGTGAGTGCGATTCCGAAAAATTCTTGAGTTTGCTTCAGAAGGCGCTTGAGATGCTATTCTGGAGATAAATTCAGCGACGTAGCAGCCCTGTGGCCAAAAATCTTTGTCCAGGTACACTGACAACAATCTTGCAGGGACCCCTAGTTTAAATGTTGCACTTCTTGGTCTTTGAAACTTGGATTTAAGTTTATCCTTAGATAACGCGGAAAAAAGCTCAGAAAAACAAGAACCTTGCACGCGTTTGATAAGAAGGTGTAACGCACTTTGCATCTCACCGGTGGTAGGAAAAACAATATTCTCAAAAATAACTTTTTGGTCCGGCGGCTTAGTGGGTTTTTGATAGGAATATAGAAATATAGAGGAATATTTGATAAGAAGCTGATCTAAGAAGTTGACATCAATTATCGCATTGCAACAGACTTTTGGCTTTTCCTCCAGATTAATCTCTCCGAAATCAATCGGCATTTTTGGTTTATGAAAATCGGGCCATTCGTTTTCGGGAGACCACAAAAACGACGGTGCGTTCCACCACATGTCATGTGACATGAGCTGTGAAGGGGTGGCCCCTCGTGACGCAATATCGGCTGCATTCAAAGCAGAAGGAATGTAGCGCCACGAGTTTGAGGGAATGATTTCTTGGATTCTACTGACTCGATTTCCAACAAAGGTTTGCCAGCGATTAGGAGGGGATGAAAGCCAGTGCAATACGACTTGCGAATCGCAGAAAGTAACGATATTTGTAAAAGTTATTTTTCCTTCATAGCTAGATAAAACGAAGTCAATTAATTCGCTTAAAAGAAATGCGCCTAGGAGTTCTAGCCTAGCCAAAGTTTGTGACTTTATAGGCGCGACCCTAGATTTTGCAGATATGAGAGAAACAGATATATTGTTTTCCTCTTCTACACGAAAATATACGACGCCTGCGTAGCCTCGAATTGAAGCGTCACAGAAGCCGATGATTTGACAGGTCTTGGTTTTTGACAGTTTGATTTGTCGGGGTAATTGAAAATTGGAAAGAAGCGGGAATTCAGAACGAAGTTTGTTCCAAGAGTCGATGATAGAAGAATCTGGTTCTTCGTCCCAGCCTATTTTCGATATCCACAACTGTTGCAAAATAAATTTTGCTTGTTGCAACAAGGGACAAAGAAAACCTAAAGGATCGAAGATTGTTCCTATGATAGATAAAATAGAACGTTTGGTTGGGGGTTTGTCCTTCATTCGGCATTGATAAGAAAAAATGTCGTTTTTTGGATGCCATTGAAGTCCTAAAACTTTGATAAAGTGGGGTTCCTCCTTGTCGAAAGAGAGAGGCATTTGACGATCGGACTCTGGCAATGTTGCCAATAACTCAGGACAATTGCTTGCCCATTTTTTAAGTTCAAATCCTCCCGACTTCAACAAATCATTGAGTTCTGTTTGAAGGGAGAGAGCTTCAGAAAGGGAAGGGCTAGTTCCCAAGATATCGTCGATATAGATTGACGTTTTTAGAACAGTACTAGCCATAGGAAAACGTTCCTTTTCTCTCTCTGCCAGCTCATTTAAGGTACGCATGGCTAGAAAAGGTGAGCATGTCATGCCAAAAGTGACAGTAGAAAGTTCCCACACTGAATGTGGGTCATGTGGAGAAAACCTCCACAATATCCTTTGATAAGGACGGTGATAAGGATTGATAAGGACTTGACGGAACATCTGTTTGATGTCAGCAATGTAGGCAATAGGATTAAGACGAAACGTAAGGAGTAAAGAAGCAATATCCTTTTGAAGTTTCGGTCCAGATAACAATGTGTCATTGAGACTAATATTTTTTGGGGTGACTGCCGAGCAATTCCAGACTACCCTTAATTTTGTACTTAAGCTTTCCGGCTTTAGTACGCAATGATGTGCTAAAAAACACGATACGTCGACCTTTGGTTGACTAGATAAAACTAAACTCATATGATTAGAATCGATATAGTCTTGCATGAAACTTGAATAGGCAGTGTACAGATCAGGATTTTTGATTAATCTATTTTCTAGAAGTAAAAATCTACGATAAGCTTGCGGATAAGTATTTCCTAGGTCAGGGTTTATTTTATCTTTAAACGGAAGATCTACCATGAATCTACCGCTCGGTCGCCGTACTACACTAGCAGTAAAAATTGATTCTGCCTGTTTTTCTTCCTTTGATAAGATTTGTTTTTTAGGCAAATGTTCGATTTCCCAAAACCTAGGGAGAATGACCTCTAAAGGAGGTGAATGACTCGTTAAAAAACAACTGGTTCGTTCCGTAAGACTACCTACCTCGTCAACCTTTCCCATGACGACCCAGCCAAAGATAGTTTCAAGGGCTGAAGGCTGCCCTACCTGTCCAAGAACCCTGCCCTCCTTGAATATCTGTGCGAATAGCTCGCAACCAATAACCAGGTCCACAGGTCTAGATTTGAAATAAGATGGGTCGGCAAGTTTAAGGTCTTCCAAGTGTTTCCACTGATTATCGTTCAAAGAGAATGTAGGCATATTGGAACGTAGTTGTGGAACAACAATTGCTTCGAAATTAAGTAAAGGAGTGACTTGTCCTTATGGCTTAATGTGACATTGAACGAGCCCTTTGGAAGTAAAAGAAGACATCTGATTTAATCCGAATATTTCAGTGGTGTAACTTCGCCTAGGAAGATTAAGACGCTGAATACACTTTTCACTGATGAATCCTGTCTGTGATCCAGAATCAAGCAGTGCCCTTACGGGTTGAAAATTTCCGCAACCGTCCATAACATCTATTATGGCGGTGCATAAAAGAAAGGTACCTGAAGGTCCTGAGGCATTTAATGACACATGAAGATTATTGACAGGTGGTGTGTGAATGACAGGACTAGTATCTTGGCTTCCAGACTCTTGATTAGTTTCTAAGATATGAGTTAAAGTGTGGTGCCTTTTACTATTGCAAGTCCTGCATGAATATTTTGATTTGCACGTATCTACATCATGCAAGGGATGAAAACACGCTAGACATAATTTTTTCTGTTTGACGAAAGATAGGCGATCGATAGGTGAGAGATCAAGAAATGTTTGACATTTCGAAAGCACGTGACCTTGATTACACCGGAAACATTTTATTCCCGTACTTGAATTAGTTGAGGTGCCAGCCAGTCCTATAAAAGGCGAATTGGATGATTTATAGGTAGGCTTTTGCCCAAACTGATTTCGCATAGAATTTGAATTTTGATAGGTAGGCTTTTGCCCAGACTGATTTTGCATAGAATTTGATTTTTGATAGATAGGCACCTTTTTGGGTGCTGTTGATTGAGGAAGTGATTCCAAAACTTTACATCTTTTTTCTAGAAATTGAAAAAGTGACTGAAAAGTGGGAATTTCGGTATTAGTATTGGCGTGACTCATTTCGAAATTTGAACGCGTTGGAATATCCAATTTTTCTAATAAAATGAAAAAAATGATAAAGTCCCAACTGTCAACGTCAAAGCTAAGTGATTTTAAAATTTCTAGGGATTCAGAAAAGGTGTCAATTAAATTACGCAATTCTTTAGCTGACTCGTTTTTTAAGGTGGAGTTCATAATTGAGCTTAAAGCAGGCGCTTGTTTTGATATCTATTGACTAATTTGTCATAAGCAATTTTATAATTTTGATCAGATAAGCTAATCCCTGATATCAATTTTAAAGGCTCATCCTCGAGATATGAAAATAAATATTGAAGTTTTCGGACGTTACTTAGACTTTGATTTTGATCTATAAAGTTATTAAAAAGATCGAAAAAGCTTGGCCATAATTTTTTATCACCTCGGAATATGGGAATACCTAACTCTTTGAGTTTTGGAGTTTCAGATTCGTTTTGTCGAACATATGATCCCGAAAAGGATGGGGCCTCAACCGGAAATATTTTAGAGTAAACCCCCTTACACGCATAAAAATATTTACGAGCTTCTGAAAGGATCGCATCCTGTGTTTTAAACTCCTCATCGTCCGAGTCGTCTATCAACATAATGACGTCATTATGTGCCCGCATGCATTTATCGAAGGTTTCATCCAAATCGGCATACCTCACTTGAAACTCGTTTCTCGCTCTTTCATCCTTTTCCGCGGTCTGTGACAACACATAACACTCGGTGATCGCAGATAAAAAACCCTTGCGTTTTTGCGCGGCTTTTTTGACAGACATGATTTTACCTTTGAAATGACGAAATTGTCGGTAAATATACAATTAACGCTAAATTAATGCTTCTGAAATAGAAAAATGACGAATTGTCGAAAATATGCACTAATTTATCGCAATTGATGAAAATAGTTTTAAATATCGAAATGATATGAAACACCCTAACACATAAATGAGAAATGTTTTTGTTTGTTTTGTTTTGTGGTTCCTTCGCTTTGTTTACTGAATCGAGCACGCGCTAGACACGTGCCCTGCCGCCGCACCACACCGACGACTTTCTCGACTCGACGTTTCGATGCGAAAAAATTCAAGGCCGCCTTGTTATTATTCGGCTTGCAAATAATTATTAATACCGTCGTATGGATTTATTCTAAAAATAATTCGGCTCGAAAAGGACCACTTATGTTAACTCGCGGATAGAAAAACGTTAAATGCAATGGACTGTATAAGTTAATTAATGATATCGCGGGCAAACATAAATGTATTGATATGAAATTACGAAATACTCAAACGTCCATAGGTAAAATTATTTGCGCCACACAACGGTAATCAGAGACAAATGCACTCACCACTTTTGCAGCCAAATTCTCCACTTCCAAGGGGCCCCTGAATGGATCTAATGATGTCACCACGTAGCTGAAGGGTTGAAGTTTCTAGTTCTATGCTTCAGTACACAAAAATCGAGCACTTTCAGGTGTAGACATTTGAAATAGTTGGAGAACGAAATTAACACGCCATTTTCTCTAGGCGATTGACAAGGATCTCACTGGTTGTTGATGCGCATGTCCAAATACGCGAAATGCGCTTTGCCCTTCATACAATTGTGTGGTTTTAGAAATATATAAACAACCGCGAAATTTAGCGGGAGCTAACAAATATTACTATATCTTATCTCTAACTATTTTCTGTTTTTATTAAGGTTTAAATACTTCAAAAATTCATCTCAAAGTTATTATTTTAAGTATATTTTAGTGCTACTACCATTTTTTTTGCCTGTAAAGTGCACAGAGATATAAAGTGATAAATGAGTTTAAACTTAATTTACCTTCATTATTTTGTTTCTGATTTTGTCTTGTGATAAATATTTTAGTTAGTTATTTTTCCTTTACAGGATGCTCTAACTCAGGCCATTTTTGGAGGGGTAACCACTGAAGTAGAAAATTTGATAACTAATAATCCAGAATTGGTTCATAGTACTGGTAAGACAAAAACAAAGGGTCAACATTTGTACACATTTCAGGATACATATTATTTGCATTTTACCTTCTAAGCTAAGTTTATATTTGAAAAATTGGGGATGGCGCAATTCGTCTAGTGGACAATTTGCCAAGATTACAATTTTGTTTATTTCATGTAGTACACATATTTCTGAGAAAATATTTAAAAAAAATATTTTTTTCTAGGAAATGTAGGTATGCTTTGCTATTCATAAGAAGTTAGCGAAGCACCTTCGTCAAAAATGGCTATAGACATCGCCTATTAAAATTGGATATGGTGAATAATTTGCCGCTAATTATTGGATAAATTGATTTTGTTTTTTTTATTTTTGTGTTTTTTTTTTGGGTGCTTCATTAACTTTATATGTTCATTACAAAGCGATTTGCATCTTGGTGAATAATTTGCCGCTAATTAGTCGTTAAATAGTTGTGAAAAAATTAATATTGCAGCTTTTATTTTTGTGATATTAATATAAGTAATAAGTTAGCGAAGCACCCTCCTCGAAATTTGCTTTAGACATCGCTAAAGAACCCAAAAAAACACTTCATATGAAGTTAGTGTAGCACCCAAAAAAAAACGCTAAAAAATGAGAGAGATAAAATTAATTTTTCCACAACTAATTAACGGCAAATTATCCATGTAGTCGCGATTCGATTCACTAACTTCATGCTCATTCAAAAACTTCGTAGGAGCTTTCGTTTTTGAGATATTTACAAAAAAACTGTTTTCAAAGCTGATATACAAGGATGTGGAAAAGTTTCCGGCCTAACATAGAATGCAACACCATAGTGACTAAATAATAATTAATTTTAGCTCACACATATACTATACTATAGTAGTGTGAGCTATGGTGATCCTAATTTTTTCGAGAAAAAAAAAGTTGCTCCGATTTCAAAAATTTTTATATATCTTTGCGTTTCAGATGATTTTGAAACTTTTTTGTTGCGCCGTCTGTCTGTCTGTCTGTCGGTCTGTCTGTATGTCTGTCTGTCTGTCTGTCTGTCTGTCTGTCTGTCTGTCTGTCTGTCTGTCTGTCTGTATGTCTGTAACGACCAACGCGCATAACTCAAAAACCGCTTGGCCGATTTTAATGAAATTTGGTACCTAGGCTGGGTCTTGGGTCGAGATGGTCCCATTTAAAAATGAACAAAATCCACCGAACAGAAACCAAATAAAAGGGTGGGGGTAGATTTCAAAAATTAGAGTTTATGTGAAAATATGGCGTGTGTGATATCAAACGAAAGGTAATTGAGTCTGCAGTTAAACAAAATACATTTTAATTTATTTAAAAAAAAAGGGTGGAGGTATATTTTAAAAATAAGAGTTTAAGTGAAAATATGGCGTGTGTGATATCAAACGAAAGGTAATTGAGTCCGGAGTTTAACAAAATACATTTTAGTTTTTTATTTTTTTTAAGGGTGGGGGTAGATTTCGAAAATTTGAGTCTTGTCAAAACATGGCTTGTGTGGTATCAAACAAAAGGTAATTTAGTCTGGAGTTGAATAAAATATATTTCAGTTTTTAGTTATATTAGCTCACACGTACACTATAACTATAGTACCTAGTGTGAGCTTAGGGGCCCATATATTGGCAGAGTATTTTTTACATAGTCCACTTGTAAGGTAATACATTTGGCCCAACGATGTTCAACTGATTTGATGCCATCACTGAACTCTGATTTATCCAACTCATCAAAATAGAAGTTTGTAGCTGCAATTACTTCTAAATCTAAGAAAAAATTTTTTCCAGCAAGAAATTTTTTTAGGTTTGGAAACAAATAAAGTCTAGGTCTGGCGAATAAGGTAGATGGTTTAACAGCTCAAAGCCTAGCTGATGGATTTTAGCCATTACAAGAGCGGACTTGTGGCAAGGTGCATTGTCCTGATGAAACAAAATTTTCTTTTTTGCCGAACCGGGGCGTTTTTCGCTTGTATTCTACTTGAGCTGGTCCAGTAAGTCGCTGTAGAACTCTGAATTTATTGTTCTTCCGTTTTCGAGATAATCTATGAGGAGTATCCCTTTAGTGTCCCAAAAGACCGTTGCCATGACCTTTCCAGCAGACGTTACTGCCTTTGCCTTCTTTGGAACTGGTTCGTCCTTTGCTGTCCATTGTTTGGACTGTTGCTTAGTTTCAGGGCTATAATGATGAACCCATGTGTCATCAACCGTAGTAAATCTACGCAAAAAGTCCCCTGAATCAGGTCTAAACAGTGCCAAATTCTTCTCTGAAATGGTTAAACGCGGCACCCATCGGGCGGATAGCGTTCTCATACCTAAAACTTCACATAAAATATGGTGAACGCGCTCTTTTTATATGCCCACAGCCTCAGCTACCTCTTCCAGTCTTAATCTGTGATCTTTTAGAATTAGTTTGTGAATGGTTTGCACCATTTCTTCAGAAGTTGCCGTTTCTGGCCTGCGACAACGCGGAGCATCATCAGTGCTAGTACGACCACGTTTAAAGTCTGATACCCAGGTTTTGACTGTGGTATAGGAAGGAGCAGATTTCCCTAGTGTAGCATCTAGTTCAGCTTTTATTTCCGTCGGCGATAACCCTTTGATATGAAAATATTTTATCACAGTTCTTATCTCGTTTTTTTTCCATCTTTTAAAATTGACACACTATATAAACTTTCAAAATAAGCAGGACACAAACACTTGACGCACTCAAGCAAATCGGGCCTGCGCTAGGCCGGAAACTTTTCATCCCATCCTTGTAGTGTGGAGTTCACTTGAAGTGTGCTAATCAGATCCATCATGTGGATGGAATTTTGGTCATATTCTTAAAACACGTGTGACTTCTTTCAGTGTCTTTTCGGAATTCCATTTATTTCAATTATTTTGCAGATCCTGAAAAACGCACACCTCTTCACGCAGCAGCATTCAATCGAAATGCCCAAATGGTAAGAATCCTTTTGGAACATGGGGCTGATGCCAATGCCAAAGACTCTAAATGGGTCACGCCCATGCATCGCGCGTGTGCCGAGAACGCGGACGAGATTGTACAGATCTTAGTTGATTATCGAGCCAATGTCATGGCCAGAACCAGGTTAGAGAGACTACTACTACTACTATATCGGTTTAGAACGTTTTTCTACGTTGTCCGACGCCTATTCTCCACCTCCTTCGATCCTAACAATCATCCTCTGTCAGATTCTTTTGACTCATTGATCTTTGGATTGACTGTTGCCATTCTAGTTTAGGACGCCCTCTTTTTCTGCGCCCTATTGGTTGCCATTCTAGGACCTGCTTTGGTAATCTTTCGTCGTTCATCCGTTGTACATGGCCGTGCCATATCAGTTGCCTTTTAGTGATGTCGTCCGGTAGGCTTCCCTCGATTCCCATTCTTTCTTTTATGATCTCATATTCTCATTGATCTTCTTATTGCATCCATTTCGACACTTTCCATTTTTGTTTTGTATTTTTCTGTTACGCGACAATGTTTCATATATGTTTCATATATGTTAAATTTTACATTCTTTTTTATCTCTCTGCTCCATAAAATACTGTTAAGACATCCAATAACTTTTTTTGCTTTTACTATTCTTTTTTCCAATTCTTTTACAGTCTGACAGGACAGGAAGTCTTATTAAATGTGACACCCAAGTATACATACTCATTGCATGGAGATATTGTTTGTCCATTTTCTAGTACTAACTCACTGGATTCGTTTCCAATACATAAGTACTGTGTCTTGTCCACATTCACTGTTAGTCCCCACTTTTGGTATTCTTCTGTTAACTTTCTCATCATATACTCCATGTCTTCTTTATCATTAGCCACAATTACTTGGTCGTCAGCAAACTGTAGTGTATATATGGTAAATCGGTCGTTAAGTTGTATTCCCATGCCGTGCACTTTACGTTTCCAGTTTTTTAGAGCTACTGCGATATATATTTTAAAAAGAGTTGGAGAGATACAACATCCCTGTCTTAAGCCTTTTGTTACCAGGAATTCTTTTGAAAGTCGATTTCCAATTTTAATTTTAATTTTAGAGAGACTATATGTGATTTAAATGTTGCACCAAACTAGGGTTGGTGCGAAACAGGGTTGGATGGGCTCAAACAAACCGGCCCTGGCAATTTTTTTTTTATTCAGCCCTTGCTTCGGCCCAAAAATTTTACGGCAAAGAAAACGAAGCCATATTGTTTTATTTTTGTTTTTGATATTATGGAGGTTTTGTTATTAAATAAAATGCTAATTTTAAAGGATGTAATTTGCATTTTGAAAAAAAAAACTTTATAAAAACATATGTATGCATGTCCTAAACATCCTAACTTGTGAGACACAAGGTGTTTGAAGACTTTCTAAAATCTCCTTTTTTATTAATATCTGTGATACTGCTCTAGATCTTTTTGTAAAGTTTTATATTCTGTATGCCTATATTAAACACTAAGTACCTATTAACATAATTTTTCCACAAAATGAAAACTCAAAAAAAAATAAAAACATTCAAAATTTCAACATACAACAGCACTGCCCCCGTTAGTTAAAAGGCTGCAAGTAATTTTTTTTCGAATTTAGATTTTTGGTTTCAACGGATTTTCCATCATGTCCTATGTAATAAAATTAAAAAAAAACAAATAGCAGTAACTGTAGTACTGCCTTATGAACAATGAAAACTTTAAAGTCGTTTTTTTCCGAACCACACTTTCGTCACTTGCGCCCTTTTAACTACCGGGGGCGGAGCAGTTATGCTAATTTTTCTCATGGTAATGACTTTTTTAATAATGAACTTGATGCTGCAACTTTATCTATGATCTCCTTAATTTGAATTGGACCCAATACAGATTTTTCCATCGGTTAATCGATTTCTTAGATATTTTATGTATTTTAGCACCAAAAATGATCTTTCGCAACTAAGATATGAGATATTGGCAAGCCCGTACCGAAGGGGAAGATCAGGGGGATCAATCCCCACCAAAATAGTCAACAAAGTGTGTTAAAAGAGATTTCACAACAGCAACACATATAAGAAAAAAAATTGGACAATATTTTTATTAAATTTTTTTAATCTCCCGATTTTTTCTTCTGGATTTTGGTATTGTAAAAAGATATTAATAAGTTAGTGCCATTATCACATTATCTCCTTGATACATTATACTTATTTTAATATGAAAGTAACTGTAACAATCAAACGAGTAACACAGGCCTGGAGGTACTACATACAGATTTTTCAAATTTAAATCTTTAATGTTTTAATTAGTTCGTTTGTCAAATATACAAAAATAAATATTAATAATTTGGAATAGGTACATAGGGCCTGCGGCCCAACGGGCCCTAAATTGTACCGGCCCACCGGGCATTTGCCCTGTTGCCCGCCTGTCCCATCCAACCCTGGTGCGAAAGGTTTTTTTAAAAAACATTTTTAGTTGATACTGTGCTACAAAGGAGCTACGGAGTCCCTTATACTACCCTGAAAATATTACTGTTGTAGATGTAATAGTTTTAGTGAAAAATAGAATCAAAATTTGTAATCTAAAAAAAAATCTAAATAAGTTAACTTTTCTGCTATTGGATTTAGGTCCAAACAATTATTATACTCTAAAAGCGTGCCCCACAAAATATTAAAAATGACCCCCAAAGTTCCTGTAAACAAATTAATATAAGTTTAAAATACCAAAATTCAATGCTTTGGCGGCCTGTCTCGGGGCTATTATAAATACTTGTCCTTTAACTCTTATATCGTTGTATAGAGGGCCTTGAGAGGTTTCATTTAATGTATAATAATATATATTTGTACAAATTAAACTATTTTAAAAAACTAAAAAACTGCACTTTTTGGATACCCCTTGGGTATAGTATAATTTTCACCAAAATTTTCGATTTTTTTTTGTTGATACCGTGCCAGAAAGAAGCTAATACTATCCTGAAAAGATACAGTTGTAGATGTAATAGTTTTCGAGAAAAATATGCAAATTTTCAAAAAACTAAAAATTTTGTCCAAAAAAGTTAACTTTTTTGCTATTGGATTTAGGTAAAACAATTATTATACTCTAATTGCTTGCTCCACAAAATATTAAAAATTACCCCCAAAGTTCGTCTAAAGATTAGTCTTTGTAAGTAATACATAAAATATATTTTTTTGGTCTTAAACCTAAAACTTTAGAAAGCAGGTTTTGTTTTCATTAAGATGTCTAGTTATGTCTAATGTACAAAAATAAACAATAATATGGAAACATTTTCCAGAAAATTGCAAAACTTTTCAATTGGTATAATTTTGATAGGTCATGGCAGACACCCCTTCACACAGCAGCAGAAAATGATGCTTATAGTTGTGTTCATAAACTTCTAGACAATCTTCCAAATCCAAACATAACAGATAGGTAAGTTTTTTGCCATTTTTGAGTTCAAAGCCAGCACGCATCGTAGGCATATGGAAATCAATGTAACCATTTTTAATGGCAACACCACTTACATCTTAAATATATTTGTACTGCAAAGGGCCTCTAAAAATAACTGCTACAAGGCTTGGATAAATTCAGGGTACTGATAATGGGTGCGCCATCTCTTTTCTAAGCTTAAAAACACCCATTATCAGTTGCCTTAGGATAAATACCTTTCAATTTGTTTAAAAAGAAGCCAAGTAAGCAGCTACATCAACTCAAGGTAATATCTTTGTCTTTCAAAAAACTTTCTAAAATTTAAATAAAAATTTAGCTCAATTTTGGCAACGTTAAATTGGTAAAATTACCGCATTGACAAATTGTCAACGTCATTTGAAAGCTGTCGCTTTTAAATTTTATTAAAAGCGTTTTGGGTTTGGGTTCATTTGATTCTGTTTAGTACGCTTTAGCAGTATAGATATATTAAGCACGTACGTGGACAACACGGTGGATAGAATAGACCGGTGTTCGAATCTTACAAATGTTTGTCGAATTTTCACGTCACTGGTGGTCCAGCTGATTTTTATAAACAAAAGTTAGATATGATATGAATATCTAATATTTTTTGAATTTTTTGAAAACCAAGGCAATTTTCCCACTATTTTTTAGTATATTCTTATAAAATAATATTTTTCAGACATACCAGTCGTTATTTTTTTTTAGCCCGCTTCTTTTCTCTTTACTCAAAAATTAAAATTCGAAGAAAATAATGTCTTCGTTTCAGCTTCAAAAATAATCCGCTGACCTACATCTTTGTTTACTTCCCAAGTCCTCGGTTTACCTTTGATACTAAACGATTACATTCAGTTTGACTTGTAGTTTAAGTTTTGTGCAATAGAAAATAAAGCGGGCTAAAAAAAAGTAACGACAATATGTCTAAAAAATTATAGTTTATAAGGATATACCAGAAAACAGTAGGAAAATTGCCTTAGTTTTCAAAAAATTCAAAAAATATTAGTTGTTACGTTGTTCATATCATATCTAACTTTTGTTTATATAAATCAGCTGGACCACCAGTGAGGTGAAAAATTCGACATATATATATAAGATCCGAACACCGGTCTATTCTATCCACCATGTGTGGACAACACGCATGCCAGTCACGGATAATAGAACATTGACGGATTGGATTTGACCAAAGTAAAACCGGCAAATTAAAAATGACCACCGTCTTTTAACCAGGCCTTTTTAACCATTGACATTTCTTTCTTGAGTTTTAAAGCTAAAATTTATTGAGTAACTAAGTCTCCTCGCAAATACAGAAATTTAACTTGCAGAATGGGAAGAACGGCTTTACACCATGCAGCTGCCAAATACAACACATTAATCTGTGAGCTTCTATTGAATAGGGGTGCCATGGTTAACGCTTCAGACAAACTTGATTGCAGGTAAATGTAAATTTTCATAATATTTCTACCCTTAGAGAAACTCACTAAAATGATATATAAATCTGATCATGTACCAACTATCAAAGAACAAGTGTTGCATTTGAAAACTTTAACACAGTTCTCAGTTCACCTGTTTCGGCAATTTTCCCCTTAAAATCATCTAGTGTCTTTTTGTCAAGTTTAAAAAACGTAAAATAAAAGTTTTTTCTGTCTAATTTTAGGCAAAAATGGCGAGTGCAATTCAAAAAGTTATGTATGTCCTTAAAATTCCACAACTGAACAAGGCAAAATTACTAATATTTTAAGATTTTTCCCAATGTTCATCACTTTAGCCAATTAAAAAAATATATGTACACCAGTATTTACTAAGACCTTAGGAGCATTGTAGACCGGGTTTAAGTATCAAGTCTATAGACTTGATACCGACCGGTTAACGTGTATTTTTGAATACTCACAGGTCAAATAACTGCAAAGATTTGATTCACCCTAATGTGCAATATGATAGTAAGCATTTCTCAGTGAGTTTCATCTCATATAAATTTAAATTAACTTTAGAAATAAAGAAAAACCACATAGAAAATGTGTATTAAAATGTAATTTTTTGGAAATGTAGTCCGTGCAGTCGTAGGATTCCCGTTAAAAATACTCTCAAATTGTAGTACCACCCCTGAGGGGTGGTTTAAAGTACGAAAAACAGTAGAAATAACCATGACTGATAAAAAAACTTATATACAAAAATTAAATAGCTAAATAATACATCAGTAACTTAAAACTATATCTGTAAATGCATTACCGTACTAAATACATATCAATATTTAAATACTGTAAAAAGCACAAGATATATTAGAATCCGTTTTCAATTACACATCCACCAAAACAATCGAACATCGGTTTAATCATCGCTAACTTGTCTAAAAAATTAACAAGTAAAATATAGCGGACAGCTGACACTGACTTTATTCGACATTTCCTAGTGACGTTCGGAGGTTTAAATATGACTACCATTTTTAAACCAAAATATTATATTTATTAATTATTTTTATTTATATCTAACCATTGTGAGGAAATAATGTCTCTGTTACAACGAAAAAAGATGACCCACATCGCAAGGTATTTATGAACAATTTATATAAATATTAAAAACTATTGCATTCACCGCAAAAATAAGTTAAACCTTCAACCAAAATCTACACTTGTAAACTTAGGATTGTAACACTTAGCACTGTAGACCCTTTAGTAAATACTGGTGGTAAAGTTTACCTATTACCTGTGAAAGTAAAACATCCCTTTCGAATTAAACGGCTAGATTGTGGTTGTCTCTCTCTAACCCACAGCGCAATAGGAAAAAAACACAGATACAGACAAGAAATTCATTAGTATGTATGGTTTTAAATATAATTTTTTAGGCCGCTTCACTATGCTGTGATCATGGGCTTCAAGGAAACTGTGGAAGTCCTGATACATGCACAATCTGACATCAATGCCACCCAAAGCAGAAACAGATGGACGTCTTTACATTTGGCTGTTTCTGAAGGTCAGTTTCATCTTGTTGGCAACACTGGTTCGATTTCAAAACTTTCATATGTATAACTTTTATACTTAAAAAAAAACACCCTGTTTATTTTTAGCTATTATAATAATCAAAAGCTTTAGTCTAATCTGCAAAAGATATTAAAATGCGGTTTTGACAAATTATAATATATTTTCCTTTTTTATTTTAACTAAATCAAGTACAATTTTTAATGTGTTTAATAGGTTTAACATCTATAGTGAGCCTTCTCATCCACCTAGGGGCGGATTTGAACGTTTTGGACGCCCAAGGCAACACGCCCCTCCATCTTGCCCTGCGAAACGGACATTTTGGCTGTTGCGAAGAACTTGTTGCAGCAGGCGCTGATTTAGACGCTGTCAATTATAAAGGTATAGTCCTTGCCATAGGCACTTGATAGCGGAACAAACGCAATTAGCGTTGACCTGATCTAGAAAGGCAATGTGTGTCGTAGGTCATGTGATATAGCAGTTTTACTCGCCTGGTGCTGTTTTAGTTTCTCTCGTACTTCGGTAGATGGCGCTTCTTGTGGGGGTACATTAGGGTCACTGCATCCTGGAAGCCTGATGGAGACGCCCTGCTTCCAGGATGCAGTGACCCTAGGGTACATGGTTTTGTTTTATCACTAGTAATGTAAGGTGAGAAACAAAACCGTATACTTAATTTAGCAAGAGTGTCACATTGACCAAGCAGTGTTCTGAGGAGTCCCATAAAGACGAAACAGTTAACTTTCAACACTTATTAGGTGTCCATTAGATTAGATAGATTAGACTAAGCTTTCGAACTACCCACGGAAAAATACGAGAAAAACAAAAACCTTTATTTTCTTTTACCCGATTAGTCACGAAAACATGTTTGATTTTTAATTTACGGGTACTAAATTTTACACTTTTGTGACATTTCTAGACATCTGAGCGCGAAGGGCCAAATAGACGCGGTCGCAAGGACCAAGACGGCTTTGCCCTGAAGGGGAGAAAACTAGAGATATCCCAAAAAAAATTACCCCAAAGTTAAATTCGCCCCGTCTGAAAAAACAGACGTCTATTGAACTAAAAACAAAGGAAAAAAAATCGGCAACACGCTAGAAGCTTACCTTCTTTCATTCAGCAGCAGTTCCAAAATTTCACTCGCGGCCGCGGCCTTCTCTTGTGGCTGGAATTTCGATCTTTAATTTAAACCACGTGTGACTTCTTTCAGTTTCTTGTCGGAAGTGAGTTTCTTCATTCCCCTGTCAAACACAGGGTGGCGCTTCAAACTCCCAGCGTGTGTAAAACGCGCATGATTTTAGCCAAAATGATCAGGTGATCAAAAAGAAAATAACTTTCAACAAAGAAAGAAATTATCACCTGATCGGAATTTTTCCCAAACAAGGACTTTCTTTTTTGAAGGTTTTTGCTGAAAGCCCAAAAATATCAAAACAAACTTTAAGGTTAGGTTTTCCAAAAAATTCAAAATGAAACAAAAATAACTGGCAGCATTAAACAATTTCCAACCTCTTTATTTATCATATGCGTACTGACAGCAACAAAAAAAAATCCGAAAAATGGCATGTCTTTGAGTTGTTTTTATCTGTGCATTGTTTTGTCAACCTACAGTCAGCATCTTTTTATCCAGAGACAATGACAGTTTTACCTTTAATTTTATACCAACATGACATGTTTACTTTTTAATATATTTTGGGTTAGGAAATATGTTTATTTCATGTCAAAGTCACAAAAGTGTAACGGCGTATGGACTATATTTTTATCTTTGTCGTTTATTCTGATCGTGATTTCTTCATCTCTGTTTGTTATGATTGATGTAGTTCATACTTATAACATAATTATTTTTGGATACAAACCAACCACATCAAGCTTATTGAGTGAAACCCTAAAAAAGCTAGACTCTGTTCTCGGAATAAAAATAAATACCAATGTGATCGATGATATATATCAAATTGGAAAAGAAGAGGAAAAGAAGGGAATTCTTATAAAATTTGTTAGTCAACTTCAAAAACGTGAGGTATTTCAAAACGCGTCGAAACTCAAAGGAACGGGACTTGCTATTGTAAGCGATTTGTGCCCTTATGATAGAGAAATACAGAAGCAAATTTTAAAATACTATAAAAAAGCCAAATCTGAGGGCAAGGAAACAAAGATCAGAGGAAATAAGCTTGAAATAAATGGATGCAACTACACCTTGAATGAATTAAAAAACAAAAATATAGAATCAGAAGAAAGTGAGGAAGAAGACTCAGACAGCGACCAAGAATGCTCAGATAACATTCAAACAAAACAAATACCAGAAGCCACCAGAACTAAAAACAGAAAAGAAGCGGGACAAAAGAGAAAGAGAAAGAAGAAGAAGACAAGCCCGAAAAAACACTAAAAACTTTGGTTAAAACTTTTTGAAATTTCCTCGTATAAATTATTTTATTAATAGTAGGTATCAGCATTGATAAACTTTTTTTACCTCTGCTTAAAATTTATTTGAATTCAGTAGGTTATCTTGGAATTATTTTTTGTTTAAGGGAAAATAAAATTAAATATTAAATAAATGAATCAATATATTAGAGATTTTAATAATGTGGAGCATATTACAAAAAACGTAGAAAACGGCGAAAAATTTTTAAAATTGGAAAACAAAAAAACTTTCTCAATTTTTCAACTGAACATACGAAGTGTATCAAAAAATTTTGATGACTTATGTATACTTTTGGAACAATGTAAATACACATTTGACATTATCATTTTAACTGAAACTTTTCATATAAAAGACTTGAATTTTTTTGAGATAGATGGGTACAAGCAATCATATAACTGCGGTAATATAAACAAAAACGATGGCGTCTTAGTCTATGTAAAAACAAAATATAGCGACATAACAACTACAGAGCAAATAACGTGGGGAGAAATAAAAATAATAAAAACTAACATAATCCAAAAAAATTATACAATCTCAGTCTTTGCACTATATAGGTCACCTGAAATAAAAGTGTTCAATTTTTTAGAAGACTTAGAACAATACCTCTCCAATAACCGATTAAAAAATAAGAACATATACTTTATAGTTGGAGATACAAACATTAATATTAAATCTCAAAAAAATTATTGCCAAAAATACCTAGATATCTTAAGTGAATATGGTTTTAAATCTTTAATAAATGATTACACACGTATCCATGAAAACTCAAAGTCATGCATAGACCATATTTTCGTTAGAGACCCAAACATGGGACATAAATATAGGTCTTACATATTTCAGTATAAAATAACTGACCACTACCCTGTAGTAGCTGTAATTGATTTAAATGTTACTTTTTCTTCTACCAAAAAAAATGAAATCCAGATCTCAAAAACAAATAACAATCTATTAAAGAAACTTACAAAAAACGAAAACTGGAAAGACATATACAGTACAAACAACACAAACTTAAAAATGAACAAACCTTGATTGACCCCTTAAACATTCATAAAAAACAAGAATATAATATATATAAAAATAAAGTAAATAAACTAATAAATAAAACAAAATGCGACTACTATAGAAACGAAATAGAGAGAAACAAAAATGATAGCAAACAGGTCTGGAAAGTCATTAATAATTATTCAAACAAACAAAGGAAAAAACAAAATATTGTAAAAATACGAACAGACACACAAACAATTACAAATAAAAAACAAATAGCTGATACTTTTAATTCATATTACGTAACACTGGGAAAAAAAATGGCAGAGAAAATACCAAACTATAACGAAAGTTTAAATACCAACAAATCACAGAGTCAACTGCTATTTAATCAAATAAATCCATCAGAAGTTGAAAGTATTATTAATGAATTAAAGCTGGGTAAAGCTCCCGGAAAAGACAACTTAAGGCCTGAAATATTAAAGCTTCTTTCGAAGTATATTTCAAAACCATTGTGTCACATTATAAATTATATTATTTCAAGTGGGACCTTTCCAGATAGCTTAAAAATAGGAATAGTAACACCAATATTTAAAAAAGGAGACAAAGGGGAGGTTTGTAACTATAGACCAATTTCACTTATATCCAGCATAGCTAAAGTTGTTGAAAAAATACTAAAGAAACAAATAATGGATTATCTTGAAAAAAACAATTTACTATCAAATAGTCAATTCGGATTCAAAAAAGGAGTCTCAACTGAAGATGCTATAGTTGATATAACTAACAAAATTTATGCTTGCTTGGACAACAATAAACCAACCCTTTGCATCTTTTTAGATCTAGCTAAGGCATTCGATACAGTTAGCCACCCTATTCTAAAAACCTGCTTAGAAAACATTGGATTTAATGGTAATGCAATGAAACTAATGAATAGCTATCTGGATAACCGAGTACAATATGTAAAAATTGAGGAGCAATTAAGTAATGCAGAAAAACTAGAATGGGGCGTCCCTCAAGGAACTGTGTTAGGCCCAACTCTATTTTTGATATATATCAATGGCATTTTTTCATTAAATACAAAAGGCGAAATAGGTTCTTTTTGTGATGATACTGTTGTTAAGTATACTGCAGAAACATGGCAAGAACTAAAAATAACTGTAGAAAATGACTTCCCAAAAATTAAAAAATGGTTTGATCTCATGAAATTATCTATCAATTTTGAAAAAACTAAATTTTTGGCTTTTTGTTGTGATAAAAGAAGAAAACCACCATTTTATGAACTCACCATTAGCGGTCCTTCAAGTATATTCAAAATAAAAAGAGTAAATAGTATAAAATACTTAGGGGTTGAAATTGACATGTACATGAAGTGGAATTGTCACATAAAAAACACCATTACGAAGCTCAGGTCAATCATTTACAAATTTAAAATGCTTAAACAAATTCTTAGTTATAAACAGTTAAAAATGGTTTACTTCGCCTTGATAGATAGTATACTACAATATGGAATATCAGGTTGGGGAGGAGCCTATAATTGCTATATAAAAAACCTGGAAATAACACAAAAAATATTTTTAAAAATAATGCTAAACAAAAACCGATTTTTCCCAAGTGACACTTTGTATAAAGAGAGTGAAATCATGGACCTAAGGCAAAGCTATATTAACAAAATAATTATATTACAACATAAAAACAAAGAAACTCTACCACAAATACAACACAGATATCCCACTAGACACAAACTAGAAAGAACAATACAAACACCAAAAGCTATAAAAAAAATTGGTCAGAGAAGTTTTAGTTATAATGCCCCTAGAGCCTATAGCCTGTTACACAATAACCTAAAAACAATGCAAAATTTAAAAAAATTTAAAAAAGCCGTAAAAAATTGGATTCTTTCACAGTCAAGATCCTTTTTTAAAAATATGTTCAGTTGAATTATAGAGTAACCTGTAAATTGAAAGAAGATGTAATGTTGCTCCACTTTATTGTAATTATATTGGTATACATTTAAGTTGTAAATACTTGGGTGGGTAAAAAAATCAAAGAAAAAAGAATCAATAATTTCATTTTCTTATTTTTTCTCAAAAATGATATTTTATAAACTTAAAAAACAGACTAAAAAAAAAAAAATTTGTAATTAAGGAAAAACTAAAGACCCCACGCACAAGCCGCAACAGTGGTTTCAGTGGGGAATTTTTTATTTCCCACCATCTATGTAAATTGAAATGAAATGATATGTAAATTTTTTAAGGATTTTTGGGAAATAAAATTATGTTATGTTATGTTATACTACAGCCTATATTTTTAGCTGCTGTATCCAGTTCTTTAAGCATTTTAATCAGTTCTTCCTTCTTATCTATTATTAAAGCGATAGCGTCAGCATATTTTAGGTGGTTCAAGTATTGTACGCTCACTTTGATGCCTATTTCTTCCCAACCTAAGTTTTAAAAAACATCTTCTAGGGCCTGGTTAAATAGTTCAGGGGATATTGTTTCACCCTGTGTGGCACCTCTTCTTATGGCTTGCTTCCTTCGTGGATTTTGATTGATATTGTTGCTGCGCTTTATATATCAGCTATTAAATTTTGTGTATCTGTGATCTATTCGGCTATTAATTAAAGATGCTTTTACTACCCAGTGGTCAATGCTGTCGAAAGCTTTTTCAAAGTTTATAAACGCAATATATAGGGGAATGTTGTATTCGTTGGCTCGTTCTATTAGGATTTTCATAGGTAATATGTGGTCAACTGTACGGAAACCCTTTCTGAAGCCAGCTTGTTCTTTTGGTTGTTATCCATCAAATGTTGTTGTTAGTCTTCGCTCTATATTATTTGTTATATAGTTTTTTTTACTATGTATACAGTGGATCATCATAATACTCATTCCCTCTCTAACATAGACGTTAATAGATTGTACAATTTTCTAATTTATTTTTTATTCCTAGGTGAAACTTTACTACACATAGCCGCAAAGCTAACAGACGGCTTGGACTTTTTGTCATTTCTTCTGTCAAAAAATGTTAACATAAACCGAACCAACGCCAACGGGTGGACGCCTTTACATATGACAGCTATCCATGGTAGATTCACAAAAAGCAAAATTCTAATAGACAGCGGAGCTCTGGTGGATTGTCCAAACAACAAAAATGGTCTGACGCCACTCCATCTAGCGGCGCATTATGGTCACGATATACTTTTGAGCACCTTGTTCGTGTACGGCGCGAACCCCAGCAGAAAAACCTACGAGGGGCGGACGCCCCTACATATTTGTTGTCTATCAGGTAATACTAAGGACACTCCTTGTAAAGGCAAGCTTTTGTTTTACGATGAGTGACCTTAGGTAATACTGGGTGTTTCTTTCAAGAGTAACAGATGGCCGGTTCGGTTCGCTTGACATTTTGTTTTTGGTTTAGAAATGTCAAGTGCTTGTCACTCACTGTTTTTGTTTATTTGAGTTTTTGCCAGTTTTTTAATGAAATTTGGGATAAAAATCTGGTAAAACCGTTCAGGCTCTTAAAATGTTCCTTTTTCCATTAAAGTAGGGAGAGTCCGAGAATTTCTTTCTTTTTCAACAAAAATACAACGAAAGTAATAACAACTGACAGTTTTGACAAGGCCACGATAAAATCAAAGTATAGTAAGTTTGGTTCGTGGCAAACCGTTAGGCAGCCTACAAGTGCCATTCTATTTTGAAATGCTTTGAAATTCAATCTTTAGCTGTTCTGTAATGTCTGTGTTACACAAATTCAGAGGCTTTTTTAACTTAATTTATATGTTTTTTAGATTATATGGAATGTTGTAGAAAATTAATTTCTCAACCAGGAGTGTGTATAAACGAGAGGGACGATTTGGGGATGACTCCCACACACTGTGCAGCATATTCGGGTTCTATAGGTAGGTGTACCTAAGGTCACTTATCGTCAAGCAAGCTTGCTTGACGATGAGTGACCTTAGGTGTACCCAAAGTAAACTGATGAAGTATTTTGTAAATAAAAGATACCAGGTGCTTTATTCTTGAATCCCGTGCCTGTGAGTGAGTAGCTTCTCACTTGCTTTAACCCACGTCAATGATGAGAGAGGATATGCTGCACTCACCTGCACTCGACTCAAGGACTGTCAAGAATACAGCCTCAGTTCTGATAACATATTTTCTTATTTTAGAATGTCTAGATCTCCTAACAAGTAATGGTGCAGATTTCAAACTAAAAGACAACTTTCAACGACTGCCTTTGCACTACGCCGCAGTGAAGCATAGTTATCAGTGTATCTTCACTTTGGTCGGCATTGGAAGTCCTATAAACGAGCGAGATTCCGAAGGTAGATTTCTTCTTTTTAAATCGACTTACAGCGTCATATAGTTGTTAACAGAAACATTTTTTTTACATTAGAATTTACTAGATTTCAGATTATTTTAACTCTTCAAAGTATCATGGGAATATTACTTCTTTTTCTTAGGTTGCACACCACTCCACCTAGCGGCAGGGTCTGACTTTGAAGGCCGATGTATAGAATACATGTTGAGCCATAAGGGTGATCCCAATATTCGTGACAATAGGGGTTACAAGCCTCTTCACTACGCCATCAATCAGTCAAACTTGGTGGGGGTGAAGACCCTGTTGAACGTCACTAAGGATATAGGTAACAAAAATCATCTTTAAAAATTATGCATTAAGTTATTATTATTATTATTATTATTATTATTATTATTATTATTATTATTATTATTATTATTATTATTATTATTATTATTATTATTATTATTATTATTATTATTATTATTATTATTATTATTATTATAAAAGTCACGCCCTCTACTTGGAGTTGTTGGTATTTTCTTTACTTTTAATTGTACCTATCTATCTATTTATCCTTCTTCGATCCATCTTTGGACATAGGCCTCCTCCAATATCTTCCACTCTTCTATGTCTGTCGCCGTTTTCATCGATCTAGTTCCCGCATCTTTCTTTAAATCGTCCACCCATCTTATTTGGGGTCTTTCCCTACTTCTTTTATTTTTCCAAGGTCTCCACTTTACTCTACATTTGTTCCATCTTTTTGTTTAATATTATGACCGGCAAATTTCCATTTTAATTTTGCCACTTCTCTGCCACCCCTTACTTTTGTTTAATCTCTTATCCATTCATTCCTTTTTCTATCTGTTAGGTTTATATGTAACATT
Source organism: Aspidapion aeneum (assembly GCA_963576565.1). Classification (NCBI taxonomy): domain Eukaryota; kingdom Metazoa; phylum Arthropoda; class Insecta; order Coleoptera; family Brentidae; genus Aspidapion; species Aspidapion aeneum. The sequence continues at coordinate 60,975,688 of OY755046.1, read as the reverse complement.
TGTCTTTCCATTGATTTTTGGGCTTTTGTTAACTTATCCATATTTGATTTTAAGTCTCCAGGTCTGGAATCCATAGGTGAGTACAGGAAGGAGACGTTAGTTATACACTTTCGTTTTGAGGTACTGAAGATATTTTTTATTTTTTAATATGTAGCCTAATTTGCCGAATGCTGCACATGCCAATCTTACTTGTCTCTTGATTTCAGCCGTTTGGTTTTCTGTTTTAGTTTAATAATTTGTCCCAGATATATAATATGCCTTTACTTGTTCTATCTTTTCTTGGTTTATTCTGATCGTAATATCTTTAGCTCTGTTTTTTTATGATTTTAGTTTAAGTGTAGTTCATACTCAAGCTTTTTAGCTGCTGTATCTAGTTCTTCCAGCATTTTTATAAGTTATTTTTTCTTATCTGTTATTAAGGCGATATTATCAGCATATCTTAGGTGGTTCAAGTATTGTGTTAGCTCCCGCTAAATTTCGCGGTTGTTTATATATATTTTTAAAAACACACAACTGTATGAAAGGCAAAGCGCATTCAGCGTATTTGGACATGCGCACCAACAACCGGTGAGATCATTGTCAATCGCCAAGAGAAAAAGGCGTGTTAATTTCGTTCTCCAACTATTTTAAATATCTACACCTGAAAGTGCTCGATTTTTGTGTACTGAAGCATAGAACTGGAAACTTCAACCCTTCAGCTACGTGGTGACATCATTAGATCCATTCGGGGGCCCCTGGGAACGAGGATAACTTGAAGCAAAGGAGGTGAGTGCTTGTCTATGATTACCGTTGTGTGATATCAATATTTTACCTATGGACATTTTGATTATTTCGTAATTTCATATCAATCTTTATGTTTGCTCGCGATATCATTAAAAATATTTACAGTCCATTCATTGCTTTTAACGTTTTTCTATCCGCGAGTTAACATAAGTGGTCCTTCGAGCCGGATTATTTTTAAATAATAAATCCATACGACGGTATTAATAAAATTGCAAGTCGAATAATAACAGGGCGGTTCAAGGCCGCATCGTCGAGAGAGAAAGTAGGCGGGCGCAGTACGTGTTTTTGGTCCGCTGCCATGGTAACGGGTCTACTCCGCGTGGTGTAAACAAAACGAGTAGGATCAAAACAAAACAAAGCAAAAGTTCAGTGGTGTATCATATCATTTCGATATTTAAAACAATTTTTATCAATTGGCGATAAATTGGTGCATATTTTCGACAATTCGTCATTTTTCTATTTCAGAAGCATTAATTTAGCGTTAATTGTATATTTACCGACAATTTCGTCATTTCAAAGGTAAAATCATGTCTGTCAAAAAAGCCGTACAAAAACGCAAGGGTTTTTTATCTGCGATCACCGAGTGTTATGTGTTGTCGCAGACTGCGGAAAAAGATGAAAGAGCGAGAAACGAGTTTCAAGTGAGGTATGCCGATTTGGATGAAACCTTCGATAAATGCATGCTGGCACATAATGACGTCATTATGTTGCTAGACGACACGGACGACGAGGAATTTACAACGCAGGATGCGATCCTTTCAGAAGCTCGTAAATATTTTTATGCGTGTAAAGGGGTTTACTCAAAAATATTTCCGGTTGAGGCCCCATCCTTTTCGGGATCATATGTTCGACAAAACGAAACTCCAAAACTCAAAGAGTTAGGTATTCCCATATTTCGAGGTGATAAAAAATTATGGCCAAGCTTTTTCGATCTTTTTAATAACATTATAGATCAAAATCAAAGTCTAAGTAACGTTCGAAAACTTCAATATTTATTTTCATATCTCGAGGATGAGCCTTTAAAATTGATATCAGGGATTAGCTTATCTGATCAAAATTATAAAATTGCTTATGACAAATTAGTCAATAGATATCAAAACAAGCGAGATCTCGCAAATGATGCTTTAAGCTCAATTATGAACTCCACCTTAAAAAACGAGTCAGCTAAAGAATTGCGTAATTTAATTGACACCTTTTCTGAATCCCTAGAAATTTTAAAATCACTTAGCTTTGACGTTGACAGTTGGGATTTTATTATTTTTTTCATTTTATTAGAAAAATTGGATATTCCAACGCGTTCAAATTTCGAAATGAGTCACGCCAATACTAATACCGAAATTCCCACTTTTCAGTCACTTTTTCAATTTCTAGAAAAAAGATGTAAAGTTTTGGAATCACTTCCTCAATCAACAGCACCCAAAAAGGTGCCTATCTATCAAAAATCAAATTCTATGCAAAATCAGTCTGGGCAAAAGCCTACCTATCAAAATTCAAATTCTATTCGAAATCAGTTTGGGCAAAAGCCTACCTATAAATCATCCAACTCGCCTTTTATAGGACTGGCTGGCACCTCAACTAATTCGAGTACGGGAATAAAATGTTTCCGATGTAATCAAGGTCACGTGCTTTCGAAATGTCAAACATTTCTTGATCTCTCACCTATCGATCGCCTATCTTTCGTCAAACAGAAAAAATTATGTTTAGCGTGTTTTCATCCCTTGCATGATGTAGATACGTGCAAATCAAAATATTCATGCAGGACTTGCAATAGTAAAAGGCACCACACTTTAACTCATATCTTAGAAACTAATCAAGCGTCTGGAAGCCAAGATACTAGTCCTGTCATTCACACACCACCTGTCAATAATCTTCATGTGTCATTAAATGCCTCAGGACCTTCAGGTACCTTTCTTTTATGCACCGCCATAATAGATGTTATGGACGGTTGCGGAAATTTTCAACCTGTAAGGGCACTGCTTGATTCTGGCTCACAGACTGGATTCATCAGTGAAAAGTGTATTCAGCGTCTTAATCTTCCTAGGCGAAGTTACACCACTGAAATATTCGGATTAAATCAGATGTCTTCTTTTACTTCCAAAGGGCTCGTTCAATGTCACATTAAGCCACAAGGACAAGTCACTCCTTTACTTAATTTCGAAGCAATTGTTGTTCCACAACTATGTTCCAATATGCCTACATTCTCCTTGAACGATAATCAGTGGAAACACTTGGGAAACCTTAAACTTGCCGACCCATCTTATTTCAAATCTAGACCTGTGGACCTGGTTATTGGTTGCGAGCTATTCGCACAGATTTTCAAGGAGGGCAGGGTTCTTGGACAGGTAGGGCAGCCTTCAGCCCTTGAAACTATCTTTGGCTGGGTCGTCATGGGAAAGGTTGACGAAGTAGGTAGTCTTACGGAACGAACCAGTTGTTTTTTAACGAGTCATTCACCTCCTTTAGAGGTCATTCTCCCTAGGTTTTGGGAAATCGAACATTTGCCTAAAAAACAAATCTTATCAAAGGAAGAAAAACAGGCAGAATCAATTTTTACTGCTAGTGTATTACGGCAACCGAGCGGTAGATTCATGGTAGATCTTCCGTTTAAAGATAAAATAAACCCTGACCTAGGAAATACTTATCCGCAAGCTTATCGTAGATTTTTACTTCTAGAAAATAGATTAATCAAAATTCCTGATTTGTACACTGCCTATTCAAATTTCATGCAAGACTATATCGATTCTAATCATATGAGTTTAGTTTTATCTAGTCAACCAAAGGTCGACGTATCGTGTTTTTTAGCACATCATTGCGTATTAAAGCCGGAAAGCTTGAGTACAAAATTAAGGGTGGTCTGGGATTGTTCAGCAGTCACCCCAAAAAATATTAGTCTCAATGACACATTGTTATCTGAACCGAAACTTCAAAAAGATATTGCTTCTTTACTCCTTACATTTCGTCTTAATCCTATTGCCTACATTGCTGATATCAAACAGATGTTCCGTCAAGTCCTTATCAGTCCTTATCACCGTCCTTATCAAAGGATATTGTGGAGGTTTTCTCCACAGGACCCACTTTCAGTGTGGGAACTTTCTACTGTCACTTTTGGCATGACATGCTCACCTTTTCTAGCCATGCGTACCTTAAATGAGCTGGCAGAGAGAGAAAAGGAACGTTTTCCTATGGCTAGTACTGTTCTAAAAACGTCAATCTATATCGACGATATCTTGGGAACTAGCCCTTCGCTTTCTGAAGCTCTCTCCCTTCAAACAGAACTCAATGATTTGTTGAAGTCGGGAGGATTTGAACTTAAAAAATGGGCAAGCAATTGTCCTGAGTTATTGGCAACATTGCCAGAGTCCGATCGTCAAATGCCTCTCTCTTTCGACAAGGAGGAACCCCACTTTATCAAAGTTTTAGGACTTCAATGGCATCCAAAAAACGACATTTTTTCTTATCAATGCCGAATGAAGGACAAACCCCCAACCAAACGTTCTATTTTATCTATCATAGGAACAATCTTCGACCCTTTAGGTTTTCTTTGTCCCTTGTTGCTACAAGCAAAATTTATTTTGCAACAGTTGTGGATATCGAAAGTAGGCTGGGACGAAGAACCAGATTCTTCTATCATCGACTCTTGGAACAAACTTCGTTCTGAATTCCCGCTTCTTTCCAATTTTCAATTACCCCGACAAATCAAACTGTCAAAAACCAATACCTGTCAAATCATCGGCTTCTGTGACGCTTCAATTCGAGGCTACGCAGGCGTCGTATATTTTCGTGTAGAAGAGGAAAACAATATATCTGTTTCTCTCATATCTGCAAAATCTAGGGTCGCGCCTATAAAGTCACAAACTTTGGCTAGGCTAGAACTCCTAGGCGCATTTCTTTTAAGCGAATTAATTGACTTCGTTTTATCTAGCTATGAAGGAAAAATAACTTTTACAAATATCGTTACTTTCTGCGATTCGCAAGTCGTATTGCACTGGCTTTCATCCCCTCCTAATCGCTGGCAAACCTTTGTTGGAAATCGCGTCAGTAGAATCCAAGAAATCATTCCCTCAAACTCGTGGCGCTACATTCCTTCTGCTTTGAATGCAGCCGATATTGCGTCACGAGGGGCCACCCCTTCACAGCTCATGTCACATGACATGTGGTGGAACGCACCGTCGTTTTTGCGGTCTCCCGAAAACGAATGGCCCGATTTTCATAAATCAAAAATGCCGATTGATTTCGGAGATATTAATCTGGAGGAAAAGCCAAAAGTCTGTTGCAATGCGATAATTGATGTCAACTTCTTAGATCAGCTTCTTATCAAATATTCATCTATATCCAAAATTCAACGTATCATTTGTTATGTCCTTCGAATAGTTAACTTTTTTCAAAACCATTCCTATCAAAAACCCACTAAGCCGCCGGACCAAAAAGTTATTTTTGAGAATATTGTTTTTCCTACCACCGGTGAGATGCAAAGTGCGTTACACCTTCTTATCAAACGCGTTCAAGGTTCTTGTTTTTCTGAGCTTTTTTCTGCGTTATCTAAGGATAAACCAATACCGAAACCTTTGCGAAAACTTTCACCTTTTCTTGATGAGAATAATATCATTAGAGTCGGTGGCAGATTACAAAAATCTGACCTTTTGTCTTATTCTGCAAAACACCCCGTCTTACTTTCGAGTGACCATCGTTTAACTACACTTCTTATCGAGTCCGCTCATCGACAATATCTTCATCCTGGGTTTAAAACATTACATAATCTGCTTTTACAGCAATTTTGGATATTATCTGCCAGACGGGCAATTCAAAGAACCATATCCAAGTGCTTGCAATGTTTTAGAATCAACCCTAAACCCTATAGACCGCCCATAATGAGTTCACTTCCCGCTCATCGAATCAATCAGCTTAAACCTTTTTCGAGTGTAGCTATCGACTTTTGTGGACCTTTCTTTGTGATTCCTCATCGTTACCGTGGTTGTAGAGCTTTCAAATCGTATGTCTGTGTGTTTGTCTGTACGGCCACACATTGCGTGCATTTGGAATTGACCATGGAACTGTCCACCGAAGGGTTCGTAGGTGCATTCCATCGATTCATTTCTAGACGCGGAAGCGTGACGCAATGCTGGTCAGATCAAGGCAGTAATTTTATAGGGTTTCGTAACCAATTACTGGATTACGCAAGAAGTGCTGCCACCAGACTTTCTATTCGTTGGCATCTGGGACCTCCTCTCAGTCCACATTTCAATGGCCTGGCAGAAGCTGGCGTCAAAAGTTTTAAAACTCACTTTGTTCGAGTTGTCGGCGACCAGAAGTTGTCTATCATGGAGATGTCCACCCTTACCTGTCGCATAGAAGCCGTACTTAATAGTCGCCCTTTATCTCCTGCCTCTTCAGACCCACACGATCTTCAACCTCTTACCCCTGGGCATTTTTTGACACTTGAACCCCTTAACTCTGAAATTCCGGAGTCAGATTTGTCCGAGGTTCCCCTAAATCGGCTCTCGAGATGGCAACTAATCCAAAAACTACATAATGATTTTTGGAAACGGTATTCTATAGAGTATTTGCATACGCTACAACAGCGACACAAGTGGGCTGATTTGTCCCCAAATATCAAATTAAATGATTTGGTTATCATAACAAGTGATCACATTCAAACGCCTTTGAAATGGCCGGTCGGTCGGGTCATCGAACTGCATCCCGGCGGGGACGGTCAGGTGCGTGTTGCGACGGTAAAAACGGTTACCGGTGTTTATAAGCGGCCAGTTGTAAAACTGTGCCTCTTGCCAAATTAAAAGTAATTTTAATTTTCTACCTTTTACCGGGTATTACAATAGGTTTTTTATTTTTAATTTTTTTTTTGAATTTTTTGTTTGTTTGTTTTGCCTTTTTTCGGGATTTCGTTATCTCTAAATAAACTTACGATACTTATCTATTTTCATTCATTTATATTTATCGGTCGATTCTTTTTCTTATATCTATATCTGTCCGGTTGAGATTCTAAATTTGTGTGTTTTGGAGGGCAGTTATGTTAGCTCCCGCTAAATTTCGCGGTTGTTTATATATATTTTTAAAAACACACAACTGTATGAAAGGCAAAGCGCATTCAGCGTATTTGGACATGCGCACCAACAACCGGTGAGATCATTGTCAATCGCCAAGAGAAAAAGGCGTGTTAATTTCGTTCTCCAACTATTTTAAATATCTACACCTGAAAGTGCTCGATTTTTGTGTACTGAAGCATAGAACTGGAAACTTCAACCCTTCAGCTACGTGGTGACATCATTAGATCCATTCGGGGGCCCCTGGGAACGAGGATAACTTGAAGCAAAGGAGGTGAGTGCTTGTCTATGATTACCGTTGTGTGATATCAATATTTTACCTATGGACATTTTGATTATTTCGTAATTTCATATCAATCTTTATGTTTGCTCGCGATATCATTAAAAATATTTACAGTCCATTCATTGCTTTTAACGTTTTTCTATCCGCGAGTTAACATATTGTCTGCTTACTTTGATGCCTATTTCTTCCCAATCTCAGTTTTTTAAAACATCTTCTAGGGCCTGGTTAAGTAGTTTAGGGGATATTGTCACCCTGTCCTTCGTGAATTTTAATTGTTCTTGTTGCTTCGTTATATACAGGGTGTTTCCTAATTGAATGTCAATATTTATGGGGGTGATTTTTGGGCCCATTTTAAGAAAAAAACTTCATATGAATATATGTCCTAAACGTCTTACCTTTTGAGATACAGGGTGGTAAAGTTTTCAAAAATAAATAATTTATTATTAATATCTACAATACCAAGTGAAGTGTACTTTCTAAATCTGTATTCAATTATGAGCAAATTTGATCTGTTGAATTTTTTTAGTCCGACGCACGGGTTTCATCTAAAAAAATAAAATCTACGTGTCTCTGCATGATGGTATTGTCATATTAACGATATTGTTATGATCTTGCAGAGAAACGGTTTTTATTTTTTTAAGCGAAAGCCGTGCATCGGATTGAAAAAAATCAAGTGATCAACTTTGGTTAGAAATGATTGGTGATTTCAAAAATAATTTTTATTTCAAGAAAAATCAGTGGCGTGCCATCAATGTCTGCCAAAATAGGCAGGTCAAATTACGTCTGAACGCCACTGATAGAAATTAAAAAGAAAGTGATACATTAAAAAATGCCTCTTGGTTCATAGTACATGTATGACAAATTTAATTAAAATATCTGAAGTGGTATTGTAGATATTAATAATAAATTATTTATTTTTGAAAACTTTACCACCCTGTATCTCAAAAGGTAAGACGTTTAGGACATATGTTCATATGAAGTTTTTTTCTTAAAATGGGCCCAAAAATCACCCCCATAAATATTGACATTCAATTAGGAAACACCCTGTATATTGGAGAGTAAGTCTGTGTATCTGTGATCCATTCGGCTATTAATTAAAGATGCTTTTACTGCCCAGTGCTCAATGCTATCGAAACCTTTTTTAAATTCTATAAACGCAATATATAGTGGAATGATGTGTACGACACTTATATAGAAACAAAAAGTGACATCAACAATTCTTGTAGACGATTCCAATGATGTCACATCTCTGCACCTGGCTGCAAAAACCGGCAACCTCGATATATTCGGAGCAATTCTGATTGTGAAATACACTGATGTCAATGTTCAAACGTCCGAAGGGATCTCACCTTTAATTTTGGTTAGTATGGCATTATTTTTTCTATTTTTGAAATTTTAAAATTTAAACCTAGTCGTTCTGGGCCTCAAGGTAGCTTTATTTTTGTTGAAAATTAAATTTTTAATCAATTTGTGAAAACTATGTTACTCTAGCGGCTGCGGCTGTCGTTTATGAGATATATACAATTTTCTTTTATTAAAAATTGTGATTTTTCACGTCACTGGTGGTCCAGCTGATTTTTGTAAACAAAAGTTAGATATGATATGAACAACGGAACTACTAATATTTTTTGAATTTTTTGAAAACTAAGGCAATTTTCCTACTGTTTTCTAGTACATCCTTATAAAATTTAGTTTTCTGTTATTGTCGTTATTTTTTTTTAGCCCGCTTTATTTTTTATTACACAAAACTCAAACTACAAGTCAAACTGAATGTGATCGTTTGGTATCAAAGGTGAACCGAGGACTTGGGAAGTAAACAAAGATGTAGATCAGCGGATTATTTTTGAAGCTGAAACGAACACATTATTTTCTTCGAATTTTACTTTTTGTGTAAAGAGAAATGAAGCGGGCTAAAAAAAATAACGACTGGTATGTCTGAAAAATATTATGTTATAAGTATATACTAAAAAATAGTAGAAAAATTGACTTAGTTTTTAAAAGATTCAAAAATTATTAGTTGTTCATATCATATCTAACTTTTGTTTACAAAAATCAGCTGGACCACCAGTGTCGTGAAAATTCGACATATATTTATAAGATCCGAACACCGGTCTATTCTATCCACCGTGGGTTTCAATAATCTACCTTATTCACTTTAGTTTGATGATTTTAGGCCGCTAGAGTGGGAAACTTCCAAAGCGCCCATCTTTTGCTGCGCTTTAACGCGAAAGTGAGCTTGTGCGACGCTCAAGGTATGTCGCCGGTGCACTACAGCGCAAAAAACGGCCATTACAGATGTTTAGATTTGCTGCTTAACAACTCTGAAGAAGCCGATGTAGTTAATCTGTTAGATAGGTAGGTATGTTTAGTTGCTTCTTATCCTTTTCTTGCGCGCGTTATTTTAATATTTCCCTTTGTAACCTTGGAACATTTTGGATAAGCCAGTAGCCTCTACCTTTTTTGCACTGTATTTTCAGTCGGCCGCTCTGTGAACATGAAACAGTTTAGATAGATAAATGAATATATTATCTTATTCTAGGGGTATTAATTGGCTTAAAAAATGACGTTAATCTGTTAGATAGGTATGTTTATTTGCTTGTTATCTTTTTCTGGTACTCGTGGTTTTAATTTACGCTCTCCTTCATTCTCCTCGTGATCTTGGAATAGTTCGATAAGTTCAGCACATGTACGTCTGAGATATATATGTACTACTAAGGCGTATTAAAACCATTAATGGAAAATTACTGCTACAAATGTTCCGCCATATTGGATTCAATTGAACGTGTGGCTTGGATTAAAAAAGCAAAAACTTTTAGAAAGGGACTGCTTTCAAATGACGTTCCAAATTTGTCAATGCGGTGATTTGACGTTGTCAAAATTGGGGTTAGCTTTTATTTTTGATTTAAATTTAAGAAAGTTCTTTGGATTTTGGTAGACAAAGCAATTATGATGATGATTTAAACTCCATATCATAATTTTTGAGATAACTTTTTGACAGTTATCAGCTGTTTACCATAACAAAGAGCATAGGCCAACGAAAAAAAGTCTTAAAAAGTTGTCTCAACAATAATGATATAGGGTGTAATGTAGCTGCTTACATGGCATTTTTTTAAATAAATTCAAAGGTTTTTATCCTAAGGTATCTGATAATAGGTGTTTTTAAGCCTAGAAAAGAGATGGCGCTGAAAACGCGGCACTTATTAACCGTAGCCTGAATCAGGGCTATCAAAACGGACGGGCCACGATCCTCCACTTTGTTGACGTCACCAGGGCTATCAAAACGGACGGGCCACGATCCTCCACTTTGTTGACGTCACATCCGGGGCTGATTTTTTTTTGATGGCCACGTTACGACACAGCTGATTGTCATTAAAATATTGAAGTTGGATTGACGGTTCATGAATATTTGATTTTTTTTCTTTAAAGCCGGTTTTGAGATTGTTTTTACTATATTCTTTTAGAACAATTTTTTTTAAATCTATAGTAATCCTTAATTTTTCAGAGCCGCTTCATTAGCTCACACAAAAATTAAGTTTAAAGCAGAAGCGAATGTGACAATCACAGATGACAAAGTCAAATACATGTCAAATATAACAGTTGGCATGTGGTAAATGGCGGGTAATTTGAATTCAAAATAAAGAAGGCTAAATCTTGAAGATTTTAAGCTTTTAATCATGTTGATTCCTTACAAAACTTTGGTGAAATATCGGAATGGTGTCTGAGAATATTTTACTGAAATTTCGCGGAAATCTGTAGTGCCATTTTGAAAATATCATAAAAAAATGTCTGACGTCCCATAAGATCCAATGTAAAATTCAGTCCCCGGAGAACAGCTGATTTTTTCAGGGTCGTGGCCTCTATTTTTGTGTTGGCCTTGACGTCACATCCGGGGCTGATTTTTTTTTTGATGGTCAGGTCATGACACAGCTGATTGTCTTTAAAATATTAAAGTTGGAATGACGGTTCATGAATATTTGATTTTTTTAAACGTATGGTAATTCTTAATATTTCAGAGCCGCTTCATTATTTAAACTCCATATCATAATTTTTGAGATAACTTTTTGACAGTTATCAGCTGTTTACCATAACAAAGAGCATAGGCCAACGAAAAAAAGTCTTAAAAAGTTGTCTCAACAATAATGATATAGGGTGTAGCTCACACCAAAATTAAATTTAAAACAGAAGCCAATGTGACAAACACAGATGACAAAGTCAAATACATGTGAAATATATACATGGCGGGTAATTTGAATTCAAAATAGGGAATGCTAAACCTTTTAAGCATCTTGCATTCTTACAAAAGTGTGGTGGAATATGATGATGGTGTCTGAGAATATTTCACTGAAATTTTGCGGAAATCTGTAGTGCCATTTTGAAAATAACATAAAAAAACGTCTGACCTCCCATAAGACCCAATGTAAAAGTCAGCCCCCGGAGAACAGCTGATTTTTTTAGGTTCGTGGCCTGTATTTTTTTGTCGGCCTTGCCTGAATTTATCCAAGCCTTTCGTTCGGCTTCATTTGAAATTTAACATGCCAGCGCGGTTGTAGCAGTTATTTTCCCAGTACAGATATAGTTAGACGTGCGTGGTGAACTTGGAGGAGATTAGATAGATAAATAATATACAGAGGCGGTTAAAAATTTAGCAAACACCCAGAACCGTATTTTAAAACTGCAATTTATTTTTGATTGTGCTTAAGCTATGGCGATTTTTTTAATAAAATTTTATAGTGCCTTTTTTGAACTGTGTTTCATAAAATTTTGTAGTGCCTTTTTTGAAAACTGATCAAAAGTGGCAGATATCGTGAAAAAATTGATATTTTCAGGGATTTTTGCCAAAATAAAAATTTATATCTAGACTTTTAGCTTAATTGTTTTGAAATTTTTAGAAGGTATAAAATGTTTACCTTTCTTTCGAATGGTATCAGCAAGATTTGCCTAAAGCTACACAGAAAAACAATCGTTTTTTTTTAATATTAAAAGGACATGTAACAATTTATGAAAAAAAATCGCCGTAGCACTTGAGATGAGAGAAATGTTGAAGTTTTTAAATATACCACTAGTTTTTTGATAGGTAGTGTAGGATAATATTTTCATACAGTTTTAGGTGGTTGTGAAATTTTTGCCCGCTACTATATCTTATTCTTGGGGTAATGGTTTGCTTTACAATATATATTTGAATTTTTTTAGTCAAAATCGAACAGCGCTTATGCTAGCAGCTGTTGGAAACCACACCGAATGTGTTCAAGCATTGCTGAATTTTGGAGCGGACCCTTCTATCATGGATAGGGATGGTCACACCGCCTTGTCCAGAGCGGTAAGTTGAGTTCAGTTTAATCATGCTTTATAATTCAAGAACACTTCAGTCCCTTAATTAATTACAGGGTTCGAAAATATCATGATATTTATATAAATATCATATCACATGATATATATCGGATATATATCTGATATACAGGGTGTTAATAAAGTATGTAGCCAAACTTCAGGGGGCGATTCCTGGAGTCATTTTAGGAAGAAAAGTTTAAATAAGCATAGGTCCGAAAATGCATATCCAGCAAGATACAGGGTGTTATACTTTGAAAATAAAATTGTTTTTTGTAAATATCTTCAACATCGTTCGCTTGATTTCATTGAAAATGGGCAGAGATATTTCTAGTATAAAGGGCCTACTTTGGCTCTAAAGAAGTTGCAATTAGCAAGTCCAGTGGCGTACCAGGGATGACCTTAGCAAATACTTTATTAAAAAAAGTGTACGCCAATGACTTTTTTGACATTTTTGTATTTTTTTTGTTTTGTCGAATTCAAAGTACATCTTTTAGGTCTCTTGTATTTTTTTCACTACTTGCTCTGTTTTCGAGATAAAAAATAAAAAGCATTTTATTACAAAACAAATTTCACGGTAAAAAAAAAACACTTTTAAAAGTATAACACTCTTTTAAAAGTGATTTTACTGAGAACTGTTGTTGAAAATTATCTTCAATTACTGCATGAGGGTTTTCGTCACACCAGACATGATTGTTATGAAAGTTCATAATCGCATTTTTTGAAAAACAGGCTTTATCCGTAAATAATATTTGACTTAAAAACCTGGGAGATGCCTCTTATTGTTGGAGAAACCAAGTGCAATAGTTTAAACGCTGGGGGAAATCAGTAGGTAGCAGAGCTTGAACACGCTGTAGATGGTAAGGGTACAGCTGGTAATCTCGTAAAATTTGCCATACAGTTACGTGATTTATGTCTAATTGACGTGCAATTTTTCTCGTAATTGTACCAGGATTTTGTTCAATTTCATGCAATACCGCTTCTTCTTGCTCCACCGTTCTAAGTAATACAGGCCTCCCTACAGCATCCCTCCTCTCAAACGTACCTGACTCGCATAACCGTTCATGTATTCTTACAAATGTTTGTCTGTGTAGTAGAATTCGGTTGGGATGTCTCTCTGCATAAATACGTCTTGCCTCTCTTGCATTACCTTGGGCCATGCCATAAACAAAATGCATTTCTGCCATTTCTGCGTTTGTAAATTGCACCATTCTCTAGCATACGTAACTTTTAGAGCTAATTAATCAATTAATTAACACATTTAATTAGCACGTAAAAAAATGAAACGTACTTATACGATATTGTTTATCGTTGTAATGGGACTTTGTCAAATTTTCGATATTGTTGATTGTTACCATGGGACTTATCAAATTTTGACAGTTTTGTTTTTCTTTCATTCCACGACATTCCATTTTTTCTAAAAAGTCGTATTTTTAGTTGTGCTGTCTGAAAAGTTATAAGAATGGCAAAAAAATTACTGCCGTACAATTAATTTTTATTATTATTGGTTAAGGTGTGCACCTAGACGCCGCTGGACTTAAATTTATTTTAATTTGGAATTTTGTAAACAAAAATTACCCAGAAAAGACTTAGTATTTTTTTTAAACCGTAAAATGTTTTTTTCCAAATAAAATGCTTTTTATTTTTTTATCTGGAAAACCGAGCAAGTAATAAAAATAAGACAAAAGACATAAAAGATGTATTTTTAGTTGGACAATACGCCAAAAATGTCAAAAAAGTCATTGGCGTACACTTTTTTTTAACAAAGTATTTGCTAAGGTCATCCCTGGTACGTCACTGGACTTGCTAATTGCAACTTCTTTAGAGCCAAAGCAGGCCCTTTATACTAGAAATATCTCTGCCAATTTTCAATGAAATCAAGCGAAAGATGTTGAAGATATTTACAAAAAACTATTTTTTTTCAAAGTTTAACACCCTGTATCTTGCTGGATATGCATTTTCGGATCTATGCTTATTTGAACTTTTCTTCCTAAAATGACTCCAGGAATCGCCCCCTGAAGTTTGGCTACATACTTTATTAACACCCTGTATATCATTATCAAACTGAATGCTTTGGTTTTGGCATATTAAATAAAAATCACTACTTAATTAATAAATCAAAAGTACACACAGATGGAAAACACAGTAACTTCTTTAACCTGGGACAATAGAAAACAAAAGAAATCGTCGCATCGGGGATCTACCAGATGGAAAACAGGGGATTCCCAGTCAGCTCCGCGATACCTATGCGGCAGCCGAATCGATCGATACTACACCTTTACAGATGCTTATACTTTTGTACAGGGGCCTACTACATTTGTAGTTTATTAAGTAAAATTATTGAATATATCGGATATATATCAAGCTATATATATATCGTGAAATATATCACTTGATATATATCCGCGGAACCCTGAATAATTATAACTCATTTCTAATTATTAAAAAAAAAATTGGCCATAGAACACGGAATATAAAACATTAATAACGGATTGGATTTGACCAAAGCTAAAGTGGCAAATTCAAAATGGCTGCCGTCCCGCTATTGTGAGTTTGACCGTTACGTACGAGAATAATGGTTTGACATTTCCGTTTCCTGGTTTAGAAATGTCGAGTGATTGTCAACTGCCGTTTTTGTTTATTTTTTGTGTTTTGCCAGTTTTTTAACTTAAATTTGGGATAAAATCTGTAAACTGTCAAAAAATGTTCGGTGTCCCAAAAAATAATTTCAAGATCTAAAGTTTTGACTGTTAATAGACTTTCCTTGTACTTAAAACACTTTGTATGTTTTTTATAGGTGTTTAATGGTAAAAGCAAAATAGTCAACCTTCTACTAGCTGCCAAATCGCCCACCAACACTGTAGACGTGCATGGAAAAACGTTATTACACTTATCAGTGCTAAGCGGGGACCTGGAATCACTGAAACTGGTCATGAACAACTTGACAAATGAGGAAATAGCGACCAAAGACGAAAAAGATTGTAGTGTTCTGCACTGGGCTTGCTTTAAGGGCGATTCTGCGGTTCTAGAGCACGTTTTGGAGAGGGGGGTGTTCAAGGAACTGGAGGGAAATTCTTGTTCGCCTGTACATTGTGCCTGGTAAGTCTTTACTATAGTTGATGTTGTATATAAGTGGCACCGCGTCATAGCTATGGTAAACCAAATTTTGCGGCAAAATCTAAGTAAAGAAGCCTCATAAAATTAGTGTTTCACTTTGTACATGCAGTGTGCCGCTCGGGGTTTAATGTTCGAATGATAAAACACCAAGACCTTTTAAAGGAGAGATCAAATAGGTACTTACCTAATAAATAAAGATCCGAAACATAAAAGAGGATCCAAAATTATATTAAAATGTGCGCAAACATTGATTTAGTTGCAAAAACGGTAATTTGTTTTGTGAAAAGCTCGTCATAATTTGTTTGACATTAAACAGGCAAAACAACGAATAGAAAACGTCAAAGCTCGGCTAAATCAATAATATGTTGGTAACAATCAGATAAGAGTATATATGTTCCTTCCTAATGAAATCGTTTAGAAGAAGACATCAATAAAAAGCAAGTAAAATAGTAAGCTAATGACTAATTAGTGCAGTGCCTCATTTTGGGAATCAATATCAATAAAAAAATTAAAGGAGGTGCGTGCCACTGTATGTACCCCTCTACTCCCTTCCCGCCCATCAAGGTTTTGATGACGCGGTGTCACTTTAATACAACATCAAGTATAGAGGCTCTTGAATTGATATATTTTAACAGTTGGTTTACACCACAGGTGAACAACTCTCTTTGACAACTGTTAGGTTTAAATAAAATATTGGTACCGGCAAGTTGCCATTACGGGCTCGATTCATTGCCAACCGATACAAATACTGAAGAAATTAATCATTTAAAATTCAATTTTGTGAGTTACAAAAACTTTCCAGACATATTTTTTGTGTAAGATTTATTCTCTGGACTTGCTTAGGTAATTCTTAATAATTTTTTCTCGAACTGTTTTACATTATTTTTCGTTATTTTTATTAAAATAAACTCAGTGCTTTCATTTTTGTATAAAACTGACCACTTTAAACGTCAAATAGCAAACGACATTTCATCAAAATGGAGTAGGTTCCTGCATTACACAATTTGTTGTGTAATAAATGTTTATAAAAGCACAAAAATATAAGAAAGGGTAATGAGTGGTGCTCAACAATAATTTATTGTCAATATTTAATGTTGTCACTTACCCGCAGCTTCTACAGAAGGAATTGGTTTCGACAAAAAGTTTGGGATAACGGCGAAAATGTGTTATTTGGGTGTATTTTGACTTATTATCTTAGCAATATCGTCGTGGTGTCTGTCCGTGTGTGTCTGTCCGGTTCACAAAAACTCTTAAACCGATGAAGCTACTCGCTGGGATCCAATGCAACAGTCTTTCAGCCGGAGGTTTACGCTATACTGGCGGTAACATGGGAGGAATAAATTAGGAACGAAACAGGAAAGGCCCCTCTGCATCTGTTCAGACAGTTAAGCTGTGCTGAAAGCACTGTGCAAACCAACCATGTCTGCGGGTTTGGTAATGCAGGAGTTGGCCGTAGTAAGAAAGGTGGAGCTCGTATGGGTCCCAGGCCATATGGGAGTCCCAGCAAACCAAAAAGCGGACGAACTCGCCAGGGGAGGATCCCGGCAGAAATGCGTCGGGCCAGAGCCTTTCCTGGGGCTCACAAGAGTGCAAATGAAGTCGGCCCCAGCAGAGTGGACCCAGAAAGAGATACAAAAGGAATGGACCAACACAGGAAACGCCAGACAGGCGTAGGAGTATGTGACAGGATACAGCAAGTCCCGTAGGGACTGGCTGCTCCGTAGAACACAAAGAGAGGTGGGAGCCATAGTAGGAGTCCTAACCGGACACTGCATCCTACAAGGACACTTGGCAAAGATGATGTGAAGGAACGCGACGTGCGAGCGATGTTGGACCGAGGACGAGACCTCGACGCATTTCGTCTTATCATGTGAAGTATATAAGGAGGCAAGAAGAGAGCTAAGCTTCACAAGAAAAAATTATAGTAGACCTTTTTAGGCTGAGAAATTTTCTTTCATGTAGGTCCTCCCTGGAACTTAAAAACTGATTTCTAATTTAAAAACAAGCACCCTCAAGGAATGAGAAGAAACCAAACCAATTGTTAGATGGTGTTTTTTAAGTTTAACTTGTTTATTTTAGTCTGTGTGGATCCGAACCGTGCCTCAATATGCTCCTAAAACACTTCGGCGACAAAGTCGTCCACCTAACGGACACTAAACATCGAACACCATTGCACATAGCCGCCAAAAATGGACACTTAGAGTGCGTTAAAATTCTGGTCAACCATCGAGCGCCGCTTCAAGTCCATGACCACGACTGCCGGACTCCTTTGATCATTGCCGCTATGTACGGACAATGCGATGTTGTCGGTAAGTTATTGTCAGCGTTTTGTTTGTCTTTTATGGTCCATCGAGCCGGATGAAAATACATATATTAGGTATAGGACACGAATGATAGAACAGAGAATCTGTTTAATGCTGCCAGTTATTTTTGTTTTTGTTTTATCTTGAATTTTTATGAAAACTTAACCTTAAAGTTTGTTTTGATATTTTTGGGCTTTCAGCAAAAACCTTCAAAAAAGAAAGTCCTTGTTTGGGAAAAATTCCGATCAGGTGATAATTTCTCTCTTTGTTGAAAGTTATTTTCTTTTTGATCACCTGATCATTTTGGAAAAAATCATGCGCGTTTTTGCATACGCTGGGAGTTTGAAGCGCTCCCTGTGTTTGTCAGGGGAATGAAAAAATCACTTCCGACAAGAAACTGAAAGAAGTCACACGTGGTTTAAGTTAAAGACCGAAATTCCAGCTTCAAGAACAGGCCGCGGCCGCGAGTGAAATTGTGGAACTGCTGCTGAATGAAAGAAGGTAAGCTTCTAGCGTGTTGCCGATTTTTTTCCTTTGTTTTTAGTTTAATAGACGTCTGTTTTCCCAGACGGGGCGAATTTAACTTTGGGGTAATTTTTTGGGATATCTCTAGTTTTCTCCCCTTCGGGCAAAGCCGTCTTGGTCCTTGCGACCAGTCGTCTATTTGGCCCTTCGCGCTCAGATGTCTAGAATCTCTGGTGTGAAAGGCTATTGGAATCGTCGAAAAAATGGGGTATTAAGGGGGTATAAGGGGTTGGGGGTTGAAATATTTTAAAAAATCATGTTTCGAGAACAGCAGCTAATATCATAATAATCATAATAATCAAGTTTAGGTAAAAATTACATTTTTAACAAAATTTGTCGTAACAAAATTTTTTATCAAATACCAAATTGCAAAAAATAATTCAAGGACCTAAAACTATAAACAACAAGTGAAATTAAAAAAAGAAAAATGAGAAGAAAGTTTTTGCTTCGACAGGGACTCGAACCCGGGATTTCTTGCTTTCTAGGCAAACATTCTAAACATTGAACTACCGAAGCCATACATAAATTTTCGGAAAACTTCCATCTATGCAGGCTGCGGTGTCTCAATACAAGAACGAGAAATTCTCAGGGTATTAACTCGACCAAGTCATCCAACTGATCTCTTTAATTCTTCTTTCCCACTGTCAAAGGTATGATAACTCAAATTAGACGTAAAAAATCAACGTCTGAAATCTGAATCACCTTTTCGTGTGTTAAAATTTCTGATGGCAAATGGGCGATTGCCAATATAATTATCAAATACCAAATTGCAAATAATGCAAGGACCTAAAACTATAAACAACAAGTGAAATTAAAGAAAGAAAAAAAAAAGAAAAATAAGAAAAAGTTTAAGAATAAGAATAAGAAATTTTTTTTTGCTTTAGTAGCGTAGTTTTTACACATTGATTGAAATTTTTATTTTTGACAAAAATATAACTACCTCAACGCCAATTTTCACCTTCCTAGCTCGCGCAGCAAGAGAAGTTCTTAAATAAAATAACGCAAAAATTCAGAATTTTTAAACCCCTGTGAAGAGTCCTTAAGGTTTTTGAGATTTAAGACATTTGAACTGTTATTGATATATTGTCATTGTATTTTCAGTCATAAAAAGAACTATAGTTGATGCTGTATTAAAGTGGCACCACGTCATAGCTATGGTAAACCACATTCTGCGGCAAAAACTAAGTAAAGAAGCCTTAAAAAAATTAGTGTTTCACTTTGTACATGCAGTTTGCCGCTCGGGGCTTAATGTTCGAAGGATAAAACACTAAGACCTTTTAAAGGAGAGATCAAATAGGTACTTACCTAATAAATAAAGATCCGAAACATAAAAGAGGATCCAAAATTATATTAAAATGTGCGCAAATATTGATTTAGTTGCAAAAACGGTAATTTGTTTTGTGAAAAGCTCCGTCATAATTTGTCAACATAAACAGTCAAAAACAACAACCAATAGAAAACGTCAAAGCCCGGCTAAATCAATAATATGTTCGTAACAACCTGATAAGAGTATATATGTTCCTTTCTAATGAAATCGTTTAGAAGAAGACATCAATAAAAAGCAAGTAAAATAGTAAGCTAATGACTAATTAGTGCAGTGCCTCAATTTGGGAATCAATATCAATAAAAAAATTAAAGGAAGTGCGTGCCACTGTATGTACTAAGGCGTAAAGGCAAGCTTTTTAGGAAGCGAAGCTAACGTCAGGCTTTCTATTTTTTGGTTATTATTTTTGACATGCTTTCCTCGGTTTCGCATTGGCGGTTCTGTTTTATTTTGAAGATGTTGTTTTACACAGTATGAAGGTACCTAAACTATATATATATATATATATATATATATATATATATATATATATATATTTATGTAATTAGAATTAAAAAGTTATGCTGCAAACTATCTTGAAACTGTATCATTATTAAATAGATCTTTAGACTGTGTTAAAACCACATTTTTAAAATAACAACGAGCCGCCAATGCGAAACCGAGGAAAACATGTCAAAAATTATAACCAAAAAATAAAAAATCAGAGTTAGGCTTCGCTACCTGTGGGTCGCGGTTCATTTGTCGAAAACACGTTTATCGAAAACATCTTTATCGAAGACATTTTGATCGAAAATCTTAATTTCGAATGACATTTTGATTGAAAATCTTAATTTCGAATGACATTTTGATCGAAAATCTTAATTTCGAATGGCACTTTTATCGAATAGCAATTTAATCGAAAATCTTTTGATCGAATGACGGTTGGGTTCGGTTTGGTTTCGTTCGGTTCGGTTCGGTTCGGTTACACCCCCTCAAGGATCCCGGGAAAGAAATCAGGAAAGTTTTTTTTGGAAAAAATATGATTGAAAAGAGACCCCTTTATCGAATTATATGATTTGTGTTAAGTACGGCAGGCCATTGGTTTATTTAACGGTTAGGTAATTTTACCTTATCTGACCTTGCCTAAAATGTTTTCGATTAAAAAGTCATTCGAAAAAGTTGTATTCGATAAAAAAGTTTTCGATTAAAGCATTATTCGATCAAAATGTCATTCGAAATTAAGATTTTCGATGAAAATGTCTTCGATAAAGATGTTTTCGATAAACGTGTTTTCGACAAACGAACCGCGACCCGCTACCTGTAAAGCTTGCTTGACGATAAGTGTCCTTAGTATGTACCCCTCTACTCCCTTCCCGCCAATCAAGGTTTTGCTGACGCGGTGTCACTTTAATACAACATCAACTATACATAAAAATTATATTTATTTGTTTTTCTTCCAACATGACGCAGTCGCTTTGAAACGAATGAACGCAATAAAGTAATAATGCCAAAAGCCAGAAAAACAAAAATAAATTCAGAAATCGAAGACAGATTACAACCACTAGAAGAATCCGTAAATCAAACACAAAATGCAGTTCATACGTTAAAAGAAAATTCTCTTTATCAAAATATTTTCTTTTTCAGAATTTCTCTTATTACACGACAAAACCACTGCCCAATCTAGTGATAATGAAGGCAACACTGCCTTGCATTGGGCTTGCCTTAATATGCACGAAAGGACTGCCCTTGTGATAATACAGCACTGCCATGAGAAAGATTCTTCACTGATCAATGTGGCCAATAAAGAACAAAAAACGTAAGTACACTTTCCCGCACCCAAACCACACAGTTTTAAAAATCAAAAAGAATTTTATAGTTCACACAAAGGTGTGTGTGCTTAATTCGCGAGTGTCAGAAAGAGAAGGAAGAGTTCGTTTTGGTTATTTTCCAACTTACACAAGGTAGCAGTGATGCCAGATCTCATGCTTTTGCATGAGATCTTATGTTTTTACAGGGACAAAAATAAATTATAGTTGAAAATTAATTATACAGGTAACTATGAACTACAAATAACAAAGTAATAAGAGAATTCGGCTTACGTCCCGGCATCGTTGGATCGTGTTTCATATTCGCAAATTGCAACCTCGCGCCTGGTTGAGAGTATGACGTACAGGGTGTCCCAAATTGGGTTCTTTTAGGGGGTTTAAGGTACTTCTAGGGGAGACAGAGAAAAACTGACCACGCATTGCGAGGCTCAAATTTCAAGAGAAGACTTATAGTGAAAACCGCATTTTGAAATATCGACTCGTCTTTGAGCTACGGGGGATTTTTGAAAAGTCTGCATTTTGAAAGGGGGTCTATAACTTCGTTATTAGTGGAAATTTTGATTTAGAGTAAATTGCAATTTTATAGACTTTGTCACCCGCTAAATTAAATTTTAACTGTCACTTTTAGTTTTTGAGATATGACATAAAGTTGCATTTTTTCTTATGGAATGGCCTATTTTCAAAATGATGTATCATATGTCATAGTTTGATTGAGCGGTACCGCTCATTTGTACCGGGTGTCCCAAACCCTGTACAAATGAGCGGTTCGCTTTTTCGGGTATTCCCCAAAAAAGGATAATCGATTATTCTGTTATGTACCACAACTTTACGACATGAATTTGGCCAATAAAAAATAACATGCGTACTGCAACATAGAATGTATAGCTAAATATATACGTATATTATGTATTATGTGCCTACAATAATAGGGACTTATTGCAATAAAGCCAGGCAGTAATTGTGCCGGGCACTATTCTGACAGTTTCGTATTATAAGAACAGCTGTCTTCTTTCAAAATTAGGCCTTTGTGTATTGTAAGAGCCGGAATTATTAGTGCCGCCACTATTAATGGAAAATAAACGACGGGATTTATAAATTCGACTTTGGTATGTCAATTTTGAAAGATCAACTGTCAGTTTTCAATGAGAAACTGTCAGAATAGTGCCCGGCAGAATTACTGCCTGGCTGTATTGCAATAAGTCCCTAATGAATGAGCAGCTTGCCAGAGGCAACAGCGACAATTCCACCATCTCATGCTTTTTAGCTCACACATATACTATACTATAGTGGTGTGAGCTATGGTGATCCTAATTTTTTCAAGAAAAAAAAAGTTGCTCCGATTTCAAAAATTTTTATATATCTTTGCGTTTCAGATGATTTTGAAACTTTTTTGTCGCGCCGTCTGTCTGTCTGTCTGTCTGTAACGACCAACGCGCATAACTCAAAAACCGCGTGGCCGATTTTAATGAAATTTGGTACCTAGGCTGGGCCTTGGGTCGAGATGGTCCCATTTAAAAATGAACAAAATCCACCAAGCACAAGCCAAATAAAAGGGTGGGGGTAGATTTCAAAAACTAGAGTTTATGTGAAAATATGGCGTGTGTAATATCAAACTAAAGGTAATTGAGTCCGGAGTTAAACAAAATACATTTTAGTTTTTGTTTTTTTAAGGGTGGGGGTAGATTTCAAAAATTTGAGTTTAAGTCAAAACATGGCTTGTGTGGTATCAAACAAAAGGTAATTTAGTCTGGAGTTGAATAAAATATATTTCAGTTTTTAGTTATATTGAGTGTGAGCTTAGGGGCCCATATATTGGCAGAGTATTTTTTTTGAAATCTCGTTCTTTCTCGAAATATTTCTCATGAACCTGGCAACACTGCAAAGTAGCATCTTCAGACGTATGTTTCTGTGTATTTCACGTCATCAGTGGAGAACACCATACCTAGGTATGCCAATTTGAACCAAAACCAACTCCTACATATGAATTACTCGCATTCGTGAGATACGAGCAAACTTAAAGATGTGGCGCCATCTAGCGATCTGGCTCGAACACTCGAAAGTTGAAGCACCCTGGCATCGTCTTGTCTGAGACGCAGCTGCGCCATCTATAGACAAGTTTCGTCCATTGAATGTGGTTTTAAAATCACGTAATCACAATTTTAAACCAAGGTTACTACACTGGACTATTATTAAAACTTTTTTCTCAATTATCCATTTCAATATAATACAAAATTTTCAATATCATTCTGTATATTTCATTGTTCTTTTTGTTTTCAGTCCCCTTCATATAGCAGCCAGGAACGGTCTCGAAAACGTCACTCGAGAACTTCTGACAAAGGGTGCATCGGTGAGTGCGCTTGACAACAAAGGGTTAACGCCTGCTCTGAGTTGTGCCTCGAGCTACAACGTTGCCAAATGTCTACAGCTCATCATTCAAGCCATGCAAGCGATGACGGTGGCCAGCGTTGCCAAATCAGAAGGTAAAAAGCACTTCTGTAACCCTATCTTTCTTTGTTTTCTCCATCTATTACTTCCCTCTTCCTTTTGTTTCCTAATTTATTTTTAATTGTTTTAGATCTCACCTCTATCCTACCGAAAATTTCCTGCCTACTCCTTGAAAAACCTAACCTGATCAAATCTACCCAAACCAATACTTGTCTCATACATCCTGACATTTTTCAATTGATCAGATTTAAACAAACGCCCGATAAAAAAGAATCACATAAAAAACATCCTTTAGGTTTAAATAACAAACAAAATTATTTGTTCTTAAAAGAGTCAAATAAAGAAAAATTTGAAACAAAAATTAGTAATAAAATAGAAGTAGGAGGAAAGAAATTACACAAATCTTGCGCAGATATATCACTTCTATCTACACAATTAAATAAAAACTATAAACCTAAACGTTTTGCAAAACTTTCTCATTGTCAAATACAAAAAGACTTAATATGTAATCAATACGACAACATAACGCATCAAATATATAACAGAAATCAAGATACTGCACATTGTAGCAAAATTAAACATAACAAACAAAATATCATAGAAAGTCCTGATCTAAAAGAGTTACAAATGAAAATACAGTCCCTTGAAGAAGAACTTGATTTAGAGCGAAAGTTTAGTCAAATTAAAGTAAACATGTTAGATGACACTAAGAGGAAAACTGGGCAAACTGAACAAAGTATGTCTATTGTAGATGAAATGCCTCAAAACCTAGATGAACTTACATTTATTAACCAAAATTTTTCAATCAATTCCGCTATAGATTCTTTGGGAACTTCTAAAAACCTAACTTTAGAAAATGCAGGAGTTTTTATTAGATTTCTGCAAATCCTGCTTCAAATTGAGATGTATTGTTACAACAAAAAGGATGCTACCTTTTCGAAAGTTAATAAATTGAGAAAGTTCATTCAAAAGGTTCTCAAGGAACAAGTGGTTCATGATATTGATTTGGATAGAGTAGAGAAAATTTTAAAAGCTGATAATAAAAGTAAAATTGACAAAAATTGTACTGAAGTTGTTCAAGACGAAGAAGATCAAATAGAAGAGGAAGAAACAGTAGATAAAAGTAGTTCAAGTTTTGAAATCCTCAATGAAAAACATTTTATTGAGTCTTTAAATGAAGAATTAGAAATATTATATACTAATTTCAAGAAGGAATTGGTGGCAAATGAATTAAGTACTACTGCAGAAGAAAAAATAGCACCTGAAGAACCAGAAAAAGTTATAGATATCTTCGAGCCTTGTTCTGACCAGGTTGATGTTATTGAAGACATTAAAAAAGTACTTTTTAAAAATTTCAAAATTGGTGAAAATAACAAAAATACTAATTTTCATACCTACACAAGTCTAGGAAATAGTATCGAAATAAGTGGTAATGAATGTGACACTGAAGATACTGAAGAAATTTTTTCTGAGGTCCATGAAATAACTAACGATAAAGATAGAGGTAAAGTGGCTTTTTTATTGAAGCGTTTACGGTTTTTTAATAGTAATCTGTCTTTGTCCAAACCCTACATATCGGGCATGCTTAAAAAGTCTCGTATGCACAAATTGTGCCGGGCACTATGTTGACACTTTCGCATTATAAGAACAGCTGTCTTCTTTCAAAATTAGCCCATTGTGTATTATAAGAGCCGGAATTAATAGTGACGCCACTATTAATGGAAAATAAACGACTGGATTTCTAAATTCGACTTTGGTATGTCAATTTTGAAAGATCAACTGTCAGTTTTTAATGCGAAACTGTCAATATAGTGCCCGTCACAATTTGTGCCTGGCTTTATTGCAATAGGTCCCTATTAGGGACTTATTGCAATAGTGCCAGGCACAAATTGTGCCGGGCACTATATTGACAGTTTCTCATTATAAGAACAGCTGTGTCTTTTCAAAATTAGGCCTTTGTGTATTATACGAGCCGGATTTAATAGTGACGCCACTAATAATGTCGTTACTACAAACAGATTTTTTAAATTTAAATGTTTAATGTTTTAATTAGTTCGTTTTTCAAATATACAAAAATAAATATTAATAGTTTGGAATAGGTACATCGGGCCTGTGGCCCAACCGGCCCTAAATTGTACCGGCCCACCGGGCATTTGCCCGGTTGCCCCAATTGCCCGCCTGTCCCATCTCAACGATTATAAACACACAGGATTGCTTATTTCCATTTAACTAATGTTAGCGTCGCTCAGTGAGACGAACAGTGTCTGCTTACGTCACAAGCGGACCAGTTGCTTTGTTTGTATTCAGAGTTCGTGTGATTTTAAGGTGTTTTTGACGATTTTACCTCCGTTTTATTGCGTTTTTTCATTTATTTGACGGTGTGGTTGACTATTTAGGAGGTAAATCTGAGGGCACAGCCGTGCCTCGCCAAGTTCACGCGCCGTACCATCTTTTCTTGAAACATTATTTGACCTATCTAAAACTCTACTTCCGAATGAGCTACGAATCTCAAACTTTGCACAGTCGTAGATCTCCATGGAGTTAACAATCCCTTCATGTTTAGTTTCATGGAACTCCCAAAAGTACTGAAGTAGTTACGAAATTTTAAAAAACGTCGAAATTTTCACTCCCTCATGTATAGATCATCAAAATTCTACTGTACTTCCAGACATGCTACACAGCTGAAATTTGGCAGACATAAGTCTGCCAAACCCCTGAAAAAAATCAAAAAACCCCAAAATTCTAATTTACTTGATACATACATACATACATAACTATGATAAAACTATAGAAAAAAATTTAAAAACCCCAAAATTATAATTTACTTTCCTCCCCTATAAATGTAAAATTGTGTAAAAGTAACATTGTCCACTTCCAGAAACGCTCGAGAGCTGAGATTTGGAAGGCCGATAGGAACTATGATAAAACTATAAAAGAAAATTAAAAAACCCCAAAGTTTAATTAACTTCCCTCCCCTATAAATGTAAAGTTATGTAAATTAGCATTGTCCACTTCCAGAAACGCTAGAAAGCTGAGCTTTTGAAGAAAACGCTAAGATTTTAATTTACTTTCCTTCCCTATAAATGTAAAGTTATGTAAAATTAACATTGCCCACTTCCGGACACGCTAGAGAGCTGAGCTTTGGAAGGCCGATAGTAACTATGATAGAACTATAGAAAAAAATTAAAACACCCCAAAATTCTAATTTACTTCCCTCCCCTATAAATGTAAAATTGTGTAAAAGAAACATTGTCCACTTCCAGAAACGCTCGAGAGCTGAGATTTGGAAGGCCGATAGGAACTATGATAAAACTATAAAAGAAAATTAAAAAACCCCAAAGTTTAATTAACTTCCCTCCCCTATAAATGTAAAGTTATGTAAATTAGCATTGTCCACTTCCAGAAACGCTAGAAAGCTGAGCTTTTGAAGAAAACACTAAGATTTTAATTTACTTTCCTTCCCTATAAATGTAAAGTTATGTAAAATTAACATTGCACACTTCCGGACACGCTAGAGAGCTGAGCTTTGGAAGGCCGATAGTAACTATGATAGAACTATAGAAAAAAATTAAAACACCCCAAAATTCTAATTTACTTCCCTCCCCTATAAATGTAAAATTGTGTAAAAGTAACATTGTCCACTTCCAGAAACGCTCGAGAGCTGAGATTTGGAAGGCCGATAGGAACTATGATAAAACTATAAAAGAAAATTAAGAAACCCCAAAGTTTAATTACCTTCCCTCCCCTATAAATGTAAAGTTATGTAAATTAGCATTGTCCACTTCCAGAAACGCTAGAAAGCTGAGCTTTTGAAGAAAACGCTAAGATTTTAATTTACTTTCCTTCCCTATAAATGTAAAGTTATGTAAAATTAACATTGCCTACTTCCAGGAACACTAGAGAGCTGAGCTTTAGAAGGCTGATAAGAACTATGATAAAACCATAGGAAAATATAAAAAAAAACTCAACATTTTTAATAAGGCATTGCAAAAGTTTTGAACAATATCCCGTATATTTTACTACTTTAAAACTTAAATATTATCCAAATCCTTTAAAAAAGCAGTGAAATCCTAACAAAAACATTTCATGTAAAAAAAGCCAAGTACGCGAAAAAAAGAATTGAGATAAAAGTAAAGCCAAGTTCTACAATACAAATTTCAAAATGAATGGTTCTTACTAGCTTGGAAATGTTTTTCTTGGCTATTACGGCTGCAAATGACTCTTAGGAAATTGAACGTCAAGAAGTTGGGCTGGAATAGCAAAGTTTAAAAAAAATTTCCAAACTAGTAAGAACCATTCATTTTGAAATTTGTATTGTAAACCTTGGCTTTACTTTTATCTCAATTCTTTTTATGGAAGACCACTTTCGCGTACTTGGCTGTTTTTTACATGAAATATTTTTGTTATGATAAACCTTTATAAATGTGAATTAAGTGAATTGATCTAAAGAAAGCACAATTTTTTGTTGAAATAAAAGCTTTGTGTTCCCTCTTTCAGTGTAGAAATATAAATATATATACTTTTATATTATTATATTTATATAAACTTTTATTTTTTTTTTGATTTTTGGAAACTCCTTGCTCATTAAATTATTCACATTAAAGAAAATTGGTAATTATGCCGCAAACGTACTTCTTTTATTAAACTGATTATTGGAAAGTTTATTTTCTAGACAGTTTCTCCAAGTTTGGTTTCAGTTCTTTTCTTAAGTTTTTTTAGTCTCTTTGTAGAAGTTTTCAGAAACATGTTACAGAAGAAGGACTGAAAACGGGCGCTGGGTGGGATAAAAACAACTCATAACACAAACAATGTAAATCATTTGAAAAAAAACTTATGAAAATCTATTGATTTAAAGCATAAGAAGTTGAAAAGATCTTATTTGGCTGTTTTCTCCAGAAACTGATTTTTGATATAATAATATAATAAATATTGCAATTTTAGATCTGAAATATTAAATAAATACCTTTTTGTTACTGCATAATATAAGTGTATTTTATTATATCGGCAACAAAAACAATAAATTATACATCTAATGATTTAAATTGATTAAACTTTTAAAAAAAATCCTACTTCTATTCTAAAACTTTCAACTATTTAAAAAACAAACTCCAACATATCGTCTGGTAGGAAAATTCAGCTCTCAGAGCAAACTCTTGATTTATCAAATCATTTGTTTTGAATAAATGAAATTATTAATTATATTTACTAACACGAATAAAAAATTTGTTTGCAAATAAGCAAGAAAAAAGCGGGAAAAACTCACGATTGCAATGTGTATTATATGAAGCGCGCTGAGCAGAGGTCCACTAGTGACATAAGCAAGGCGCCACCTACCGCTAAAAGAATCGAGCAAATAGGCAATCCTGTGTGTTTATAATCGTTGGTCCCATCCAACCCTGGTTGACTGCGAAATATATTTTTTTATTTGCAATAGTTTATATACCAATTTTTCCCTTTCAAAAGGTATTCACACTGCTCAATTGACCTGATTATTAAAAAAATTACATTTAAGAATCAAGAAGTGCTGAAGAAATGGAAGATATTATTTTACAAAAAAACGAAACATTTTCTGATGAAGCAATTGAAGAATATGAGAATACAGAAACTGATATTCGTGAAAAATTTGAAGAAATGAACAATATATCAAATGAAGAAAACATCAAAATAGCTGAAGCAAAATTAACCGCATTGAAAAAAATTAAATCTAAATATGACACAACTTGTTCCTTGTCCTGATTTAAATATCTTACATAAAATACTGAATTACCACAAAAAATATGTGTTTTTCTTTATTTTGCAGATGGTTCAAACAGCATATCTTCAAGTGATAACAACTAAAGTGATAATACTTAGGAGTAGGTATTTTTAGCAATATAAATTATTAACAAAGTCCTATCATCTCAAATAATTATGTTTTTCTTTTAAAGTGATTGAATATAAATTTATTTCAAGTTTTTGCTAGAACAAGGCAGGAAAGAAATTGTGATTGTTATACTGGGTGGGTCAAAAAAAACCGGATAATTTTTTTTTTCATTATATCTTTTGAACTATACCATCGATTTTAATGGGACAAACTGCACTTGGCAGAGAATTAACCAGAGTTTTGACTAAATATATCTTTTTGTCCGCTGTGTGTAAAAAAGCTGCGTTCTTGTCACACACAGCAAGGTAGGAATCAGCAAAATCGGTTTAGTGGTTTTAAGAGAAATATTTTTCTTTCAACCATTGTTTTGTATATTATACGATTACCTTGCCAATCATGTCTGCATTTATTTCCTTATAAATTCATTACAACTGAACCGATTTTAATGAAATAAAAAACATCCTGGTGAGAATTGATTACTTTTTAAAGATCATGATCAAAGTTTATCGCCATCTAAAGATTTAAGATGGCGGACAGAATTATACTTGATTCTGACAAGGTAATCGTATAATATGCAAAACAATGGTTAAAACAAAAATATTTTTATTTAGAACCACTGAACCGATTTTGCTGATTCGTACCTTGTTGCACGTGGCAAGAACGCAGTTTTTTTGCTAGTTTACAAAACTAATTAAAACATGTTCGCAACACAAGAATAAACGAGCATCTTTGAAGGGTACAATTTAATTTTCTTCCGCCAGGTACAGTTTGTCCCATGAAAATCGATTATCTAGTTTAAAAGTTATAATAAAAAAAAATTGTCCGGTTTTTTTCGGCTCACCCGGTAATTGTATTTTCAAAAGTTAAGAAAAGTTACCAAGTTGTTTTCACTTTTGTAATTTTGTTTTAATTGTATATTGTGGTTTTAAAAATTTGCCTAAAGTGGTGCTATTTGTAAGACTTGAGAAGTTTGTAATAAGGCGCTAGTTTTTTTTTGTATGTAAACATTTTTATAGGTATTTAGAATACGATTTCGAAAATCGGAAATGTGATATTAAATACTAAATCTGATTCTTTCATCTAAAATGTACTTTTACCATACTAGTCCTAATTTCTGTTGTATAAATATTTTTTGTTTATCTTGTATTAAAAACTTTTTGTACATTTTCCAGACAGATATTTTTTTCTTGCACCTACTATCAAAACTTTAAAAAAGTACTTTATTGATTCTCAATTTAATTTAAATGTAATCGAGATATCGTTTGAGTTTAATGTTTAAACTTAACGAAAAGTTTTTTTTGTTTTGGTTTTTTTTTATGCTTTATTCACAACAGTAACATACATTTTATTTTAAGATAACTTAAATAGATTCACAAAATAGGTTTTTTTTATAAAAATAGAAAACAAACAAAAAACAAATTATAGAGGGTGTTAATAAAGTATGTCACCAATCTTTAGATGATTTTTTGAGTGATTTTAAGAAAAAAACTTCAAATAAACATGGTTTCGCAAATATTTAGTTTTTAAGATATTAGGTGGCCGAGTTTCAAGTTTGGTTCAAATTTCGAACGTGTATTTAGCTATAAAGCATACATCATTAAGCATGCCAACTATCAGGAAAAAAACTACAGGGTGATAATTTTTCAGGGGTTATGCCCCCTTTTTTCCCCCATAACTTTTTTGCAGTAAGCCAATCGCAGATTAAAAAATATAAAATAGATTCTTTGTTTTATTCAGAAACTTTTTGACCTCTTGCAATTTTTTGTATCTCTAACGGTTTTCGAGAAAAAAGACAAAAAAGGAAAATGTGTACCCTGATAAATGACATGAAAATTTAAAATAGTAGGGACTTATTGCAATAAGGCCAGGCAGTAATACTGCCGGGCACTATTATGACAGTTTTCCATTGAAAACTGACAGTTGATCTTTCAAAATTGACATACCAAAGTCGAAATTGTAAATCCAGAAGTTTATTTTCCATTAATAGTGGCAGCCCTATTAATTTCGGCTGTTATACACAAAGGCCTAATTTTAAAAGAAGACAGCTATTCTTATAATGCGAAACTGTCAGAATAGTGCCTGGCTTTGTTTGCAATAAGTCCCTAGTCACTACATTACATTATTTTAATTTTATGCGGGTTTTATGTAATTTCTGAATAGCAAGATACAAATTATCTTTTTTTATCTTTTTTCTCAAAAACGGTTAGACATACAAAAAATTGCAAGAGATCAAAAAGTTTCCAAATGAAACAGGGAGTTCATTTTATATTTTTGAATCTGCCAGTGACTTACTGCAAAAAAGTTCTGGGGAAAAAAGGGTGCATGACCCCGGAAAAAAGACGACCCTGTAGTTTTTTCCTAATATTTGGCATGCTTAATGATATACACGTTCCAGATTTAAGCAAAACATCTCAAAAACTGCACGAGTTATAAAGAAAAAACAAAAAAAAATTAAAAGTTTAACAACCTGTATTTTGAATACTAAGCATTTTCATGTTTTTACGAAGTTTTTTTCTTAAAATCACTCAAAGAATAATGATCTAAAGTTTGGCGATAAACTTTATTAAAACCCTGTACACCAATGTTGGTCATTCTTAATAATAATTTCTGAGAGATTTTCCAAAACTTTGGCCGAATTGTCATGAGTATATTTGGAATGATTTGTTTAAAAGTATTTTAGCTAAAAAATTTAAGGTCTTTTTGAAAATATTTTAGCCAATATACAAGTAAAATAGTATAAGTAAACCCTATAACAAATAAATTTAAACAATTTTGGTATTTGCAACGATTACACAACTTGTACATAGATGACAACCAAACAAACTTAATAACTGCTCTGCCGTGTCATAATTGGAACTACATGAATATACGGCAGAGCCATCTGTCCGCTGCTGTTATTAAGTTTGTTGGGTTGCCTATCTGTGTACAAGTTGTGTAATCATTAATATTTGTTAATGTCAAAACTGTTGTAAAGTTTTTGTTATACGGTTTAGGAGGTAGGTATACCAATGTTCTTACGCTGGCGTCACTTCAGTTTTTGATTCTTTAGTGATAAGTTGTAAAAGTGCCCCACTCTTTGGTTTTTGTTGACCTTGGGCCCATTTGATGAACAAATCAGCCACAAATTCCAATGGAGTCCAACTTCCGTGGTCTGCGTCAGGCATCCATTTCCTTAAAAATTAAATAAAAGAAAATCTATACAATTTTAAGACGATTTTTCCAAGCTTTTATTTAGCTTCAGATGTTCTGTCTAATTATCTAACTATCTAACTATCTATCAAATCTTGTGAAGCGTTTTTGACACACTTCCCATTATCCGATTTGGATGAAATTTGGTACACACATAGTGGTCCCATGACAATACAACATTAAGAAAAAAATATCCTCCCACCCCTTCTATAGAAAAATGTGTTTTTGACACACTTCCCGTTATCCGATTTGGATAAAATTTGGTATACACATAGTGGTCCGATGATAATACAACAATAAGAAAAAAATATCCTCCCACCCCTACCCCCACCCCCTTTCATAGAAAAATGAGTTTTTGACACACTTCACTTCAAATGACTTTTATAAAATTTGGTATATGCATAAAGGTCTGATGGCAATACAGCCCAAACAAAAATATATTTCTACCTCTACCCCCACCCTCTCCTTCCCCCAATAGAAAAATGAGTTTCCAAACAACTCATGATCAGCGATTTCATTATAATCTAGAATAAACTCTTCTGTTCTGTTATTGAACAAATATTTCCATTTAATAGAGTAGATAGCTGAGACTAACAAATAGAAAATAAATTGGTAAAATTTTTTTTTTAAGTCACAAGCTTTTATAAAATGCACTAAAAATTAAAAACTAATTTTCTAACATTCTAATATTATCATAATAATAAAAGCGATGGCCGCAAATCAAAGCATAAGTTAATCTAAATTTGTGATCTAAACACTTAAAGAATATTTAACATAGCAGGTCATCAAAGATATGTTTGATGTGCCGCAATGTTATGCCTATATCAGAGAAATGCTGGGGTATCTTGGGTCGGGTTGGGTGGGTTTGGAACCTCTGCATTTTTCTGCTAGATTGATTCTTGCAAATAGTGATATTTAATTGATACGGATATCTTATCGTGCATCGTCAAAATTTCCATCAGTCGGCCATCGCTTTTATTATTATGATAATATTAGAATGTTAGAAAATTATTTTTTAATTTTTAGTGCATTTTATAAAAGCTTGTGACTTAAAAATTTTTTTTTACCAATTTATTAACTAAAATAAAAAAAACTAAATAGATAATATATTTGATATTTGTTCAGAGTAAAAATAAATTATTTTAAAAAAATTCTGCCTATTTGGGTGATCCAAAAGTTGTAGATTTTCTACACCAATAATATGTTTTTTACCAATTACCAACAATCCCACATACTTTATATTCATGTAGTTTTCGTTTAAAGGGTATTAGTTAAACATTCTATGATACTTTGCAGAGATCTCCTAAACGACAAAAGCGAGATATCATGTGTGTAGTATTGGTGGATTTAGAAAAAAAAAACATTTTTTTTAAACGCTTACAGGGTTAGTTAAAAAATAAAAAAGTTGATCTAAGTTTTTGACAAGCGTCAAAATGTAAATTGAAATATACGATATACGACTTATTTTGATGAACATATTTCTATGCATAATAAAATTAAAGGAAGTCACGAGCACTCTTTTACTTCTAGATTTTAACATACCTGTTCATAGGAGTATCCAGAGTAACCGGAAGAATCGCTACAACCGTTGAATTTGCTGGAAGACCACTATTTTTTTCTAAAAATTAAAAAAACTTTATAAAAAAATGATTTGTGAATATGTGTTTTAATTTTTGTTTCTGTGGTAATATTTATTTAATAGGCTACAATTTTTGTATTGGGGAATCCAAGTTTAAGGTCCTAATATATAGCTGGAAACGTAAAGTACACGGCATGGGAAGACAACTTAACGACCGATTTACCGTATACACACTACAGTTTGCTGACGACTTGTAAAAAGCAAAAATGTCTTAACAGTATTTTATGGAGCAGAGGTATAAAAGAATGTAAAATTTAACATATATGAAACAATGGTAAAAAACACGCTGCTGTATGGAATAGAGACTTGTCGCGTAACAGAAAAATACAAAACAAAAATGGAAAGTGACGAAATGGATGCAATAAGAAATGAGATCATAAAAAAAAGCATGGGAATCGAGAAGAGCATAACGGATGGCATCACTAAAAGACAACTGATATAGTACGGCCATGTACAGGGTGTCCCAAATTGGGCACTTTTAGGGGATTTAAGATACTTCCAGGGGAGACAGAGAAAAACTGACCACGCATTGCGAGGCTCAAATTTCAATAGAAGACTTATGGTAAAATCCGCATTTTGAAATATCGTCTCGTCTTTGAGCTACGGGGACTTTTTGAAAAGTCTGCATTTTGGAAGGGGGTCTATAACTTCGTTATTAGTGGAAATTTTGACTTAGAGTAAATTGCAATTTTATAGACTTTGTCACGAGGAATTCACCCGCTAAATTAAATTTTAACTGTCACTTTTATTTTTTGAGATATGACATAAAGTTGCATTTTTTCTTATGGAATGGCGTATATTTTAATTAATTTTCGAACTCGTCATT
Source organism: Aspidapion aeneum (assembly GCA_963576565.1). Lineage (NCBI taxonomy): Eukaryota > Metazoa > Arthropoda > Insecta > Coleoptera > Brentidae > Aspidapion > Aspidapion aeneum. Next base: position 60,940,202 of record OY755046.1, on the reverse strand, counting down.
GAATTCTCTTCAAAATGATGTATCATATGTCATAGTTTTATTGAGCGGTCTCGGAGATAATTAAAGTTTTTTATTTTTGTCTAGTATGCGTTGAATGACGTCATGCGCCATTGACATGATAGCTTGCGGTCAAATCCTACTTCAATGCTCCTATAGTTTTGTTGTCTGATACTATGCAAATCAAGTTGGCCTTGCGTCTTGGCGTTTTGTCATTGTTTTCAATTGTTTAAACAATTTGACATTACGCTTTTATATGAAATTATTTTGCACAAAAGCGTTTTTAATTTTATTTTCAAATATATATCAAAACGATGAAAAGGATGACATGTTAAAATGTTACTAATCGACAGGGCGCTGGAAACTTATATCTTCAAAGGTATTCCGAACGAAGACAACCGTATATGGATATATTTCCAAAGTTGAAAAGGAACCTTGTTCAGTATGGCTCTTTTTCAAAATGGCGGGCCAAAATATATGACGTTAGGAGGGACCGTGAGTTAGAGGAGATAGGCATTATTGGTGAGTTAGAACAAAATAATTCGCGATCATTGAGACAATTAGAAGCTGCCACAGGCATACCGAGAACTTCAATCCACCGAACACTTAAATGGAATAATTAAAAGCTTTGAGGGCCGTCAGTTGAATTATAATTTTTCCAAACCAGGCTTAATATATTTTTGACTGTGTAAAATAATAAAAATACTGAGTGCCTTGACTTGCCTTAGCAGGAAATCATAGCGCACTAGAAATAAGTGAAAAAGCTGAATATCTCCTAAATTGCTCAAAGACACTGACTATGACATATGATACATCATTTTGAAAAGAATTCAATGGCGAATTCGAAAATTAATTAAAATGTAGGCCATTCCGTAAGAAAAAATGCAACTTTATGTCATATCTCAAAAACTAAAAGTGACAGTTAAAATTTAATTTCGCGGGTGAATTCCCCGTGACAAAGTCTATAAAAATGCAATTTACTCTAAATCAAAATTTCTACTAATAACGAAGTTATAGACCCCCTTCCAAAATGTAGACTTTTCAAAAAGCCCCCGTAGCTCAAAGGCGAGACGATATTTCAAAATGCGGTTGTCACTATAAGCCTTCTCTTGAAATTTAAGCCTCGCAATTCGTGGTCAGTTTTTCTCTGTCTCCCCTAGAAGTACTTTAAACCCCCTAAAAGTGCCCAATTTGGGACACCCTGTACAACGGATGAACGACGAAATATTACCAAAGCAGGTCCTAGAATGGTAACCAATAGGGCGCAGAAAAAGAGGGCGTCCTAAATTGGAATGGCAACAGTTAATGCACAGATCAATGAGTCAAAAAAACCTGACAGGAAATGATTGTCAGGATCGATGGAGGTGGATAATAGGCATCGGACAACGTAGAAAAATGTTCTAAACCGACATAGTATTAGTAGTAATAAAATCTTGCTGTGATTAAAAAAGCGAATCACAACTAAAGGCGTTAATTCGTGAGTTTAAGAAATTTAAAAAAATAATATTTGTCTTTTTTATGTTATTTTTTTGTGTTTAAAATAAACAAAGACAATGGAAGTCCAAAACCTTGTTTCTATTTTCAAAAAGTTTGCTCTGAGTTCAGTCAGTGAGATAGTAAGTATAGGGATAGAAAAAACTAAAAAAACTCACCTGCCAAAGATTTCGTCAAGTGGTGTACCGCACTCTTAGCTAATCCATACCCAATCATACCAGGTGTGCCTTCGAGGGCTGCTTTTGCACCGGTCAGTTGTAGTACCTAAAACAAAAAACCGTTTTTAGTCAAAAAAATATCATTAAAACATTTTTGAGAACCTCGAAAGCTTTTATTTTAATAGCCTACAGTACATCGGCCCCTTTTTTTAACCTGTTACTCACTCATAAAATAGATCGATATATTATGGATTATAATAAACAATGTTGCAAAAAAAATATTTATTTTTACTTCGCCCTTAAAAAAATTATAAGTATGTGGTATCAATTAAAGTATATTAGTAAATAGAAAATCCTTACACCGTTGTCTTTCAAATATTTCGCGGCTATTGAAGCAGTAATGAGAGAACTGCAAACGCTCTGTTGCCACATCAGTTCAGCGTTTTTCGCCAAATCTTTTGCGGCGTTGCCACCTGCCCAACCTCCCGCAACGCAGAAGATACCTAAAAAAAATATCTATGTTACAACGCTTTTCCACTAACTAAAAATCTTGTTTTTAGAACAAAAACAATTTTTGAGAATGCAAAAATCTGGTAGATATACATACCATCAAATTTTTCCCCATTTAAAGCCTGTCCGACCGCACTAAGTATGGAGGCCTCTTGTTGCACGAAGGGCTGGTCTTTTGGAACCAAAATGTTGGTGCTAGCTTCAGGATTTTCTGCCATATCGATGCTTGCTACCCAGTAACTTGCTGCCTGTGAAAAAAATAATTTTCTTGAATTGTTTATGACAAAATGTAATCTAAATTTAAAATTTTTTGATACCAGACAATTATTTCAAGAGCTACCAATTTTCACAAGATTTCAATTTCACCCGTTTTTCAGCGCTATATGAATGGCTGTTCTCGCGAGGGTGCGGGATGAATGTTTGTTTTAGTTGACGTCGGCCATATTCATCGTGCCAAACCGTTCGTTGCCATTCCTACGTGTTGCCGGTTCTATCCTTTTTGAAGACGTATGAATTTGTTTTGATTTGGGGCACATTAAGGTCAGTAGTTAAAAGCCTTGCCGGCGCGTGTCCATTGTTTGTTATTGTTTGTTTTCAAAATGGAAAGAAATACCGTTGATTATATAATTATCTGTGCAAATTTAAATACGTTGACATATAAACTTCGATTACAAATAAAATCTTTAGGGCCACATAGATCGGATCTGAAAATTCTAAAAATTAACCAAAATTATAGCGCAAGTAATAAAAAAATTTACGATGCTGAAAACTGGTTGTGCAGTTGTGAAAAACGAAATGATTTTTTTTGCTTTATTTGTCTTATTATGAACAATCCACGAAGTGATCCTGCGTGGGTGGCAAAGGTAATGTGCCATATCAAGCACTTTAGTGAAAAGTTAAAGACGCAAAGTAAGTCCTACTTGTTTAAATAACCACATAGAATTTTCTATGCTAGGCAAGACTGATATTAGGTGCCAATTTAATAGTGCCTATAGGCAAAACATTACCGAACATAATAAAAATGTGGCAAAAAATAGACATATACTTAGTAGGTTAATAGACTGTTTAAAATTCTGTGGGATTTTTGAGGTTGCTGTACAGCGTGTCCCATTTTCGATGGGATTAAATGGGAAACTCGGTTATTATTAAAGATATCGATTTTCTGATTGCACCTTACCGTGCTCTTTTTTGGAGGCCTTAAAAATGGTGTAATCAGATTTTTGCTATACGCCATGGTTTCGCTAAGACAGGGAGTTTTTGAAAAAATTGCATTTTAATTAATTCCTTGTATCTCGCTTAGTTTGCAAGATATTAGCTCACACATATACTATACTATAGTAGTGTGAGCTATGGTGATCCTAATTTTTTCGAGAAAAAAAAAGTTGGTCCGATTTAAAAATTTTTTATATATCTTTGCGTTTCAGATGATTTTGAAACTTTTTTGTCGCGCCGTCTGTCTGTCTGTCTGTCTGTATGTCTGTCTGTCTGTCTGTCTGTATGTCTGTCTGTAACGACCAACGCGTATAACTCAAAAACCGCTTGGCCGATTTTAATGAAATTTGGTACCTAGACTGGGTCTTGGGTCGAGATGGTCCCGTTTGAAAATGAACAAAATCCACCGAACACAAGCCAAATAAAAGGGTGGGGGAAGATTTCAAAAATTAGAGCTTATGTGAAAATATGGCGTGTGTGATATCAAACGAAAGGTAATTGAGTATGGAGTTAAACAAAATACATTTTAGTTTTTTTTTCTTCAAAAAGGGTGGGGGTAGATTTCAAAAATTAGAGTTTATGTAAAAATATGCTGTGTGTGATATCAAACGAAAGGTAATTGAGTCCGGAGTTAAACAAAATACATTTTAGTTTTTGTTTTTTTAAAGGTGGGGGTAGATTTCAAAAATTTGAGTTTAAGTCAATACATGGCTTGTGTGGTATCAAACAAAAGGTAATTTAGTCTTGAGGTGATTAAGATATATTTCAGTTTTTAGTTTTATTAGCTCGCACGTACACTATAACTATAGTACCTAGTGTGAGCTTATGGGCCCATATATTGGCAGAGTATTTTTATTCTGTAAAAACCTTTCTATGGCAACTTTTTTAGAGCAAAATAATGACGTTGTCAATTTTTAAAAATATTGTTTAGTTTTTGAGATATGGTATTTATCATAAAAAAATTAAATACGGACCTGGATTTTTTTTATTACTACTTTGATTAGTTCCATGCTATTATTACCTTAAAATGATAAAACTTTAATATTTTTTTGATTTAAGGTTAAAAAAAACTATTTAATATTTGAAAAAAAAATTATAGTCCGAACCTGGAAATTTCCAACGTAATTTTAAATTAAAAATTGCAAGACACACTAGTTGAACGATTTTTAGTTTATCTGTTTTGAAATGATAATTAAAAGATTTATAAATAAAGTAAAAAACGTTAAAAAATTACAAAAATAATATCATACTAATTATTTGATAACCGAACAGCAGGTCGTGAAATTTACAAAACAAAAGCGTGGAATTGACATTGTCATTTTACTTGTCATTTTTGTGAATGGCTTACAATTATTTTAAATTGGCTAGAAATTGACCATATCCAGATTTTGAAAAATGTGATATGTCTGACTGCTTCATTCAAGCAACAAAATCCCAATATTTAAATTGCAGAAATATTTTTATGCAAAATGCGTTAAGAAAAATTACTCAAAAATGCCAACCATGTCTTACACATAATGGTAATCAGAAAAATTAGTTATTTTTTATAATTTCTTTTTTTTTGTATTTTTCGTAGACTTTGTTTCAAATAAATCTGTAAATTAACGTAAAACCATTTTAATATGCTAAGTATCAAAACAGTTGAACTAAAGATTGTTTAACTAGCAATTTTTAGTTTATATTTATGTTGGAAATATCCAGGTTCGGACTAATTTTTTTTTTAAATATTAAATATTTTTTTTTACCTTAAAACAAAAAATTTTTATTATTTTATGATAATACTAGCATGAAACCAATCAAAATAGTAATAAAAAAATCCAGGTCCGTATTTAATTTTTTTATGATAAATACCATATCTCAAAAACTAAACAATATTTAAAAAAATTGACAACGTCATTATTTTCTTCTAAAAAAGTTGCCATAAACATGTTTTTACAGAATAAAAGTATCTCGCAAAATAAGCGAGATACAAGGGATTATTAAAAATACAATTTTTTCAAAAACTCCCTGTATTAGCGAAACTACGGGGTATAGCAAAAATATTATTACGCCATTTTTAAGGGCTCAAAAAAAGAGCACGGTAAGGTGCAATCAGAAAATCAATATCTTTAATAATAACCGAGTTTCCCATTTAATCCCATCGAAAATGGGACACGCTGTACAGGGCCATGATTAGTCTGAAACTGGTGCTAATCCGAGCACTTTGCGCATGTAAAAGAAGGGCGTATAGACTTTATCTATAAACAAATAAACTAAAAACTACACCAAGTAACTGCTTGTTTGTAAAATGCTAAAATAAAATTGTTTCGGTAAGTTTTTTCATCTCCTTTTCCATGCAATATAAATATCTGCCCCCCCCCCCCCCCCCCCCAATTACAGGAACCCTAGATACTATATTAACCCTAGATATATGATATTAACCCACAGATTAACCTAACCTCACCTTAAACTGAGCGACACATTTGGCCCCCAAAGCACCCCGGCCTCCGTAAACCAAAACTCGACCAGCATAAGCCATGGTTCTATAATCAGTCTGTTGAATTTCACAACTAAAACAAAAAATAAATATTGCTAAATAAAAAATATTTTTTAACATTTATTTTTCAATAACAACCTAGATAAAGATACGGTTTTGTGGGTTATTACTCACCTGAAACCGAGATAGTTTAATTATAAAACTAGTTTTAAGGCCACGGTAAAACAACCAAGTACCTTTCACTTTTATTCTTATACTAAATTATGTTGGTGTGGTGTGGTATGGTGCACTATAAAAAAGAAAAAGTATTTTATAATATTTTTTCTTCTCGTCTGAATGAACTTGAAATGTCCCATCTGACTCTGACAAGTTAGATTACTTTCAACACGTGGTTAAAATTACTAGTAGTAGTTCAAACAGACTAAAATAAAATCACATTGTATCTTTTTTAAATAAAAATGTTCTTAGTTCATTGCTCTAAGGTTCTTTTACTTTTGTTTTGATGGCTTATTAAAATATGAATAATATTTTTATTAATTGTTTAGTTGTATAAAAAAGATAAGAGGTATTTTTATCTAAGGTCAAGCTACAAAATATGTCAAATGGATTCTTTACCCAATCAATAAAATTGTTGCATACAATAGACTCCACCCCTAGCTGAATTATCCCAACAAAGCTTTTTGATGGTTAATTTTTATCTTTTTTTTGAAAAGATAGTTTTTAGTAATAATTAAATTTTAAAATTATTATATTATATATATATATATCATTTTTTAAAAATAGATAAAAAAAAGTTCTAAATATTGATTCTATAAGCACAATGTTTCATAAAGTAATTATTTACAATAATTTTTAATTTTTGAGAGGCAAGGCTGTTTTTTGCGTTTGTCTGACAAAAATATTATTTTACATCAACACCTTTATGATAGACGTTTTAAATATTGATTCTATAAGCACAATGTTTGAAAAATAGTAATTATTAACAATAAATATTATTTACAAGGCTCTTTTTTTGTTATTAAACAATACAAATTGCGTTTGTCTGACAAAAATATAATTTTTCAATAAATTTTAAAATAGATAAAAAAGTTTTAAATATTGATTCTATAAGCACAATGTTTTATAAATAGTAATTATTTACAATCAATTTAAATTTTTGATAGGCCAGGCTGTTTTTTGGTTATTCAACAAAAAAACTTGTGTTTGTCTGACACAAAAATATAAGTTTACATTAAGGCCTTTAAAGGAACATTGTTAAATTTTAAGATAGATAAAAAGGTTTTAAATATTGATTCTATAAGCACAATGTTTTACAAATGGTAATTATTTACAATAAATTCTAATTATTGATAGGCAAGGCTATTTTTTTATTATTAAACAATAAAAATTGCGATTCTATAAGCACATTGTTCCATAAATAATCATAATTTAAAATAAATTTTAATTTTTGATAGGCAAGGCTATTTTTTTATTATTAAACAATAAAAATTGCGTTTTTTTCTGACAAAAATATAATTTTATATCAAGACCTTTATAGGAAAAATATAAAATTTTAATATGGATAAAAAAGGTTTTAAATATTTAAATATTGATTCTATAAGCACATTGTTCCATAAATAATAATAATTTAAAATAAATTTTAATTTTTGATGGGCAAGGCTATTTTTATGTTATTAAACAATAAAAATTTCGTTTGTCTCACAAAAATATAAGTTTACATTAAGACCTTTAAAGGAAAATTGTTAAATTTTAAGATAGATAAAAAGGTTTTAAATATTGATTCTATAAGCACAATGTTTCATAAATGGTAATTATTTACAATAAATTCTAATTTTTGATAGGCAAGGCTATTTTTTTATTATTAAACAATAAAAATTGCGTTTTTTTCTGACAAAAATATAATTTTATATCAAGACATTTATAGGAAAAATATAAAATTTCAATATGGATAAAAAAGGTTTTAAATATTGATTCTATAAGCACATTGTTCCATAAATAATAATAATTTATAATAAATTTTAATTTTTGATAGGCAAGGCTATTTTTTTGTTATTAAACAATAAAAATTTCGTTTGTCTCACAAAAATATAAGTTTACATTAAGACCTTTAAAGGAAAATTGTTAAATTTTAAGATAGATAAAAAGGTTTTAAATATTGATTCTATAAGCACAATGTTTCATAAATGGTAATTATTTACAATAAATTCTAATTTTTGATAGGCAAGGCTATTTTTTTATTATTAAACAATAAAAATTGCGTTTTTTTCTGACAAAAATATAATTTTATATCAAGACATTTATAGGAAAAATATAAAATTTCAATATGGATAAAAAAGGTTTTAAATATTGATTCTATAAGCACATTGTTCCATAAATAATAATAATTTATAATAAATTTTAATTTTTGATAGGCAAGGCTATTTTTTTGTTATTAAACAATAAAAATTTCGTTTGTCTCACAAAAATATAAGTTTACATCAAGACCTTTAAAGGAAAATTGTTAAATTTGTAAGATAGATAAAAAGGTTTTAAATATTGATTCTATAAGCACAATGTTTCATAAATGGTAATTATTTACAATAAATTCTAATTTTTGATAGGCAAGGCTATTTTTTTATTATTAAACAATAAAAATTGCGTTTTTTTCTCACAAAAATATAATTTTATATCAAGACATTTATAGGAAAAATATAAAATTTTAATATGGATAAAAAAGGTTTTAAATATTGATTCTATAAGCACATTGTTCCATAAATAATAATAATTTATAATAAATTTTAATTTTTGATAGGCAAGGCTATTTTTTTGTTATTAAACAATAAAAATTTCGTTTGTCTCACAAAAATATAAGTTTACATTAAGACCTTTAAAGGAAAATTGTTAAATTTTAAGAAAGATAAAAAGGTTTTAAATATTGATTCTATAAGCACAATGTTTCATAAATGGTAATTATTTACAATAAATTCTAATTTTTGATAGGCAAGGCTATTTTTTTATTATTAAACAATAAAAATTGCGTTTTTTTCTGACAAAAATATAATTTTATATCAAGACATTTATAGGAAAAATATAAAATTTCAATATGGATAAAAAAGGTTTTAAATATTGATTCTATAAGCACATTGTTCCATAAATAATAATAATTTATAATAAATTTTAATTTTTGATAGGCAAGGCTATTTTTTTGTTATTAAACAATAAAAATTTCGTTTGTCTCACAAAAATATAAGTTTACATCAAGACCTTTAAAGGAAAATTGTTAAATTTGTAAGATAGATAAAAAGGTTTTAAATATTGATTCTATAAGCACAATGTTTCATAAATGGTAATTATTTACAATAAATTCTAATTTTTGATAGGCAAGGCTATTTTTTTATTATTAAACAATAAAAATTGCGTTTTTTTCTGACAAAAATATAATTTTATATCAAGACATTTATAGGAAAAATATAAAATTTTAATATGGATAAAAAAGGTTTTAAATATTGATTCTATAAGCACATTGTTCCATAAATAATAATAATTTATAATAAATTTTAATTTTTGATAGGCAAGGCTATTTTTTTGTTATTAAACAATAAAAATTTCGTTTGTCTCACAAAAATATAAGTTTACATCAAGACCTTTAAAGGAAAATTGTTAAATTTGTAAGATAGATAAAAAGGTTTTAAATATTGATTCTATAAGCACAATGTTTCATAAATGGTAATTATTTACAATAAATTCTAATTTTTGATAGGCAAGGCTATTTTTTTATTATTGAACAATAAAAATTGCGTTTTTTTCTGACAAAGACCTTTATAGGAAAAACATAAAATTTTAATATGGATAAAAAAGATTTTAAATATTGATTCTATAAGCACATTGTTCCAGAAATAATAATTATTGAGAATAAATTTTAATTTTTGATAGGCAAGGCTGTTTTTTTGTTATTAAACAAAAAAGTTGCGTTTTTCTGACAACAATATAATTTTACATCATATAAAAAAAATATTAAATTATAAGATAGATAAAAAGGATTTAAATTTTGATTCTATAAGCACAATGTTTTACATATAGTAATTAAAATAAATTTAAATGTTTAATACACAAGGCTGTTTTTTGTTATTAAACAATAAAAATTTAGTTTTTCTGTAAAAAATATAATTTTACATTAAGACCTTTATAGGAAAAATATTAAATTTTAAGATAGATAAAAAGGTTTTAAATATTGATTCTATAAGCACATTGTTCCGTAAATAATAATAATTTATAATAAATTTTAATTTTTGATAGGCAAGGCTCTTTTTTTGTTATTAAACAATAAAAATTGCGTTTTTCTGGCAAAAATATAATTTTACATCAAGAACTTTATACAAAAAAAAACTAAACTTTAAGAGAGATAAAAAAGGTTTTAAATATTGGTTCTATAAGCACAATGTTTCATAAATAATAATTATTTACAATAAATTTTAATATTTGATAGGCTACGCTGTTTTTTTGTTATTAAACAATAAAAATTGCGTTTTTCTAACAAAAGTTTGCATCCACTTTTATAGGAAAAGTATTAAATTTGAAGATAGATAAAAAAGGTTTTAAAGATTGATTCTATAAGCACAATGTTTCACAAATAGTAATTATTTAAATAAATTTTAATTTTTGATAGGCAAGGCTGTTTTTTATGATTAAACAATAAAAATTGCATCAAAACCTTATTAAATTTTAAGGTAGATAAAAAAGGTTTGAAATATTGAATCTATAAGCACAATGTTTCAGAAATAGTAATTATTTACAATAAATTTTAATTTTTAATAGGCCTGTTTTTTGTTATCAAGCATTGAAAATTGCAGGGTTGGTGATTTCTCATTAAACGTTAAAATTATATATTTTTAATAATACTTTAATTTTATAAAATTACTTTTACAGAAATAAGCACTTATTAATATAAATATAATAAATAATAATTTTTGTAACCACCAAGTTACATTTTAACAATAAATGTAAGAAATTTTGTTATTCAAATTGTTCTAATATAATAAAATGCTAAATTTAACATTTGTATTAATTGTTTAATTAAAAGTATTACATTTCACCAAAACGTAATTACTGCAGAACTCTAAAATAGGAGGACGTTTTTTTCTTATTAATAAATTTAAAATTCCGTTATATATATATATATATATATATATCCTATAGTATATCCTGAGTAGCTATTCTTCAAATTAGATAAAACCGAGAAATCTCAATGAATTTTTGATACTAAGTAGAGTCGCTGGATGTGACAGGTTTCGGCCAGATATCTGTCACATCCACATACTAATACCATAAATTATTATATTATTAGTTTATGCTAATACTAATGACATTATTTCTGATGAAAAATGTTTTTTGTTATTTCTCTTACTAAGAACCAGTAAAACAATTTTCATCGAGAATAATGTCAACCAATTAGATGCTTAATATAGAAGGGTCAAAAACTAACTACATTAATTCATCAACGAGAGATGATCATAATTTTCAGGTACTTAGTTATAGCAAGCAATTGGAAAAGTTTGCATACTTGGGAGCAAACACAAATAAAGAAAAGTCTATTATCGAAAAAATAAACCAGAGAATAATCAACACAAAGTTTTTTTCGCTCATCCAAAACTCCTCAAGTCAAAGATTCTAAAGAGATCTCTTAAACAAGAAAGCTACACTACAATATTTAGGCTGGTAGTGACCAAGGACTATAGACATAAAGGACTGCTTAGTTCCATTTAACCTGTGTTAACAAATTGTGCGGGGTGAGAAGAGCGGCATGACGTCACCACTGGTGCTAAATCCTTTGTTTGCGTTCGTTGTATATGATGTTATTCGTATTTTCAAGAAAGTTTTGTTGATATTTCGCTGCATAGTTTGTGTTTTTTATATTGTTTTAGTGCAGTGCTACTAAGAAAAGACATATAAATAAACATTTTCACGTTTGGTTTGTTAACAGTGTGTAAAAATTCGATTCAGGACAGACAAGAACGTTTGTTACAGTGTAAAAAAATGGCCACGATTTTCTCAGCAAATGGGCTTCTTGTTTAATAATATCTATCAAGAAAATTACAAAAGATTGTGAATTGAAAAGGAATATTTTTCTAAATTAAATATTATTATTTTTAATTTATTGTATGCATCTGAACTTTTCTGTTTGTTTGTAAAAATGTAATAATAAATACTTTTTTTATGTTCTATATTCCCGTTTTTTAATTATCTAATTAATAATCTCTTAACATGCTTTAAAAAAGGGTTGTAATAATTAAACTATATAAATTATGTGCATTTTTTTCCCTTTGTTTTTTGGAACAATATTTGTGCTTTTCCTTTTTTAAATAAATCAATAAATTTTTCGTCTACCTATATTTCCGTTTTTAATTATTATCGCAAAATAATTTCTTTACATACTTTTAAAACAATTGGGCAAATTATACAGGGTGTCCCATAACTTGAGGGCTGTAGTGCAGCAGGTGATAGAGGAGGTTATTTCCGAAAAAAAAGTTTATATAACATGGGGTCAACACACATCTGTTTTTAAGATATAGGATTTTTAATGTTTAAAAAAGAAAATCTATCACAGACAGCTGAATACTCAGCTAATTGTGATTCAAAAATTTGATACTCCTTTTTTTAATAAAATTACTAGTTAAGACGATACAGGCTGTCAAAATTACCTCCAAAAATGTATAAAAAATAATCTTTTTTTTTAATTAATTTTTGCTTACTTATTCTCTTATTCTTTTAAAAAATATCAATAATATTTTATTTATTATTATGTGTCACTAAAGGCTTGTTTTTATTAACAAAAAATATAAAAAAAACATTGCGTTTAATATGGCATTTATAAAAGTTTATACCAAAAAAATAGTTTTTTCTAAAAAAATTGACCAACTAATTTTTTTCAAAATAAGTTTTATTTCAATTTATTGCTCTTGTTCTGATACACGACTTTACCCAATTTCATGTTTTTACTGCGTTTTTTGAAAAAGTTATTATCAAAAAAGTTAAAAAAATTGCCAACTTTGATGCTCTGGATCTTTACAAAGAAAGAGTTTTGACCCATGCATTATAGGAACTTTTTTATCAGACATGACCTCCTCTATCACCTGTTGGCCTATGGCCCCTAAGTTATGGGACACCCTGTATAGGTACTGCATTATGTGTAGCTCTTTTTTTTTACTTTAAGTATTTAAATTTAATTTATTTAACAGATATTTCAAATATAAAATCATTTATCATCCCTGTAAAGACAATATTTTTAAATGTACAATGCCTCAATTTTGCATAAAATTTAATTTGCATAAAGAAAATAGCTCTGAAAGCACATAAAATTCAATAAAACGATAGGCGCGCTTTCTGCCCAGCACAAGTGGTGACGTAACAGCGAGTTTGCCCTTGTAGTGTATAATCGTTGGGTAGTGACATATGAGGCGAATCGTGGACACTTATAGTAGCGAATAAAGAGCAACTAAAATTTTTGAAAGAAAAATTATTGGTAAGATCTTTGGACTAGGGCCAACAGAAAATGATGGACATTCATAAAAAGTAGAAGATTAGGTTGGTTGGCACATGTACGGAGAACGGATGAGACGAGAAAAATAATGAACTGAAGAAGAATAGCTACAGAGGGGTTCTAAGCTACGAACAAGAAGATAAATCATAGCATACATACGGTTTCATTCATCATCACAAGCTATTTTTTAGTTTTTCAAATAAAATTTAAAACGGACCATGTTTGATTTTATTTGTGGTTTTTAAATAGATCTACCAAAACCGCCTGTTCCTGTCTTTTAATGGTTTTCATGTCCAAAATTTTGTTAAACTCTGCCTGTTGTAATTCTGGCAAGAGTTTTTTACACTGATCGACGAAGTTTTTCGGAGGATCCACCGGCGTCATGACGATTTTTAGAATCATTTCTGCTTTCGTCATCCCTAAAATCAGGATTTAATATAAGAATGCTTTTCATTTACTGTAAGAATGCCAAGGATTTGATATAAAAATGCTCAGCATTTAGTAAAAGAATCCTAACCATCTAGTATATTTGTGCTAAGCATTTAGTATAAGAAATTATAAGCATTTAATATATGTATTAAGGGCCCATCGCACCGACTTTTAAAATTTCCTTTTTTAACTATGAATTGCTTTAATTTTAAGCATGCCTTATTTTTAAATTTGTTGCACCGAGCAAAAATCACCTCTCCATATGAACCTTGTGACCCAATCAGGCAACACCGCTGTTTCAACCAACCAAATTTTTAAACTATGGAAAAACCACAACACCCAGTACTTCCCAAAATAGTTTTGTCAAAAGCCATTTTTCTGTGTCAAGCCTCCTTTAAAAATTTATTTAAAAAATGAAAGTTTCTTGAATTTTTGGAAGACTATTTGGAAGATGATAAAATCGAGATGGTGATACTCGACTCTGTGGAATTTGGGTGTCCTCTACGGTACAACCAAAGGACTAAAAATTATAATGAAATTAGGGTAAAGTGTAAAGGCAGAAAGTTTTACAAAATAATGTTTCTTTATTTTAAGATTTTTTTTAACAATTTATATTTAAAAAATAACATGTTTCTTACTTTATTACTCACAAACTGCAAAAAGACACCTTCACGTTAATCACAACACTCTGCTCATTTGTAGGTATTGTCAGTTGCTATGGCTATGCCCGACGGGTAACATTATGTGACCAGCATCTTATCTTTAAGCAGCTCTTAAGGAACTGTAGTCACGAAAAAAGGTGACTTAATTCTAACAACACTAAGAAAGGAATAAGTCTGCCTTTAATTTTGGTGCAACGAAATTTTATGAAATAAGGTATTCTAAGAAACGGAAAAAAAAGTCGGTCCGATGGGCCCTAAGAATCCTAGGCATTTCGTATAATAATTTAGTATAAAGATGCCAAGCACTTTGTATAAACATGCTAAACATTCAGTATAAGACTGCTACGTATTAAGAATAAGAATCCTAAGCATTAACTATGAGAATGTTACGCATTTAGTATAAAAAAAAGGTATGAAAAAATTATATTTTTTAGATCAAAAAACTAAAAAATAATTTTTTTTTTGGACAAATCCTTTTTTATCATAGGAATAAGGTAAGTTTCTGCTTTGAACGAGTATTCATATTTTTTATAGATGATAAATAAATTTGAGATGTCCACTGAAATCATTCCAAAAGTGTCCGATTTGGTTCTCCCTGTACATGCGTACCTTTTGTGACAATTTTGGCATATGCAGCGGGTGCCTGACGATTTATGTTTGAAGCTATCGAGGGTAGATTCAGCAAAATCGTTTTTAACATATGAGTGTCTAACAAAAGCTGTTCCGCTCCTAAAAATATAAAAAAATAGTTTAAAAAAAATTGGGTGTGATATATTTGAAAGCAAACGTTAAGCTGATTTTGACAATCGAATAAATAGAGGTTGATTCTATAAAAAAACATTAAGGGCTATCAAAACGGACAGGCCACGATCCTCCACTTTCTTGACGTCACATCCGGGGCTGATTTTTTTTTGATGGTCACGTTACGACCCAGCTTGTCTTTAAAATATTGAAGTTGGAATGACCGTTCATGAATATTTGATTTTTTTTTAAAATAAAGCCGGTTTTGAGATTGTTTTTACTATATTCTTTCAGAACAATTTTTTTTAAATCTACAGTAATCCTTAATTTTTCAGAGCCGCTTCATTAGCTCACACAAAAATTAAGTTTAAAGCAGAAGCGAATGTGACAATCACAGATGACAAAGTCAAATACATGTCACATATAACAGTTGGCACGTGGTACATGGCGGGTAATTTGAATTCAAAATAAGGAATGCTAAATCTTGAAGATTTTAACCTTTTAATCATGTTGCTTCCTTACAAAACTTTGGTGGAATATCGGGATCGTGTCTGAGAATATTTCACTGAAATTTTGCGGAAATCTGTAGTGCCATTTTGAAAATATCATAAAAAAAACCTCTGACCTCCCATAAGACCCAATGTAAAATTCAGCCACCGGAGAACAGCTGATTTTTTCAGGGTCGTGGCCTCTATTTTTGTGTTTGCCTTGGAATATCTTACAGAAAACTTAAAGTGACAGATGAAATTTAGGCTGCGGCATGGATTCTTTATAAAACACTACAAAAATAACAATTTTTCACGTCACTGGTGGTCCAGCTGATTTTTGTAAACAAAACTTAGATATGATATGACCAACTAATATTTTTTGAATTTTTTGAAAATGAAGGCAATTTTCCTACTGGTTTTTAGTATATTCTTATAAAATAATATTTTTGAGGCATACCAATTGTTATTTTTTTAGTCCGCTTCATTTGTCTTTACACAAAAATTACATATGTAAAAAATAATATGGTCGTTTCTTGCTTCAAAAGTAATCCGCTAACCTACACCTTTGTTTATTTCCCAAGTCCTCGGTTTACCTTTGATACTAAACGATCACATTCAGTTTGACTTGTATTTTAAGTTTTGTGTAATAAAAAATAAGCGTAAAAACTCTGGGTTGCCTACCTTCAGTATTTATCGGTTTGCACTTGTAAATATTCTGGATAAACTTGGGAATAAAGGTGTTTGCGAATTTGATACAGAACTGCGTGAAGTATTTTCTGGACTGCGCCAAATTATCTCTGATAACGGGTACCGTCGACTTCAATTGGTTTGTTATGGTCGTTATGTAAGGACTTTGGTCGCCCACGGCGTTTATGTTTTGCCATTGTATCTAAAAAAATATACGATTTTCTTTTTTCAATAACTGTGACTCTCAAGACAGGATTTCGGTTACTGCGCATGCGTTAGTTTTGATGGTTTTGGAACATACTTCGATACGTCACTAGATTATTCGACAATTGTCAAAAGTTTAGGGTTATGTCTATTTTTTTTTTCTAAAACCTAGTTGATTGGGTGAAAATTTATCAAATTGTGGATTAACATTGTAGATTTTCTAAAAATAATTGTGCAGATTTATTGTGGACACCATGAAGACTGTTTAATGGCATTTATAAACCACTCTTAATTTTATTAACAAATTATGAAGAAAAATACAAGTAGTTACCTATGGAATAGCACTCCCTTACTTCTCCCGGACATTTTTCCACAAACCGCACATAACCGTGAATTATTTCCCATTTTTCACAGAAAAAAGCATAATTTTACAACGCAAAACACCGCAAAATGTAAATAAGAAACAAAGATGGCCTCCATCCACACGGCAGCTGTGTGTCCACATGACAAGAGACATGCCTGCGCACTTGAAAATTCGCGTCCACGAATTAAAATATGCCATTGTTTCCAAAGCCAGCTATGAGGGCTTCACTTTTCGTTGTATTTTTCCGAGGATTATACGATATACTAATGTTTGTTATTTAAAATATTGACAAATCAACAAATTTTGCATTTTACGTCAATCATGAATGTTTCTAATATCGCACCCCCGCTAAAAAATAGTCACAACTCAAAAAACATTGTTTTGAGAAAATCGCTGTTAAAGAATTTAGTTCATTAGAGAGATTCATTTTTCACTTACATGACAAAATACGAGTTAACATGTTATTTTATATCAACAGGAACCTATTAACTCAATGTAATTGGTGCAGTACGTTTCTCAGAAAAAATTATTTTTGTCGTTTTTAGTTAAAAAAAAAGACAAAAACCCGATATTGTGACACTTTTTTAGAACAAGGCATCATGACGTTTTAAATCAGGATGTCACGCAGGATGGTAAATAATATAAAAAAAGAAAACAAATAAAGAAGAAACTTTGTATTTATTTTTACGAGTTAAAAAATGCTGAATAACAACTGGGAATGTAATTATTCTTTAATAAATTCAAAAGATTTTTTTTCTTATTCTCCTTAATTCTAAGTACACTGAACAATTCGAAAAAACAGTCACAACACAAAAAAGAACAGTATTTTACTTGTTATATGGGTCAGATTTAATCAATAGTTCCCACGATAACCTTCACAACTCGAAATATGACTCTTTTCAGGATGAAACTCCACGTTCACGCTGTTATAAAGTCAAAAGTGACACTGTAAAGGAACGCATCCTCAGCTAAACTGGACAAAATAAAATTGTCGAAACATAAATGTGACGCTTTTATGGAAGAAAGTACAAGTTATTTCGATGATGGCGGCAGGTTTATCTCAATAAGGGCGATTTTTGAGTTGTGACTCTTTTTCAGCGGGTGTGCGATATGTTATCGAAGCTCTTAAAATATTGTTACGGCGGAGTTTAAAACTTCTTTCAGGAAAAAATATACGTTCCCGTTTCAAATTTGTAGTAAATCAAAGTTTAACCGTTTTTTTTTAATTCGCTGCATATACAGGGTGTTTCACGAATATCAAAACAGAGGGCTTTTTGGGTATTTAGAGTGCGAATTTGGAGAAACGCTCGGACACGTCGATTTTATTTGCGCGGGGGGCACATTGGGGCATCTTGAAATTTTTGTAGCACGAACTCCCTTCAAAGGGTATACTTTAGCCCTATATTTTGAATAAGAAAAGTGGGTTTAGTGATATCTTGTTTTGAAGGCCGTTTGAATGTCCTTACAACCGTATAAAAATTTCATTTAAAAAATCTATCCATTAGTTTTTGAGATAATTGCCTTTAAACTTTTAAATTTAACATAGACTGATAAAATAAAAAATTAATTAGAATTTTATATTTTTCGGATTTAATTTTTATTTTTATCATTCCATGTTAAATTTGAAAATTTGAAAGCAAATATCTGAAAAACTAATCGATTGATTTTCAAAATTTTTACACGGTTGTAAAGATATTCAAGAGAGCTTCAAAACAAGGTATCACTAGACCCACTTTCCCTATTCAAAATATAGGGATAAAATATACCCCTCGAAGGGGGTTCGTGCTACAAAAATTTCAAGATAGCCAAAAAGTGTCCCTCGCAAACAAAATCGACGTGTCTGAGCGTTTCTCCAAATTCGCACGAAAAATACCCAAAAATGGCTCTGTTTCGATGTTCGTGAAACCCCCGATATTATACAGGGTGTTCGGCACATGAACCGTCAAAATTTTGTTGGGTATTGTTGGGGTCATTTGTTACCTTTTCAACCTTGGAACTTGGGTCCTAAAAGTCACGGCTAAAGAGATATGAATTTTTAATTTTTTTTCTCAAATTATCCAAAATCCCACCTTTAAACCCTCGTAAGCTTTTTATTAATGTCTGGAAAAGCACCATTTTTTAAAAATAATTCTGTAATCTTATGCTTCCTCAACTAATTAATAGATTTGTTAAAATTGATGTACCAAAGGGACATACGAGGTTTTTAATTGAAGAACATTAGTGAGTTTGTGAAAGAAAATCAATTTCAAAATTAAAAATTAAAAAATTTTCATTTTCTTTTAAAAACTTCTCTAGTTGATTACCTTTCTAACGGTATGCTACACATTGATAGAAAAAAAAACATTTCTGCTTTAAAATACGGAAATCCCGTCAGAAGGGCGAGACTCGTTCGGAATTGGTAAGAAAAACAAATTGATGTTTATGATCGTTTACCTACTTAAACAAAAGTTAAACTTTTAACAATAATGTATTGTGTTTTTTATTTATAAATTTTGTTCGAAACGATCATAAACATCAAATTGTTTTTCTTATCAAGTCCGAACGATTATTGCCCGTCTCACAGAATATCCGTATTTTAAAGCAGAATTGTTTTTTTAATCAATGTGTAGCATACCGTTAGAAAGGTAATCAACTAGAGAAGTTGTTAAAAGAAAATGAAGTTCTCAAGTGTCGATACTTTTTTTAATTTTTAATTTTGAAATTGATTTTCTTTGACAAAATCACTAATGTTCTTTAATAAAAAACCTCGTATGTCCCTTTGGTACATAAATTTTAACAAATCTATTAATTAGTTGAAGTAGCATAAGATTACAGAATTATAAAAAATGCTTTTTCAGACATTAATAAAAAGCTTACAAGGGTTTGAAGGTGGGATTTTGGGTAATTTGAGAAAAAAAATAAAAAAATTCATATCTCTTTAGCCGTGACTCTAAGGACCCAAGATCCAAGGTTGAAAAGGTAGCAAATGACCCCAACAATATCCAAAAAAATTAAGACGGTTCATGTGCCGAACACCCTGTATATTACTCTATGATTTGCTGTTTTGTATAATTATAATTTGTATGATTTTTTGTTATAATTTTCTCCAATACTGTATAAAAATGTACCTTGCTCATTGATGTTAAGCCAGTTTCACACGCATTTTCTAAATCCTGCACTAATAGTTGAATTGACGTCGATATGACTTTGTGAAAGTGGTCCTGCTCTTTTGACAGATCGAGTTTATCCGCCAAATCTGGTTCGATTTTCTCTTTAAGTTTGTCCTGCAGTTGCTGCGTGGTTTCTAGACAATACTCGGCTGTGGTTAAAATGCAGCAGATTTTTGTTTGGTCCTCTTTGGTAAATCTAAAAGTATATTTTTTTTACCTTTCTAGCCCGAGCAGCAATGATTAGAGAAGGGATTGTTTTGATAAAAAAAAATTGGGATAATATGTGTTGGATCTTAATTTTAAGAATTTGTGTTCAATCAAAGTGTGGGTCATGGATTTCTCAGGAATAGGGGTCCAAATTGAAATTGTTGTGAAAAGCTTTACCTATTTTTGATTCTATGCCCAGTGTCATGTGTTGACGTGACATACGTCAAAAATGCGAAAAAAGGCGAGATTTCGCCCCTTTCCATCTTTGACCATCATCACACACGCGGCCCGGAGCTCCGACGACCTCGAACTTGTCTCCTGTGCCGAGATTTGTTGGATAATGGCTGAGTTGAGCACTTTTTGTAGGGCATAGAATAGGGAAAATGGGATTATAAGGGTTCGGGATTTTTAGTAAATTTTTAGCAATAAATAAATGTGTTTAGTGAACAGTTGCTCAATATGTATTTACCCGACCTGAGACCTGAGGGACAAATTATGTCACGGTCATGGGTACTGTTTTTCGTTTCATCTGCCTGCCTTTTGTTTTTACTCTGATAGTTTTATTTGTATTCGGTAGATGTCGCCACTTCTTTAAAAAGCACACGCTATTAGGGTTTCCCACAGTATGCCATAGAGAAATACGAAAATCTTTTAAAAAGTTGGATACAAACAAAGCATGGCATTCCCGCGATAGTACTCAAAAATTGTGCTAATGAACTCACCCCAACTTTCGCTAAATTATTCACTTTATCTTACAGGTAAGGAGTATATCCATCGTCATCGAAGTCTGCCGCAGTACAACCCATTCCAAAGAAAGGAAAAAAGACAGATCCGTTAAACTATAGACCAATTGCTCTACTTCCGGTGATATCAAAAGTAATGGAAAGAGTTGTGAACAATCACCTAACCAAGTACTTGGAAAAGTACAAAATTATCAACAACAAGCAATACGGATTTCGAAAATATAGGTCAACTGGCGATCTACTTACATACGTCACTCACTAATGGCAAAAAGCGATAGAGTTGCGGGGTGAAACTGCCTTAGATATATCTAAAGCATTCGATAAAGTCTGGCATGAAAATCTGCTCGACAAGCTCAAAGCAATGGGATTGTCGCCGAAACTTTGCACTTGGTTTGAAAGTTACCTTAAGGATAGATCCATTTATGTTGCACTGGATGGTCAGAACTCCAACTTTTACCAAATAAATGCTAGTGTACCACAGGGAGCAATCCTTTCGCCAACACTTTTTCTGATTTACATAAATGACCTCATAGATAAAACAGTAAATCCACTTTATTGCTTTGCAATCATACCACACACATGTCTCTCCGCACGTGAATTCCATCATCTTAGACTAAATCAAATATCGCAGATAAATAACGACCTGGAGATAATAGAGGCTGGGGCAACAAAAACCTTGTATAGTTCAACGCGCAGAAAACCCAAGCAGCCCTGTTTTCAAAAAAGACCAGCACCGGTGAGCCAAACATCATGCTATCTGGAAGTGCTGTCACATTGCAGAGCCAGTTGAACATCTTAGGAGTCAATGCAGAGACCAACATGTATTGGCACAGTCACGTGGCAGATATAGCTAAAAGGGCGTCCCAAAAGCTTGGAGTGCTATTTCGTACCAGACATCTGTATACACCAAGCCAACTGCTGACACTCTACAAAGCCCAGATTCGACCAACTATGGAGTACTGCTCACATATATGGAGTGCGGCACCCAAACATACCTTAATGCTTTTGAACACCGTGCAAAAACGAGCTATCAAGCTGATCAATGACCCCGCACTTACCCGTAGCTTGGATAGTCTCGAACATCGAAGAACTGTGGGTGATCTGTCTCTCTTCTACAGGAATTATCACGGAAAATGTTCTGAAGAGCTGACACGTATGATCCCCGCGGGAGTAGCACCTACTAGGCGAACACGCCAAACAGACGGTAACCATCAATTTACTGTCAAAATAGAGGCACCAAGAACCTCATTATATCAGAATTCTTATCTCTGGAGAACAGCATCGTTGTGGAATGGACTCCCTGCGACAGTTTTCCCTGCAGATTACAACCTGAACCGATTTAAAACCAACATACACCAACATTTCAGCGCACTTGCCGCTCCTCGAGCGTGATAGGGATCTCCTTGCAAGTGCGCATAACCGTAAAAAAAAATTGCATAGTTATCTATCGTAAGATTAGATGTATATACCGTCTATCTACTTTTACAACAGTGTTCTGAAGTCCCTTAAGGACAAAACACTTAGCTGTCAATACTTAATAGGTGCCCATTAGATCTTGGACTCTCGTGGGTATATAATAGTTTGACACTTTTTACATATAGATGTAAAAACTGTCAACTTAAAAAAAATAAAATAAAATAAAATAAATGTTTATTTTCAATCTTTCAAGGTACAGCAATTTAACTTAACTAAATTGAATTAAAAGAATTGGAAATAGAAAAACAAGTGAAAATAAACAAAAACACATGAAGTGGTATTACCCACTTGTTGCGTAAAAGTCATTTGATTTTAAATAATAATCTAGTTTTATTTTTAACTGATTGGATTAAATTGTCACTATTGGGTTAGCTGGTCACTATCGGGTTAACTTGTCATTATTGAGTTAAGTTGTCACTATCGGGTTTGAAGAGATACTATCGGGTTTTTAAAGACACTATTTTGAAATTCACACATTTTGTGAAAAAAAGTATACATAATTAAAATGTTGGTTTTAATGAAACAAATTTTCAATTTCTATATTGGTCTTGTATATCCAGTTTTTTATTAAGAACTTATATTTTTTTAATTGTTTTACTTTTTTTATTTCACTAGGTATTAAGTTAAATAATTTTGGTACAATAGAACTTATGCATTTGGTTCCTATTACCTTATTCGACCTTAAGGTTTTTGTTTTTTGCTGCACAACGCTTCTAGTTCTATGTGGGTGGTGGTAAATCTCAATTTTTTCTTTTCTGTTAAAAATTCTTATGGCAATTTTTTGACAAAACAATTGCCTTATGTTTAAAAATCTAGAATCATCAAACAACTTTTCAGTTGGATATTTTAAGTTTTTATTATAGATTACTTTAATGATCCATTTTTGAGTGGTTTTTAGTTTGTTAATGTTAAACTCGTTGACTCCTCCCCACCCACAAATACCATAGGTCAAATGAGATTGAACCAGAGCATAATACAGTGTTCTAAGCTCCGGTAATTTAAGGTGCATTCTGAGACATTTAAATCTAGATATTAGGTATCTCAATTTATTAGTTAAGTGTTTTATTTGCAAATTCCAACGTAAATGTTTGTCAATTATAATTCCTAGGTATTTGGCAGACTCTGTGGATTTTACAGTACGCAAATCTGATATCTTCAAGCTATCTATTTCGGGAGCTCCAGAGGCATAAGAAGAGAATGTGATAAAATTGGTCTTATTTGTATTTAAAGTTAATGTGTTATAGTCAAACCAATCTTTAAGTTTTTTTAAATCTTCCTCAGCATTGTATTTTGTTTCGCACCAAGATTTAGTTTTTACAAAAAGAAAGGTGTCATCAGCGAAACTTCCAGCAATACCCTTTAAATCCAGCTCAAAGATATCATTCATATAAACAATAAACAACAGTGGACCAAGAACCGTGCCCTGAGGAATGCCGTATTCCACATTTTTCATAGAACTAAAATGTTCTTCAATTTTAACAGATTGTTTTCTATTATTTAAGTAACTTTTTATTAGTTCAAGGCACGAACCCCGAATTCCATGTCGTTCAAGTTTCTCAATAAGTTTTTTATGACACACGGTGTCAAACGCTTTAGCCAGATCAATATTTAGGGACATGATGTAAAAACTGTCAAATTTTTTAGGGACACTACCTATCACTAATATTTACCTGGGTATGTCGCCCTCCTTTAAAAGCGAAGAAAAATTTTGTATCAAGCCAGAAGTCGAAATCTGTTTGAAATCTTTTGTGAAATTTTGCACGGAACTCCCCAGGGATTGAGTTTCGATTTTTGGCAGGTTGTTCATTAGCAATTTGTCACTGTATTCGTGCAAGTATTTTTGAAATGTCCTGGTTAGGCTAAGCATCGATTGGCCTCTATCTAAAAAATTAGTTTATAAAAACTAAACGTGTTGTTTTACAAAATACAGGATTTTTAGCTCACACATATACTATACTATAGTAGTGTGAGCTATGGTGATCCTAATTTTTTCGAGAAAAAAGTTGCTCTGATTTCAAAATTTTTTATATATCTTTGCGTTTCAGATGATTTTGAAACTTTTTTGTTGCGCCGTCTGTCTGTCTGTCTGTATGTCTGTCTGTCTGCCTGTCTGTCTGTATGTATGTCTGTCTGTAACGACCAACCAAATAAAAGGGTGCAGATAGATTTAAAAAATTAGAGTTAATGTGAAAATATGGCGTGTGTGATATCAAACAAAAGGTAATTAAGTCTGGAGTTAAACAAAATACATTTTAATTTATTTAAAAAAAAGGGTGGGGGTATATTTCAAAAATTAGAGTTTAAGTGAAAATATGGCGTGTGTGATATCAAACGAAAGGTAATTGAGTCCGGAGTTTAACAAAATACATTTTAGTTTTTGTTTTTTTTTAAGGGTGGGGGTGGATTTCAAAAATTTGAGTTTAAGTCGAAACATGGCTTGTGTGGTTTCAAACAAAAGGTAATTTAGTGTGGAGTTGAATAAAATATATTTCAGTTTTTAGTTATATTAGCTCACACGCATGGGCGCACCCAGGGGGGGGGGGCGCTATCCCCCCAAGCCTTAGATTTTTTTACATATTTTCGACATATTTCAGAAAAAAACACAAAAAATAGCTTAAAATTTGACATCATGAGGCTTCGCCCCCCCCCCAAGACATATTCCTGGGTGCAAAACACAAAAAATAGCTTAAAATTCGACATCATGAGGCTTCGGGCCCCCCCCCCCCAAGAGGCCTCGGGCCCCCCCAAGACATATTCCTGGGTGCAAAACACAAAAAATAGCTTAAAATTCGACATCATGAGGCTTCGAGCCCCCCAAGAGGCCTCGGGCCCCCACCAAGACATATTCCTGGGTGTGCCACTGTCGCACGTTCAATATAACTATAGTACCTAGTGTGAGCTTAGGGGCCCATATATTGGCAGAGTATTTTAAATATTTATCCTACAGGGTTTTCCTGTATATTTTTACACCATATCTAAAATGTTTATTTGAACAGATATCAAAATATGATAAATACAAAATTTTCATAATTTTTTACGAAGTTTAAGAATGTAAAAAAATCGAAAAGTGTCGCAGACACACAGGTGTTGTGTGGCTGGATGCCATATTTATTGTTTATTTACATTTTGCGGTGTTCTGCGTTTGTCGTGTAAAATATGTGCGGTTTGTGGAAAAATGTAAGCGAGTGCCATTCCATAGGAAAGTACTTATATTTTTCTTTATAATTTGTTGATGAGTGGTTTATAGATGCCATTAAATACTCTTCATGGTCAAAGAAGAAAGATGGAAAACGTGCTGTGTGTGGATCGATAAAAATCAAAACGAATTTTATACTTCACACAAAGGTATGTGTGTGTTTCACGTCGTCAGTAGAGAACAGCAAACCCAGGTAAGCCAATTTTAACCAAAACCAACTCCTATATATGAAATACTCGCGACGGTGCAATGTGAGTAAACTACAAGGTGTAGCGCCATCTAGCGGACTGGCTCGAGCACTCGAAAGTTTGTGTGAAGTATAAAATTCGTTTTGATTTTTATCGATCCACACACAGCACGTTTTCCATCTTTCTTCTTTGCATATGCTTCGGGCAGTACGGCCTTTTAGTTGCTACGTGATTACGTGGTTTTAATACCACATTAATGGACGAAACTTGTCATAGATGGCGCTTCGGCGTCTCAGACAAGACGATGCCAGTGTGCTTAAACTTTCGAGTGCTCGAGCCAGTCCGCTAGATAGCGCTACACCTTGTAGTTTACTCGCATTGCACCGCCGCGAGTATTTCATATATAGGAGTTGGTTTTGGTTAAAATTGGCTTACCTGGGTTTGCTGTTCTCTACTGACGACGTGAAACACACAGAAACGTACGTCTAGATATGCAACCTTGTATAAGTAGGAAAACAACCAAAATCAACTCTTCCCTCTCCTTCTGACACTCGCAAGTTGGGCACACATACCTTTGTGTGAAGTATAAAATTCGTTTTGACTCTTCATGGTGAATGAGCAATTTAATAAATTTTGACCCAATTAACTAATTTTTAGAAAAAAAAATAATAGACATCCTTAAAATATTATCATATCACTTACCTAACTGATGACACTGGATCATACTTTTCTTGTAAAAAACGAACAAGTCTGGACAAGACGGTAAGATAGCCGCTTGAGTCTCAGTTGCCTCTGTTGGTTTAGTTTGTTTCTCATCTTGAACGAATCTGTCAATCAGATCTGACAGGTTTCTGTCAATTGATTCGATGTATATTTCCAAGTGGGATATGAAACATTTACCTAAAAAATGTATAAACTATAAAAAACAGATTATTGTTATTGTATGACATTTAAGCTTAGGTATTTTATTCAAGAATAGTATTAAAAAGCTTAAATCCAGAAAAGCTAGCGGACCTGGAGAAATATATGCTGAAATGCTCAAATATGGATTAGAGAAACTACTCGAAAATCTCACATATATTATCAATCAATGCATAAACGGACATCCAGTACCTGATGATTGGAAAATTGCATTCATATCCTCAATACATAAAATAATTACAAAGGAATTTCAGTAACCAGTACTCTAAGTAGATTGTACGGTAGGATTCTTAGAGATCTAATAGAGAATGATTTTCATGAACAAGAAGAAGAAGAGCAAAGTGGGTTTCGTGCAGGCAGATCTTGTAGTGATAATGTTTTTTGTCTTAAACAAGTAATTGAGAAAAGGAGCGCCAGACCAGAAATATAGAGACTCATGTTACCTTTGTGGACCTACAAAAAGCATATGATACCGTTCCAGTAGAAAAATTATGGACAGTGTTAGAGCAGACTAATATTAATCATACATACATAAAAGCGATAAAAGAACTATACAAAGGGTCAAAATCTAAAATTAAAATTGGTATTCGACTTTCAAAAGAATGCCTGGTCCTCTTTTTAAAATATATATCGCAGTAGCTCTAAAAAATTGGAAACGTAAAGTGCACGGTATTGGAATACAACTTAACGACCGATTTACCATATACACACTACAGTTTGCTGACGACCAAGTAATTGTAGCTAATGATAAAGAAGACATGGAGTATACGATGAGAAAGTTAATGGAAGAATACCAAAAGTGGGGATTAAAAGTGCACGTGGACAAGACACAATAATTATGTATTGGAAACAAATCCAGTGAGTTAGAACTAGACAATGGACAAGTAATGTCTCCATCCAATGAGTATGTATACTTGGGTGTCACATTTAATAAGACAGGAACAGACTGTAAAGCACTGAAAAAAAGAATAGTAAAAGCAAAAAAGGTTATTGGATGTCCTAACAGTATTTTATGGAGCAGAGAGGTAAAAAATAATATAAAATTTAACATATATGAAACAATGGTGAAAAGCACGCTGTTGTATGGAATAAAGACTTGTCGCGTAACAGAAAAATACACAACAAAAATGGAAAGTGTCGAAATGGATGCAATAAGAAGATCAATGAGAATATCTAGAAGAGATCACATAAGAAATGAGATCATAAAAAAAATAATGGGAATCGAGGGAAGCATAACGGATGACATCACTAAAAGGCAACTGATATTGTACGGCCATGTACAACGGATAAACGACGAAAGATTACCAAAGCAGGTCCTAGAATGGCAACCAATAAGGCGCAGAAAAAGAGGGCGTCCTAAACTAGAATGGCAACATCCAAAGATCAATGAGTCAAAAAATCTGACAGAAGATGATTGTCAGGATCGAAGGAGGTGGAGAATAGGCGTCGGACAACGTAGAAAAACGCTCTAAACCGACCTAATAAAAATAAAAAAAATTATTCAAAAATACACACACACACGATTTTATAAAAAAAAATTACACCAAAAAGTAAATTATAATTTGGCAGATTTCTGTTTACAACAGTCTAGATTTAACATTAGCATTAATGGCACAGTATATATCTTTAAGTTCGATATAAAATCGTGACGCGATCATTAAGTAAAAAGAAATCCCTTAAAAAATAGACTGTTGTTCTGTGGACTGGGTTTATCCATACATGGATGACTAAAACTACAGTCGAGCCTCTATAACTCGAACTTAAAGAGACAACCAAAACAGTTCGAGTGATGGAGAGTTCGACTTATAGAAATTCGAGTTAAAGAGGTTAAAATACATATAAAAAGTGCAGGAATCACTTAAAAGGTTAGAGTTATAGAGGGGTTCGGGTTATAGAGGTTCGAGTTAGAGAGGTTCGACTGTATTTAAAAAAATACCTATTAATCCATTAAAAGGTGAACAAGTCATGTCTGAGTCATCAATTTGTCGAGGTTTTTGCTCTTCATTTTTTTCTACAACGCCCTCTGAGTTCTCTTTTAAGGTTATACCAGTGAATCTACAAAGAAATTAAAGACGAAAAATTCGTTAAAGTCATACCATTTGAGTTTCAAAAAAATTGTTTCTTAAAAAAATTAAAAAAAAAAAGTTTGTTTTTTCGAAAAATCATATAAAAATAAATAAATAAAGGTTTATTTTCAAACTTAACTAAATTAAAAGAAGTGAAAATAGAAAAACAAGCAAAAATAAACAAAAACACATAAAGTGGCATTACCCACTTGTTGATAAATAGTATATTACATAACAAGAGAAGAAAGTAGTAGTAGTGACAAATCTCACACGAGCGTGACTCTTGTGAGCGAACCGTTAGCCGAGTGAAACAACACGCGAGTGTAAGAAAGTTAGGGTTCTACTACGTTATACCTCGCTCGTCAAAACGCCCTATATAACAATTTTTTTGTATGGAAATGATTCTTTGGACTATTTTTAGTCGATTTAGATACGGGAAATTAAAAAAAAAAGTATGATTTTTTTTTTAAATAATTTTTTAAAAAACGTTACATAGTGATTTTCTCTGACTTGTTTTGGTTGAAAAAAATCAATTTCTATCACTGCATCGTCAAATTCTCGACATAAATTTGTAAATTAGCTTAGGATTAATAATTTAACAATTTTAAATTAATTACATACCTAGATTTTCGTGTTTTTTCGCGGTTTTTTCACATAATTTGAAAATTTGTACACTTGACCTTCCCACAGATGTTTTGACACATTGATAGAAATTTTTTGCTGGGCCAACTGTTTCCGGGTCATTCGGCCATATCAAATTTCCCAATTCAATTTGCTTACGCTGACTTACCCTCAGATGCACCGTAAGCACTTAAGCGCGATCATGGGTTTAATCGCGATTAAGTCCTTGTTGCTCACATACAAAACAACAAAGATTGAAAATGGATTAGCAAAGCCTTGTTACGGGGCATCTGAGGGTTAAAGGCCCAAATTATAGGAAATTATTTATTTATATATTCACCAAGAATCGGCGCAGCCGATTCTTGGTGAATGTGCGGTACGGTTCGGTTCGGTTCCATTCAGTTCGATTCGGTTCGGTTCAGTTCGGTTCGGTTCGGTTCTGTTCGGTTCTGTTCGGTTTGGTTCGGTTCGGTTCGGTTCGGTTAGGTTCAGTTCGGTTCGGTTCGGTTCGTTTCGGTTCGGTTCCGTTCGGTTTGGTTTAGTTCGGTTCGTTTTGGTTCAGTTAAGTTGCGTTCGGTTTGGTTTTAGGTTAGATTTGTTGGGTCTTAAAGTAATTCAGCAGGAGTCAGCGCAGCCGACTCCTGCTGAATTACTTTAAAACACAACCAACCTAATCTAAGATCGACCCAAACCGAACCAAACCGAACTGCTGAATTTCTGTAAATCATCATTTTCATAATTGTTTCTGCATTTTTTTCATTATAAATGCTCAATAGTCGATTTTGGACGATTTTACGGAGTCAAAAATGCGCGACAAATTAAAATGTTGGAGTAAAATATAAGGTCGAACGTTAGATTTCAAAAATATGGTGTAACCATTTTTCTATGCGTAAATACATTTCTAAAAAACCATAACTTTTTATCGCTTCTTGCCAGACAGTTGGTCACCTTATTTTTGGCTAAATTACCATTTATTTAAAGCTCAGTCGATTGTGAGCCGTCCCTCTCTTTCTCGAAATACGTCAAATAAATTATTTCTATAGCAATTTGTGTATTTTTTTCTAATTTTTTAATTTTGAAATTTCTAAAAAAAATGCGAAAAATCCGCATTTTTTTTTCTTGAAAACAGTATAAAACGACCTCAACTTAACATTAAAAAAAGAAACACCCATTTTCAAGCATCGAGGTATAACGTAGTAGAACCGAAAGTTACTTTCTATCGAGTTGTGTACGCTATTTTTCCTACAAACAGTGGTAAACTAAACTAATATTTGTAAAAAATGTTGAACTCGTTGTTGATATGTATTTACCTTTTAAAAAGTAGGTTCTCAAAGCCTGAGGTTTTTTGAATGGCGAAAAGCAAGAGTTTGACATCAATTTCATTTTTTCTTTTGGTCATAATTTTGGACAGTTCTTCCCTCGTGTCATGACAGAACTGAACTGCAATACGTTCAGAAACCTCCCAGTTTTGTGGAAACATATTTCCTAAAAAAATATATTATCCAATACCAAATTAAGAACACAAGGAGAAAAACATCTTGTTCTAGACTGACAAAATACTGTTATAAGATTTATTATTATAGAAAATATTTTAAAATAATGCCACATGTGTTTTTCAAAATAAAATGGATAGACCGACCAATGCCAAACATGTCGGCACGCTTGTAACAGTCATTTTGTCCCAGTACTCATATATTAAAGACGTACGTGGCCCTACGTTGAAAACGTATTTTCTTCATAAAGTTTTCTAACCTAACCTAATCTCTCTTCAAACTCCAACAGATGTCGTTTGATCCAAGCGTAGCGCTTGTCAATCTTGTCAAGCCAAGCAGTGTCCTCGGTTTCTTGGAATAAATGGTGATACTCTTGCAATTGTAGGTTGACGAACCATTTTAGAAGGTCGCGTTTGACTTTCGGTTCTAGGATTGACACCACCAAACAGGCCTAAGAAGAAAGATACATATATACAGGGTGAAATGTTTAATTTTTGAGATATGGTATTTATCATAAAAAAATTAAATTCGGACCTGGATTTTTTTTTATTACTATTTACTATGGATGTTTTTATTGATGTGAGAAATTTCCAGTTTCGGACTAAATGTTTAACATAATTAAATATTTTTTTTAACCTAAAAACAAAAAAATATTACATTTTTATTATTTTTTAATGAAACCTATCAAAATCGTAATTAAAAAAATTCAGGTCCGTATTTATTTAATACCATATCTCAAAAACCAAAACAATATTTTTTAAAAAATGACAACTTCATTATTTTCTTCCAAAAAAGTTGCCACAAAAAGGTTTTTACAGAATAAAAATATCTTCCAAAATGAGCGAGATATAAGGGATTATTAAAAATGCAATTTTTTCAGAAACTCCCTGTATTAGCGAAACTACGGGGTATAGCAAAAATCTGATTACACCATATTTAAGGGCTCAAAAAAAACAGCACGGTAAGGTGCAATCAGAAAATCGATATCCTTAATAATAACCAAGTTTCCCATCTAATCCCATCGAAAATGGGACACACTGTACCATTAGTTCTGGGACACTGTATATAAATAGGATCGTTTCATATTAATCGACCAAAGCTTCGACATATCACGGTACATTCATTCTACCCATAAAAAAGATGACTGATGATTTTCTGTTTTTTTAAATAAAATTTTTTAAATCAAAAAAACAGCTGGCCCAAACATGTACTAACAAAAATTAAAATATCTCGAGAACTACCTAAGCCAGTGTAGTGATATTGGGCTTATTTGAAAGGTCTTTAAAATACCTGTTAAATGAGGTAGTAGTTCTTAAGGTATCTTAACTTATTGTAGGACATGTTTAAGCCAAATTGGCAATTTTTTTTATTTTTAAAAATTGATGTAAAAAAAACTACTTATCGGCAAAATATTTTGTGTGTTTACGTAAAATGTCTTTTAATTTGACACCCCACAGACCATCACTTACAGCTTGTAACTGTTTAGTTGGTATAGAGCCCTTATTGTTTCCTTGGAATGCTTCTTTAAAATCGTGATTGATTTGTTGTGCCAACTCAAAGTGGATGGACTTTACTTCATCACTCAATTTTTTTACTTGAGGTATGTCTGAGTAGTTTTCAAAGTGAGTCATCACCTCACTTATGGCCTGAAGAGGAAGGGCTATTTCTCCATATAATCTAGAAATCAACAATATAGTGACGTTAACAACCGGAAATGTTCCACAGTACAAGTCTAATTTTTACAAAATATGATGAGTAACAGGTTGAATTTTCATAAATAGTTTTCCGAGACTCCTTCCCCTGCGAAAATTCTTGAAAGTGATTCCTAACAAAGTGTGCAGGCGCCAAAAAGATTCTTAAACTTAATAAAAAATTATGAAAATTTGGTATTTATCATATTTTGATATCTATTCAAATCAATGTTTTAGATATGGTGTAAAAATATACAGGAAAAGCCTGTACCGAGGGGGACACTACTGAAATAGGTGTACAAATATTGTTTAAAATACTTTTATATACATTAAAATACTTTTAAATACATTAAAATACTTTGAAGTACATTAAAATACTTTGAAATACATTGAAAGACATTGAAATACATCAAAATACTTTAAAATACATTGAAATACATTTAAATAACAAAAAAAGTGAAATCCATGTATTTCAGGAATAGTGTCCTACCCCTCAGCCTGTACTGTAGACTACAAAAGTGCTGAATAAAATGTTTAAAAATAGTGTTTACCTTTTTTGTGTTAAATTTTTTAAGGTATCAACCCCTCCAACTAGCATGTGCAGATGATTTAAGGTTGTTATAGCCAAAGTCAGGTTTCTTTTGGCACAATCAAGTTGTTTTATATCTCTGGTAATCTCCCTAACCTGCATTAATAAAGAAAAATAACAGAAAATACAGTATCAGCCAAAACTAAAGAAACTCCTTAATATTCTGCTCTTGTACCAATTATCAAAAACCAATTGATATATTTCGGTAGTGCGTTTCTGTCAGGTTTGAAAAACGTTTTTCTGTGTAATTTTTAGCAAAATGATAAATGTTATTTGAAAAACATTGACATTAAATTTATTTGAGAGTAGGCGTTCTAGTGTGTAAAAGGCACTTTAAATTCCGTTACATAATTGTTGTGAATTTTTTAGGAAATATATAACTTTTACGTCTCTTTTTAATGGTACTTACTATTCTTGCCTAAAATTACACACAAAAAAGCTTTTTTATTTTTTTTTTAAACATGACAAAAAGGCACCACATCATTTTGTGGGAAAATCACCTAAACATGTGAAATGAGAACTGGATTAAAATTTTAAAATGCACCACTTGTTCTTTGATAGTTGGTGCAGGATCAGATTTCTATAGAATTTTAGGGAGTTGTTCTACGTTTATATTTTTATTTTATTACTAAGTTTTAAAAATTAATTAAAAAATTAAAATATAAAAAACAATAATAATTTTTTTAAAATAAAATATTGTTAGTGTGATATTTCATTTTCAAAGAAATTTTATGCTGATTTTAAAAATTGAATAAAAAGAGGGTCATTATAAGGGGGAACATCAAGGGATGATCAGCTGCCCACAGTAGGTGTACAAGTTTTTCTACAGGACCCCACAGGACTATACAGGACTACCACAGAACTCTACAGGACTTCCACAGGACTATGCAGGACCTCGAGGGTACTGGCGCCTAAGGGGTGCCCGAAGCATGATTAAGTACTAAGGCCGGCAAAGGCAAATCGGTTTTCAGCCACAGGACTATACAGGACCCCACAGGCAGGACTATACAGGACATGTACAGGACCAAAAATTTATTAAAGTCCTGTAGGACAGTGTACAAATTTGGTTCAACTCATCACCCCTAGGGGAACATACAATACACACCTGATTTGTATTACCTTGCATTACCCCATATAAATTAACATGGTATTACTGGCAATACATGTACAAATTTCAGGTCAGTTGTTACCCTCTTATGTCATTTTAATAAAAAAATGCCAATTTTTATCATATCTCTAAGTGTCTCCTGCTAGAAATACCCCAAACCTCCCAAAAACATAGTAGGTATCTGGGACCCCACATACAAAAATTGTCTACAGGACTATACAGGACACTACAATACACTACAGGAGTAACATTTTATTAAAAAATCCTGTAGGATGGTGTAAAAATTTAGTTCTGCTGTTCACATGTCACCCTTTACATTGTTTAGGACTTTCCAACTCATTTATACATACCATCTCTTCAGACTTTTCTGCCCTTTCCTTAATATCCCTGATATGTACAAACAATTGCTTGATAGTCTTCTGAGACTCATCCAGAGCCTTCTTGCCTTCTTCATTGGCCTCAATTTGACTTCTGATCACAGTTGATATCTCATTATCAATGGTAGTGATTTGATTCTCCATTTTGATCACTACTTCATCAATATTTGACAACGATTGTTCAGTGGGAAACAAGGAGTTAATGTAGTCAATGCTGTTGAAATCAGGTTCATCAAGGGCATCTCTTTTCGGTAACACCTTAGGAAAAATTGATATTGTTAGTACATAAAAAATGCTTAGAACATAAAATTCATTCTAATGCCTTGTATAAACCTATATAATTTTAAACTCTTCATTCTTTTGATTCCACTGCTAAAACTAAAATAACACTGATAATTTAAGGAAACTCTACACACCTCGTCAATGGCCTTCTGCACTTCAGGAGGAAAACTAATAAAAAATTCGTCTTCCATTTCGTTATCATCTTCCATTTCCATTTTTAAATATCTTCCAAAATTATCCCAGAACACTAAAAAAAAATTGCACTGTTTATGTTTACTTAAAATCCAAACAGCTGCTTTTCGTAGTTCAATCGCACATCTAGTTCGAAATGAGCATGCGCGACTCAAACAGGTGGCAACGTCATACGTAAACAAAAATGTCGTGATCGCCATATTGTTTTTGTTATGATTAGTGTTTTGATTCAGGATATTTTCTATAATTAATTTTAATTGCTGGCAATTAAAAAAAGAACAATTTCCAAGTGTGTATTATTTTTTATGAAGTTTGTTTTTTAGTACAAGAACAATATAACCTATAAATTAAATCAAGTAGTGTTTGAAAAATGGGACAGCTTGTTCCATAAAAAAACTGGTATTCAGGTAAACTAGGTAGAGATTTTTCTTTCCTTTTATAAGCTTAATTTAGTAATCTTTTAATACATAAAAATGTGAATGTTTTTGATAAAAATAAACTTAATCTCTGTCCCTCCCACTATTTAAGAGTTTATGTTTATATTTGCTTATGCATATGCGTAAATTAGCTGTTAAACCATTCATTTGGTTAGGGTCGCAAATATTTTATGTTATACTTTTCTTTACAGGTTCTTATGTAAGTAACAAAAAAGACCAGAATGTTTCGATTTCTGAGTGGAAGAAAACCTAGGAACCAGGGTTCC
Source organism: Aspidapion aeneum (assembly GCA_963576565.1). Taxonomy (NCBI): domain Eukaryota; kingdom Metazoa; phylum Arthropoda; class Insecta; order Coleoptera; family Brentidae; genus Aspidapion; species Aspidapion aeneum. The sequence goes on along the minus strand of OY755046.1, from coordinate 60,904,262 downwards.
AATTCCACTGGCAAGAGTGGTAGTCAGAAGAATACCAATAAGAACCTTATACAATGTAAGGTTATTTTGCTGGATGGTACTGATTTGTCAGTGGAACTCTCGGTAAGTTTAGAAAAATACATGTAGATAGTTTGTTTCAAAGGTTTTATTTTTTAAATTGATATTACTCTTGTGGGCGTTTTTTAACTAAAAGTTTCAAATTTCACTATTAATTTGTTATTTTGTAGTTTAGTGCATAAATAATTTTGTAGCATATTGCCAAATATGTATGTCTTTTAAAATAATAAAATTCTCACCCACTTACCTCATGATCTCTTTAAATTTTCCCACCATTCATTAAATACAATAGATGTGCCTATATTTTTATTCTAGGTCTTTCTCATTTACAAGAAGAATACCTAATTAATCTTCTTGATACTATTACTTTTTATTTTGTTTATAATTATTAAGCAAAGTTATGAACATTTAGAAGCCTATATTTCTTTCATACTGTGAAAAGCCGCGTGTTTATTAATTTGATACTACAGAAAAACGTTTATCTCAACCTAAAGGCGGTTTAAAATAATGTATAATGTAGTGTTCTTACAACTACATTTTTAAATTAATTAATTGTATTAAAATAAACTACTTGATTTATAAATTCGACTTTGGTATGTCAATTTAGAAAGATTAACTGTCAGTTTCCAATGGAGAACTGTCAGAATAGTGCCCGGTACTATTACTGCCTGGTTTTATTTGCAATAAGTCCCTAATTTTAAAAAAACTTCCTGAATTCAAAAATAAAATGGCATAAAACGCACTTTGGTTAGTTGCGAGATATGTGACAACATTGTGCACTGGAGTTGCACGGCGTGATTCTAAACGCTGCACTCACAAACCGCTTCCAGCGTTCAAGAATACGACATTTTCATTCCCGGGAGAAAAAGTGAGTTTGATTTCCCGGGAACATTCCCGGGAGCACTCCCTTCACAAACTTTGAAGAATATGGCTGCAGGACTCCACAGGACACTATGCAGGATCCTAAAATACACTACAGGACCAAGTCCTGTAGGATGGTGTACAAATTTGGCTCAGCTGATAATATTTTATTTTATCCAATAATATGGTGAGAGCTTTTAGTTTTGAGATATTTACTAATTTTTATTTCTTGTTTTTCAGAAAAAAGCAAAAGCTAGGGACTTATACAAGCAAGTTTTTTATTCCCTGGACTTAATAGAGAAGGACTACTTTGGACTTCAGTTTATGGATGCCAATCATGTGAAACATTGGCTAGATCCAACCAAAACTGTTAAAAAACAGATCAAAAGTAAGAAAATGCATCTTTTGTTTTAAAAAATGAAAATACTGGGTTGTTTTATGATGTATCAAACTTAAAATCATGACTTTTTGAAGGGATATCATTAAGTCACAGCAAGCCAGAAAATTGCTTTTATTATGGTTTCTCTAATAAAGAACCCAACTGTCAAATCGAATTTCATTTAATGTGAGTTCTTGAAATATTATGTAATACTTAAGCCAAGATTTCAAAAAAATCCACTTTCTAGAGGCATTTTATATTGCTGAACATCCTGGTTGACACTTTGAAATGTTGACAGGGGCTGGAATATTCAAGATGGTGGCCAACATAGCGACGAAATTTTAAAGTGCCGCTCTAAAGCCCCAATTGACACAGGTGTACATATTAGTTATAAGATTTAAAACGAAATGTTTTCTTTATGGAGCATTTGAGTTTAATGTATAAAAAAAATTTGCAAGTTTATAATTTTTTTTATTACAAAGCAAATACCTCATTCCTCTGGTGTAGTCTCAAATCAAATATTAAAAACTCAGATTGAAAAAAATATCCTAATAAATAATATTTAACCAAGTCTTAACTATTTATCAAAAAATTGATAAAACTTAAGTTTGCAGTCATATTTTAGAAAATCCGAATTTACATTTTCTCAGGAAAATTTTACAATTTTAAACGTGCTCCATTTTTAATAACAAAATATTTGTGAATACCACCGGTTAATTTCTCGAGAAAGAGACGGCCCTGGATATCTAATTTACTTGTGAGGGTGACAAGTTGTGACAGATAATGTCAACTTTAGTTTGGTTTAAGTTATAGATCTTTTTATTTTCGGCAGAAAATCAGTTTTTTTCAGAGAAATCAAAAAGGAACGCTTCAATTATCATTCCTAAGTAAATATTCGACTGATATCAATAGTATAATATTTTTGTTGATTGTTTTAAAATTATAAGTATAGGAACTTTGTTTATATAAAACTTAAGTTAAGTAGTCTAAATAGATTTTGATTTAAATTGGAAAACCATTAAAAAAACTCATTCCTCTGGTATTCATCCCTCTGGAATTTTTATGCAATAATTCCTAAAATTCGGGAAAATAAATGTTTCTTAGCTTACACCTAATTAGTTACATAAATTTAAAAAAACAAAATTATTTACTGTGCTGTACTGTTATTTAAAGGCAATAAACAAAAATGATATCCATATAGCCCACTTTTGGTAGAATCATCCATATATATTTTTTTTCCATGATTTATTTAAAAATATGTGTTATACTTTATTATAGTCAATAAAAGTTTCTTTAAAATGATGTATAACATGGTCGGATTGGTTTCACAATTAAAACCTTAGAAGCGTCCTTAAAATAATTCAATTTTTAAAAATCAGGTAGCAAGCCATTGACAGGTTAAATTTGATAATTTGAAAGCAAATATCTCAAAAACTAATTGATGGATTTTCGAAATTTTTACACTGTTGTAAAGATATTCAAGAGAACTTTAAAACAAGGTATTACTAGACCCACTTTTCCTTTTTAAAATAAAGGAGTAAAGTATACCCCTCGAAGGGGGTTCATACTACAAAAATTTCAAGACAGCGAAAAAGTGTCCCTTTCGCAAACAAAATCGACGTGACGTGAACCGAACCCAAAAAGGCCTCTGTTTCGATGTTTGTTAAACACCATGTATAAATGTACACAGTATAAACCAGTTGTTCATTTACTTTCTAGTTGGTCCTCCTTACACTATTCGCCTCAAAGTAAAGTTCTACTCATCAGAGCCGAACATGCTGCGAGAAGAATTGACCAGGTATCAGTTCTTTTTGCAACTCAAGCAGGACATCTTAGAGAGCAAATTGGACTGCCCACCGGAGACTGCAGTGAAGTTGGCCGCACTAGCTTTGCAATGTAAGTAATTTGCCGTACATTGGTCCTTCGAGCCGGATCTTTAAAACAACTGGAACAACTTTATGATTAATTTATTGTATTCGTCTGTTTAGCTGAATTGGGCGACTATGATGAAACTCAGCACACCGCAGCCACCGTTTCAGAGTTCCGATTTGTTCCAGACCAGACTGAGGAGATGGAAATCGACATTTTGGAGGAGTTCAAAAAAACTCGTGGAATGTCCCCTGCTCAGGCCGAACAGGCCTATTTGACAGAGGCCAAGTGGCTCGAAATGTATGGAGTGGACATGCACACTGTTTTGGTAAGAGATTTTTATGTAACTAATTTGTTGATTCCCATGTATGCCAAATATTAGGAAAAAACTACAGGGTGATATTTTTTCCGGGGACATTCGCCTTTTTTCCCCAGAACTTTTTTGTAGTAAGCCACTGGCAGATTCAAAAAGATAAAATGAATTCCTTGTTTTATTCAGAAACTTTTTGATCTCTTGCAATTTTTTGTATCTCTAACCGTTTTTGAGAAAAATGTCCCTTGTCCAATCTTTTATGTTGTGAAACTTTATTAGTTTGAAATTTCGTCTTTTTTACTTATTTCTTTTTTTTAAGGGCAAGGATGGCATGGAATACAAACTGGGCCTAACTCCGACTGGCATTTTAGTATTTGAAGAACCTAACATCAAAATCGGTTTATTCTTCTGGCCGAAAATTAGCAAACTCGAATTTAAAAAGAAGAAACTCACTTTAGTGGTAGTAGAAGATGACGACACGGGCCAAGAACAGGAACATACATTTGTGTTCAGGTTAGTCTTGTCGAGTTGTTTAGTTCTAGTAGTAGGGGAGGCCGTGGAGCTTTTGGGAACTTTTCTTTGTCAGCAAACATCTATAAAACTGTTCCTTGATCAATTCTAAGCAAAATTTGTTTTTTCAGTAGGGGTGTTTTCCGATTGGTTTAGCTGCAATATGCAAAAAACCTACACGCTAAGTATAAAAAATAGTATCCTTAGAGTAAGAAAAAAAAGCGTGTCCTATTTTCGATAGGATTAAATGGGAAACTCAGTTGTTTTTAGAGATATCGATTTTTTGATTGCACCTTACCGTGCTTTTTTTTGAGCCCTTAAAAATGGTGTAATCAGATTTTTGCTATACCCCGTGGTTTCGCTAATACAGGGAGTTTTTGGAAAAATTGCATTTTTAATAATTCCCTGTATATCGCTTATTTTGTAAGATATTTTTATTGTGTAAAAACCTTTTTATGGCAACTTTCTTAGAGCAAAATAATGACAATTTTTTAAAATATTGTTTAGTTTTTGAGATATGGTATTTATCATAAAAAAATTAAATACGGACCTGAATTTTTTTTATTACTACTTTGATTAGTTCCATGCTATTATTACCTTAAAATGATAAAACTTTAATATTTTTTTGATTTAAGGTTAAAAAAAGCTATTTAATATTTGAAAAAAAAATTATAGTCCGAACCTGGAAATTTCCAACGTAATTATAAATTAAAAATTGCAAGACACACTAGTTGAACGATTTTTAGTTTATCTGTTTTGAAATGTTAATTAAAAGATTTATAAATAAAGAAAAAAAACGTTAAAAAGTTACCAAATTAATATCATAGTAATTATTTGATGATGACTCATGAAATTTACTTCAATATGGAAAAACGAAAGCGTGGAATTGACATTGTCATTTTACTTGTTATTTTTGTGACTGGGTCACTTAAAATTATTCTAAAATGGCTAGAGATCGACCATATCCAGATTTTGAAAAATGTGATATGTTTGACTGCTTTATTCAAGCAACAAAATCCCAATATTTAAACGGCAGAAATATTTTAATGCAAAATGCGTTAAGAAAAATTACTCAAATATGCCAACAATGTCATACACATAATGGCAATCAGTTTGAACATTTATATCATTAAAGAATAATTAGTTATTATTTTTTGTAATTCGTTATTGTTTTGTATTTTTCGTGTCAAATAAATCTTTAAATTAACATAAAACCACTAGAAAATTTTAATGTATATTTACGTTGGAAATTTCCAGGTTCGCAATTTTTTTTAAAATTATTAAATATTTTTTTTAACCTTAAAACAAAAAAATATTAAATTTTTATTATTTTGTGATAATAATAGCATGAAACCAATCAAAATAGTAATAAAAAAAATCCAGGTCCGTATTTAATTTTTTTATGATATATATATATACCATATGTCAAAAACTAAACAACATTTTAAAAAATTGACAACGTTATTATTTTCTTCAAAAAAAGTTGCCATAAAAAGGTTTTTACAGAATCTTGCAAATTAAGCGAGGTATAAGGGATTATTAAAAATGCAATTTTTTCAAAAACTCCCTGTATTAGCGAAACTAAGGGGTATAGCAAAAATGTGATTACAGCATTTTTAAGGGCTCAAAAAAAGAGCACGGTAAGGTGCAAACAGAAAATCGATATCTTTAATAATAACCGAGTTTCCCATTTAATCCCATTGAGAATGGGACACGCTGTACAGCTTTCGAGCTGCCCACGGAAAAATAGAGGAGCTTAGGATCTCCTATGCTCCTTTTAGTGCACTGATCTAAGCAACTAATGCCATCTATTTGCAGGCTACACAATGAACGAGCGTGTAAACACCTATGGAAATGCGCCGTGGAACATCACACTTTCTTCCGCCTTACGGCGCCGGTGAAAGCGCCGTCGGCAAGGCAAAATTTCTTCAGAATGGGGTCGAGGTTTCGGTACTCGGGCCACACCGAGTACCAGAGTACCTACCAGAACCGAGCAAGGCGGGTCGTGCAACTCGAGAGAAAACCCAGCCAAAGGTAAGTGTCAAATACTCAAAGTCCTTCACTAATCAGCGTTGTTCTGACCTGAAAGACAGAAGAGCTGTCGTATGTCACGGATGGTTTCTTTTTTTTTCTTTGCAATCGATTTTTTAATCGATCGGTATATATGGCAGTTTACTCGCCTGCTCTTGTTTCTAGTTTCCCTTCTATCTCGGTAGATGGCGCTTCTTGCGAGGGTTCTCTCACTATAGACAAAGGATTAGAGACAAAACCGTCTAATTAACTTCACAAGGGTGTCACATTGACCAGTGTTGCTAGATGTACGATAATTATCGATTTTGTACGATAATATAACGAATGTACGATGTATGATAGTAGCTATGCGATAATGGCCTTTTGTACGATAAATTATAAATTACAACTAAAAATCCTATTCCAAAATATGTTATTATATTAGTCATGAAATCTTACAATATTTTTAAAGTCCCTGACAAACCTAAATATATACCGCTATAAAAATTTTGAAGAAATATAAACGTTTTTTTGTTTTTTATATTTATACCTATGACTACCCACATAACGTTAAATTAACGTTAAATTAACGTGAACAAAAATAACAAAGTTTTTTTTTACTTGAAAACAACCTCCTGTAATATTTATTTTGTTAGATCTACATGTTTAAAGATAACTTAAAAAAAAGGAGAAATCAAGCTATAAAAATGTACTTTTTGCTGAAGTTTCTGGTGCTGTGTATATAACGTGTTTTTTACTCTCGTTATTTTCATGTACCAAATTCACACTTGAAAAGTCCTCCACAACATGTTCTAAAACGCCACTAAATTAAGACTTCTCAAACCTACTAATTTTCTGCGTCTTTTTTGGTCACGTTTTTTTAATAACATTTTTTTAACTTAAAAGAGATGCGAAAGGAAGTTATAAAAATTCACTAGTTTAAGACTACAACATTTCAAGACAATTTTAAAGATGGCGCTCAAGGCAAGACAAAATATCTATATATATTATGTTTTTTTTAAACGCCAAACACGATTTTTTAACAGTAACACTGAAGTAAGTAAGTAAAAACACTTTCACAGTCTTTATCAGGTTAATAACAGATGCGTCGTGATCAGGGATCAGTTCCTTAACAGGCTTTTGGAGTTTAGAGGCCAAACCACTGCCTGATAGATTTCGTCAGTGAAAAATCCCGACAATAGGTGGCGCTGCTGCTAATAAAATGTCAAAAATGTTCGGTAGAAAAGCCATGCAAGTCGCGTTTTAATATTCGTGTAGAAAGGGCGTGAATCTAATGTGATTTTAACGTTGATAAAGATCACTTGAAACTAACGTAAAAACATTGCTGTTTTAATTTGATAATGGCGTTATTAAAACGCAGTTTTTAGCAACGTTATTTTTTATAACGTTAATGAATGTAAGCTTGCTTTTTAAAATCAACGTTTTTTTTCTCACGCCTTTTTTACGTGTTAAACACGTGATTGTGCTATGTGGGTATATATAGAATAATCATTTTATGAAAATAATACATTGTTTTTGTTCAATATAAAGATATGTAAATCAATTTTAAAGTATTTTTTAACCCCTTTTTCGATAATTTATTAAGCAGGAATGTTTGTTTTTAAGTATAGATATTTTGTACGATAACGTACGATAATTTTAAACGGCTCATGCGATAATTCTCTTAGTGACGTGTAGCAACACTGACATTGACCAAGCAGTGTTCTGAGGAGTCCCATACGAATCAAACAGTTAACTGTCAACACTTACTAGATATCCATTAGATCTTGGACCCCCGTGAGGTTAAGCTTTCGAGCTACTCACGGAAAAATATGAGAGAAACAAAAACTTCGTTTTACCCGATTAGCCACGAAAACTTGATTGATTTTTAAATTCACGGGTACTAAAATTCACGTTTGTCCTTCACTGTAAAATATATTTTTTTCTAATTTCCTCAGATAAAAACTGAGTTTAGTTTGTATTTAAAAATCGTGTTTTTATCTTAGCCCGCGCAGCAACGATTAGGCAAAGTATTGTTTATGTTGAAAAAAAAAAGATAATGCCGAAAATGTGTATCTTTTTTACCATCACGGGTCTATTTATTTTTTTAATATAGATATGGAAGAAGACAAAGTCACGTTCTAAGAGAGCGACAGAGACAGCAAGCAGCACAGACTCCTAGCGATGGAGTGTCGTCTTCTGCTCAGAAAAATTCTGAAACTAGTTTTCAACCTACGTCTTCTAGCAGGTATGTAAATAAAGTGGTCATTGTATTAAGCTTACCTTAAAAACATAAAACATACTCATTTTCACACTTAATACTATACTATTCGCGCAAAACTTAATATTATACTACGGGTCGCAAGGGCCAAATAAACGGCTTTACCCTGAAGGGGAGAAAACTAGAGATATCACAAAAAATTACCCCAAAGTTAAATTCGCCCCGTCTGGGAAAACACACATCTATTGAACTAAAACAAAGGAAAAAATCGGCAACACGCTAGAAGTTTACCTTCTTTCATTCAGCAGCAGTTCCAAAATTTTACTCGCGGCCGCGGTTTTTCTTGTGGTTGGAATTTTGGTCTTAAACTTAAAACCACGTGTGACTTCTTTCAGTGTCTTGTCGGAAGTGATTTCTTCAATCCCCTGTCAAACACAGGGTGGCGCTTCAAACTCCCAGCGTGTGTAAAACGCGCATGATTTTTGCCAAAATGATCAGGTGATTAAAAAGAAAATAACTTTCAACAAAGAGAGATATTATCACCTGATCGGAATTTTTCCCAAATAAGGAGTTTCTTTTTTTTGAAGGTTTTTGCTGAAAGCCCAAAAATATCAAAACAAACTTTAAGGTTAGGTTTTCCCAAAAGTTCAAAATAAAACAAAAACAAAAATAACTGGCAGCATCAAACAACTGTAGAATAATATACTAATAATAATTATTCACGACAATATTCCACAGTACACTGGTCTATTTTTTACGTGATGAGTTTAAAAAATAACAGGCTCAATTTTCATAAAAAAGTTTATTTGGCTAAAACCAAAAACGTTAGAGCATAAATATGGGGATTCTTACACGCGATACTTGAAGCCAGGACGGCTTTACCCTGAAGGGGAGAAAACTAGAGATATCACAAAAAATTACCCCAAAGTTAAATTCGCCCCGTCTGGGAAAACACACGTCTATTGAACTAAAACAAAGGAAAAAATCGGCAACACGCTAGAAGTTTACCTTCTTTCATTCAGCAGCAGTTCCAAAATTTTACTCGGGGCCGCGGCTTTTCTTGTGGTTGGAATTTCGGTCTTAAACTTAAAACTACGTGTGACTTCTTTCAGTGTCTTGTCGGAAGTGATTTCTTCAATTCCCTGTCAAACACAGGGTGGCGCTTCAAAGTCCCAGCGTGTGTAAAACGCGCATGATTTTTGCCAAAATGATCAGGTGATCAAAAAGGAAATAACTTTCAACAAAGAGAGAAATTATCACCTGATCGGAATTTTTCCCAAACAAGGAGTTTCTTTTTTTTGAAGGTTTTTGCTGAAAGCCCAAAAATATCAAAACAAACTTTAAGGTTTTCCCAAAAGTTCAAAATAAAACAAAAACAAAAATAACTGGCAGCATTAAACAACTATAGAATAATATACTAATAATAATTATTCACGACAATATTCCACAGTACACTGGTCTATTTTTTACGTGATGAGTTTAAAAAATAACAGGCTCAATTTTCATAAAAAGGTTTATTTTGCTAAAACCAAAAACGTTAGAGCATAAATATGGGGATTCTTACACGCGATACTTGAAGCCAGGACGACTTTACCCTGAAGGGGAGAAAACTAGAGATATCACAAAAAATTACCCCAAAGTTAAATTCGCCCCGTCTGGGAAAACACTCGTCTATTGAACTAAAACAAAGGAAAAAATCGGCAACACGCTAGAAGTTTACCTTCTTTCATTCAGCAGCAGTTCCAAAATTTTACTCGCGGCCGCGGTTTTTCTTGTGGTTGGAATTTCGGTCTTAAACTTAAAACTACGTGTGACTTCTTTCAGTCTTTTGTCGGAAGTGATTTCTTCAATCCCCTGTCAAACAAAGGGTGGCGCTTCAAACTCCCAGCGTGTGTAAAACGCGCATGATTTTTGCCAAAATGATCAGGTGATTAAAAAGAAAATAACTTTCAACAAAGAGAGAAATTATCACCTGATCGGAATTTTTCCCAAATAAGGAGTTTCTTTTTTTTGAAGGTTTTTGCTGAAAGTCCAAAAATATCAAAACAAACTTTAAGGTTAGGTTTTCCCAAAAGTTCAAAATAAAACAAAAACAAAAATAACTGGCAGCATCAAACAACTGTAGAATAATATACTAATAATAATTATTCACGACAATATTCCACAGTACACTGGTCTATTTTTTACGTGATGAGTTTAAAAAATAACAGGCTCAATTTTCATAAAAAGGTTTATTTTGCTAAAACCAAAAACGTAGAGCATAAATATGGGGATTCTTACACGCGATACTTGAAGCCAGGACGGCTTTACCCTGAAGGGGAGAAAACTAGAGATATCACAAAAAATTACCCCAAAGTTAAATTCGCCCCGTCTGGGAAAACACACGTCTATTGAACTAAAACAAAGGAAAAAATCGGCATCACGCTAGAAGTTTACCTTTTTTCATTCAGCAGCAGTTCCAAAATTTTACTCGCGGCCGCGGTTTTTCTTGTGGTTGAAATTTCGGTCTTAAACTTAGAACCACGTGTGACTTTTTTCAGTGTCTTGTCGGAAGTGATTTCTTTAATCCCCTGTCAAACACAGGGTGGCGCTTCAAACTCCCAGCGTGTGTAAAACGCGCATGATTTTTGGCAAAATGATCAGGGATCAAAAAGAAAATAACTTTCAACAAAGAGAGAAATTATCACCTGATCGGAAGTTTTCCAAAACAAGGAGTTTCTTTTTTTTTAAGGTTTTTGCTGGAAGCTCAAAGATATCAAAACAAACTTTTCAGGTTAGGTTTTCCCAAAAGTTCAAAATAAAACAAAAACAAAAATAACTGGCAGCATTAAACAACTGTAGAATAATATACTAATAATAATTATTCACGACAATATTCCACAGTACATTGGTCTATTTTTTACGTGATGAGTTTAAAAAATAACAGGCTCAATTTTCATAAAAAGGTTTATTTTGCTAAAACCAAAAACGTTAGAGCATAAATATGGGGATTCTTACACGCGATACTTGAAGCCAGGACGGCTTTACCCTGAAGGGGAGAAAACTAGAGATATCACAAAAAATTACCCCAAAGTTAAATTCGTCCCGTCTGGGAAAACACACGTCTATTGAACTAAAACAAAGGAAAAAAATCGGCAACACGCTAGAAGCTTATCTTCTTTCATTCAGCAGCAGTTCCAAAATTTCACTCGCGGCCGCAGTTTTTCTTGTGGTTGGAATTTCGGTCTTAAACTTAAAACCACGTGTGACTTCTTTCAGTGTCTTGTCGGAAGTGATTTCTTTAATCCCCTGTCAAACACAGGGTGGCGCTTCAAACTCCCAGCGTGTGTAAAACGCGCATGATTTTTGCCAAAATGATCAGGTGATCAAAAAGAAAATAACTTTCAACAAAGAGAGAAATTATCACCTGATCGGAAGTTTTCCCAAACAAGGAGTTTCTTTTTTTTTAAGGTTTTTGCTAAAAGCCCAAAAATAATAATTATTCTCGACAATATTCCACAGTACACTGGTGTATTTTTTACGTGATGAGTTTAAAAAATAACACGCTCAATTTTCATAAAAAAGGTTTATTTTGCTAAAACCAAATACGTTGCATAAATATGGGGCATACTTATGCATTCTCACACGCGATACTTGAAGCCAGGACCCCTATTTAATTCTTAATGTTCCTTTTTCGGGTAGACATGATTTCGGTTACTGCGCATGAGTTAGTTTTAATGTTTTGGAACATACTCCGATACGTCACTAGATTATTTCACAATTGCCAAAAGTTTAGGGTTATGTCTATTATTTTTTTCTAACAACTAGTTGATTGGGTGAAAATTTATCAAATTGTGGATTAAAATTGTAGTTTTCCTAAAACTAATTGTGCAGATTTATTGTGAACACCATGAAGAGTGTTTAATAGCATTTATAAACCACTCTTAACTTTATTAACAAATTATAAAGAAAAATACAAGTAGTTACCTATGGAATAGCACTCCCTTACTTCTCCCGGACATTTTTCCACAAACCGCACATGTTTTACGTGAATTATTTCCCATTTTTCACAGAAAAAAAACATAATTTTACACGATAAACGCAAAACACCGCAAAATGTAAATAAGCAACAAAGATGGCCTCCACCCACACAGCAGCTGTGTGTCTACATGATAAGACACATGCATGCGCACTAAATTTGCAATTGTTTCCAAAGCCAGTTATGAGGGCTTCACTTTTTGATTCTATAACGTATTTGGCTGAAACACCCAACTATTCCCTTCGTGAAAATTCCTGAACATGCTTTCTAAAAAGTACGCAGGCGCAAACAGACATATTTCGAGCCATTTACTTTTAAACACACTTTTTAAGCCACAGAAACAAGTACGTTTTTTATATTCTGATTTTGACATGTTTGGGGTAGGGATATGGGCGTCAAAGCATCTAATTTGTAAGACCAATGTTTTTTTCATATTTGCTGTCATAAAAACTTTAAGGAAAAAGTTGTTACTAACAAATGAATTATTTACAGTCACTGAATTTAGTTCATGTACAGGGTGTCTCACTATATTTGTTCCCACCCTTTTAGATCATTAATAATTGATGTAGGAATATAAAAGAAATTGTGTTCGAATCCGCGAAATTTTTACATTTAAATCACTTCTTGACTTTATTCCTGATGCTTACCGTATTTGACAGGCGCTCAAATTTATAGTCTTTGTAAATTGGATGCTCCTTATATTATTTAATTAATAGATTAGGCTTGGAATATATTTTCCAAAAATACCCCATATGTCGCAGTTTTGATAAATAGTTTCTAAAATATTAGCGATCAATTTTTAAATGATAAAAAAATAACATTACCACTTTTGTGTTAATTTCAGTGTCCTTATTTCGAACTATGTTAATCCCCATGTAACAGTGACAATGACAACTATTTTTTTGTAAATGACGCTCAAAATGACAACCGGTAACGACAACAAAGTTGTGTCATTGTCACTGTTGATACATTGGGACTAACATATTTTGGAATAAGAATACTAAAATTAACACAAAAGTGGTAATGTTATTTTTGCTAATTGCTAATATTTCAGAAACTATGGCTCTAAACTACGGCATATCGGGTATTTTTGGAAAATATGTTCCAAGCCTAATCTATTAATTAAATAATATAAAGAGCATCCAA